>OX453318.1:15188226-15859601 GCA_949710035.1 Crambus lathoniellus
CAATGGTGATATCATGCGTGTAAATGTGACGTCACAAGATGATTAATTACGATACTTTTTGTGAAAGAAAATATCTGAGTGTGATATATCTGTTAGATTTTCGCGGTATATGTCCTTAATTTATTTGTTTATTTTAATTTGGCATACAAGTATAATATAACCGACGACCGATTTTGCGCAGGGGTGGGCTACCCACCTTCTGCGCCAGTGGTCTCGGGTTCGATTCCCGAACAAGACAAATATTTGTGTGCATGAACATGTCTATTTGTCTTGGTCTGGGTGTTAACTATGTATATTAAGTATGTATTTACAAACAAAAAGTATTTAAGTATATATTTATCCGTTATCAAGTTTTCCATGATACAGTTTCTTAATGAAATTAACATGGGCTTAGATAATTGGTGTGAATGTAAGAAGTTATTTATTTATTTATTATTTATAACACTTGTACAGAATTCGTAAGATACTATTTTCTTGTCGTTTTATTTTTAATTTTACGTTTATAGTGACATAAATAAATTCGCTTAGTTATTCTAGTTCGAATTCGTCATCGCGAAATATAAAGCTCCATAGTTCAATAGAAAGGTACATACTGTCATATTTTCTCATAGCTTTAATCAAGCCCGTATTACGGACAAATTAAAATTACTTAGTACTTTTTTTTACTTATTGACGTGCCGTTCACGCAGCTTTGTACCTACTGGCGCAATAGACTTTATACCAAGAAAGCAATCTGTGTGAATGCTCCCGATTTGTAGACGCTTGGTCGCTTCTATCTGGCACAGCTTTTATAATAGTTTAAGCTTTTTTCAAGATGATTTTCCAATATGGACGAAAAGACCGTTTATGATCAACAGGATGTGACGACACAAAGAAAGTAAGACAGACAAAACATGGACAAAACTAACCCAAATGTAGATCGAACCTGAGGGCCTACTCTGAAACGCAATACCCGAAACTTCGTTATACCCGTCCCTCTCACACTCCAGCCAGTCATAACAGAATCGAGTGAAAGGGGCGGGACTAGCCGAAGTTACGGATTTGCGTTTCAGAGTACGGTCCCAGAGACTCCTGGCAAAATAGACCTGTACACTACCAAGAAAGCAAACTACTATGAGCGCAGCTCTATATTTTTGTACAAATGTTGAAGGTAAAAGCTTCGGCCAAACCTACTTGTCAACGATGCAGCGATGCTTTACAGACGCTTTGTCACGTCTATCTGGCCAAAGCACAGATATAGTATTTACTAGATAATGCATGTACTTCGCGTGTCCGAACCCCGACAATACGTCAAGGTTGGTCACCGCTAACTTACAGTCCGCGCGCGACTGTTGTTGCAGCCGGACCACCGCAAAAACGTAAAAAAATGCCTCGTTGCGTGAGTGATAATTAACTGCAGTAGCCCAAAATGGTTTCGGTTTGGGTTTCCCGTCACTAAATTTCGGCTGTGGCGTCACAGTAGATGTTAAAAAGTCGGCAGGGTAGGTTTCAATACAAATCGTGATACTTGCGTTATCTATGTAAATCTATATCTGTGGGCCGAAGCCTATAGCACAGATTACTAAATAGCAAGCTTTTTCAAGATGGACGTAAAAAGTAGCGTTATTTCAGTCGGCACAAAGGGTCAGTTTATGATAGACCGTTTACGATCGACAAATGGGATGCGGCGATGTCACGCACGTCATAAGAAGAGATGAACTTTTTAGGCACTATCGACATCACATCAACATTAACAGACGCCTATGAAAACAGGACTTGTTAAGCAACAAAAAGTACACGCGAAAACTAAAGTTGTGCATTCCAATCTCTACAAAGTACCTACCTACTTATAAAACATATTTCATTTTATGCTAGGTACAGATGTTTTATCTCACGAGCGCGGGTGAGCCACGCTTGTGTCTGTAAATGTACATGCACACTGTCTTTGCCTGCGTAAGCTCAGGAGGCCGGCGACTTTTGGCCGACGCACACAGGAGCGCGTGTTTATACGCATTACAACTACAAGGATGGCTCACCCGCGCTCGTGAGATTTAAACGACTGTAGAGATATGATGATTTAACTTTCTACCCTGTCTGTACGCATAGCAGATCTTTCAAACTACACAGCGGGTGGCTGATTATGCCGATAGTGCACCAACGCCGCGTCGCACAGTGGTTCCAATATGAAAAATAGTGGACATGGCATAAGTCCACCGACGTAGGTGTATCGATCTGACTTTTTATTTTCACGGCAGATAATAAACCACCCAACAACTTCTGGTTTGACAAAAGGTCAGAAAACGCGTAGTTTTTGCAAAACAAAATTTTGTGTAAAAAATATTTATACAACTTGCGTCAAGATCACATACTATGAAAGGCCAAATGCTATAGTATGCAGAAAAATCACCACCTAAGAGGTTTTGCGCTTATAGAAACACACCCTATATAATAATAATGATCACAATATGAACGGAATAGTATGTATTAAGTATTTCATAGCTAAAATGAGTTTAGGTATTTGAGAATTGACATATTTCATCGAATAAAGGAAAGTCAAATATCGCAAATAACCATAAAATCGATAAAAAAGGTTGTGTTTTTCGTTATTTCCGTTAGTTGAGCCGGTCCTGAAACAATAGCGCTTCATTGCACTCATTAGCACAGATTACTTAATAGTTACTAGTAACAGATAGCTCACTCCGCTAAGTCATTTAAATAAATAGCAACTCCAACTATAACGCAATAAAGTAGAATTCAGCTTGTACGGCGCATGCAAATTACGAACGGCCACTCGTTGTCGTTGCATCTCTTTCTATCGCATATATTCTAGCTCTTTTGCGGACCTAATTTCTATGCCATACGCCTGCCCGGCAGGCGCGCCGTCCGAACGTACCTAAACTGCGGAGTGACACCCCCCTGTCATTAGTTAGGATTATATGGAGGTCACGTTAATCTTAGCTGTGAACATGCCACTGAACATGACTCTAGAATATAGTCATTATTTACTAAAACTTTTATTACATATTAGTTGTGCCATGCGGTTATAATAAAATCAAGATAAAATAAAGCATTTAACCAATAAACCGAAAATCCATTCTATTCGGCCATGATATTCGATTTTTGTATGAAAAACTGTGAGTGAGTGGTCGATTGCGGCCAACTGACAGGCCGTTGCCTACAGGCGGACTCATCGTCTGTGGGGCCCTTAACTCTTTTTAATATTTAGTTTATATAGTACTAGCTTTCCGCTCGCGGCTTCGCCCGCGTGAATTACACGACGTTATCCCGCGGGAGTGTGATATTTTTCCGGGATAAAAAGTAGCCTATGTTCCTCTCCAGACTACAAACTATCTATGTCCCAAATTTCAGCCAAATCCGTTCAGCCGTTTTGGCGTCGTGATTGAATAACAAACATCCAAAGTTTCACATTTATAATATTAGTAGGATAGCCCAACTTCGTCCGCGCGAACTTCGGCTATATCGCGCTCCTTACTCCTGATCAAACTGACAACCGCCTTTTTTGAAGTCGGTTGAAAAGTGGCTTAGCTGCTACAATCGCAGGCGCTAACCATAATTCAAAACTAAAAGGGTCATTTGCTTTATTGTCTTGGGTTTCTACGCTATCTGAAAAAGTTTTTATGTAAATTGAAAAGCACCTTCTCCGCCTATTATCACATTTTACTATACAAAAATCTCGTTCCAAGAGAAGTTTTATCGCCTATTTAAAAGGCAATTTTCTATGATTCTGTAACTGATATTCCTTACTGTATATTCCTCATATTATAAAAGATATCAATTTATATAACCTTGCATCCAGTTATGCGCTTTACTGAATTGGAACTCTACACGCGATTTACTGAAATGTCTTTCAAGTTATTTAAGTATATAAGTATTTACAAAATATTATATAAGTATTTTCCGAACATCGCCCCGCCCCGGACCGTTAAGAACGGTACGTCAATCTACGGGTAATCGGGAGAGCCCACTAACCGCTCTCTTCAAAACCGAATCTCGAACCAAAACCTCAGCAAAACGAGGAACTCCGTCAGTTCCGGGGTAGAGTTTAACAATGCGCCCCCTTCGCCAACATAGGGGCGGCAGGTTAGCATCCTTAATCAATACGAGGTCGCCAGTCTGGGGTGGGGTGGTTTTATCTGTCCACTTCACGCGCTGTTGTAGGATATGCAAATACTCCATCGACCAACGTGCCCAGAAGTTTTGGGACATCTGTCTCAAAAGTTGGTATCGCGACAAACGATGGGATCCTACATCCTGAATCGGATATTCAGGCAAAGCCAAAAGGGGCTGTCCGATCAAGAAATGACCTGGGGTCAACGCTTCCAGGTCATTCGGGTCCGAAGACAACGGGCACAAGGGTCGCGAGTTGAGGACGGCCTCAATTTTACAAAATCCGTATCAAGTTCCTCAAACGTGAGAGTAGTTTCTCCAATCACGCGACGCAAGTGTGTCTTGGCAGCCTTTACACAAGCTTCAAAAATTCCTCCCCAGGTCGGACAAGCTGGAGGGCTAAACTTCCAGATTATCCCACGCCGGGAGAGGGTGGTTCCAATGTCTATTTTATTATCAACAAAAAACTTAACTACTTCCTTAAGATAATTACACGTTCCCTTATAATTAGTACCACAATCGGAACGTATCAATGTCGGCAGTCCTCTACGGGAAACAAATCTGCTCAAGGCGGCGACAAAGGCTTCGGTAGACAATTCCGAGACAATTTCCAAATGGACAGCCTTGGTGGACAAACACACAAACACGCACAAGTACGCCTTATAGGTTTTAGCATTACGCAGTCTCGAAGCCTTTACAGTAAAGGGACCGGCGAAGTCGGTGGCGACTCCGGCAAAAGCTCTACATTCCGTGACGCGATCAGCAGGCAAGTCACCCATCTGGGGCTGCATGGTCGCGGCCTTCAATCGATAACAAGGCAGGCAACGGAAAACCACAGTGCGAATGGCTCGACGAGCAGACAAAATCCAAAATTCACGCTGCAAAATGGCCAACAAAGCATTACAGCCAGCATGTTGTGCATTCACATGGCGATCTGTTATTATCAGTTGAGTCAAATGTCCGGCTTTAGGTAACAAAAGGGGGTGACGAGCTCCATACGGCAGGTTCGCATTTCGAAGTCTTCCGCCGACTCGCAAAAGCCCACTCTCGTCCAGGAAGGGATTTAATCGCGATACCGCGCCCTTCAGCTTGCGACGGCCTAAACGCAAAATTTCAATCTCGGACTCAAAACTATCAGCTTGTACTCTCCGGACCCAAAACAAGAGCGCGTCCCTACGCTCGTCCGGAGTGAGAACCGACGAATCACGCCTCGCGCGTGGGTTTCTGCAATTGTACGCAAAACGTCTGATCCAAGCGGTAACACCAAGCAGCTTCTGTAAGGAGCTGTACCGATCCAACAACAAATCCTTTTCCCCGGCGGGGTTAGTCTCCAGGACGCATGCCCGCATATCAGGAACGGCTACGTTCGACAACGCTGGAGAGGGCAGCCACTCCGACTCAGGCCGCATCAACCACTGTGGGCCCCACCAGAGGGGGTGGTTAATTAGGGTTGGGGCTACACAACCCCGAGACGCACAATCCGCGGGATTCATGGTTCCCGGCACGTGTCTCCAAATCAACTCGATGTCGGAATTACAAATCTGCGACACTCGATTGGCCACAAACACGTCCAAGGTGTGCGCCGGAGCCTTCAACCAACAAAGGACGACCTGACTGTCCGTCCAAGCATAAACCTCTTGTATCTTAATAGATCGACCTAATGTGAGCCATACGTGGTTCAACAAACGCATTAGGAGGGCAGCTCCACACAATTCCAACCTCGGGATCGTATGACGAGTCCGAAGGGGAGCGACTTTGCTTTTCGCTATCACCAGATGCACAGCAACAACTCCGTCAACAGTAACGGTGCGGAGGTACACGGCCGCAGCAAATCCACGTTCGGAGGCATCGGAAAAGCCGTGAAGAGTAACTTTACAATTTTCAGAAGGGAGGAATAGCCTCGGCAAATGCACTTCATTAATCTCGGGGAGGGATGAAACGAAGCTCGACCAATCTCGGAGTAACTCGTCCGAGAGGGGTTCATCCCACGACACACCCGAAGCCCATAACCGTTGCAAGAAACACTTGGCCATAAACAGCACGGGGCAAATCCACCCATTGGGGTCAAAGGTACGTGCGACAGTAGACAATACTAAACGCTTGGTCCAGACTTTCGGTGGTCGTAAATCCACACAATAAGTGAAAGTGTCAGAGACCGGTTTGTACTGTACGCCAAGGACGGTCACCACATGGGGATTATCAACATTTTCGAATAGGTGGGGGTCCTGCTGGTGCTCTGCGGGCAAACCTACCAGTACATCAGGCGAGTTGGATATCCATTTCCTCAACTCGTAACCTCCCGACTTCAAAAGGGCAGTGAGTTCGTCTCTCAGGACAATCGCCTCTGAGACAGATGAGGCGCCCGTGCAAATGTCATCCACATAGACGTCACTGGCCAAAATGGCGGAGGCGCGAGGGTATCTCAAGCGCTCCTTCTCGGCCAACTCCAACAAAGAACGAATCGCAACAAACGGGCTCGAAGCCAAACCGTACGTATTCGTATTCAATTCATAAATCAACAAGGGGTCCCTAGGACTCTCTCTCCACAAAATCAATTGGTACCTCCTATCCTCTGGATGGATGACCGTTTGTCTGAACATCATCCGGATGTCAGTCATAAATACAATTTGGTGCCGCCGGAAGTTGGTCAAAATGTCTGAGATCTCCGTGTGCAGCTTGGGACCTACATGCAGACACTGGTTCAAGGACGCTCCAGTGGAGGTGGGAGCCGAACCGTCAAAGACCACCCGAATCTTTCCGGATTTCAAAACGGCGTGGTGCGGCAAAAAGAAGTGCTCAACGGAGCGCCAATCCAAATCGCTCACGGACATGTGCCCTAACTCCTCATACTCCCGCATAAATTCAACATACTTCTGGCGGAAGACCGGATCCTTGCTCATGCGACGCTCCATCGCCACTAGCCTACGTTCCGCTAGCGGTCGGGATTCGCCCAGAGGAGGTCGGCCGGCACGAAAGGGGAGACGGGTGATCAAACGACCAGAGCGGAGGCGACCAGTGTTATTCTGGTAATACAACTCGCATTCATCCGCTACTGGGTCGACCCGCGGGGCTGGTGGAGGTTCCTCAACCTCCCAAAACTTCTGCACCACTTCGGAGAGAGACACATTAAAAACAAGACCGCGATCCTCATCAAGGGAATCCAAAACGCGGCGAGCAGGGCCCATCACAACTGTACCGAGTGTCGTCTGCAGAGCTACCAAGCCATCTGGCTGCAAAACTCGCTTCCCCGTCAACAAAACTCGCCCCAGGACATCGGCTCCAAGGAGAGCATCAATCGGGCCTGGGCGGAAGAAATTTGGATCGGCGAGTGGGGAATCAGACACCAAAGACAACATACTCGGTCCCAAGTCAACTGAAGGTTGACGGCCAACAACTGTGTCCAACACAATCGCCGAGGTCTTAATGCCTGGCGTGGACTTATTACGTGATGTAAATGTGAAGTCAACATGCCCTAACAACCCGGGGACTTTCACATCGCCAACACCTCTCACGCCTTCCGTGTGGGGGTGCACCTTGAGGCCCAACCGCCTAACTAACCAAGATGACACAACACACCCCTGAGCACCGGAATCCAACAAGGCGCGAACTTCCACAAGGTCGCCATTCAATCCCCTGACAAGTACAGAGGCCGTGGGCAACAAAACGGTCTCTGGAGGGGTGGCTACAATCGACCGTAAACACGTTGATTGCTAGTATGTGGGGTCCCCAGACGTCCCCCCATGGTAAGGGGGTCGCTCATAGCGATCCAGTGGGTCCCAATCTCCCACATACTGCCTACGTCCAATTCGCCCGGTATCAGGCGGGTTATATCTCCCGGCCCCTTGAAGACGGGGCGGGCGCCGCTCCAAACGCGGGTATTCGGCGAGCGGCGGCGAGAATCGGTGCCTAGCATCCACCGTGTACGTCGCCCCATAGTCGCGGGGGCACGGTGACCGATTTTCAGAAGGGGGGTCCGTGGGACCCCCGCCCGTGCGAGGCTCAAAACGTCGCGGGGGGCCTCTACGACCTCCGGCAACGCTCGCATGACTCATCCCCATCCTTGGGGATCGGTTTCCCATGGGGGGGTCCCTGGGACCCCCGCCCGTTTGAGGCTCCAAACGTGGCGGAGAGCGTCTGGGGCCACTCTGGTGGCCACTAGAACTGCTGCGGGATGCAAACACCGCGGGGGGTCCGAGACCCCCACCCATACGAGGTGATCCTGCAGCGACGCGTTGCGGCGCTCCGCCGCCCTCTGGGCTGTTCATGCAGAGGAGGGGATGGTGGTTGCCCTTACAAAAGCGGCATGGGTGCGCTTGGGTACATTCGCGCTGCATGTGCAGGCCCAAGCACGAGTAGCACCATGTCCGTTGTCGCGCGATCGCTCGACGGCCTTGGACGCGCTGGTCGAGGAACTTATCACAACGGGTCGTGCTGTGACCCGGTTCCCGACAGTACAAGCAGCGGGCGGTCTCCTGGACGGCGGCATAGCGGCCGGGCGCGCGAGGGGCCATACGCCCCCTACGGGGGGGTCCGGTGGGGGATCTACTCTGTGGCACAGGTCGTTCGGGTCCCATAGGACCGGCCAGAGAGGAATTATCTGCCAGTCTACTTTCTCCTTCCAGGAACGTCAAGAGGTCCGAGAAGGGTGGCAGATAAGTCGCACTATCCCCACCATACTGCTGCTCAAAACGGACCTTAACAGAGTCCGGCAACTTTCCCAGGACAATGTGCAGTAACAAAAACGACCACTGCTCCACTGGGAGTTTTAAGTTTTTTAATGCGTTGTATGCAACCAACAGCGGATTCAACAAAGCCACTCTCAAGTGCATCACGCTGGCAACGCGGGGTAAATTCAAAATGGCGGCAACATGGTTGTCCGCCAGACGTCGTACGTTCTGGTACCGACGGGCAATCAAATCCCTAGCAATAGGGTAGTTTTCATCCGAGGGGGCCAAATGTTGAACCGATTCAAGGGCCTCCCCTTCCAACACGGATAACAAGTACGCTAACTTCTGGCCCTGGGTCAAATCATCCCTGGCATGTACCAGACTATCAAAAATATTAATAAAGCCCTCCCAGTCCTCTAGACGACCAGCAAAACGCCTTAAGTCTAAGGGGGCCAATCTAGCAAAGAGAGGGGGCATACTCTTAGATGTGACCGGGGACGGGCTCGGATCATTCTCTCTTGCCACTTGCAAAGGTCGAGCCACCTGTGTAATTCTGTCCGCAAAATCATAACACTGGTCCACATCCAAACCGACTTCTTGTCGCATTTCCACCTCGGCTTCAACAGTCTTTTCCAAAAATAAGGCATACTGCTCATCAACAACAGCCAAACGTATGGGCAGATCTACGTATCTGTTCAACAAGGCCTCCGTCCTATCCGGTCGATCCAACAATGCGACCGCAGAAGCTAACCACCGTAACTCAGAACGTATTTTGGCTTTAGCAGAGGAGGCCGTCATTGTAACGTCACAAATTTATCAACAAAAACAACAAATTCAAAATATTCACTATAACACAAAATCTCCAATATTTGGAGGTTATTAATAACCACAAAATTCCAATATTACAACAACAAAGTATTTATAATGACACAAACTCTTAAATATTTGGAGGTTATCAGAAAACAACAAAACTCATTGACTATTGAAATTCACTCAAAATCACTGACTATTGAAATTCACTTGGATATCAACATACAACAAGCTAATTTTAATTATTTCAAAGCACAAGTTTCAATGAGTTTCAATGTGTAAACAATGTCCCAAATCATTTAAGTTTCACTAAGTATTGAGTGCAAACTTATTAGCTAACCTTTTATTAGCCACCATTTAGCAACAACTTGTCAATATTCACAACTCAAATTTGCTAACAAACTAAATAATAATTATTATGAGCAAAGAAAGGCATCTGTTTACATTTTGGAACTTCAATACATGACAATTAATTACAAGACATGGAACCAATAACAAAGGAATGCCCTTTACTTTTCAAATGCAAGTTAATTACCATTTACAAGTACAAATTAATCTAGTCCGGACCAGATGGTCATCAAACGGCACTGATTAATAGACAAAATTTTGGCGTGGGCCTCTCAGGCCTTCAAACTACGCTCTGCTGCCAAGAAATGTTCAGTACACCCCTGCTAAATCCGCGGAATCGGCTTAGCGCAGTGGAAGGTTATCATGAGTAGGTATCACTAGTATAGACTCCGGACAAAACTTGGTTTCAGCCGGGATGTAACTGAACAATTGGACTGCGATACACAGCGACTTAGTGTGAAGTAAGGTGATTTTACATACTGTCTGTGGTCCTGGGCAGCGGAGACAGAGGGCGCGCGCCCCCTGGTAGTTTCTTCTTCTTCTGCAGACCTTACCAATTCGTCACCTTACTCACAAAACAAACACCACAGCGTTCCCAAGACACTGGGCGCTTCAACAATAGGTACACAATAACACACGCGGGACTTGCTTATTAAGATATATTGTCCCGACAACAACGCGTGTGGTAGAACTCTTTATTTCAACACGCCGCGACCGGGCCACTCTCAAAGATGGCGTCTAAATCCTGGTCGTACAACACGGGATCAGATAGATAATTTAAGATTCAATTCAAGCTCGATATGCCAGGCATATTCAACGCGAGCGGTTTTTAACAATTCAGCAAAATTAATCCGACAGTTTCTTACAAGAATTCCAATCAAGTGGCAACTGTCAACTTCAAGTGACAGCCAAATGTCAATTTGACGTGACATTAGAGACGCGTTCAGAAACGTCGATCTTTTCCGAACATAACTACTTAGCATTATTCACTAGATCACTAGTGAATTTCGTACCAACCAACACAACCAAGACGAAAACAGTTATCTATAATATACTAATAAATAAAGAGGAAAGATTTGGTTGCTCGTTTGTTCGTTTGCATGGAATAGGCTCCGAAACTACTGGACCGATTTAGAAAATTCTTTGACCATTAGAAAGCTACATTCTTCCCGTGTGACATAGGCTATATTTTATCCCGATGTTCCCACGGGAACGGGTACCACGCGGGTAAAACCGCGAGGATCCGCTAGTGATTAAATATTTTACGGCCCTATCTCATTAAGACAACTTGTCTGCACCACCAGCGGGTGATTCCATACAAATTCACAAATCAACCAGTCACCAGTAGCCCTAGATAGAAAAACTGCTGTTATGGTAACCATTATCGTAATCGTATTATTTTGTATGAAAACCAGAGCAGCGCCTCTTTCGGTCGTTTATGAAACTAAAATTCAATAGGTACATAGTTGACAGCAGCACTTTGAGAGCTTTTGAAGGTCGGTATAGCTTACTATTCAATTACCATAACGATAGATTTTCATGCTAGGAGTCCTGCCCCCTGATTCACGAACCGTCGGAAACACTGCCGACAGCGGAATGTATGACCTGTCTCTGTCACTCATTATAGAATTGATAAAGACAAAGCACAGAATTCGAATCCAATTCCGTTTCCGACGGTTCGTGAATCAGGAGGCTGGTACTCACTATACAGGTTGTAACGGAAAGAGTATATACATTTGAAAGGGTGTGATAGTAGTACCTAACAATACGAAAAACTATTCCTAAGAAACCAGCTCTGAAATCGTAAAAAAACGGCTGCTCTATACATTTCTAAGTGTAAGTATTGAACTTTGTATGGAACCACCGTTTTTTTTTACGCTATTTCAAGGTTGGTTTCTTAGTAAAAGTTGTTCCCATCACCAGGCGTCTGTAACTCGATATACTTGCGCGCTTCTCTCGCCCGCACCGCAAAAGAGCTAGATTCTAGCTAGAATATATGCGATGGAAAGAGATGCAGCGTCTGGCCGTTCGTAATTAGCGCCGTACAAGCTGAATTCTACTTTATTGCATTGTAATTAGAGTTGCTATTTGTTTAAATGGTTTAGCGGAGTGCAGTTTCTGTACCAGTGTACTATTCAGATGTATATCCTACTAATATTATAAATGTGAAAGTTTAGATGTTTGACATGTTTGGATGTTTGTTACTCAATCACGCCAAAACGGCTGAACGGATTTGGCTGAAATTTGGGACACAGATACTTTGTAGCCTGGAGAGGAACATAGGCTACTTTTTATCCCGTAAAAACATCACATTCCCGCGGGATAACGTCGTGTAGTTCACGCGGACGAAGCCGCGAGCGGAAAGCTAGTATGTACTATTTCTGTAACACCCTGTTATAACTGTATACATTTTGTAGGTAAGATATAAAAATCAGCCGCGGCAGCTCATTTCAGACTGGCCAAAATACATAAAGTTTGGACGCAAAAATGTTAATGCGACATTCTTGCGACCAAACATTCCATCAATTAAATGTCGTGGCGTCGCTTAAAAGATGTTTAACATCAATTAAATTATTCTGTTGACAGAACGAAATTCACAAAATCAAAGTGCAAATGTAAAATAACATTTCTAATAATACAAATGAATTTTATATTCGCGTTTTGGTATAACAAAACAAAACTGCTATAAAATTCCCGTTTTTATTCGATCAGATTTTAAAGTCGGTGCCAAGCCAACGGTGCCAAGCCAATGGTATTTAAGGGCAGTATCTTCCAAAAACTCTGTCTTTGTCTTTTTCCTTACGTGTGAAGAGTAATGAAAATAACCTTACTTTTTCATTTTTTCAATGTTTTTGTTGTTATTTTGAGCATAAATTCACATTTTGAAAAAGTAGCCTGAGAATAGTCTACAATATGTCATTACCTATTTTTCTATATATTATTCGTGAATTAGAGATTAATAATCTAAGTATAAAACCAACAAAATATAAAAATAATGAAAATTTTCTTTGTTTTTGAAATTTTTATTGTCGAGTTACGATACGAATATCGTGTTTCTAGCCACAAAATAATCAAGATCGTTTATGAAACTTCAACATTATATTTTTATCTACTCAAAATAAAGAATATTTGATTGTTTACTTTTAAATCAAAAATAGAAAATATTTAAAACACGTAAACTACTCATAAAATTTGCGGGTTTTCCTTGATTTCCCTTGGATTCTACCATCAGATCCTGACTTGGTAACAACAGGACTACTTACCTCAGGAGTATACTCTTCCTAATAAAAAAAGAATCATTGAATATGGTCAATATACCTAGGTCGCGAAGATATAACGCATAAAGCAGAAACTACTAGTCGACAACAATAATGTTTTTTCAGGATTCTGAAAAAAAATCTGAACCCACTACTGTAAAATTTTCATGGTATCAAATTGAAACTTTGGTCTAACAGATAAAAAAGAATTATCAAAATCGGTTCACAATTGGTGGAGCTTGGAATATAGGTACATAAGAAAACCGGCGACTTGAAAAGCTCCTCCGTTACCGCTGAGCTACGGAGTCGTTTCGTCAGTGATTACAGCATTCGCCCGGACAGTGAAAGGTCGTGGGTCCGAGTGCCTTCGGATCCAGTTGTGAGATGGGTCGATTTTTTTCTAATACCTACTTCATTTTCAATATTTTCAACCCCCCATTATTCAAGAATGATTGAAAGCATTTACTTACTAAAACGAACCTTTTGTTTGAGGGTAAAAACTATTTTACGTTCGTCACAAAGGAGTTCCGATGCAGCTTCATAATTAATTACAAATTTGTAGTACAAAAGCTATTTGTAATAGCTTTTCCAGTCGGTTCCTTTAATAATAAAGGCTTCTGCAGCCGGTCGGATTGAAACTACTGAAACAGTTGGCGCAGTGCGTGGGATGTACGCCCACGTACCGACTCCTATCGTTGACTTTACTAAAGCAAAACATTACAAACCCCATTGTAATACGAAATGGTATTAATTAAGTTGTTCTTAGGAAATAATGCACTTCAACAACATACCCCTACTTTGTAAAGAGCAAAATCGCTTCACGCAACTGCTTTTAATGCAATTTTCATCAATCATCATCATCATCAGCCAATTAATGTCCCCACTGCTGAGGCACTGACCTTTCTTATCTATGTCGCAGGGATTTTGTCAAAGTCGTGATATTATAATTCCACTAGTGAAATTATAATTTCGCGTGATATTATGAATAGACATTACGAGACAGTATGCACACGGCTGCGAGCCTCGGAAGTCACATAGAACACGTGATAGGTTAGAAATTTAAATTTCGTAATACTTAAATTTCGTGGTTATTTTTTTTGTATCAATACAACTTATGGATTGTTTAATTGTCTATTCATAATTTAACTAGCGGAATTAATAATATCACGCGAAATTATAGTTTCACTAGTGGAATTATAATATCACGACTTTGACAAAATCCCTGCGACATAGATAAGAAAGGTCAGTGCCTCAGCAGTGGGGCTATTAATTGGCTGATGATGATGATGATTGATGAAAATTGCATTAGAAGCAGTTGCGTGAAGCGATTTTGCTCTTTACAAAGTAGGGGTATGTTGTTGAAGTGCATTATTTCCTAAGAACAACTTAATACCATTTCGTATTACAATGGGGTTTGTAATGTTACTTATTTAACACTGGACCGATTTAGAAAATTCTTTCACCGTTAGAAAGCTACAGTCTTCCCGAGTGACATAGGCTATATTTTATCCCGATATTCCCACGGGAACGGGTACCACGCGGGTGAAACCGCGGGCGGCCGCTAGTGGATGGATAAGGAGAACAGGCCATGACCTAGGGCGTTAATGACTGCAAATGCGGCCGGGACGTTAACTTAACTAACTTTTAGTTAACTTGCCTTCCAAAGCACGGAGGAGCTCGAGATGAAAGTTTTTGGTCACCCATCCCGTGACCGACCATTGCGTAAGTTGCTTAACCTTAACAATCGCAGGCTGGGCCTACCGCCGGGCTACTCAATAGACATCAATAGGCAGGGTGATTCAAGAGAAAGGTTTATGTGTATTGTGTAAGTACTGTGTATAATACCTACTTATACCTATATGCATTTATATTTTTTTTTATCCACAACGAGGTAGCGCTTAGCCTTCATCACACATTGCATTAAGTTTTCTATAAATTTGAAGACATTGTATTTAAGTATGACTTTTACGTTTCTCTCCAAAATTGGCATTGTCAAGATTACATTTTCAACTGGTGTGAAAACAAATTGTTTTTCAAATTATATTTACTTTTGTGCATTCACACTACAATTTTTATTATTGCAACGACTCTGTAGCTCAGCGGTCAGAGCGTTTGTCCGGACAGTGTAAGGTCCCAAGTTCGATTCCCGGCGGATGTACTTACGTGAAGGATGGGTAGTTTTTTTGTAATATTCCATTTTTATTTAAAAAAATAACTAATATTTTCTCAAAGAAGTTTATTTTTGTGCGACTATGATAGGATTCCTTTTTTATCCTTTCTTTGTTTTCTGAAATTGAAATCTTAAAGATAAATTAACTTTAGTTATTTTAAGTAATTTACAAAAATATATCAATTACGACGTCTAAAATGTCGTAAACTTTTATCTCTTCAAAAGTTTTAGGCACAAGAAGAGCTTAACGTCTATGAAATTCTAAGTCAAATAAGTTAATTATAACTTATACAGAGCTTTTGAATGGTCGAGATGACTTTTGAAATGGTTTTAGTTAGCTAAATGAGGCCATGTATCTCTTCATCAGGATTAAAAAAATATTATTTTTTTCTGAGGGTTAGAGTAAGTATCAAGTTATTGTGCGTACTGGGTTAATGAAATAAAACAACGCGTTAAATACCTGTTTTCTTAATAGTATAAAATGCAACGCAAAAGTTTAAGGCGCTACTCGGAAAAAGTATGGACTCTTTGATATAAAACTATACGACGGTTAGCGTTGTTATAAATCTGGTAATAAGATATATATTTCTTCATACCTTTATCTAGAATCGTATAGTTTCAAAAACACGATTTTATGATTTTGGCTCGACACTTCTTATTTTCGAAAATACCTCTAAAAAATAAGAAATATCAAGATTATTCTTAAATGGGGATACATATACTATTGAAAATTGGTTTAATTAGTGGATACCAATAATATTTAGGATCGTATAGAAGCATTTTTTTTAAATAGCTATAGTTTTTGAGCACGAAGTGATTTTGTGTTTTTTTTTTGCGTAATCGGCAAAATCGGTCTCGCTCCCGCGCGCGTCGTTTTCTCATTGCTATCTCGCTTTAGCATAATTTTTCCGAGTATCGCCTTAAAAGTGTAGAAATAAAACAAGTTTTACGGGATTATTTTTAACTTTTGGATTCACTCACAATGCAATTTTTATTAATGTAAACATTGAAAATGAAGTAGGTATTAGAAAAAAATCGACCCGTCTCACATTTTTTTCTCATAAGTACTTCATTTTCAACTATTTTCCACTTCTACAGATTTAAACGCGCTATACCTATACACTTTATATATTTCACTAGATTTTACCATTACCTACCTAAGAAATTCAAGTTCTTAAATAATATGGAAAACTAATCGGAACCCACATTCTAGGAAGCTGAGTAAACTGCTAGCTAGTATTCCCTATTTTTAGTACCCCCGATAAGCCATCTGCAGTTAGTAGCTCTTTTAAGGCCCTCGCTACGGTGAGGAGCCGAGCGTGATAGCGATTCAGGGCCCCGATCGCGGTATTTCTATGACGCATTAGTCAAGTGTACGTGCAGTTGAAGTGCAGTTGACGTGCAAAACCGTTTTTGATAACGCGCGGCTTTGACAGTGCGACAACGTTTTCTGCTCCGGTGATAATCTTTGGAACTAAAACAGTTTTCATACGACAGTCTATTTTGACAGCTAATTTCGTATTGCAAGTGGTATATATTTGCGTGACGTGTGCGTCGTTATGTCATTACGGCAATACGAATTCAAACGTCAATTACGTCGAATTAGGGCGATTGGCCTGCTAGGCGCGAAATTTATAACATGGATACGCAGTCTCCACAAAGAGCGAAGCTAAAATAGTTAGGTTAATTTCACTGTGCATATACATATAGCGAACTAGTGGACCCTGTAAACTTCGTATCACCTACATCTAATAAAGATTTTCATTCACCAAAGAAGTTTTATACACTGCCTGACACAAATATCACAAATTAAAAGTAATCCAAAGCTGCTAAAACCATGCTAAAACAGTGTTGGCATACTCTTTGAGAGCGGCCATGTTATATGTCAGTTCTGTTAGCACGTCAGTTATTCGATTTTTCATACAATCCCGCGGTAATGTGATATTTTTTCGGGATAAAAGTTAGCTTATGTCACTTTCCAGTCCCAAACTATCCCCATATATCAAAACTCACGTCGATCCGTTGCTCCATTTTGACGTGAAAGACGGACAAACAAACAAAGAAACACAATTTCACATTTATAATAATTATTAGTTGTAGATTACAGAACTTTGTTCGCTATTCCAACACAAGTATCAAAATACGCGGAAGGATATTTCCACTAGCATTCTGTTCCTGGGGTCTGTGCTTAAGTTTCCATACCTATCACTACATTTGCACTTCGTATTAAATAAATTAATACATAAAAATAAAAACTCTATTTATTACATAACTTAGACATAATAAATATGAAAGTACTTATGAATCGTCAACATTTTCCTACCGCATTCATTTATTTAGTTTAATGACAAACAAGTGAAATAAGCACACATAAGTACCGCGTGAAATATATAGCACCAAAATCAATTTCATCCAATCCTTCTTCATAAAAAATTGATTATATACTAGACAACAGTCTAGTTGTAGTAATGAGTTTTTATTATGACCTATTACCCTTTCGGATTGTATTATCATCTGCCGTACGACGCCCACTGCTGGGCATAGGGGCCTCCCCCAAGGATACCCACCAGCCATCGGCCCTGCACTGCCCGCATCCAGCGGCTTCCCGCGACCTTCACCAGATCGTCGGTTCACCTCCGTGTAGGGCCTTGCCCACGGAACGTCGTCCGGTACGCGGTCGCCACTCGAAAACCTTTCCACTGGGAACATAGCGGCCCCTGCAACCGCTATTGCGCCCGCTCTCGCTTGCGCTAGACACTCAGTCCATAGCTTAACCATCGGCATGTTTGTTATTCGACAATTGTGAGGTTTGAACGGATCTTTCAATGTGCGAATCTTCAAAGTGGTTGGCATTTTGCTTATTCTCTGTCTGTAAATTATGGTTATTGTCTGAATCAGTAGATATTTTTTGCGTACCTACCTTGTTGTTTATTTGGCTTTTCTCGTGTTTGTTTTTTAGGTTTTATAAACAAGGCCAATGTACCTGTTTACAAATGTTGGAACAACGAAAGATAATAATTTTTTGTTGTTGATCTTAACGTTAGTCATTAGATTTTAAGATTTTAAAATTATGCATTCAAAAAGCATAATATTTAGACTTTAACTTGTTGAGAAGGATAGGGACAGAAACAGTGTCAAAGGTTTTTTTGATATCCAAGAACACAGATAAACATTTATATTTATTATCAAAGAGTTCTGTAACTAAAGTGGTTAAAGAAGTTACAGTGCCACAAACTTTGCTGTGCCGGTGGCCAAAATGTGAAACTAACGTGATTTTTTTAATGTCATTTTGCTGTCAAGTTGATGTCCAACCATAGCGCTGCTGGCGGCTGAAGTTCTTAGAAGTCAGGGCCGGTTAAATTACTACAAAAAAAGAAACACGTACGTAGCGCCGCTGTCACCGGCACAGAAAAGGTTGTGGCACTGTACAGCATCTTCTGTTGACATACCTAGATGAAGGCTCACGAAATAAATGAAAACTTTATATGGCCAGACTGACTTTTTTTTAAACGGAGAAAAAAGGTTACGCATGTTACGATCTTACACTATAAATGATAAGAAGCGTTCCAAGTTTGATATACCTTAGTATTATTGACACTGTCAAAATAATCTACTTATAATAATAAGAAAGCTGTTGTTTATGATGGAGTAGCTACAATTATTTTAAAAGCATGCGCTAAAGCTATTTGCCCTATTTCAGCACATTTAATAATATTTCATTTGAAAGTGGGGTTTTCCCGGAAAAATTAAAGAAATCAGTTGCTAAGCCTCTGCACAAAAATAGCAATAGCCAATTACATGGATCTCTATTTTTGCGAAAAAGCCATGTATGCAAGATTAATTGAATTTATTAACAATTTTAGCATCATAGCAGAAGAACAGAATGGTTTTCAGAAAATAAATCAACTACCTTGGCAGCATTTTCATTAATTAAAGCAGTTACAAAAAATATCGATGAAAAGAATAGGGTAGCCGTAATCATCCTGGATATGTCGAAGGCTTTCGATTTGGTAAACCATGATAAATTACTACAGAAGTGTTATCAATACGGCATTCGAGGTCCAGCCTATGATTGGATTCATTCGTATTTGCACAATAGAGTACAATGTGCAGAAATAACACGTTTTGACAATAGCTACGTGCCTATAAATCAGATTATAAAACAAGTGACTCTGGTGTCCCACAGGGTAGTATCCTGGGCCCTTTATTATTTTTATTATATATATATAAATGACTTGCCAAATGTGATAAACCAAAAGTGTGTTCTTTTTGCTGACGATATTTCAATTATTATACCGGACATTAAAAATGATAAATTTTCTGACATTTCTTATGAAACAATTGTAAATGACACATTAGACAAAGTGATAACATGGCTTAATACCAATGATCTTGACATAAATATCTCGAAAACAAAATATATTCAATTTTGTAATTATAAGTCTACAAATAAGTTACTTGACATTCAATACAATGATACTCATCTTTCGGAAGTTGACGATATTAAGTTCTTGGGTTTAATGTTAGATAGAAATTGCAATTGGAAAAGTCATGTTAACTACGTATGTGGTAGACTAAACAGGTTCGTTCATGCTCTGAGACAAACTCGTAAAACAACCAATGTTCAGGCAGCTCTTACTGCCTATCACGGCTATGTCGCTTCAGTGCTCAGGTATGGCCCCCTACTGTGGGAGAACTCTACAGACATTCAAAAAGCTTTTCTTGTTCAAAAAAAGTGTATCCGAGCCATTTGTGGTGTCGGACCACTGACATCGTGTCGACCTTTGTTCAAAGAGTTAGGAGTCCTTACCTTAACTTGCTTATATATTTTAGAAGCTGGAGTTTTCGTGACAAGTAATCCTCATTTATTTGAAAAGGTCTAATAAGATATCAAAAATAAGATATCCCTCATGTAAAAGCGCACTTTACCAAAAAAACTGCTCCGTTAATGCGATAAGAATATTCAAGGGACCATTCGGGAACTGCCCATGCAACATTTTAAGAAGAATTTAAAAACCTGGCTCCTTGACAAGTCCTTCTATACGTTGAACGAATTTCTCTCTCAATGAGGTGGTTTTTGGTCTTGACATTGTTTATGTAATGTATTAATCGATTTCATTATGTACTCTTATTGACATTTTATAAATATTATTCTACTTTTACATTTTATAATTATTAACATTTTACTTTGACATTTTCTAATTTAATCTAATAATGTATGATTGGATCTGGTTGTGAGACGAGTCGATTTTTTCTAAATACTTCATTTTCCATTTTTCAATGTATGATTCTTTATTTTTATTAAAATATGCTATATTACCAGATTACCACTGACATAATGAAATAGAAAATGTATTTTTTTTTTATTTGTAACAAAATTTGCATACTCTTCTGAGAGTGGGACATAATGTACTTTTATAAATTGAATAGATCTTATCATACTATGTTCTCTGCGAATAAATAATTTCATTTCATTTCATAATTATACTCTAAAGTGGGCTTATGAGGCTTGGACATATCTGTCACTCCAAGTATGTATCTAGAACTAAGTGTTATTGTTGATCGAAGGCTTTACTACTATTATTTTGGTATTTCAATGAGCTGGCTGTTATAGAAAGATAGAAACCAACTCATTGAACTGCCGAAATAGGCCCGCCAGATATTATTCTGACAAGGGAACATAACCCGAGTCACAAATGAAATGCCAAAGACTTGTCAAGTAGGTAATAAAGTCGGACCCTTTGGTATACTCGTATCTATGTCGTGTCCCCTTTCCTGAAAGGCTTTCTGCATCATTAAGATAAAGTGTTACGGTCACTGGAACTGATTATACCTAATAACGCTTCTGTACACAATGAGGACTATGGCACAGAATAATTACTACCATAGTATTTCATCTTTGTAGAAAAAGTCTGAACGCGATTCATGACTCATCTCCTGGTGCTTGGTATGTACTTGGAAAGATGGAATACTGGTACTGGTACAAGGAAAAGTCCTAAAAGGCTTTCTGTCTCATTAAGATAAAGTGTTACGGTCACTGGGACTATTATACCTAATTCGCTAATAACGCTTCTGTACACAATAAAGACTATGACACAGAAAAATTACTACTAGTGTTACATCTTTACCGCTATTTCTACAGGTCCCGTGTTCGATTCTCGGTCGGGTAAATATTGAAAACGAATCTTTCTTTTTTGTTTAATTGTGTTTGTTGTGTACGTATTATTAAGTATATATTTACAAAAAAAAGTTAATAAAAAAGTAAAATGTTATCTAGTTTCCATAACACAGTTTCTGAATGAAAACTACTATGAGCTAGATAATTGGTGTGATTGTATGAAATTTATTTAATTATTTTATTATTTGTTTTCACTATTTATTTATTTATTTATTTTATTTATTTATTTATTGATCACCAACATAATGCACATCAACTAATACAATTATGGTTTTAGTACAGTTTAGAAAAGCTTAATGTTATTATAATTATAGGCGAAGACCGCATTCGTTAAAAAAGCAAAATGATACATAATTGAATAATACAATACGATAATTACAATTTGAATAATAATAGAATTAATTACAATTTGAATAAAAATAGAATTAATTACAATTTGAATAAGAATAGAATTAATTACAATTTGAATAAAATAGAATTAATTACAATTTGAATAAAAATAGAAAATAACAATTAACAATTCAATCGTACAAAGAAAATGAGATAAATAATATTTAAAGAAGTGACTTTCTAAACTTGCGAATGCCATCCCTAAAGAGATCCAAATCTTTGGACTTGGCCAAACTGTTAAACTCTCTGATGAGACGGTTTACCGGTGCGTGATGTCCAAGATTGGATTTGCTTGAGCAGTTCACAAGGAGGTTGTACCTCGAAGCGCGAGGGAGTTTGAAAGGAGTTGAAAAGGTAAGAGCTTCTAGTAGTTCGGGAGCCTCAAGGATGCCATTTGCCAGCTTGTACAGAAACAATAAGTCGTGCAGCCGTCTTCGATCCGAGAGTGACAAGATATTAAAGTGATTTAGTCTTTCAACATATTTTTCAAGTGTCTTGCCCAAATTACAAGAGTAGGTAAGATGCCATAAAAATCTTTTTTGTATGCTTTCAAGTCTCTTATTGTAAATATCATAGAACGGATTCCAGACGACACTACAGTATTCCAACCCACTACGCACCAATGAGTTAAATAAAAGAATTTTTGTTTTTGGGGACTTGAAATTTTTGCAGTTTCGTAGGACGAACCCTAGATTTCTAAAGCCTTTGGTACAGATTTTATCGATGTGTATGTTCATTCTTAATTTGCTATCGAGCCACACTCCAAGATCCTTAACAGTGTCAACATCGATCAAAGTATCGCCGTTAATGCTGTAATGGTGACTGGTATTATTTATTTTCCTAGAAAAGTGCATACAGGAGCATTTAGAAGCGTTAAGGTTCATTCTATTTTTTTCGCACCATTCAATGAGTCTATCTAAATCGGCTTGTAAAAGACTGGCATCGAAAGCCGATTCCACAACTCTAAAAAACTTTAAATCATCTGCAAACAACACATAGTCTGAATTTACGAAACATTTACCTATGTCATTAATAAATATATTGAACAGTAAAGGTGCCAAATGCGAGCCCTGAGGGACACCAGAACTAACCGGGAAAGCTTTTGAAGAGTATCCGTTGACCACCACTTTAGACGATCTGCCCAGCAAATAGGACCGAAACCAACCCAATATGGGTTCGTCGATACCAAGGATATTGAGTTTGTGAAATAAAATATCGTGATTTACACGGTCAAAGGCCTTGCTAAAATCTGTGTAGATTGCGTCTACTGATGAACGTTTATCAATAATGCGGGAAATGTTGTCAGTAAACGAAGTAAGGTTAGTAGCTGAAGACCTGCCGTTCATAAATCCGTGTTGGTGAGAGTCAATCAACTGTTTAAAATGCCAGGACAGAATAGGATTGAGTAATTGTTCGAAAACTTTGGCAAAGACTGAAAGAATTGATATTGGCCTATAGTTTTCTATAAGTTCCTTAGGGCCAGTCTTAAATAAAGGGACAATCAAAGAGATTTTCCACTCAGATGGGAATGATCCTGTAGAAAGCGATTTGTTGAAGATCATCGTTAAGGGTTTAGCTAAAGCGGTAGCACATTTAGCCGCAAAGATCGACGGTATACCATCTGAGCCAGCGCCCTTATGAATGTCAAGTCTTTTTAACACTTTGAGAACTTGATCGTCTTTGAATTTGATAGTAGTTATGAAGTTATTAGTCGGTAAGGGTACATGTTCGCAAGGCACGGTAGAGTAGGTTGTGTTCGACCACTGTTATTGAAAGCAGATGAGAAACTATCAGCAAATAAATTGCAAATGTCGAAGCCGCTTGTGGCGGTCTTATTGTTTAGGGTCATTTGAGCAGGGTAATGGCTAACATTGCCCCTTTTGTGTTTGACAAAAGACCAGAAAAGCTTCGGATTGTCGCGTAAACTTTGTTCAAGATTCGTGATGTAATTGTTGTAACAAGTTGATAAAAGATGTTCCGACCGTTTTTTTAGCAATTCGAAAGATAAATGATCAAGAGGATTTTTATTAAATTTGCGGAGTTTATTGCGATACTTAAGCTTTTCTTTGAGGAGGTTTATTAAGTTACGTGAGAACCAGACTGGGTATTTTCGGGACTTAGGTTTTGACTTAGGAACGTGTTTTTGGATTATATTGCGTAAATAACTGTAGAACACAGAGACCATTTCGTCCACATTGGAACAACTGACAAATTCATTGTCCCAGGGAACTGCATTTAGGTCCGAGACAATGTTATCATAATCTGCTTTATGGAAACAGTAGTGGTACGTTTCGTTTTGAGACAAGGAATTAACAGTATTGAGAGTCAATTCAAACGATAGCGGTGGATGTGAAGGATCAACCGGGACAAGCGAGTCACTACTAGCGTTTAGCTTAGTAACTAAACTGTTGCTAAGGACTAAGTCCAAGATTTTTCCTTTGTTATTTAACTGATCAATAGTATAAAAGAAGAGATAGTGAAGAGGTATGACGCTTTACCGAGGCTAAGGTAATAAAAGAGATGTGACTTGTTCGGTGTCAAGATGTATATTGAGATAATAATATTGAGTACAATTAAAGATACATTATCTTAGTAAGCGATCTTATTCTAGATTGCTGAGAATGCTACGCGTGTGTTCCAATTTTCTGTAAATGCGCGATAATGCAAACATCTTGTTTGTGTAATATGTTGCAATCATACTTCATCTCCCCTGAAAAAGTGGAAGGATCATCCCCTCCCTGCAAAAAGGAACAGACTCGTAACATTGACTTTAACGAACTTAACCAAAATTTAATTACTTAAGTAAAATAAGTAAACAAAATTTAAACATTATCAACATAGCAAAGTTAAAACTATTTCATTTATTAAATCGTACTAATACAAAAACGTTTTACAATATAAACAATATACCTAATTAAAATTGTATCTAATTAAAATGGTATCGAATTGAAATGGTATTGAATTAAAACGGAAGCTTCACATTTTACACTTAATCATAACAATAACAAAGTGTTAAGTAACATGGTATGTAATTAAGTACCTATACTTATAATTACGTATCAAATAAAATAGTTATTTATTGAATGGTTTGGTATTATTCTTATGCACAATTATAGCTTTATTTTCTTTTAAAATTTCTACATTAGACGTCATATCTCTTAAAACTTTATAAGGGCCATTGTAAATACTATCTAATTTATTTCCTACTTGGTTCTTTAATAATAACAAATCGCCTAACTGATAGGTAACATTATTGCTAGTTTTATCATACAATAATTTTCTTTTCTCTTTAGATTGTATCAAGTTACGTCGTGCGTCGGATTGCGCTTGTTGTAAACGATACTTAAGTTCTCGGGGATAACTGTCATAGTTATATAAGGGGTCGATTTCTGATTGTAAATTATTTGGAAGGTTACAAATTTTCCCAAAAACTAATTCGAAAGGCGTATATTTAGTTTCACTATGCACTGTGGTATTAAAAGAAAAACACCAATATGGAATCCAGGTGCTCCAGTTATGTTTATAATTATTACACTGGATTCTCAGAAAAGCTCCTAGGGTTTTATGAGTATTTTCTAAAGCGCCTACAGTTTCGTGATGGTACGCCGTAGAATTTAATTTTTTAATATGTAATAGAGAACATGTTTCGGACATCACTGATGACATGAATTCGGTTCCCTGGTCAGTCAATATTTCTCTAGGAATACCATAACGTAAAATGAAATTATTGGTAAAAGATTGAGCAACTGTGACCGAGTCTTTACTAGGTAATGGATACGCTTCAACGAATTTGGTTAAATCGCATTGTAATGTCAATACATATTTATTATTATAGTCATCAACATCGAGTGGACCCATTATATCCAAACTAATTCTTTCGAATGATGAGTGGGCTGTTGATGTTATGGTTAAGGGCTGCTTAATATGTTTATTACTATGCTTATGATATTGACATTGATGGCAATTTTTAACAAAAAGTTTTACATCATTACTCAAACCTGGCCAAAAATAATATTGCTTAATGTTGTTCATCATTCTATTAACTCCTGCGTGTCCGCTGGTAGGTAATAGATGGAAATCATTTAGTATTACTCTTTTTTGTTCACTATCATATATTCTTAATATATTTTTTGTTATGAGAAAGCGCGGGGTAACAGAGTTAATTCTTTTTGTTGCTTGTACAAGACTTTTGATTTTACTCTCGTTACATTTTTCTTTAATAATAAGTACCTCATGTATGCCTATTTTTTGACATAATGACTCTAAGTCCCTCGCTAACACCTCTGGGGTAGATGACGATCGGGTACTCAGATATATCGCTGATTGCGAAGGTACGTAAACGTAACAACTTGCATTAGAAATAATGCTATCTTTAGACTTTGAATAATTGTCAAACTTTAATTGATTAAAACTTAATTCAGTTACGTCATCGGGTTTCTTGAGAAGTTCTACCGCAATAGGTTGATCAGGCCTAGTGCTGGTGGAGCTCTCTGAAGAAGAATCAGTGGGGGTTTTTAATTTTTTACTTTGTGCTCTAGTTAAAACTGATACTGTGTTTTGATGTAATGATTTTAAAGTAGAAGATGTAATAGGTATGCGACTCAATGCGTCTGCAGCTGCATTGTTTCGTCCTGGAACATACTCTATTTCAAAATCATACTCCTCTAGGAATAATCGGAATTTAGTAAGTCTGCTTGTTGGGTCTTTCAAGTTAAATAAATAAATTAACGGTTTGTGGTCTGTTATAATTTTAAATTTACGTCCATATAAATAAGGGCGAAAATGTCTCACAGACCAAACAATTGCTAAAAGTTCTAATTCTATGATGGGATATCTCGTCTCGGCGGGTTTCAGGTTTCTACTCGCATACGCGACTACTTGACCGTTCATGTTAGATAAAACAGATCCTAAACCTGTCTTACAAGCATCTGTTTGTAGCCGAAAGATGTTACTTTCTGAAAAATCTGGATAAGATAAAATAGGGGGTTGAATTAATGCTGATTTTAATTTTTCAAATGCCGTTTGACACTCTGATGACCATAGAAACTGTACATTCTTTTTTCTTAATTGATTTAAAGGATAAACAATGTTTGCAAAGTTCGGTATGAATCGTCTGTAGTAATTTGCAAACGCGACAAAACGATTGACATCGTCGCAGTTCATCGGCACTGGATAGTTTTGCATGGTTGCAATTTTACTTTCATCTGGTAAAATTCCATCAGAAGTTATTTTGTGTCCTAGATATATTATTTCGTTTCGCAAAAATTCACACTTCATAGGATTTAATTTTAAGTTAACTTTTCTAAATCTCTCTAGTATACTAATTAAGTTTTTATTGTGGTTTTCTATAGATTTCCCGAAAATTACGCAATCATCTAAATAAATAAAAGCCTTTTTATAATTTAAGCCTGACATTGCAATAGTCATAAGACGTGAAAATACACTCGCAGATGTCCGGAGACCCATGGGACAGCGTTTCATCTGAAAAATTTTATCACCAGCAGTGAAAGCTGTGTACTTTCGTGAATCTTCGCTTAAAGATAACTGATAATAGCTTTGCGAAAGGTCTAATTTTGAAAAATAAATGTTATTTGCAAGCGAATCTAAGATATCAGTTATATTAGGCAAAGGGAATTTGTCGTCCTCAATACGATTATTTAACTGCCTGTAATCTATAACTAATCGCCATTGTTTCTCGTTTGACCTATCTGTTTTTTTCGGTACAAGCAAGACGGGACTAGACCACTCTGACGTAGCCTCTTCTATAATATCATTTTCGAGCATAATATCTATCTGTTTCTGAACTTCCTTCCTTAGTGCGAACGGTAATCTATGTGGCTTGACATAAACTGGCGAGACATTAGGTTTTAAAGTTATATTATGGGTCATTAGGTTTGTACAAGAGAGTTTGTCGCCTGGCAGATGAAAAACATCTGCGTACTTAGCGCAAATACTTTCAATACTTCGTTTTTCTTCTAAATAATAATCCTAATAATGTTTTTACACGATCGACAGAAACCTCCTCTTTTTCAAAATTACAGACTTCAAAATCATTCAATGAAAAAGTCTCTAAATCGGTAAGATCTAGATCAACTTCTTTCTCAGTGGTGTTTAATATCCTTACTGGCATGCGACCATTACAAGGTTTCGCTATTATACTTCCTATAAAAACTCCTTTCTGTATCTCTTTAGATAAACAAACACAATCGTCGCCTAACGATGTAGGTATATATTTTATTACCTCACATCGTGGCGGTATCAAATGTCTATAGTGACTCAATATAGGTATAGACACATAATTACTATCTTTAGTTAAAAGCAAAGTATTTTCTTTATAGTTAATTATAGCTTGATAGCGTTTCAAAAAATTATCACCTAAAATACCATTTGCAGAACAAGACATATTTTTAAACACATACATTTTTTCTCTAAAAACTAACCCATTATAAGACAAATCTAAGTAAATATATCCTTCAGATACTAGTTTACCGCTAACACCTTTTATAACTAACTTCTCAAATGTAATTAAATTCAATAACTTCGGATAATCGCATAACCATTCGTATTTTAAAACACAAAGGCTTGCTCCGCTATCGACTAAAAGATCGATATTGCTATTACTTACGTTAAAAGTTACGGTACTACTATTATTGTAGTTTAAAACATAATTTTCAGTAGGAACGAAAAAAATCTAAATTATTATCGTTCTGGGGCTCAGAACGCGCTTGTGACTCACTATTGGTCGATTGCTCGTGGCTAGCGTACTGCACACGTTGAAAAGGCACAGCTGAGCGCGGCGGGCGCGGGCTCGGCCGACCGCGGTCACGTGAACGTGATTGTGTTCCTTGCGCGGCGCGGGAGTCTCGCGACATGTACTTACCTTGTTGTGGTCTCGTGTTTCCGGCAGCGTACCTATTGTTTGCGCTAAATCTATTATAGTAACTATATTTATTAGAATAATTACTTGGCTGACGCGGATAATTAGTAGGTGTGCGTGAGAAATTACGAGTATGAAACTTTTTAATGTTCATAACTTCCTCGTGTCTGGTAGACATTGACTGCTCGTCTAGGGCAGTTCTTATAGCCTCTGGTAAAGAATCAAAGTGACGTGATGCTATGATAGTACTAAGCTTTTGATTCACTAATCCATCTGAAAAGCGCTTGATTGCAACCTTTTCATTAATGGGACGCAATACTTCAAACTTAGTAGCGTCGTCATCCGCTTGTGCTATGGTTAAATTCACAAAAAGTTGTTCTAGTTCCGAGCCGAATGACTCGATCGACCTATGACCTTGACGACAGTTTTGTAATTTGTGTTGGATAGCAACAGCAGATTTTTTCTGAATCAAATGCGTATTCATATCTCTAATTAAATCTTTAATAGTTGGATAACTACTTTTTAAACGTAATTTTGCGCTAGGAGAGAGCCTAGTTTTAATCACAAAATCAATAAGTAACCCATGAGTAGCATCGCTGATCATTGAACTATATAATTGTATACCATCAATTAGAGATTTAGTGACGTGTTCTTGACCTGTCATCGTTGGTAAAAGTGCAATGGCTGTCTTCAAGTCAAATTTATCTTTTTCTGCCATTTTTGAAATACTACTAACACTTAAAGTCTCTAAAGAAATAATTTTGTCATAAATGATCTGAATGTCATTTGCTATTTTATTAATTAAAGTTATATCTTTAGTTGATACCTCCGATTTTTCAACTAAATTATGTACTTGAGATAAAATATACTCTAATTTCGCGTATTCAAGTTTCGCTTCATTAAATTTCGTAAAACCTAACTCTTTTTGACGTCTATCTGGTCCTAGTTTTACTAAATTATCTTTAATATACAATAGTTTCTTATGCAATTCATTTAAATCGGAAATAATAAATGACATTATCTAATAAGAAAAAAAATGTAATCCTACATATTATTTAAAACGTTTAGGTATAAAATAACTTACGACTTACGGTGGCATTATAGCGCGCGAATAAAATAATTACGTCTCTGCACGATGAGTAGGTATGTGGTGACCGGCGTGGCGTGTGGGGGCTGGGGCTGCGGGCTGGGGGTTTTCTCATGCTCCTTGAGTGTGTAGGATCTTCAGACTTCTAAGATGGGTTCCTGGACCGCTTGAAACAGCTAACTGAAGATCGGGCTGGGATTTCCCTTGCCCCTCGTACAATGGGCCGGGTTTCTACCCTGGACACCTCCTGGTCTACGTTGATGGTTGAGTCGACGTCGTTGCCAGTTCCACGGAAGATATTGTGTTTCTTAGAACTGCGCTGTTGAATTCTCTACGGAGTCGGTTGACAATTCGGTCCCAAATTTTCCGGATGCAGGCGTAAATGATGAGTATAACGATGAGAAGCAGTATGACGGATAGTAAAATTTCTGTTGTAGTGAGCTGGCTTGAAGTTTTCTGCGTTGCTTGGGCGTCGCCGCTGGCGGTTTGTGCGATGATAACTTCTTCTTTACTTTGTGGTGCTCCCATATTATTGTTTTGTCTTCCCAAGTAATGCGATGAACAGAAGTGTAGAGCCAAATAGCACCGCAACGAAGACTGCTGCTAGTATGGTGTTGAAAATTTTGCTTTGCTGCTCCATGTAGTAATGATTTTCCCGCAAAAATTTATAAGTTCGGTTGGCAAAGGGTCGCCATGAAGAGGTATGACGCTTTACCGAGGCTAAGGTAATAAAAGAGATGTGACTTGTTCGGTGTCAAGATGTATATTGAGATAATAATATTGAGTACAATTAAAGATACATTATCTTAGTAAGCGATCTTATTCTAGATTGCTGAGAATGCTACGCGTGTGTTCCAATTTTCTGTAAATGCGCGATAATGCAAACATCTTGTTTGTGTAATATGTTGCAATCATACTTCAATAGAAATAACTGGTAATACCGTAAAGGGGGAAATCATCAACGCCAAATATGGTCCGGAAAAAAAAGCTACGTCTACATTTTTCGTGAACATCTTACCTGGGCCAAATAATAAAGCTGTTAAGGAATTGAAGTTCATTTATCACCAGTCTGTTGTAATAGAAGACCCTAGAAAAAGAAAATCCATAATCCAGTGCCATAGGTGTCAGCAATACGGACACTCAAAGAATTATTGCATGCGCCCTTATCGCTGTGTCAAATGTGGACAGTCACACAAGACCTCGCAATGTACTAAAAGAGATCGAAATACGCCTGCACTTTGCGCCCTCTGTAATGGACCTCACCCTGCCAATTACAAAGGATGTGAAGTATACAGAGAAATATTGGCACGAAGAAACCTACCACCGATACAAAAACAAAAACCTAATAAAACCAAACAATCTGAAACCGCCAAGGAAGCAGACATTATTGATAAGACTAATGCGAACACAATTAACCAAACATATGCAGAAGTTTTACGGTCAAAAAACATAAACCACATACCTGAAAATAAATCTAATACTAATGAAGAACCTTACAACTCAAAATTAACTAATGGATTAATATCGAATTTGACAACACCAACATATACTTCAATAGAACACCTACTCCTAAAACAAACTGAAAAATATGACCTCATCTTACAACAAATGAGCACAATGTTAATGCTCTTGACTAAACTCGTTGAAAAAATATCAAAATGAATTCATTAAGAATAGCTACTTGGAACATCAACGGTCTTGCTCCTAATAAGAATGAGGTGGAAGTTCTGATGCTACAACACAATTTAGAGGTATTATTACTATCTGAGGCTCATTGTACTGCAGCATCAAGCCTCAAATTCAAAGACTATATCTGCTATGTTACCACTCATCCTGATGGAACTGGGCATGGAGGAACAGCTGTGATAGTGAAAAAGTCTATTAAACATCATCTTTTGCCAGAGTTTAAGACAGAACAAATCCAGGCTACTTTAATAGCAGTCGAGGATAAACACGGACATCTTGTTTTGGCGGCCGTGTACTGCCCTCCAAAACACAAGATCAGTGGGGCTGCATTTACAAGCTTTTTTCAAACCCTTGGAAGCCGCTTTGTTGCTGGTGGAGATTGGAATTCAAAGAACACATTTTGGGGATCAAGATTGACCACCACTAGGGGAAGGCAACTTAAGAACTGTGTTGACACTAATACCTTAATAACAATCTCAACCGGTGAACCTACGTATTGGCCAACCGACCCAAATAAAATACCGGATCTTCTCGATTTTTTCATAATCAAGGGACTCTCAAAACATTATGTGAAACCCGAATCATGCTGGGATAGTTCTTCCGACCACACCCCTGTTCTATTAACTATAAGTACAATGTTGGTAGAAATCAACAGTCCAGAAAAAATGTATAACAGACATACCGATTGGGAGTCCTTTAGGGAATTTGTCGAAGAGAAAATTAACTTGAAAGTTCCTCTAAAAACACCAGAAGATATCGATTGTGCGGTAAAATATATAACCAATCTTATTCAAGAGGCATGTTGGCTAACAACACCTGCTTTGGAACCGAGAGAAACATATACCAACTATCCACTGCTAGTTAAAAAGGCAATTCTAGAAAAGAGAAGACTTAGAAGAATTTGGCACCGGAGTAGACTGGATTCTGACAGAAAATCTTTTGCTAAAGCAGCAGTCGAACTCAAAGAAATCTTAAATGAATGGCAAAATGACACATTGACAAGCAAAATTGAGTCGCTATCAGCCTCCGCGTCTAACAACTATTCACTCTGGAAATTCACAAAAAATTACGATAGACCGCAGATTCCTAAACCCCCATTAAAAACAAACAATGGATGGGCTCGAACAACCCAAGAAAAGGCAAATGTTTGTGCTCAACATCTCGCCGGCGTATTCTGTCCAAACCAATCAGACGACATACAGTCTGAAAGTGAGATAAACGATATTCTTGATCGAGATTTACAAATGTCACTTCCACCCATCCCTATCACCGTTCGAGAAGTCTGGAGAACCATTAATAAGGAATTGGAAGCGAAGAAAGCACCTGGGTTCGACCTAATTACTCAAGAAATCCTTAAAGAACTTCCAAAAAAAGCAGTAGTATTCCTTACTGCGATCTTCAATGGAATATTAAGATTGCAATATTTCCCTAAGTTATGGAAGGTGTCACAAATATTAATGATTTACAAACTTGGCAAACCAGCTAACGAAGTAACTTCATACCGACCTATCAGCCTGCTACCGATTTTATCAAAGGTATTTGAAAAACTCTGGATGTGTAGAATAATTCCATTCTTAGAAAAGAATAAGACTATTCCAGATCATCAATTTGGGTTTAGAAAGCAACATTCCACTATTGAACAGGTCCATAGAGTGGTTGACAAAATAAGACAAACCCTAGAAGAAAAGGAGTATTGCTCTTCAGTATTTTTAGACATTCAACAAGCCTTTGATCGGGTGTGGCACAAGGGTTTGCTCTGTAAAATCAAAAGTAGTCTACCACATAGTTACTACATACTGTTCGAGTCTTACTTGACAGACAGACTCTATCAAGTAAAAGAGGGTGATTCTACCTCTTCTTTCTATGAAGTCAAGGCTGGCGTACCCCAGGGTTCGATACTGGGACCTCTACTATACACAATCTACACATCTGATTTGCCTGTAATACAAGACATCACTACCGCCACATTCGCTGACGATACTGCTGTACTGGCCAGCGATAAGGATCCTGATCGCGCATCGCAAAAGCTCCAAATAGGATTAGACGAAATATCCAAATGGCTCCGAAAGTGGAAAATAAAGGCCAGTCCATCAAAATCCGTACAAATTACGTTTACGTTGCGTAAGGGAAATTGCTCTCCAGTACAACTTAATGATGTGACATTACCTCACGAAGATTGCGTGCGCTATCTTGGACTACATATAGACCGTCGCCTAACGTGGAGCCAGCATATCAAGACCAAAAGAAAAGAAATTAACCTAAAATACAAAAACCTTGGTTGGCTAATAGGACGCAACTCTAAACTCTCAGTAGACAACAAGCTCTTAATATACAAAACTATTTTGAAGCCGGTCTGGATGTACGGAATCCAAATCTGGGGTAGCGCAAGCAATTCCAACATTTTAATAATACAGCGGTTGCAGAATGCCATATTACGGTCAATATCCAACGCACCGTGGCTCGCTACAAATAATGAGATCCACGAATATTTAGATACGAATACGGTAAAGGAGGAAGTAAAAAATGCCACTATTAAATACCAAGAACGTCTGGAGCGTCATCCTAATGCACTGGCAACTAAACTAATAACACGTAGCTATGAAAAGCGCCTCAAGCGGAAAGATATTTTGTCCTTGTAAAGTAGACTATTATTGACTAAAGAGTAGATGTCTTTATTGAAGGACACACTCTACATCAGAATTACCCTGTACTCAACACATTTGCTTATAGCATAGGCTGATTGCAAATTAAAAATAGAACACAAAAAAAAAAAAAAAAAAAAAAATTTAACTGATCGTTGTACTGTCTAAGGTCGTGGAGTGCGGTAAAATCTATGAGCATTGTTGACAACAAACTGTTTTTTGTGACACACGATGAATCAAGGTTACTGACGGAGTTCCATTTGATATTGCCTAAATTGAAGTCGCCCACAAACATGACCTTTTTGGCATTCTGCTGTTCCAATAATCGATCTGAACTACTAATGAATTCACTGAGAATGTGTTGTTTAACAGGAGGTGGTAAATAGACTGCACATATGAGCAGTTGCTCTGTTTTGCCAGTAACATCATCGCGATAATCAAGTTTAATTCATAAATCTTCACATTTTGATTCGAGAGTTTGTAGGCGTGTGGAGGGGATACGTTGGGAGACGGCGACAAGAACGCCACCTCCCTCTTTTCTTGGATGGAAACCGCTAGATTCTCTATCCCGCCTATACACTACATATCTTTTGTCAAAAAGCTCCGAGTCGAAGACGCCGCTGTTTAACCATGTTTCACTTAAAATAATTACATCGTAGTTATTACATATCACGTTGTTGAAAAATTCGGTGCATTTAGTTCTGAGACCTCTCACATTTTGATAGTAAAATTGAAGCATACAGAATATAAAAACTAAAAAGAAATTACAAAAAAGTTCTCGAAAACAACCTTGCAAGTTACAATTAAGACGGTGAGTATGGGTAAAGTCACGTTAACTTTTCTAAGATTTGGGAGTCCTTGATATAAATGTAGTTGGAATTCTCACTTTTGCGAACAAATATTTTGCCGTCACGAACCCACACAAACTTAAAGTTAAGTTGTTTAGCCTTTAGTCTAGCAGCAGCATGCAGCGATTTTGTTTCCGGTGTGAGGTGTTCCGATACAAATACGGCACTCTTCTTTGTACCACCGTAACCGAGATGTGCGGTATTTAGCTTGTCAGAGGGGTTGTTCCGATTAAACTTTATGACACTAGCTAAGAAGGTATCCCTTAAACGGCGACTGCTGAACTTAACCAGGATCGAGCGCGGGCGGGTATTATTGGTGTTGTACTTAGCAATGCGGCTACAATAATGAACATCAGAGTCAGATATAGGGCACTTAATGATCTTGCCAAGTTGTTCAAGCTTTCAAGCTTAACTTTTTCTTGCTCAGAATTATGAAAGGTAAGGCATTCGTCTATAGATGTTAGCTTTGATTGCATTTCAGTAATAACTGTGTTGAGTTTTCTGTCCAGCTCCTCTCTTATTATATCACGGAGAAGCTCGGGAGAAATACAGCCGCAGGTTTTGCCGGTTGTTGTTGCCGCCCCAACGGCGTTAGGTGTAGTTCGCACCTTTGAACGGAGTGTTACGTTTTCGTGTGACGAACTAATATTCTCCGTATTTTTGTTGGTTGATACAGAGGCTGGACAGCGTATCGGCGTGTTAGAATTATCTCCACGTTTAGGCTCCTTGCATCGGCAAGACGGGCACACCCAGGTATCTTTTAAATCCTTTGTAAGATTTGTAAAATCGTCTTTAGTGAAGTTCACACAACTATAGTGATAATTATCGGGGCAACGGCAGCAGTTTAAAAAATTAACTCCTTTTAGAACGTTTGGGCATCCAGAACATTTTTGGTTCATTGCGAAAAAAAATATTTTTTTTGTCGAAAATAAATTAATTAATTTTTACGCGCAGCACAGGCCATGCAGCGGCGAAGCGCTGTAGCGCCTAGTTGTGAATCAGTAGTAGCTGGAGTGAACGTAGCAGCGGGCAGCCCGCGGGTTGTCGTAGGTCAGGTATACTCGCCGTTAGTAAATTATTTTTAAAATGTTTTTGTTCATTACTCACGAACTAGGTTGAGTCCAGAAAAGATGTAAGCACTATAAGAAAGGTAATTTCAAGACCTTTCAAACTATGTATAGCACAGCACTAAACAAACACTTTTGCTACTGAATTTGATTAAAATAACGGAGTACGATAAAATACGGTGTTGCTTTGACAGCGTTCGGACGACGATATCTCTATTTTCTCGGACTATTTTCTCGGGTCAGGGTGTAGTGTATGTGGTTGTTGGGAATGGGAAACTGGGAACTCGTCGTTGATTCCCATTTCCATAATACTAGTGCTCGAGCTAATATACTTTGGTATTAGAACAATTTATATGAAGGTATCCAATATTTATTTATTTATACAGGGTTATTTTGAAACCACTGGCCAAATTTTTAAGTTCGACTCAGAATCGGTAATTGAACAACTTTCTCCCAGAAACATGGGTCGAAATACGACAAAAATATTTGGAGTTCCCATACTAAATCGATCACGTGGTCAGTATGATTTGTATGAAAAGTGAAAAAATGACAAATTTCGACCCATATTTCTAGGAGAAAAAAAATTTGGCCAGTGGTTTCAAAATAGCCCTGTATAAATAAATAAATATTAGATACCTTCACATAAATTGTTCTAATACCAAAGTAAAAACGTAAGCTTGAGCAAAAAACCCTGTATTTTTATAAAAAAAAGGTCTGAACGCGAGTTATGATACCTCCTCGCCTGGAACTCGGTATGATCTTGGAAGGATGGAATGCTGGTACTTACCTAGTGTTTATTCTGTGACTATGGCGTAGGTAGTCGAGTTAAATATGGCGATCAGCTGAGACTTTTTTAAGGCAGGATTATTCTGAGTATCCTAAAGAAGCTTATTTATGTAGTTTTTAGAAGAGGGGATAAAATTACCAAATAATTTCACTCGCAATCACTTTTGTAAGATTGTTGTAGAGGTTTGCAACTTGTTGATTTAATTTGAGACAAAGTTCCAAAATAAATAAAGCATTAAAAAGGCTGGCAACTTACACTAACATAATTATGTTTTCAACACACTTGCTCATAAAGTGAGCCTTATTACATCGATCTTAGGGCCATAAACCGAACTATAACACACGCGTGCATAATAATATTAAAGTACTAGTTGCGTAATAGAATTATCCCTACAATGTTAAGTAAGTACCTAACTGCAAATTATATGCGAGTAAACAGAGACTTTTCAATTTAACCGTGTAATACAGTATCCCTACAAAGTTAAGTTAGTACCTAACTGCAAGTTATATGCGAGTAAACAGAGCATTTTCAATTTCACCGGGTAATAGGTACAGTTCTTTTTTTGTAACAACAAAGAGGTTTTATACGGCTGAAAATCCATTTATGTTTTAAGAATAAATAAATGTGTCCCTAATTAAGACAAAAAACATAATTAAGTGTATTGTTATCAAATTATTTATAATTCACAATAATTTGTTATAAAACATTTGCATTTTATCTCTATTATTATAATTATTTTGAAGTAGGCTGTATGGCTGTATGTAATCAATCACCTTACATTTGGCGCGTGCGAAAAAAAAACTTGCGCGCTTTTTCCCTTAGCTAATATTAAGTTTCTATTCTAATTATGTTATGTATTCAATAAATGTTTGTTTTTCCTCGCAAGTGTGTTGAAAAAGTGCGTATGAAACTCGTGAGCAACTTACTCACTAGACACTCGGCTGATTTACGCCCTCGCCTTCGGCTCGGGCTGCAACCCACAGCCTCGTGTATAATGAGCAACCTTAGCTCACTTGTATCATAATATACTATTAAACGACAGTACACTTAAAAAAAGGAATATAAGATAACCAAAATAACGATCAAACGTATGTTTTTAATTAATTCAGAAACGGCATTTGATGATAAGAAAGAGCATTGGTTATAGAAGGTGTCATAATATTTTATTATTAACGTGTATATCATCCACAAGTTTCCACAACATATAATTTAAATTATGTTAACAATATTGGCAAGGCCAGGGACGTACCTAGGTATTAAGCGTAGGTTTTCCGTGACATATATAAATTACTGTATAATTTTAGTAAATTATTAAAACTATAGTTATTAAGATGAGAGAAGAGAAGACTTTAGAATCGTACATAATTTATTATTACTATGTCTAACCAAAAGAATTTAGTATAAAAAACCTAATATTGTGTTACTAAACAATCGCTTAATTAATCGTTTAATTAACAACACAATTCTAACTAGTGATAATAATTTGCTTGGAAGAAATTGCTTCGTAGCTATTAGTGCTTCTTTTGTATTGTCTTCTTTTTGTTGTGTTGTTTTTTATGCAATAAACAATAATATTATAATTAATATTAAATAATTTTACAGTGATTAAGATACAGACGACGCGAGACGCGAGGCACGGTTAAAAATATATCTCCCTATACAACGCGCTAAAACAAAACAAAAAATGATATCTTAGTAACAATGTAAGTATTAGTAGATACCAAGATAATTACTCACAAATTAGTATCCCACAAAATTATAGTTATTTCATATTAATTATAATGACTCAGGTATTTTAAAATGTACCTTGTGAATGTCCTTGCATTAAAGCCACTTATTAAGTCAACCTGTATTACATTGTATGTATTATTTAAAATACTCGTTTTATAATCTCTGATTACTAACATTAAAAATAAAAATAAAAAATATAAATTATTCACTTATGAATCGTCAACATTTGTCATTGATTTTTGGGTTAAGTATATTTAATTGATCACCATCTAACTAACCTTACCCAACAAATTAAAAATAATGAAATGCACGCCAAACCATACTAGTGTGCAACTCAGTATTTTTGTGATTCAATTTAATATTTGCCTTTATTAACTAATCAGATATAAACATTTTACGGTTAAGCTTAATAAAAAGCTTATTCTTTTTACAATAAATGTCTAAGTAGGTGGCGAAATGATCTTTTTAATTTCTCCGAAGACCTAATTAGCTATAAAAACTGGTGACGGCGACGTAAAAACTCAGGTCCAATATTAAACCCGGTACCCCATTTCATCGCTCAATTATTTTAGTACGAAAATAAAAGCCACAAATTCGCCAGTCGGTACTTACCGTGCGAAAAAATTCGGTCGTCTCGCCACAGTTTCTGAGCACATTAAAACACACTAATAAAATGGCTAACACTTATTTACACGATCGTCAAGATTTGTTTTACGCACGACAACTTTCGCGGGAAACTTTGTCGCGAACTGACGTAACCTCAACACACGTCTTTATTCGGCGCGAGTCGCGCGGCTACTGACTGGCTGAAAAATATTTTCCATCCACTCAAGATCTTGAGTACAGAGTTTTCATTTCACGCGTGTAGGGCGGGAAAGCCGCGTTCGAATTACAATTTCTAGATGACGTATGCCGTAATGACGTCTTTTTAAAATGAGGACAAGGAATATGGACGCGATGCCTACGCCATCGCTAACAATGTTATTGCCAATTCATGAGAAATGTGTTGTGCTATAACAATCTATAACAACAGGTTTGGTTCTAATGGAAAATAACTATTTGGAGTATGGTTTGTAGATAAAATAGACTTATTCCATTCCATTCACTTTAAAACGAGAAAAAACTTGCATCAATAATGGTTGGAGTTTAATATCCTACTTGTGTGAATAAAGCTTTAGTTTAAAGAATTAGATTTCATGGAGTGGTCACTACAGATTAATATGTATATAAGGCTTAAGGTGGAAGCGCACTTTTCCCGGAACCCTCAAACACTGCGGAACTGGCTATCTTATCTCTAACTGCTAAAAACATCATTGTTATGGCGTCAGACTTGGATAAGATGGTAGTAGCTAGCCAGGCGTGCTTAAAACAAGTCTTGCCACCAACCAAACCGAATACAATATTTACTCCCACTGAGAATCGAACCCGGGACCTCTGGGTCTGAAATCGGGGGCCTCAGGAGGGCCCCATACGCCTTTCCCTTTGTCAAATCCCAATCAAGCGTCCCGGGCCACCAGCCCTGAGGACCCCCAGACGCCTGGGTCCTACCCAGTCCTTTCATAAAGTCCTCCTAGAAATCCTCCAAAACAGCGTCCCAGTCGCTACCTCTGGGGTTACTAGGTTTGGAGGGCTTATTCAGCCTTGCCGCCCCGGGCCCGGCCTCTGACAGGCGGCGCGGCGGCCCGTATAGTGCTGGACAAGCTTTTCTGTTTCGGTGATAATCTTTGGAACTAAAACAGTTTTCATACGACAGTACATTTTGACAGCTAATTTCGTATTACAAGTGGCTCCTCTGTCACGGCTGTCACCGGAACAGACAGGAGTGTGGGACTATATTCTAGAACGACACTCAAATGGAGATCTCCCCTCAAGTATAGTTCTGTTAGCAAGGGATTGTTGCATGTATTTGCATCCCTTTCTAATTATACTTGAGAAAAGATCTCAACTTGAGTGTCGTTCTAGAATACGGGCCTTGGAGCCAACGCGCACTTGTGATTTTTAGTCGACCGATAGTTTAGTCGGAATCGTAAGACGATCGTGATTAAACTGTCGGCCGATAGTTGGGCGATATTAGTTGATTGCAGTGCGCGCGCTCACATAGTCCTTCATGCACATTACCGACCGGCCGATAGTTGAACTGTGCGATAGTTTAATCGTACAACTATCGGCCGATAGTTTGATCGGTCGATTTTTAATCGTCAGTGCGCGCACTGCCATTTAACTCTATAAGTACTGAATCCGAGAACGATCTAACTATCGCCCGATTAAAAATGACTAGTGCGCGCTGGCTCTTATGCCCGAATACTCGTACGCTACTCTTTGGGAGCGTCTCACACATCGCCCTGTCACTTTATATGTCAAACGTATGAAAGAGATGCCATGATGTTTGAGACGCTCCCAAAGATGATTTGCGTTCGAGAATTCGGGCGTTAGTCTGCCACAGACAATTCGCCTAATGGGGCCATGGCCTATAGGATAGAGGTATAACATTTTTCGCAAAGTTTATTCGTACAAAATACTAGGTCGGCACATGTTAGTTGTAAAATAATATGATTTATATCAACGTCCTAGATGTCACTTCCGTTTGCTCTTAAGATCTTTATTATAATCTTTATGAGTGTACTTCCGATATTTTTTTGACATCATACATAGATCACACAAAGTGAAAGAGGAAATAATGAAAAACTGTATACTTAATAATTATGTCAGGTGGGTGTACCTAAGTGTGATGAACTGATGAAACTGTTTTTTACAAAAGAAAATGTTTTTAAGTTCTAAAAATATTTTTTAATGGCAGACTATGTCAAGTGGAACATGGATAAGACGAAAATCATGTCCAATGCCTATGTTGCATTAGCTGCAGTTAAAGTTGGGAACATTACACTCGAAGTTGTTGACCACTATGTCTACCTGGGACAGACAGTCCAATTAGGCAAGTCCAACTTTGAGAACAAGATCTCTCTTCGGATCCAGCTCGGATGGGCAGCGTTTGGGAAGCTCCGGCATATATTCGCGTCCGAAATTCCTCAATGTCTCAAGACTAAGGTATTTGACCAGTGTGTGTTGCCAGTCATGAATTATAGAAGCGAGACGTGATCTTTTACTATGGGTCTCATAAGAAGGCTCAAGGTCACCCAGCTAGCAATGGAGTGAACGATGCTTGGTATTTCTCTGCTCGATCGATATTTTCAAACAATGTAAGTACTTCTTTTCTACGTTAGCAACCAACATGATACTATATTAGTCCAAAAATAAGGTGGCAACGCTATTGGTGGAAAATGGAAACAACGACGGGTATTACCGCCTCTGTGGTCTAGTGGTTCACACCACCGATTTCAGACCAAGAGGTCCCGGGTTCGATTCCCAGTGGGGGTACATATTGTATTCGGTTTGGTTGGTGGTAGGACTTGTTCTTAGTCCGCCTGGCTAGCTACCACCATCTTTTCTAAGTCTGACGCCATAACAATGATGTTGTCAGCATTATTGTGTTCCGGCAGTTAGAGATAAGATAGCCAGTTCCTCAGTGATTGAGGATTCCGGGAGTAGTGCGCTTCCATCTTCAGCCTTATCACCACTTAACATCAGGTGTGATGAAGGCTAAGTGCTACCCCGTTGTGGATAAAAAAAATAAATAAAAAAATATATATATATTACCACATACACCTAGCAACGAAAACATATTGGAAAAATCGTTTTGAATATTTCACCGACCGAAAATCTAACCGGGTACCTCTGAGAAAGCAGTATCTTGCCGGTACGAAAACCGGTGCGTGCACCAGCGAGGTCGTCCAATGTGTATCAACTTTTAAAATATTTATTTATTTCTGTGTTTGCTTCAGTCTATTTCAAGTCTTACAGCGTAGTTCCAGTACCCTTGTGTAAAAGTTCTTTTAGACGTACTAAAAGTTACACCTTTAAGTTTATACTAAAAAGAAGAATTGCATTGCAACTTCTTCACACGAAACTAGAACTACGTAAAATTTTGGAATGGAAAATAATTTGAAATTGTATACATTATTCTTCAACTGCATTTGTACTTTCAATTATTACAATTTCAGTTATTAGGCCCAGGCTGCATATGCAAATTTCCAACACCGGTATTTTTCCGGCATTCGTGTTTTCAAAACCGGGATCCCGGTTTTTCGTATAACATTTTTAGAAAGAAAGAAAGTAGTAAATTGGTTGTTTGAAGTAAATAAAGGTTTTAGTGAGATTATGTTATCATTTTGCTAATAATAAAACTATCTGTGTTGAGAATCATTTTGCTAATAATAGAACTATCTGTGTTGAGAGTATAGAATAATAAAAGGCCGGTATAATTCTGGTTTTTCCGTATTACCGACTACCGAAATCCATGCCCTAATATTAAGATCTCCCTAATGTGGGTTATAAAATGGCTGTTATCTCATTAAATGGGTTGATTAAATGGATGAAAGATTTGCATTCAGCAGGCAGTATAACCAAAGTAACATCATAGTTTACACTCTGTCGGATTAATAACGATCGATCAGGCATTGTTTGAGCTCCGTGCGGCGAATAAACGTAAATACAACGTTAATTTTACGCATCGATCATCTGCTGTGGATCTGCCATAGAGCTGTGAGGTTTTAGACAGGGCATCCTACTTATCCTTATCCTTACTTTATATATTATATTATAAATAAATGCGTCTCTGTCTGTCTGTGTGTTACACAATCACACCTAAACTACTGAACCGATTTGAACGAATTTTGGTACAGAGATAGTCTAGAGCCTGAGAAAGGACATAGGCTACTTTTTATTCCTGAAAATTATCACCTTCCCGCGGGATAACGTCGTGTAGTACACGCGGGCGAAGCCGCGGGCGGAAGGCTAGTAATATTATAAATGTGAAAGTTTAGATGTTTGGATGTTTGTATGTTTGTTACTCAATCACGCCAAAACGTATGAAGAAAACGCAGACTCCAGATACTTACTTACTTACTTCGCTGGCTCAGCGACCCGAAGTGGATCTTGGCCTCCGACAACAAAGTGCGCCATTCTTTCCTGTTTTGTGCCAGGTTGGACCAGTTGGGCACGTCAAGCTCTTCGAGATCTTTGGCGACTTCGTCTTTCCAGCGATACCTCGGGCGACCCACCGGGCGACGTCCAGTTGGTTGCCCAAGATATGCTCTTCTTACAGCACGATCCTGGCCCATCCTTTCAACATGACCAAGCCAGCGAAGTCGGGCAGCTTTTATTTCTCCGATGATGTTTGGTTCGGCCACCAGCTCTTCTATCTCCAGGTTGTGTCTTTGCCTCCACTCCCCATCCTCTCCTCTTGTTGGTCCCAGAATCCTTCGCAGAATCTTTCGCTCTGCTACTAAGAGCTTTCTCTCTTCCTTTAACGTCAGTGTCCATGTTTCACACCCGTACATTAAAATTGGTCTGATGACGGTTTTGTAGACCTGTATTTTGGTGTTTCGGCTTATCAATTTGGACACTAATACCTTGTGGAGAGCTGCGGAGCATCTTAGTGCGTTGATTGTGCGGATGTCAATTTCATTTTCCCTTTGATTGGTGTCGGTGATAGTGCACCCAAGATATTTGAAATTTTCCACACCTTTGTAGGTGGTGCCATTCACATGAAGGTCTTCTCGCTTGGATTTGCGATCTTTGTATCTCTTCATGTGAAGGTATTCAGACTTCTCTCGATTGATTCTGAGACCAACTTGCTTTCCTTCCTCCTCTAGGACCTGCGCCATATATGTGACCTCTTCCTGTCTCTGTCCAAGTATTGCAAGATCATCAGCATACCCTATGATTTTGTGTTTCCCATTCAACTCTACTCCTCCGTCAATCAGTAAAACACTTCGGATGACGTATTCCAGAGCCAGGTTGAACAAAATAGGTGACAGAGCATCTCCTTGCTTCAGTCCAGTCACAACTTCAAATTCCTCGGTCAGATCACCGCCAACTCTTACTCGCATTTTGCTGGAACTCGTGGCTGTTCTGATGAGTTTGACCAGCTTGACCGGTATCTGAAAGGATGTTAAAATCTGATAAAGTACTTCTCGGTCAATACTGTCATATGCTTTTGTGAAATCCACAAACAGACAATGAACGCTTTGGGCAAACTCCCACCGTTTTTCCATAATCTGTTTCAGTAGAAACATCTGATCTACTGTGCTGCGGTTCTTGCGGAATCCACACTGGTAGTCGCCAAGTATTTCTTCAACGTATGGTTCAAGACGGCCCAGGAGCACGTATGAGAGTACTTTGTAGGCAGTTGGGAGAAGCGCAATCCCTCTATAATTTCCGCACTTCTTTCTACTTCCCTTCTTGTGTATGGGGCAGATGATGCCCACGTTCCATTCCTTGGGCTGTTCTTCTTCTTCCCAAATCCTGCAGATTATTTCGTGCAATCGGGATTGCAATGCTTTGCCTCCATATTTCCACAATTCTCCCGTTATATTATCTATGCCTGGGGACTTGTAGTTTTTGAGCCTCAAGATAGCTTTGCATACTTCATCAAACGTTGGCGGGTTCTCGTGTTGGTCATGATCCTGAGTGATGCTTAGATTTGTAAGTGTAGAGCTAGCAACCTGTGGGCAGTTAAGAAGTTCTTGGAAGTATCGGCGCCACATTATCTTCTGTTTTTCAGGATCTGATACAAGGCTTCCATCTTCCGCTTCTAAGAGTTGGGTGACTGGTTGGTATGCCTTTCTTGCAATTCTGAGTTCTTGATGAAACTTGCGGGAGTCTTTCGCTTTCAACAACAGTTCCATGTTGCGTAATACTTCAGTCAGATGTTCTCTTTTTGCTTTCCTTACTAGTTTTCTGAATTCTCGTCTTGCCTCCTTGTGCTTAACATTCCATATGATATTTTGTTCCGCTAGTAGTCTAAGTTCTCTTTTTCTCTCCATTGCTGTTTCGCATTTGTCAGTCCACCACTTTCTTCTCCTTTGGCGTTTCTTTCTGCCCAGTATACGGATTCCCACTTCTTTGATTATTTCTGTTGTTTGGTCCCAACTATCATTAATATTCACATGGCCTTCTAATTCTGCGAATCTGTTGCTTAGCTCTAAGTTGAACTTAAGTGCTAAGGTTTCATCTTTGAGGCTTTCTGTGTTGATAGAGGGTTCTCTAGAAATGTGCTTGTGGCTTGACACTCTAATTTTTGCCTTTACCTTTACTCGTACCAGATAATGGTCACTATCGCAGTCAGCTCCTCGGTGTGACTTTACATCCTGAATCATGCTCTTATGCCTTTCGTCTATTAGCACGTGGTCTATCTGGTTCACCGTTTTACCATCATGAGATTTCCAGGTACCTTTGTGGATATCTTTGTGCGGGAACATTGTGCTTTTGATGTTCATACGCTTTGCGGATGCAAAGGATACCAGTCTGAGGCCATTATCGTTTGATTTTTGATGTTTGCTGTGCCTTCCAATGGTTGGAAAGAAAGCCTCTTCGCGTCCGACTTTGGCATTGAAATCCCCTAGTAGTATCTTGGTATCGTATTCTGGGATTTGGTCGTATGCAGTCTCAAGTTCTTCATAGAAGCTCTCTTTTTGTTCATCAGCAGCTAGTTCGGTTGGTGCGTAGGCATTCAATATAGATATGTTGTTAAACTTACTTTTGATCCTTAGCAAGCATAATCTTTCCGATATCGGGACAAATTTAAGCACGTTGCCCACTGCTTTTTTTGTTCACTAGAAAGCCAGTGCCGTATTCGTGCTTACCGTAGTCGGATCCACTGTACAAGTCGGATCCACTGTACAGACTCCAGATAACACTCATATAATTATTGATCCAACTTACAGGTACAGGCATAGTACAGGTATAACAATATAGATACAGTCGACGTCTTAGTGAACTTATCCCCTCGAGGCTAGTTTGAAGAATCCCCTCTCTTTGCTCGTTAATCGGGCTCAAGCCTAGCTACCCCCACCGATTTTACCACAGATTAGCCTATTAAATTTAACAAAATGGCGGCAAGAGACGGCATTACCAGTGTTGCTATTAAAAAATAAGAAAAACCTTCTAAAATCATGACATTCGGCCATCTGATAACGTGCTGTCTCCCGACGCACATATAAAAATTATTTAGAATCAATTAATTAGGTAAGTATACAGCTAATATACTGATACACAACTATTCTCAATAGTTAAGTCTTACAACTATGTACCTATTTAGGTTAATCTTATAGTGATAAAAACCTTAAGTTAAAACTTAAAACATAATTGAAACAAATACATTATATTACACAATGCTCAACAATAAACTTTTAGGGAAGCCGATGACTTGTTTTGAGATATTATCGTGAAAATATTGTTTTAGTAAATCGTTAAGTAATACATAATCAAATAAAATAAATTATCAATAACAAACTAATCTAAAACTATTTGAATCAATGTATAAATTAACATAATCATGACATTCGTTAACAAGCGACTATTATTACTTAGAAAACTTATTTTGAAACTATACTTGTTATATAATCATGTGTAAGTAAGTATATGGAATGATTAAAGTAAAGTCTGGTTATAATCTATAAGCATTAGTTATGGGTCATAAAAGAAAAATGGATTAGCTTGGTACTAGTTTACATCAATGCATTGTCAGGAGCTACATTCAAGAATATTAGATGGTGTCAGAAGCAAAATCCCTAAGAATGTTACATTAGGAATAGGTAGGAACAGAATTTAACTTTAACCTGATAACTAGACACCCTTATCACTTCACTCAAATAGTGGAAAAAGCAACTACGAGTCATGAAAGGATTAAAGACCTAATATTAGATGAATTTAACTATCGCTAAGTTTGACCTAGTTTAGTCCTTACAAAAACAACTGTAGGCCTCTGCACAGTTACCAATTTTTACCCAGATATGATTAACAAACCAAGTTATAGATACGTATTTACCATAGTGCACAATTTGTATTAAATCAAGATATGAATTAGGACAACTAAAGGAATTATTTAAAGGCATGTTCGTAATAGGCATTATTACCGATTAATTTAAATATTCTTACAAGGACGTTACACTAATAATGAAGATGGCGCAGATACAATTTGAACCGTCACAGCAACAATTTGCTTTTCCAACTTGTCAACCAGTTGTCCAAGGTTTCCAGAGCATTCTTCTCCAGCACCAAATCTTAAATGCATCTATTCTCTGCCTCTGTTAGAATAGTACAATACATGGTTCCACTCCGTACATGAAAATCAAAAGATCATATTATTATCATTTCTAATGAATAAGTTAATGATTTTAAACAAGTTCGCAATTTAATATCATACGAGCATGACCCGCATTCTTATCAACAAATATTCATATTACTATGAATAATATTAGTGTAAATAGATTTAATAATTATAATTGGGATATGAAGAAGTATATTACCATGGATAGAAATAGGACAAGTAAAATCATGAACAGCTTTTCGCCCAAATGAATTAACAACACGATGATTTCCCGTGGGAATAAAATATCCTCCCGGGGTCAAAAGAAGCCGATATGTTATTCCACAGACAAAAGATTTCAAAGATCCGTCCAGCCGATAGCCGTGATTGGGGAACAAACATACAAGCTTTTGCAATCATAATATTAGTAAAATGAGATAAGATACATGACATGATAATATATACTTCAATATAATTCAACTTCAGTATCAGCGATCCACTCGTCTCAATATCCGACTTACAACCACAGCCCACGATGATCACCATCATCACAACAACGATCACCCTGTGATCTGCACCTTCAGTATCATATTATCTCCTCTCATTACCACAGCACGTACACTCTGCTGCCTCCAGTTTGTATGCTGTGTTGGTTCGTACGTTCAAGGGTAGCGGGATCCTCATTATTATATTAACTCGATGCTAGCTCATGATAAGTACCTACTGGATGCTACAATTGTCATCTGAAAGCAGTAAACTCACAACACACATAGTAACCAAATCAATTTTATTAATCATTCAAAAGAAATAGATGTATCTGATAATGAATCAATAGAAATAAATGTAACTATATGAATTCTCATATTCTTTTATAAACATTAGTAGGTAAGGTACTTAGTACCTTCAACCATAGTAGAAACAAATGTTCAACTGACCAGATCTAAAAAAATATGGAAATGATTACTACAGAATATGTGAAGGAACTTCAAAGGTCCGTGAGGATGGTAAACTGCTAAGAATTTTAGTATCACGAGCCTACCAAATGAGACGGTAAATTTGACAGATCTACTTGATTTTTAGTTTAATAAAGATATTAATGCTCATTAAGATAACAATAAATTAGATTCACATAATTTGAAATCATATTTTGTCAATACGTACACTAGGACGGTAGTATTAAAATCCTCAAAAACTAATTTTAAATCATACCGCCAATAACAACAAAAACACGGCAAAACTAACTTGGTATGCTACAGCAGTGGTTACTTGTGGCTTTATTTGTTAGAACAAGTTTAAAACATGAATTAAAATGTTTGCATGAAGATGTATAGAACATTTTAATAAATTGAGAGGTGTGATTGAGCAATAATCGTTTTACTTTATTTTGCTTAATTAGGAAAACATCAGTTACAACTTGACAGTGTAATAAACACGATCTACTTAAATGCACTATGGACTGTTTACATGTTTTTGCATTAGAAACATCATTTCATCACTATGTTAATGAAAACAACTAGAATAGATATCAGTGAATGCTTCTTGCAGTGCTGTCTAAGCAACTAAGTATCTCTGCTTTTGACTTGCATCTAAATCATTAAGAGAGATCTAGAACACTACGCAGTACGCACAAATACAAAATAGCTTCTAGTGATTTTGGCTGTAAGATTTTCCATCTGTCTAAACCAAAACTGAGTTGCCCGGAAGAAACCGCAGTAAGACGATAAGGCCACCATTTGGTTTACAATTTGTTATCTTTGTATTATTATTATTATTTCGTGTGTGATTGTTCCGTTCGTAATATTGTGTACAAATAAAGAATTAATCTATGTATCTATCAAACTAGGTACTTAGATAAAGAATCTTCGACGTTCCCGGAAAAATGTAAAGAATGATGATTTCTACTCAGTCTTATGGCTTTATTGTCTAATTATGTAGAAGACTCAGAAAAGTATGTTCCTGATAAACTTTCTCTAGCACTCATCCACAATTTAGTTTGAATTTAAATTAAATTTGAGATTTAAGTTTGCCACTAAACTCAAATTTAAAAAGTCAAGCATAGTGAATTCTTTTAAATTAAGCTACATGTAACAAAAATAATAGACGAAATGTCCACTTGAACAAAGCTACAAAAAATAAAATAAGTAATAGGAAATAGTAAATTTTGGATATCTTTGCATACCTACATTGCTTCCATCCCGAACTAAGTAACTCAAGCACTTGTGTTATGGCATTTGGGAACAACGACGGGGATTACCACATACAATCGGGCAGAATGTTGAAAAGTCCGCTTTAAACATACACCCGACAGGGAATCGAACCCGGTAGGTACCTCAGAGACAGCGGCACCCCGAAAACCTATGCGTACGTACACCGTATCTACAACACTGCTATGATGGGTTGTTACGCTTATACCAGAAACTAATATTGTTTCCATAGTTAAAAGGTCTATAACAATCGAAGTGACACAGATCACAGTTTATAAAAGTATTACCCAATCGCAATCTTGGAATACTAAATTCGCGACTTTAATAGTGTGCTCTTATTCAAAAGTGAATCGTCATCATGTCTAATCTTATCAAGATCAGAAATACATCCAGTCCTGCGTAAAGGTCACCTGGGCATAGACCTAGGCATAGAAAAACAAACCTAGCTCATGGATATTGACCACTCATGAGAATCAAGATATGGTATGGATTTCGTATAAATGGAAACTAAGGTAATTATAAAAAATCTTAACAAGGTAAGACAATAACCCCTACTCAAATTGTGGAGCATGTGGATACTTATTATGCAAGGAAAAAGAAATGATGCAAACATAATTTAGTATATAAATATCCTTATAAGTAGGTACTATGTTGCGATAATTAGAGCGCATATTGACAATAATACTTTAAAGGTATCTACTGCTACAGCTGTGGTACCTACTAGATACTCAATGTCAAGCACGTAGGCAACTGTAGATTTAAAAGGCTTTTCATTCTTCCCTAAGGGTATTTTGATAACATCTAAATGATTCTATGAAAAGATAAGTTTTTATAGTTTAGTTTTAGTTAGTTTTAGACCTTTACAAACTTTATTTCAGGGGGTGTTACAATCAATTTAGTCGGTTATGCGAGATGAAAATTAAATCTTAAATAGCTTTATTCGATATGCAAATAAATAAACATGAAACATTTTAATCAAAACAACTTCAATACTTTCCCATAAACAAAATGCTCTGCATCATCTCAAATCCTCTTTGACCAGATTCAGCTACGAAGAAGGGTATTCCTCCTTCGCTCAAGACTCCCCTGGGTCGGCCACGTCACCCTGGAGGCCTACCAAGCGGCGCACCAGGTGGCGCGGGCCGTATTCGTCCTCAGATGCTATTTACCTTGGAGTGTATACATTATTCATCGGCAAAAGATCGTTCCGTGTCATTCTATAATATAATCATTAGGTTATCAACACAATATGCCCTTCAGGAAAATTCATGATTTATACTGTTCACTAGCTACAGTAGCTACCTACATCCTTTATTATTTACAAAAACCATTTCTTTTATTAAGAGCTACTTATCTAGTGCAAAAATGTAAAATGAGTATTGTAAAAACAAGAATAAAACGTTTGAAATTATCTTTGTTCTGTCGTAGTTTCATTTAAATCTAATAATCTTAAAAGTGGCCATACGGGTAGTAAACCAGTATGAAATATAAGTAGGTACTCATTTAACCAGCCTGTGAGAAACGTACTCACTTAACATTTGAACATATTCAGACGAATGTATGCCACCAACATACATCGTTCGTACTCTAAAATCCGGCGAGTGTATGCCACAAACATATACCGCCCCCTTAATTCCGACGAGTGCATGCCACAAACATACATCGTCCCCTAATATCCGACGAGTGTATGCAACATACATACATCGCCCTCTAATATCCGACGAGTGTATGCAACATACATACATCGCCCCCTAATATCAAATTCAATTTAATGCATTTCAACAAACAAATTCAATGTATCTCTTGTAACCAGTGAGCATGCATAGCTTGCTCACCCAACCCAGTGAACACCTTATATTTGTTCGCTCATCATTAAAAATTAAAAATATTCACATTAGAGATATCCAAATTCACATAAAGACTTTCATATTTAAATATTTAAAGATACCATATTAAAATATTCGTATTTAAACTCATATTCATAGTTCAAGCAATTTATATTGCTATTCACATTCAGTGTTCATATTAATTTAATCCACAACATTTGTACCTATTAATTAATATATCAATCAATAGAAAGCCAGAATTCAATTGTAAGCAAGTAATACGTACCTATTAAACCAATCTTACCAGGTAACGTAGGTAACCAGTAAGCATACATGACTCACTCAACCCAGAGAACAACACGTTCGCTCAATACATTAAAAAACAAAGGAAAATTTGTAATAATTAATTTTAATAATATTAAGATAAATGAAATGTAAGCAACCAATCATAAATTATTCTTACTCTTTACTACTTCTTACTAGCTTCATAACTTATAGTTTTCTTTTATTCACTGTTAGTATTAGATACCACGTTAAAACATGGATTGTATGCAAAATTTAGTAGCCACAAGTGATTTTACTCTGTGCAACAGTAAAGGCTATCAAAACTTAGCACTAATTACTTAAAACATTACATGTAGGTACACAGCCAAAACTGCCAGTCCTAGCTCCATGTGTAAGATTATAAACAACATAAACAGCAAGTACTCTAATAATATAATAATGCCAATAATCTCCATTAATTCTGTACAATCCACATTTAATACATCATGTAAATTAAACAACAACAATCAAGATATTATGCCAGATTCATGGTACGCTATGATCGTGCCATACGAAAATATCAACTACATACCCGCGTTTAAAATTATGTAAGTATAATCGGAGGGTAGCCCCGACCGTACACGAACACAATTAATCAATTCAAATAAAAGTGTGATCTAGTTTATGTCCGTTCCGTCGGAGAGTAGCCCCGACCATGTACGGAACACAATCCGCCACACAAATATATCAATTTTAACGCTTTAGATTTAACTAACACGATCGGAGAGTAGCCCCGAACACGAATTAGTAAAATCTTAGTACTAAGCTACGCATATAGACTTTTTAAATTATGTTAGTATAGTCGGAGGGTAGCCCCGACCGTATACGAACACAATCAATTAAAACACAAATGCGATTTAGTTTATGTCCGTTCCGTCGGAGAGTAGCCCCGACCATGTACGAAACACAATCCACCGCAAAGGTATTTAAAATGTCATTTAGATAAAAAAATACGCATTAACATGGAATCTGGAATATTTATCCTTTCTCTGCGTGAAGAGAATAAAATAACTCGTTTGGCATTACTATAGCACAGAATAAGCAAATTATTCTTATAATCAGGTTTAGAAATAAACTTACGTGGGTACTTTACCGCTTCTGAAATATGAAGAAAACGCAGACTCCAGATAACACTCATATAATTATTGATCCAACTTACAGGTACAGGCATAGTACAGGTATAACAATATAGATACAGTCGACGTCTTAGTGAACTTATCCCCTCGAGGCTAGTTTGAAGAATCCCCTCTCTTTGCTCGTTAATCGGGCTCAAGCCTAGCTACCCCCACCGATTTTACCACAGATTAGCCTATTAAATTTAACAAAATGGCGGCAAGAGACGGCATTACCAGTGTTGCTATTAAAAAATAAGAAAAACCTTCTAAAATCATGACAAACGGCTGAACGGATTTAGCTGAAATTTGGTACACATATACTTTATAGCCTGGAGAGGAACATAGGCTACTTTATAATATTACATTCCCGCGGGATAACGTCGTGTAGTTCAGGCGGGCGAAGCCGCGGGCGGAAAGCTAGTATCAAATAAAACAACTATTACGGATAAGTCACCCGGATAACTAAACGAAAACATTGCCCGCTACGCTAATATCTAAAATGTGCTTAATGTGTTATGTGTAAATAGAAATTATCTCACTCTTTCTAAAATTCGTTTCATTCGACGCGTTCGGCTCGGATAAGCATGCGTTCACTATACACGGCTAAATTTTAATTAGCATAAATACTTTAGGGGATGTTAGTGCCCATCAATATGAACAACTTTCACTATGGGGCCAACCATGGAATCGCGAAAAAAAAATCAGCTGTTCCATACAAAAGTACAACATCGAGTCGACTGAAATGTATGGACTGTTGAGTCAGCCTTCTTATTCTAATGGCCCCACTAAGTGATATCCATTACAATATTTTACAAACGACTAAAACGTTTAAAGTATTTATTAATATTATTTAGTCTGTGACGCGTCCAACCGTCGAATGAGTTCACCACAAGGTGCTCTGTGGAGATAACGCCCCGCTCTTAAGCAACAATGCTCTTATACTGGTACTTTTTACGAAACGAGCTCCACACTTTTATTGTTGGAGCTTTGAAACTTTTTCGCAAATGTTCGCCATTTGAGGTTATTCTATTTTTTAATTTGTCTATGGAGGTTGGAGACTTTCTCTTCAAAGGTACAACAGTTTCTTTTTTTTTTACTTTTTCGTGTTGCTTTTGAGTAAAAACTCTTTTTTTTTATTAGGTACCTATTGTATTGTTCGAGCTTATTTATATGAACCTGCATATATCACAAACATGCTCGTTTATGCAGTTTTAACTACGAGTATGTTATTTAGTTTTTAGGGTCACTACTTATATTTATAGGTCAAAGTCAAAGTCAATATTTTTTTTTCATATACTTAGATTAAATAAAATAATGCTTATGAATCGTCCAACATTTTTTTACCTACCACCTGTTATGGACATCTTTTAACTGACAAGAAAAACAGGCGAAAAAAACTCATCAGCTTTAACAGAGATATGACACACAGATGGACACCAAAGAACGCATAAGACAGGATTGTACAATCCCCAAGACATACTTATTCTTTTGCATGGGAAAAATTGTAATACACATCCGACCTAAAAGACATTAATGCAGGTGTTCCACAAGGATCTGTCTTGTCTGCAACACTGTTTCTTCTGCATATTAATGACTTTCTGGTGAACACCGTATTGTTCACCAGAAGACTGGGCTAAGCCCACCCTTCGAGGAGCCCGTGGCGCGTTGGTAGCGCGCTCGGCCTGCGATCGTTGAGGTTAAACAACTTTCGCTATGGCCAGCCACGGGATGTGTGACCAAAAATTTATTAGATACCTCGAGCCTCCGTACTACGGAAGGCATGTTAAGCCATTGTGAAAAATAAATATATGTAGCTTTCTTCCGCATGCAGTGCATGCATATGCAATCCAGCACCGAATCGGTGCTGGATTGCATACGGACAAACATCTCCTGAGGATGCCCCGGGTTGGGGCGAAACACGTGTAGAGTAGTGTGATCGGTGAAGGTGCAAGTTTTGCGATTATTTGCGGAAGAAAGCTACATATATTTATTTTTCACAATGGTTAGGGACTTCCGCCAAGTGACGCCTGATTCAATAAAATGCATGTTAAGCCGTTGGTCTGCTTTTACAGTCGTTGAATGAATGAATATATTATTTATTTGCAATAATTTTGAGTACCTACAAGAAATGGTGTTCGTGAAAAAGTTCGTCAAAATCTACTTAAATTTAAGCATGCAAATATTATGTAGCGCCTGTACCTAAGGCATTAGTAAATACCCACACCTGTAAGGCGTCAATACCCAGCAATCTGCATTGGGCCCGCGTAGTGGGTTATGGCCCATTCTACTTATCCATTCATAAGGAAAACTTTTACCCCAGCAGTGGGGACATTAAAGGTAGATACAAACTGATCCCACGTACGTAACGTATGCAACGCGTTATGACATCTAGCATTCTAGACCATTGAATTTGTATGACTAGAAACACACTTTATCATACGCGTTGCGTACGTTGCGTTGCGTATGATAAGTGTGTTTCTAGTCATATAAATTCAATAGTCTAGATGTCATAATGCGTTGCATTGCATACGTTGCATAAGTGGGATCAATTTGTCTCTCCCTTCAATAACTGATGATGCTGAAGCGCATCCTTCTGGCGTACGTAATAAGAACCGTTTTGGTAATGCAACTCGATGAAAGAATGCTAATTTTTTTTGTTATCAAAATATTGACTACTTCCTTTGTTATTTCATGAAATCGTTTATTTGCGTTTGATTCAATATTTACATATAAATATTTGTAGATTTCAAGGGGAAATCATTTCAGAATGATATTTTTCAGCTTTAGCAGATGTGCGTTAATAAACATTGTGGTGCCGACATTCAGCATCGTTGCATTGTTTGTAAGTGTTATGCTTTTTAATAATAGGAATTTTAACTGATGAAATTGATTACCGAATACCTATGTCTTTCCGGACGGAACGGACGCGGTATATGCGTTTGGGTTAATAAATAAATATAAATAAATATTTTCTTACAATCACACCAATTATCTAAGCCCGTACGGTCTACGGTGGTGGCGTGTGAGGCGGGTCGTTACGTTCCCTAAAATATGGTTGAGCGAAGCGATGGCTGGTTCATGCGTCATGCTCGTGTACGGGTGCTGCCAGTGGGAATGGGTCTGCTCTTATCTGTTTTCTTTTGTTTTTATTCATTTTATTAAGAATTACATTTGAAACATGTATGGCGCAACTTGCTGTATATAGTAGAATTGTCTTTTGTTTTTAACTAATATTAAAGCTTTAAGTAGAGTTCCTAAGTACTTAATTGAAAATTGTTCACCGCTATGATCATTAGTTCGCCTATACTTAACTGTATTTATCATAACCCATTGTGTAATTGTGATGGAAACTGACCTTAGTCATACCATGTTAAGGTCATTTTTCAATTTGACGACTCTGTATGAAATAAAACAGGGAGAAAAAAACAACCCTTGGAGTTTCTTGCCGGTTCTTCTCCAAGGCCTCCCGCTGTAGGGTTTGCGAACCGATGGCGTAGCTTCTATGACGTTCACAAGTATTGTACATAACAATCTAAATTGAATAAACAAATTTGAATCTTGAATCTTGAATCTCGTAGTTAATTTCTTAAGAAACTGTGTCTACGTGAACTTGATAACGGATAAATATATACTTAAATACTTTTTGTTTGTAAATACATACTTAATATACATAGAAAACACCCAGACCAAGACAAATAGACATGTTCATGCACACAAATATTTGTCTTGTTCGGGAATCGAACCCGAGACCTCTGGCGCAGAAGGCGGGTAGTATACCCCTGCGCCAAATCGGTCGTCAAAAAATAATGGTTGTTTGTATGTATGTCTGTTACCATTTTCCTCGGAAACGACTAGAACGATTTCGATGCGATCTTTTGCATTCCAAAGGTTTCATTTCAGAGCGGGTTCTTAGACATATTCCATGATGGTAGACCAGGGGGCCCAGCAGCAACCAGATAAGTCGGCACTTGAAAAGTTCTCAAAAACTACTAGACCGATTTCGTTGCGGGTTTTTACTTGTGAACTTTTGTGTGTAATTTGAAAAGGATGAAATAAAAAAATAAAGAAATTCAAAGACCCCCGAATAAAAAAATAGTAAAAAAGAAAAGTACTAAAAGGGTATATTATAAGTTGGGGGTCCCCCAACAGAGAGTTTTTTTTAATTTTTTAGGTTTTTGTTTATTTTTAAAAATAGGAAAGATGATCTGTACAAAGTACTTACGTTATTTATTTGGTGAGGAATTATTTCTTACTTTTTTGATGTGGTTTTTTAGAAGGCGGTTTTATTTTTTTATTAAAGTGCATTTTTCGTAATACACTTTTAGAAATTTTGTGCTTTCGACTATTGAAAAAAGAAAAATTCTCAAAATGGCCAAGATATATTCTTTTGCCAAGGGCAGTTGTCAATAGCTAGTACTTAATTGAAAAACCGTCAAAACTAAGAACCTTTTCACGAAAATAGTGAAAGATCAAAACGGTAGGTAACTATATATAAACGCTAGAGTTATATTTAAAACAATTAATGCCACATTTTGCAGTCACAGAGAAATTACTTGCGTGCCCTTTGCCTGGGTTTATTTCTTCAGTAGGTGCTATGGTAGATAGTGCTTGACATTTAAAGTAAAACACATAGTAAATGCGAGACAGCAAAAAAAATATAAGTTTGAAGCGAATTTTAAAGTCAATGCCCTTGCAGGTAATAATAAACCAATTGTAAATCTAAACCATTCTCGAATCCACCTGAAGACACATAAAAAATTTTCGTTTTGGTGGTATGGTATACCTAGGTATCTACTAAATGTAGGTGGAACGGAAAAAATACAATGTCTTTGTACTATTTAAGGTAATATAGCATCGTTAGACGCAGCGCTACAAAGCCATTTTTTTAATGTTTATTATTAATTTTAAATAATTGTTTTATTACATAAGAGACGGTATCCGCGGATGACCCACGCCCACGTACGGTGCAAATTCGTTTTTACTCTGTCGCTGCTGCAACAAGTTTCAATAAGTTAGTTATGTTCCTGCATGCGAAGTTAGATAACCAACTCTTGAGTAGTTGTAAATCCGTGAGATTCTACTTTGGGCACATCGTCCTGTCAGTACTTATGATGAAAGTGTGACATGAGAACAGCACTAGAAAAAGGATATTTTAATTTTTAGTTTTTTGCATTCACAATGCAATTTTTATTACTGAAAATGGATACCAGTAGCCCGATTCTCGTAAATACAAACAATCTAAATATCGTTGTAGTTCAGAAGTCGTTCGATCGAAGTCCTATCCAAAATCGGTATTCTCGTGTTGCTTGGACGAGTTTCGATAGGACTTCAACTCAATAGGATCGAAACTCAGCGACTTTTCAATCGAGAGGTATTTTTTGTACATTTTTCGGTTTAGGAAAAAAAAATGTTTCAGAATGTGCAAGCAGCGCTCCCTCATATGATATAATAAATAATTAATAATTAATAATTAATAATTAATAATTAATAATTAATAATTAGTAATAAATAATAAATAATAAATATTAAATATTAAATAATAAATAATAAATAATAAATAATAAATAATAAATAATAAATAATAAATAATAAATAATAAATAATAAATAATAAATAATAAATAATAAATAATAAATAATAAATAATAAATAATAAATAATAAATAATAAATAATAAATAATAAATAATAAATAATAAATAATAAATAATAAATAATAAATAATAAATAATAAATAATAAATAATAAATAATAAATAATAAATAATAAATAATAAATAATAAATAATAAATAATAAATAATAAATAGAAAATAATAAATAATAAATAATAAATAATAAATAATAAAAAATAAATAATAAATAATAAATAATAAATAATAAATAATAAATAATAAATAATAAATAATAAATAATAAATAATAAATAATAAATAATAAATAATAAATAATAAATAATAAATAATAAATAATTAATAATTAATAATTAATAATTTGTACCGCTTTAATTGTTTTCTGTTTCCCAACGGTTGACTGGCAGAGAATACTTTTAGTATTAAGTCCGCCTTGTATATTACATTACCTATGTATTATGAACAAAAGTTTATTAAATAAAATAAAAAATAAATAATAACAAATATGCTAGCCCCAAGCTTATTTTTCACATACAAAAGGTCCAGCTAATTGAACTTTTGTCCAACGACACTTGGATCGCTTATTTTGACGTTTAGTCGTTGAAATCCGATCGAAACAAAGGTCATCTAAATAGTAGAATACCTTCGAGTTATCGTTTTAAAACGATTGAAGGACGATTAATGTACCAGAATACACTTCGACGACACTTCGATAGAATCGCTGCCGCTCAAGTTCTATCGACAGTTGTGAATACGAAAATGGTTTCAACGACTAAATCGCAACGATATCGTCACGGTTTTTATTACGAGAATCGGGCTACTGGAAAGGTATTTCTTTCGCGTGTGAGGGTAGTAATATCTCCACATTGATGAAATTAACGCTGACTATACAGCGAGTAAGAAGTATTGGATAAATTCGACGCTTCTCGTAACGACTCCGTAGCTCAGTGGTTAGAGCAGTCGCCCGGAAAGCGAAAAGTCGTGGGTTCGAGTCCCATCGGAGCTGATTGTGAGACGGGTCGATTTTTTCTAAATACTTCATTTACCATTTTTTCAATCCACAATGGGGTAGCGGATTAAACAAAAACACGGGGAAGCGCTCATCACACCTGAAGTCAAGTTGACCATCACCATCTTATCTAAATCTGACGACTACGCCACTGGCTGCTAGCTAGGCGGACTTAGAACCAATCCTACCACAAACCATACCGAATAGAATACGTACCCCACTGGGACTCGAACTTGGGACCAATGGCTGTGATATATGTAGTGGTGTCCACCACTAGACCACAGAGGCGATATGCATTTAACTATTAGCTCAGTAATATGCGTCATAATGAAAATAAATTGATTACCTATAACTGAAAATTCGATATTTTATCGACAAAATGTTATTATATTATGTTTTAGCTTAGTCCAGTCCCTTTCAAGTATGTTGTAATCTATAAACTTTTTTCCAAATAATTCGTGGTTTAATTTGTATTACAAAAATCAAATCTAAGAGTGGCGTTTTGCCTTTATACCCCCTCAAAGTGCTTTCTCTTATACCCCCTCAAAGTGCTTTCTCTTATACCCCCTCAAAGTGCCTTCTCTTGTGTCGGCTCTACACGTTATCCAATGATGGCTCTCGCGTATGATGAATTGGTAACAATGTTGGCCAAAGTGTAGAGACGGCATTAGTAATCATCACATCATCACCAGTAGGATGCATCATCAATGGAATCTTTGTTAAATCGTTTTTTGTGATGTTTACTTACTCGCTTGCTCATACTGTTTGCTTCAATTCACTGTAGCCGGTAGCCAAGGCTCCATTTATTAGATCTTTCTGGGTCACTCGCGTTGACGGGAAAAATTTCAATTAAATCCACTAGTGTTCGTAACTTCTGTGAATCCGACAAATTCAACGCTGAAATACTTCTGTTATTGTTCGTTGTGGTTTGAAATTTGTTGTTTGGTAGAATCTTAATTCGATGGGTTCCTGGAATAAGACGGCAATAGCCATTGCCGCAATTTTCCGATTCAGTAACCCTTTTTCGTAAACTACGCACCGGGATACACCTTGTGAATTTTTTTCATAATTTTAGAATGAAAACTGGCTGATATAGCGAAAGTCACAATGGATATTTCATAATGGATATTATTTCGTTATTTCCCGTTCATATTTATTTTTTTTCTTACCGGAACAATCGTACTATGTCCAATGATAAAAGTTTTTGGAAATTTTCTACTTGTTCTTAACAGCCATTGTTGCCTTGTTCCCCGAAAAAAACTGTTTATGCCGATTTATAATAAACATTGCTGTAATTAGGTAGGTATGTAACCTACCTACCTTTTCATTGCAGAAGTATTCAGATTTGTAAATAGCAAAATATTATAATGTACTTATATCTATGAGTAGAAATGCTTGCCAAATGAAATTGGTTATGTTGGAATTAAATTACTAACATTTTGATAGGGATCATAGAGTCAGTCTATGGTTAAGTGACCCTATTGTGTGCACCCTCCCATTTATTGGCACTTTAGAGTTTAACTCGAAAAAACAATGGGTTTATTTTAGCTCGATTTCGATACTCTAACCTGGTGGTGTGCTATCACTACATAGTATAAAACAAAGTCGCTTTCTCTGTCCCTATGTCCCTTTGTATGCTTAAATCTTTGAAACTACGCAACGGATTTTGATGCGTTTTTTTTAATAGATAGAGTGATTCAAGAGGAAGGTTTATATGTACTTTTTATCCCGATATTCCCACGGGAACGGGAACCACGCGGGTGAAACCGCGGGCGGCCGCTAGTATATTATATTAAAGACTATGCAATTATATCCCAAGGATTCAACCAAACACTTTTTTTAAACGTTTTTTTTTGTTGCAAAATCATCGAAATTTGGCCGCCATTTTGAAGTTTTGACAGATGCGTAATTTTTTCGAAAATCTCTGTTAACCTGTACGATCGGATTAGGAACACAGACGTCCTAAACAAAATATAGACATATTACTCGGATTAGGTACATGTGCCTCACGCCCGAATTCTCAAACGCAAATCATCTTTGGGAGCGTCTCAAACATCATGACATCTCTTTCATACGTTTGACATTTAAAGTGACAGGGCGATGTTTGAGACGCTCCCAAAGCTAAGTAGCGTACGAGTATTCGGGCCATATTCGGGCATCAGCCAACCACGCGAAAAATGACGTTACGAAAGTTTAAATTTCGATTTCCGCCACCACAAGTTCGAGACGGGTGACGGGTGTCAAGTTGTAGATGCAACTCGACACATCTCCGAGCGTACAGACAGGTATTAAGACAGGAGGATAATATTAAGTTGTGAGATAGTATTATTTTACGTCTAAAACTAGAAAAACTATACTGATTTGTTGTAGACGACTTCCGTGGCCGAAATGCGTATATGCGCCGGTTTTCAAGGAAAATTCATATATTTTTATTCCCTGAAAAATCACTGTAATAAATAAAAGTAATAATTGTAGTAGAAAATAAAGAATGTGTTTAAAAGAGGGGTTCTCTTTGCGGTGGGGAGTTAAAAAGATTTTTATGGGAAGTAGAGTTTGATAGAGTCAGATAAGGAAGTAGAACTGCTAATAACACCATCTTAGCTAAATCTGTCACCAAATAATAATGTATGAAGCATTAAAATGAAAAAAATAAAAATAGTAGATTGTACAACAAGTGCATAAAACATACCATTTTACCCGAGACGTATATATCCACCCGAGCCGTAGGCGAGGATGGATAGTCAATTCGAGGGTAAAATGGGTTTTATGTACGAGTTATCCACTCTGCTTTTCACTTCGAGTGTGCGGAAAATAAATAACAATATTGCAAAAAATAAAAAATAAAGACTTCGCCATATTGGCGGGAAAACTTTCTTTTTTTTTTATACGTGGAAGTGGCAGCAGTGACTTAGCATAGATCGTAGTCCATAATGTTCTTGAAATACTTATTTCTTACAAAACTCATTAATTTTGCCTAGTTTTATAAATTTAGTAATTTAACATGGATTGTGTACAAAATTAAAGAAACAAAATGAAATAACAAGTTTATTTAACGAAGTTTAATTGCGTGTGTGACTGTTTACCTGACGACCTTTGTCTTAGAGTCTGAGACTTAGACGAAGATTTTACTTTATGCACTAGAGCATAAAAAGCGATTTTATGCAGCCTATACCCAACATAAAGACGAACTTTACGAGCATGAGAAGTGAAAAATTCTTTATTCACTTCTAGACATAATAAATATGCACTTATGAATCGTCAATATTTTCCTACCACCCATTCAAGACTTTTTTTAACTGACAAGAAGAATGGGCGCAAGAAACTTGCCAGCGTTTCTTAGTTAGGTAGGTAATTGTTGTTGTTGTTGTACGACTTCCGTGGCCGAAAGGCGTATGCGCCGCTTTTCTAGGTGCGGCTATCTCTACAGGTCCCGGGTTCGATTCTCGATCGGGTAAATATGGAAAACGGACTTTTCAATATTTCCTCGGGTTTGGATGTTACAAATAGTATAATAAAGTGTTACGCGGGGTTATATAACGTTTGTAATGATACCTAACCTAATACATTAAAAATTGGAGTATATTACTTGGAGAATACTTGGAGATATTACTACCCTCACACGCGAAAGAAATACCTTTTCAGGTATTTGGCAATCGCCAAACATGAAATTACTATTGCAAGTTATTACAATTCTTAGTTTTTTGCATTCACAGTGCAATTTTTATAACTACTATTTATTATTAACTATATATTATTACACCTCTAGCTCATAAGTAGTTATCAGTAGACGACCGATTTGGCGCAGGGGTAAACTACGCTTTCTGCGCCAAAAGTCTCGGGTTCAAAAGTATATACTTAAGTATACAGGGCGTCCCAAAACTTTGCCACATGAAGGAAAAGTACCTTAAATACTGGAAATATAAAAAATTACTGAAAGGAAACTTCATTTTTATTTTAAAAAGAAAACGAACTGCATTCAAAGAATTTCAAATAATCGCATGTCTGAACCGGGAATCGAACCCGCTGCATGCGAAATATTTATTTTTTTAATTTTATTATACCAATCGAAAGGCTCAATTATAAGCATTTATTTATCTTGAGTAACTTGGCATCTTAAATATAAGGAAGACTACAAAATTTAACATTTAATGTTGAATAACAAGTTTGTGCAAATAACATAGTATTTTTCGTGCTCAAAACAACTGACTTTAACATTTCAATGTATTACCATTAACGAGTGAAGATTGGAGCAATATTATAACTTATTTCCCTATCATATGTGTGTGATAATTAATACATAATATTGTGATAAGTAACACCACCTAGACTGATTCAAAAGGGTTGGACAGGTGGTTATTTAAAAATCTTTGAATTCAGTTCGTATTGTTTTTTAAATAAAAATAAAGTCTTATTTAGTTATTTCCATAAAATTTTCAATCAACAGTATTTAGTGAGGTTTATGCCAACATGTGGCATACATAGACATGGGACGCCCTGAGAGCGCCCTGAGTGCGTGCCATGACTATGCCACATGGTGGAATAGACTACACCAAATTATGTAGATTTATATCAATCGAGGTGGTGTTACTTATCACATTATGTATAACTTTATTACACACTTATGATAGGGAAATAAGGCATAATATTGCTCCAATCTTCACTCATTAGTGATAATAGGTACCTTGAAATGTTAAAGTCAGTTGTTTTGAGCACGAAAAATACTAGGTATCCATAGAAAATATTATCCATAACGCTGCTCAAACTTGTTATTCAACATTAAATGTTAAATTTTGTAGTCTTCCTTTTATTTAAGATGCCATGTTACTCAGGATAAATAAATGCTTACAATTGAGCCTTTCGATCGGTGCAATAAAATAAAAAAAATAAAAAAATTACATTCAGCGGGTTCGATTCCCAGTTCAGACATGCGATTATTTGAAAATCTTTAAATGCAGTTCGTTTTCTTTTAAAAATCAAAATGAAGTTTCCTTTCAGTAATTTTTTATATTTCCAGTAAGTATTTAAGGTACTTTCCCTCCATGTGGCATAGTTTTGGGACGCCCTGTATATTTATCCGTTATCAAGTTCACGTAGACACAGTTTCTTAAGAAATTAACTACGGGCTTAGATAATTGGTGTGATTGTAAGAAAATATTTATTTATCATTAAGAAACTGTGTTTTGGAAACTAGATAACGGATAAATATATACCTACTTATATACCTACTATTTTTTTGTAAATACATACTTACTTAATACTTATACATAGGAAACACCCAGACCAAGACAAATAGACATGTTCATTCACACAAATATTGTCTTGTCGGGGATCGAACCCGATACCTCTGGCGCAGAAGGCAGGTATCCTACCCTTGCGCCAAATCGGTCGTCAAATAAGTCAAATAAATCGGTCGTCGGGAATAAAGAAACTCACATAGGTACATACACAAATACAGAGGTACATTAACCCTAAACACAATACACTCCTTGGGCAGTCGTGTGAAAAGGGTCTGCGCGTCAATGATGAAGTACAGTACTAGCACAAAGTAAGTATGCGGCGGTAAACGAAAAGAAGACAGAAGTGTTTTACCGAATTTCTCCCTGATTGTACATTAGGGCACTTAGGTCCGGTTGCTCGAAGCTTGGTTACGTTAACTATAGGGTTAAACTATGGTTAAAGTAAAATTAACCGGCGGTCAAATTTAAAAAGCGTTGTTGAAGCAGCGGTTACTTTAACGAGCAGTCAAATTACGGATTTAACGGCGGTCAAAATAACCGACAGGGTGGGGGTGGTTTAAATGTTGACATTAGTAATTAAGGGAAGGTTAATAAAATAGTAGAGACAACACTTTTAACCCTAAGGTCCGGTTGCTCGTACATTACAGTAAAGTTAAAGTTAAAATTTAACCGTTGTCAATTTTGACCTCGGTCAAAGAAAAATAAGTTGGGTTAAAAGTGTTGTCTGTACTATTTCATTAACCTTCCCGTACTTACTAATGTCAAAATTTAAACCACCCCCACCCTGTCGGTTATTTTGACCGCCGTTAAATGTGTAATTTGACTGCTCGTTAAAGTAACCGCTTCTTCAACAACGCTTTTTAAATTTGACCGCCGGTTAATTTTACTTTAACCATAATTTAACCCTAACCAAGCTTCGAGCAACCGGACCTAAGGTAAACAACGTATTTTTCTTTTACCGATGTCAAAACTGACAACATTTAAATTTTAACTTTTGTCAATTTTGACAAAAGTTAAATGTACGAGCAACCGGACCTTCGATAAAGGAATTCCGGACACACAGCCAGCCTCAACGTAAAATTTGGACGTGATTCATAATTGAAGCAAGAAAATCGGCCGATCGCCAATTTTTATATTTCATTGGAATTTTGTGAATTATTCAATGGTTGAATTCATTTTATAGCGAGAGGATAGTTATTTATTGAGGAAAACGTTTAGGGACTTCTTTGAATTCGTGTTATTCTCAGTGCTAAATACCTACGGATAGGTCGAATAAGTAAGGTAATGGGCCGTGATACTCCACGTAAGTCCAATGTGGGTTTGTGGAGATTCATTTTAAGACATTTTTGGTCAACCATCCCTTGACCGATCATTATGAAGGTGGCTTAACCGCCATAATCGCAAGTCGCAGGCTGAGCTTGGATACCTACCAATGCGTCGCCTAGCTCCTCGGAAATTTATGAGCCTGGATAGATTAACATTTTTGCCTTGTATTGCAGCATTATACCACAAAGTAAGTACTTACGCGTGTTTGTGCTGTCTCTTATTTATTTTTTCTTGTACCTATAAGTAATTTATGTTTTCTCTCGACGTGTAGGTACACGTCGAGATCAAACTCTGTAAGTAGGTACTTGTATTTGTTTTTTTTATGTATGTGTGTCCAATAACTATTTTTCTTTCTTTCTTTGTTTCTTTAACATTGGTTACTGCAACCTATGCGCCGCCGCTGGCCGCCGCCACCTCGTCCTGGGTGCATACCATCAACTTTAAGACAGCGATTCAAAAATAGCGCGATGCAGAATAGGTTCCTAAAATTAATTGCTTTCTTTCGTACCTTGAAATGACCTTCTAAAAACTGGATCGCAAATGAATTGCTAAATGAGAATGACCGAACGATTTGTGTCCTTATTTCTTCTGCCCTTCTCTTTCACTCGATTCTGTCATGCCCGGAGAGTGAGATGAACGGGTATAACCTGCAGGTGTCATGTTAGCTTGGACGAGTTATATGTCAAATAAGAGTATGTGACAGCTTAGCGGCTGTGAAATGTCATTGAATGATCACTGAATCGCTGTCATTGATATTAAGCTGTCGTGGTACGAATAAGCGAAGCAGATCAGTTTAGGTCCTAAACAAAACCGCAATAAGAGTTGATGGTAGGCACCCTGGGGGCCAAGTCTGCAAACGTTAAGTCAAAATCGTGTATTATTCGTGTTTCGATTGTAGTTCAGTTATAGTGCTTTTTTCCACACTAGTTACAAGAAATATGTACTTTTTTCACTATACTATTGATGGTCACACCACACACTACATTCACATCACATCATACTGTCATAATTCTTGTTACTATTGTTTAAAAAAGCACTACAACTGAACTACAATTGAAACACGTTTGAGACACGATTGTGACTTAACGTTAGCAGGCTTGGCCCCCTGCTCCTCAGGGTTTGAATATGAGGTTGGACAGTTTCGCCATTCTATAGTCCCGCGTTCAATCCCCGTACAGAGTTTGATCTGATGAACGTTTGTGTTTTTTCTGTGTCTGGGTGTAATTATATTTAGTTTTTATATTACTCTACTTTCCTTATAAATGCAAAAGTATGTTTGTTACTCTTTCACGAAAACACTACTGAACGGATCTGGATAAACAGCAGCGATAGATTATAGGCTGGAATAACACATAGGATACTTTATATCCCGATATTCTCACGGGAACGGGAACCACGCGGGTGAAACCGCGGGCAGCCGCCAGTAAGAATATATTTGTAATAGATTCGTTGGTACAATATCCTTACGTAACACAAGTAAAGCGCTTTAGCTACTTCTCTCAGCATCATACATTTCGATATTATTTATAACGAACAGGAAAAAATTATAATTCAAAAAGCTTGTGAATTCATTCATCGAATCGTGATTGGTGTTCTGGAGATAAGCAATGTAGGTCAGGATGTTCCGTTAATAACAACAATGACTCAGTGCAACGTAACTTCGTATGAGACAACCCATGTTGGTCTTATTTTGGTGTTATCCTTATTGGGAGAAGAAAGCGAAATATGAAAGATACGATATCGTTTTGGGTAGCTTTGTTTATTGATTTTATTAAGTACTAGCTTTCCGCCCGCGGCTTCGCCCGCGTGTACTACACGACATTATCTTGATGGCATGTAATATTTTCCGGGATAAACTATGTCATTCTCCAGCTCCCAATCTACCCCCGTGCCAAAAATCACATTGATCCGTTACTCCGTTTGGACGTGAAAGTTGGACAAACAAATAATACTCACTTATTGATTTTCCCGTGGGAATATGATACTATCCTGTGGTATATTGAAATCCTTGCCAGGGTTTCAAATTATTTACTTAAATACCAATTTCTGCCCCCAAATTAGCCCGCGCTTAAAGTGATTTTTCCATACAATGAGATTTCCCGCGGTAAAAAGTAAAATATATCCTTTCCAGGGCCTTAAACTGTCTCTATTCTAAATATCTTTTTACTTTCAGCTCGAGCTCCAAAACCGCTTCGAAGCCCTTGAGAACAGCATCGATATGGACGATCTATACAACATGGTGGTGGATACTGTCCGCACGGTAGGGTCCAAGCACTACAAAACCCACCGTCCTAAATTAAAGAAACTCTCCAGCCACACTATCCGACTCATGGATCAGAGAAACGAAATGAAACTACAGAACTCAGCGGATGCCCTTCGTTATCGACAGCTAAATAGGCAGATCTCCAAGTCCTTGACAAGCGACCTTCGCCAATTTAATACCGAGCGTATTAAAGAGGCCATTGAGCGGAACAAAGGCTCCAAAGTGTTCGCTAGAGATCTGGCTATAGGGCAAAGTCAACTGACGAGGCTGCAAGCTGAGGACGGTAGTATCATTTCATCAACACCTGAAATCCTGAGGGAGATTGAGAGTTTCTATGGACAGTTGTACTCCACGCAAACACCTGTTGAAAGTAAGGCTACAGAACCTAGAGCCAAGCTTACCCGACACTATACCGAAGATATCCCGGACGTCAGCCTGTACGAGATTAGAATGGCTCTCAAGCAGCTCAAAAACAACAAGGCGGCGGGCGATGACGGAATCACAACAGAACTTCTGAGAGCGGGCGGTAAGCCGATACTTAAGGTCCTCCAGAAGCTCTTCAACTCTGTCATCCTCGAGGGCAAAACGCCAAAGGCATGGGGCAGAAGCGATGTGATGCTGTTCTTCAAGAAGGGTGATAAGACTCTCTTGAAAAACTACCGACCCATCTCGCTTCTGAGCCATATCTACAAGTTGTTTTCGAGAGTCATTACGAATCGTCTCGCTCGCAGGTTCGACGACTTCCAACCTTCCAATTAGTTACCGTCCTTCCTAGCATCAGGACATGGGTGTACCGGTGCTCCTATCAGTAGGAGCAATTAGTAGGAGCACCCGGAAGCCATGCCGCGTAATCTCCGTCCAAGTGCAGAGGGAGCACCCTAGGGGTTTTAGTGGGTTCAAGTCCCACATAACCTCCCCGTCTCCCCGGGCGGGGGGGTACGCGAAGGCGTTTCCCCCAGGACAAAAAAAAGGAGCACCCGGAAGCACTGTCTCAAACTATCTCCATTCAAAATTTCATCAAAATTGGATCAGTCGTTTTGAAGTGAGCATATACAATTTCGCATTTATAATAATAGTAGGGATAGAAGAAATAGGAATATGAATGGCCGGCCGCGACTACGTCCGCGAGTACTGTATCGCAAAATTTTGTGTCAAAAAGTAGGTAGATAGGCATTCTCTAAGGTCACATCAGTACCATCATCAATCTATTTTAATGTCCCCGCTGCTGGGGCACAGGCCTTCATATAGATGGATGAGTAGAATGGGCCATGACCTTCCACACGGGCCCATTGAAGTTATGGTGTACTAACCAATCCAAATGCAGCCAGAAACATCGGCTTATCGTGTCTTCCGAAGCACGATATATATTTTTAACAGCAATCCCATAATAGACCATTGCAAAAGTCACATAACCTCATCGATCGTAGGCCGAGCACGCTTCCCGTGGTTTAGGCATAAGAAGGTAACGATACCTAGACAAACAGGAGCTACTATCGTATGAATAATATTCGGACATTCTCCTACTCTTGAACTACCAAAATGCAAAAAAAAACAATTCAATACTTTGCTAAAAAGTGTGTAATACTGATTTTCTTGAGTTTTATTCCAATGCATAAAGAATTTTCGGCTTTGCATGAAAATGAGCTGTAATGATACCCATGCTTCATTATATAAAGTGAACAAAAAAAACTGTATCTCACGGGAACTGTACTTTTTCCCGAGTTAAAAAACCCGTATGAAATTTTCCCGGCCAGAGTTCAATTATCCCGATCGATTTAGCCGTTTAGTTGTGATTGCGCCATAAACATCCCAACTCCATATCTTGAATACCCCCACCCACCCTATATAAACATCAACCCCCCCTTTCTACCCTATTAGGGTTTTTTTTATTTTGCCTACGCAGATCATTTTCAATCATGACCAGTATCCAACATTCCAATTTTTATACTTCTAAGTTTAGAAATGAGGAAGTTCCATATAAGCTTTATCTCCCCATTTTACCCTATTAAGGGGGAGTTTTTTATACTTTGCTTACTCAGATCATTTTCAGTGGTAACCAGTATCCAACGTACTAATTTTCATGCTTCTAAATTCATAAATGAGGAAGTTCCATATAACCTTAACCCCCCCATTTTACCCCTTTAGGGGGGGAATTTCCTAAAATCCGTTCTTAGCGGACGTCTCCTAGGCATAATCTACCTTCCTGCCAAATTACATCTTCGTTGGTTCAGTAGTTTTCGAGATTTCGTGATGAGTGAGTTATGTCCCCTCGATTTTATATATATAGATAAAGTTTTACAGTTTCCTGTTCCGTGATTAAAATGAAACGGTGTTCTACCCAATTGTATTTTTCAATTTGGTTGTGAATGTATACGGCATACACATATTTAAAATCTTTTATTATATCTGTACTGATAAGTTTCTTACGCGCGTTCATTTTGACAGATCAAAGTGCTCTAGTGCATAGGTAAAATAAAAAAAATACTATTCAAAAGCTTGGTCATCATCAGCGTCATAACGCCCACTCGTGGGCATAGGCCTCTTCCAAGGATTTCCATTTCCACTACGATCGGTCCTGTGCTGCTCGCATCCAGCGTTCCGCATCGACTTCCCGTTCTTTTACGATGGTCGGTCCACCTTACGACTTAAGGGCATTCCGGCGATCAAACTCAGAATTTTAATTTTTTTAAATAAAATTTCCTGACAAAGTATCATTGCTAGGTCTTCCGAAATAATATATGTGACAGATCTTTTCTTTATGAAGGGAAGTTACTAAATTTTATTTAAATCAAATAAATACAATGTATACTAAAAAAAATATTTTCAAGACCTCTTTTTCCCGTCTTAAACTCAATTATCGTAATCAAATCAAATTAGTGTAATTTACAAATTACACTACAACATTTGCTACAGCAAATGTTATATATTATCGAAATGATCTAGAAATAGAAAATAAATAGCTGCTGCTGTGTTCTGCATTTTGAAGAATCGTTTGAAGTGACTATCTTTGTTAAAAAAAAGCTTTTTTTACTACATACGATTAATATCTAAGATCTACTCTTCCTACAAACCGACGTTTACAATAAATATTCATAATAATTCTTCTTGTATTCTACATAATATTATGTCCCTTGAAATAGCGCACATTAGGTGATATTTTTGATGGAAATAGAATGCACGCTGCATGCCGCGTCTACACGTATTTCTCAGTCTACGAGAGTGCCGCGACCGGAGTCTTACCGCTCCCAGCACCTTATTTTTTATTATTATTATTATTCCCTTTATAACATTTTAAATACTTACAAAATTATATTTCTAAACATTAAATTTTTACAATGTATAACACTAAAAAATATAACATTTAAAAATACAAAAATGCAGTTCCCCAACGGCAGCAAGATCAGGGTCCCGGCTACCGATGGTTAAGGATCCAGAGACAGGAACCTTCTCACTATACGGGCCGTGTCCAGAAGTACTGCCTTCTGCATCTGACTCCCGATCCATCCACCTAACGCAAGCCTCTTATGGTGTTTATCGAGGCTCTTGGAATTATTTATTTATTTATTATTATTTTTATTAATTAGCACCCCCTCGCTTGTGTAAGCAACGGCCATCGACAATATTTTTTTTACCTATGCTATATCCTTAAGGCGCCGATTCCCCAAAATAGGGTATTTTAAATTATGGATTACTCGCAAATCACAAGTACTTAAAATTTGGAAAAAATATATGTTATTTTACAGTTATTTATCTAGTGCTTCCGGCCGTTTTTTTTCGATTGGTAATATTTTACTGTGTCAAATAAAATCCCAAACATCCGTCTAATCGTAACCCAAATATCGTAGTACTTGCAGTATACTTGGTTTTAGTTAATGAAAAATATACGAAAATGATTGCCGAGGGCTTCCAGCCGTCATAATTTTAAATTTTGTTATTAGTTAATTTTTAATTGAATTTTAAGTGATTTTCGATTCGCGGGGCGCTCACGAGTTCACAGTTCACTGCCGGCTGCCGCTGCGTCCGCGTGAAGTGTATCGAGCGCGGCCGAGCAAGCGTTAGCGTGCCTATTTCGGTCGGCTATCCTCGCCTTAAAAGCTTGATAACCATCAACCGTTTGACGCCCACTGCTGGGCATAGCCCTCCTCCCCCCCCCCCCCCCCCCCAAAGATTTCCACTACGATCGGTCAGGCCTCCCAAAGATTTCGACTACGATCGGCCCCAGGCTGCTCGCATCCAGCGACTTCCCGCGTCATTTACAGTCGGTTTACCATAAAGGGCGTCTGCCCACGGTCATCTCCTGTTTAAATAAATAAATAAAAAATAAATAAAAATCTTTATTTCCATATTCAGTGTTTCACAAAATACATTTCTAGTCCCTACACTAGGCAAAGCCTGTCCTGGAGGGAAATTAAAAGATTGACAGTGGAATGATACGGCAAAACAGAAACAGATCAACAATGTTAAGACTTTTCAAGTTTCAAGTACCTATCTTTGTAAAAATATTATATTTTACATATTTCTTTTATTTAGCTGTTGTAGCTCAAATGGTTCAAAAAATATTGATTGTGAAAGCTTGATTTTTGCCCGGCAACCTATGTCGCCTTTGGTAGGAGTAGTAATATGGTTCTGGGTATATCAGATATCTCGAATCCGATATCTCGCCATCAGATTATTGAAGCGGGCTAAGTTCTCACATATTTCGGAGCAGAATTAAAACTTCGAAGCACTCGACGCGGCAAAAACTTCAGAAAGCATAGATCGTCAAATGTATCCACGCAGTCAGGGTGATAATAAAGATCTAATTTGTGGGAAATATACCATAATTCTGTAACAACCAGTTTAAATTCGTTACCATTTTCCCATTTAAGTTGTCAGAAACAATTTTGACAACTATTATGGATTTGCTTGATGCATAATTTATTGTAATTTAATCTTTATGCTTGGAATTTATTGGAATTTAATGATGCTTCGAAATGGTATTTCGGAGAATCATTAAATATGGCGAAGGACCAAAAACAGTTACCACGTGATGAAAGTGTAAAACATTTCTTTTAGATAAGGCCCCAAGATTTTTAAAAGGGAAGCCGATTGGAGATCGGCTTGTATAGGGGAGCCTGAGGACACTTGTTCCCCAGGGAGACTTGTTCCCTTCACCATAAATCGAAAACAACGGGGTATTACTATTATTAATACTGGCAACAGTAATGTTTACTGTCATTTTCAATGTCTGAATGTCAATTTACCGGGTTACAATCGACAACTTTAGAGCAGTGTACATTTTGTTTCCGGCAGGCTGTTAATGGCTTTTCTTTTAAGTTAACCCTTTATCTTGATTACGAAAAAATCATTTCTGTAAATAAACGGTCCCAGGTACAGTTGATCGGATAGATTTGACCTTAAATGACCTTTATTTCTCCTAAAATTCCTAACACAAGTCGTCTGCTCTATCTGCACCTTATAAATAAATAACCTTACAAAACTGTCTGTCATAGTTTTGAAAAATGTTATAAAAGTTCCCCAAAAAGTTTTATGGAAGGTAGTTCCGCTATTTTCAGATTTGTACCATTCCGTGCCGTCCTGGCATAAAAATCATAAAAACTTTTTAATATCACCGCAATATGGCGGGAACGCATTCCACAGACTATAATAACATATTTTCCGTAAGTTTTTCTTTCATCCCACGTCATTGTTCCTAGTAGCCAGTGTGGTGACAATTTTACAGTACTTTTCTTTGAATCGGTTAATTATTTGCACAATTCTTTCCTCACTTGCGGCGGGTCTGTTGTACAACAAAATGTTTCAAGGACGTTTATTTGTGAATGAAGTCGCGATATGGAATGCGGATGTTGCGCACTGGATGTGCCATTGTTTTTGTTTTTTTTTTTTGGTATTTTACACATTATAAAGTATATTTTAACCTAATTAGATTGCAAATAAAAACTAGTATACTAATATACTTACATGTGTGCAAGTAGAATTTATTATACAAAGGTTTCCGCAAACTACCACTAACAAAAGTAAATAAATGACACAATACAATACACTTCAAATGGATAATTTGTGTTCGTTAAATATCTTAGATGAAAGAAAACTTTTTTGGCATAGTCAGGGTAGTTGGATAATCAATCAAATTTGACTCAATAAGAAACAACAAACTGTATCGTCTCCAGTTTTAGGTCAGTCGGCACCTATATATAGCATATCTTTCAGTTTTTATGTTTATTCTGATAACATTATTAATAGGCATATTAATCATGGAAAATAGATCACACAATTTTTGTTCATGAGCACCACATAACATATTCGCACAATCAGGCAGAGATAAATCAAAAATAAACATTGTGAAACATCAGTCATCCACATAACACCTAACTATTAATCTTTTCCATCATTTAATTTTAACAGCCGGCTCCGTCAATTAGTTTTGGCACAGCGCGGCACCGTTTTACGCACCATATTGAACGTAAGAGCATTTACGCACTGCCTCCTTCTTAGTTCGGAAACCTGAGTATGGGTTCTGTCTTAGAGCGTTTCCAGACTGTATCAGTAAAATGGCGAATGACCGAAGTTAGAGTACGCGCCACATAATGTCAAAATCGGGAACTAAATAATGACATGAAGTTATGTGGCGCAGACTCTAGCTGCAGTATGACACTGAGTACAAAGTTTCTCGAATTCGGATCAGTATTCACTACATTTTATCCCGAGTTTCTCACGGGAACGAGTACTACTTGGGTAAATCTGCGGGGTGGGGGGGCACTAGTACGGAATAAAACAGGACACAGAACAATAGTGCAGTCTTAACTCTTCAACGCCCGGGCCGCCAAACGGCGCCAAACTGAAACGCTACCTTATTCTTTTAGAAATAAGGCAGCAAATACTATATATTATTTTATTATTATATTCGCCTGGACCATAAGGGCCGGTCAGGCTTCCTTGGTCGAGTTCTAAGACGAGTCTGCCGGCCAACCCGCCCGCCTCCCGCCGCCGGCCGCCATCGGTACAACGCTTGCATTGTAACGTGTCGCCAACATGATTTTTTCGCAGAACTTTTTTTCTGTTCTGTTATTTTTTCTCTCGTGTCCTTTGTTGACAAGGTGTCGCTCATGTATATGAAGCCTAAATGTCAACGAACCACGCCTCGAATCGTCGCCAAGTACGCTCCACCTGCTAGCGTCACTAGACACATTTAGTGAATCTATTTCTGTGCACAAACACTATTAATACAGCGATGAGTTATATCATCTGTGAAATGACACGAATGTTACGACTCCAATACGCAATGTTTGATTTTTTTATGACAAGTCGTGATTGGTTTATTAGTCGTAGAGATCATAGTAAATCTTGTGTTAAACATTTTGTTTGGGAACATTCATACAATTTTATAAATGTCAAAATAGTTTATATGTTTGATGTCTCTCAACGCCAATCAATTTTGATATGATTTAGCACGCACTTTTTGAGACAGAAAAGTTTTTATGTATTTTGTGAATATGACCTCACTTATTTGGGTTCTACCTACAGACGACAGATACCTATGAAGATATAAGGATAACGGTAAGCTCAAAGCGGGTAAGGTAAATAAATACTTAAAGTTTGATGTGCTGTCGACTATACCTTTTTTTGTCTGGGAGAAATGCGTTTATGCATTCCTCTCCTTGCCCCTGGGTGCAGGGGTGATTCGAAATGTGGGGCTCACCTAGGGGTCCTATCCACTAAACTGTCGACTATAAAAATTATTTTTTGTTAATAAACATCTACCTTCTCTTATAAAACAGAGATCGCTTTAAGAAACATCTCATAACATATGGCTCTTTGCTTTGAGTTAATTTACTACACTGAGACTACACAAAACCCTCGCAATTACTTGTATGTGAATCCCAATTATTCATCTAACACATTATATTTGATTTTACCGCCAGATATATAAATTCGCTGGGTTTTTTGCTTATACCGGCCACGTGTGGCACCGCGAGAACCTTAAGTTTGAAAATCTGAATATTTTAAATAAAATAATCTTACAATTGTGATTTAAGTATTATTATATTGACATTTTACTTTCCATGCGCTTAGATACGGTCACTATTTATATATGGCGTGGGGTGGGATACGCACTGGCACGCCACCACTTGAAGCTAGAAGAATAGTCAAGTGAAGACCACCGGCGTCAACGGTATGCGGCGAGTTCATATAATATGTATGAAAACTACAGCCTACAGGAAATAGTTAAATAGTTCGATGGCGACGTTTTGTGGCACGTGTGCGGCCAGCCGGCCTAGCATGAGCGGCGATATGATATGGTACGGTAAGGTTGCCATCCGTCCTGTTTTCCCAGGACCTGTCCTGGTTTTTGGGGTGTCCTGGGCTGTCCTGGATAGTTTATAAGTATCCTCCTGGGTATTTGCTTTTGCGCAGACGGACCTCCGAATCCAGCAAGTAGAATACGTATACACTAATACTAATAATACCCTGCTTATATGTATATTATAGTCCTGGCTTTAAACCGAAATTTCCTAATATTACTACTTTCAAATCCTGGCTTTCAAAGTTTGGAAATTGCAACCCTATGGTACGGCATGCCGTCTTGCTTAGTGGGGTAAGAAGAGCGTTTGTGCACTACCTACACTGAATTTTACCGATCCGGAAAAAAACGGATGCTTGTATTTTAATAATTTAATCATTTATAAGTAATAGTAAGAATTTATTTATTACGTCTAGTTTCAATATTTCGAACCCTAAACTACACGAAATAAATAAATTCTATTATTTATAATAATTAATTATTAAAATCCGCTAGCATCCGTTTTTGCCGGATCGGTAAAATTCAGTGTAGTGCACAAACGCCCTAAGCAAGACAACTTGCCATACCATATCATATCGCGCGATAAAAGCCGCTCATGCTAGGCCGGCAGGCTTAATAAAAACAGATACCATCCAAAATGCAATCAGATAGCTTAACAAACATTTGATGAGAATAAAAAAGCGAATTCTCCAAATCTAAAAGTTGTGAAATCTCGCGTTGCAAATATCCACAAGATTAAACCCTTGTCTAAACAAACCAAAAATTTATATCTCTCAATTAGAGTCATTACGATTAATAAACAACAGACGACAACAGCAGATATTTTGACTATTTATATTTACTAATGAACCCTTTTTAATTCACTAGAATTCAGAAATACTCCCATCAGCCATGTCAAATCGTAGAAACTTCCATAATAATAATTATAAATCAACTTAATAATGGATCTTACAAATGGGATGGGATTATTTTACTGTTAAGAAAGTATGTCAGTCTGAAAATTAGGTACAAATGACAGCATAGCAAAGTAGTTCTGGAAAATATACAGTAGGGCGGACGCGTGTGGAACGCCCTTTGCACCAAATAGCAAACAATCGATACAGTGGTTTAAACTAGAAAGCAACCTGATTATAAATTATTTTTAATGCATTCACAATGCAATTCTGTAAGTATAGGAAAATTTGATAGTAAAAAAAACACGAGCCCTATAAGTAGCTTTCAGACGGGATTCGAACCCGCGCCTCCGGGAATCCGGCCCGATGCTCTGACCAACTAAGCTACCGACAGGGCGTTTGTGCACTACCACTGAATTTTACCGATCCGGAAAAAAACGGATGCTTATATTTAATTAATCCTACTAGTAATATTATAAATGTGAAAGTTTAGATGTTTGGATGTTTGGATGTTTGTTACTCAATCACGCCAAAACGGCTGAACGGATTTGGCTGAAATTTGGGACACAGATACTTTGTAGCCTGGAGAGGAACATAGGCTACTTTTTATCCCGGAAAAACATCACATTCCCGCGGGAAAACGTCGTGTAGTCCACGCGGGCGAAGCCGCGGGCGGAAAGCTAGTTACTATTATAAATGATCAATTATCAAAATACAAGCATCCGTTTTTTTCCGGATCGGTAAAATTCAGTGTAGTGCACAAACGCCCAAAGGCTTACACGACTCGTCGAATTTTGCTATCACTTGTTACGCTGTTGTAGGCCAGCGTTGCTTCATCAATGCGAGGAAATCCTCGCATCCGAAAGAAACATTTTTACAAATGTTTAACAATCGATTAAGATAAAACAGCCATTATAAGATTTTAAATTATTTTTAATGCATTCACAATTCAGAATTGCATTGTGAGACGGTTCGACTTTTTACCCCCCACTGCGACAGAAGATGTTAGTGGAGGTGGTGGTGTGTGTCCCTTTTCAGTGGTAATATTTTTTTTTACAGTTGGGTTTTTCTAATACTTCATTTTAATAGATTTAATATTTAATAGACTCACAGTGGGCTAATAATAGGTATAACAGAAGTGACACTTCCTGATAAGTAATCATAGCGATCGTCAACAAAACCATTCCTGATTGTAAAAATATTATCATTCGGTACATATCTCTGTCAACATCACCGACACTGTCCAAATATGCCCGCGGGTATCAAAGGGTGATCTGAGCAAACATTCTGATTTGCACTCTAAACGTAATAATAATAAAGTCAGTAGTTCTGTTTTTATGTTGAGTAACTTTTTAGGAGTTAAAGTGTTATTTTTTATTAGAACGTTTTCGGTGTCAATGAAATTTGAATAGCTATGAAAGTCTTGGGCAAAATGGTACCTATTACTAGAAATTAACATCTTGGCTAAAGTTTTCTTATGTGGAAACAAAAAAAAGGCAAATTATGAAGAACATGGAATTTCGGAACCCAATCATAACCCTATTATCAGAGTTTTTAGAGGACAAACTATCCTTTTGTTTTTAAGCATTAATAAAATTATCGAAAGAGTTTTTATGTGGTTTTATTATTAATTAGTGCGGACTGCGGAATTTATCGAGAAAATCGCCCTATAATTCGATTAATACTAGGCCTTTAATATTAATTAATAAATCAATGTAACGTAAGTGCTCCCATTAACGACCCCCTAAAATTTGTATTCTAATACCGCCCGTTTTTTCATTCTCTCTTATGAGACAAAATATAGGTTCCAGAAAACGCGTTACCTAAAGATTATCTAGGTATGTTTATTGATCATCAAAAATAGTAAAGTTTGTATTCGTAAATAACAAGTTAACGGAGTTATTTGACAATAAGTGGGACGAACCCGCAACGGACGCACTTTTCATAGTGTCGCGCTCCCGGCTACATAAGCACACCTTGTTTTTACTTAGCGATTTTAACACACTTAAAATGTTTATAGCAACATGTTTTTGCTTAACAATAATAATTTATACATTAGTTTCCATAATGAACCCTCAATATTGCCTTTTCGCTGTTTTTTGTGATTTAAATACAATTTTAAATTAGGGTGGTATTAGAAACAATTTTCCTTATGTCGCTTCTAATAACGATCCATGGCGTTGTTAAATGTTTGATAACGTTTTGTATTTTAATATTTATTTCTTTACTTACGCATTTAACCTCGATTTTGTTTTCTTGATTGATTCATAAGAATATTTCACATAATTAGATCAATTAACGCCATACATTTATTCTTATAGGTTAAATTCAGAAATGATGAGATCCGCAGGGGAAATAAAACAACCGATATCGCTAGAAGGATTGATCAGCTAAAGTGGCAGTAGGCGAGACACAGAGCGCGGAGAGCCGATGGCTGCTGGGGCGGAAAGGTTCTCGAATGGCAACCGCCAACCTGTCGACTTTCCATGGGCAGGTCCCCTACAAGGTGGACCGACGATCTGGTCAAGGTCGCAGGAAGCTGCTGAATGCGGGCTGCGTAGAACTGATCGTTGTGGAGATCTTTGGGATAGGCCTATGCCCAGTAGTGGGCGTCGTATGGCTAGTGATGATGATGATGAATTAGTATAACGAAGTTACCTACATGCCTACAGTAACTACAAGTAAAGTGATGATTATAACTGTGGTTATTATAATAATATTTTTGATCCCATTTACATGTTATATCTGCTAAATAAAATATATTAACCGTCTTAAAATTATGACTTTAGTTTTTTTTGTATGAAGAGTAAGAGTATATTCTTAGCGATTTTATATTATTTTTTATGCATTTACAATGCAATTTTGTAAGTATAGGAAAATGTGATAGTAAAAAACCACGAGTCCTAAAAGTAGCTTTTCAGGCGGGCGGGAGGCGGGAAAAGCTACTTATAGGACTCGTGGGTTTTTACTATCACATTTTCCTATATTCTTAGCGGTCGGTAATAGAAACAGTGAAAACGTTAATAGAAGCTAACCTCATTCTACCGGTCGGTAATAGAAACAGTGAAAACGTTAATAGAAGCTAACCTCATTCTACCGGTCGGTAATAGAAACATCTGCTTTATCAGATTAAATTATTATTTATTAATTATTGTGTGATTGAATACTAAATGTAAGCACTTAAATTCATAGAATACTTCATAATAATTATAAATAAATTATACCGTCTTGTCTAGCATAACGACTTATATCTAATTTTCTAAAGTTAATCCGAAGGTAGCTTAAACTGGCGGTAATAGGAGCGTTTACGTTAGGTAGTAAATAAAAAAGAATCGTGAGGTCAGTAAATGTACCATGTGCCCCATATTCTGGGAGACTTGATCCTCACTGTGTGGATGACTTGATCCGGGGGGGTCTATGGATGGTGGTAGATAAGTCTAACTTAACTAGTTTTTTAATTCGTATATTGAATTTTATTACCGTAATGACTAATAAAATGACCGAAACAGCGCTGCTCGGTTTTCATAATAAAATAAAAACAATTGCGAGTTTTCCCTGCTCGGGGTTCTACTCGTATAATATACTCGTATGTACAGACGAGTCTTTTTAGAGTCATTTTTTTTTCTTCAAATCAAAGTCTAACGAATATTGTAAAAGTAAGTAAATATAAATGCGGACAGAGCCGTCTATAAAGCTAGTCTAGATTCCCTTATTTGCTGGACCTTGATCCCGACTCCATTTGAATATTTACACGAACGAAAGGGAGATCCAACTTAATTTTACAACCTTCGTATATTTGATTTGGCGGGATTAGTTAGGAAAAAGGTTTTGTACTTCGGACTGTACGTACAGCGGGCCATGCAGCGCGTCTTCATCGCGTTTGGGTCTTGACGTTTGACTTCGTATTGCCGTAATGCACTGGGTGCCTACCATCAACTTTATGACAGCGATTCAAAAAAAGCGCGATGCAGAATAGGTTCCTAAAATGAATCGCTTTCTTTCGTACTCTGACCTTCTAAAAACTGGATCGCAAATGAATTGCTAAATGTTAATGACCGAACGATTTGTGTCCTTTTTCTTCTAACCGTCTCTTTCACTCGATTCTGTCATGCCCGGAGAGTGAGAGGGACGGGTATAACCTGCAGGTGACATGTTAAATCGACCGGGTTAAAAGTCAAATAAGAGTTCCTGACAGCTTAGCGGCTGTGAAATGTCATTGATCGATCACTGAATCGCTGTCATTGATATTAAGCTGTCGTGGTACGAATAAGCGAAGCAGATCAGTTTAGGTTCCTAAACAAAACCGCAATAAGAGTTGATGGTAGGCACCCTGATCTCTTATATAGTGCGACAAGCTTTTCTGTTCCGGTGATTATCTTTGGAACTAAAACAGTTTTCATACGACAGTCCATTTTGACAGCTAATTTCGTATTGCTAGTGGCTCCTCTGTCACGGCTGTCACCGGACCAGAAAAGCTAGTGGCACTGTAATAGAGGTCAGTGCCGAAATGACATAACGACGCACACGTCACGCAAACCTATAGTCCTACAATCCTGTGTGATCCGGTGACATCCGTGACAGAGGAACCACTTGCAATACGAAATTAGCTGTCAAAATAGACTGTCGTATGAAAACTGTTTTAGTTCCAAAGATTATCACCGGAACGGAAAACGTTGTCGCACTGTCAAAGCCGCGCTTTATCACAAACGGTTTTGCACGTCAACTGCACTTCAACTGCACGTAAAATACACTTGGCTAATGCGTCATAGATTTACCGCGATCGGGGCCCTGTCACGATCAAGTAAACAACATGGAACTTTGTCACATTGAAACGTTCCGAATCACAACTATCTGTGAAACAAGAGACCGCGGAAGACCAGCGTCTTGGTTAATATGTACCAGGACATATGCTGAGCGGAGACCATTTTGATGCAAGCCACGCAAATTTGTTCCTTTAATTAAAGTGATAACATAAGAAAATGATTAGGTATTTTGTTTGTGTGTATCAAATAAAGTTTCTTTTTTTCTTTCAGACAAAAGTCGTTTGTATACGAATTCTATTCTAGATCTTATTTCTTTACAATAACGTAGGTACAATCTATCTGTCGAAATTTCTCTCAAACGCTTTAGTTGGTTATAGTATGCGAACTTAATCTCAGCCCTCTGTAAGTACTAGAAGCCTCCTACAAGTTTCTTCACAGTTGACCATTTTTGAATTTCAAAAACCACACTTTAATAATAGTTATAGATAAGTAAATTATTAAGAGATTTTATAAGAAGTATCTTTGTCGCTGTTAGTAATAGAACCAGTTTTAACGAATTTGGAAAAGTTTAAGTTTAAGATATATAAAACCTATACTTACAGAAGACCACTAGGCAAATCTTAGATTTCCGCGCGAACTGTTCATTGAAAAAACATCATTTCAAGAAACTAAAATCTTTTAAAAATACATTTTAAAATTACCAATTATGTGTATAATTTACGCGTACCTAATAAGAAATCCGTAAAAATTGTTTTTTTTTTCGATGAACAATGGAACAGGATTATTTTCTGTCGCAAAAGATTGCAGTGGGACCGTTACATAACGAATTCTATGCGGACAAAGCCTTGGGCAAAACGCTAGTTAAAACAATAAAAAAGCCGCTCCTAAAAACAACGCTCTTACAAAATTCACAAAAGAATAGTTTCTTGCTCTATAAAAAAAACCCTCAACAAACGTGGTTGACGTAATAATATTTTAATTACGTTAACTTATTTAACTTTTTCATTAAAACTCCTCATAGAAGAGGGTTCATGGACCTCGTCCCCTAAGGCATTGCGAAATAAAAATAAATTGTTGGCATTTGTTGTATTTGACAAACTGACGAATGTTTATTTGTTATTCCTTTTGTTCGTCACACAATTAACTCTGATCGATGCCACAGTTAAATCATTCGCCATTTCTGACTTGGCCCATTTTTTATGTTTTGGCTAATTAACTATTTCTATTTTGAAATGGGTGTGCGCACATTTATAATTCGTGTCTTGTATTCTAAATAATTAGTGGCAGAAACAAACGTCGTCGTTCAAGAATGAATTCAGACTTGCAGGGCTGGTGATTTTTTACCATCACAATTTTTTCTTAATCTTTTAATATCCCAACAAAACTTTTTTATGTAAAATGCTGCCAAGATCAATCAATCAATCAAATCAATCAAAATTGTTTATTTGCTTGAAACGAGACCATACCCAACAAACTCCCTCCCTGCGTCTGTATTCCCGAGTAGGGCAGAGGTACCCTTTGTGGCCACTTTAAGGATTTTTTGACTTTTAAGCACTAAGTACTAAATGGTCTTAGGTATTTAAAACACAAATTATATCTTAAATTATAGATAATTTATCTACCTTTCAAGGTACATTTTTCAAATTTATAAAAGTAGATTAGATTTTTTTATATTACACACAATGTGTGAGAGGTGCCAAATGTACCGGTTTTGACCACTTACTGATAGTTAAACTTTTGTAAGTATTGCGAAAAATCAAAACCAAACCTAGGTAAAATCAATATATTCTAATGCGCTAGAAACCAGTCAATTGCAAAACAACAATTTAATTGTAAAAAACAAAGGTTTATAAAGTACTAGTTTTCCGCCCGCGGCTTCGCCCGCGTGGACTACACGACGTTATCCCTCAGGAATGTGACATTTTTCCGGGATAAAAAGTAGCCTATGTTCCTCTCCAGGCTACAAAGTATCTGTGTTCCAAATTTCATCCAAATCCGTTCAGCCGTTTCGGCGTGATTGAGTAACAAACATCCAAACATCCAAACTTTCACATTTATAATATTAGTAGGATTTCATCCAAAACAAATTTCTTAAAATTTTCATACAAAACAATTTTTTAAACAGAAAATGGAATTTATTGAAAAAAATCTTATGACATAATTAATTCAATTCTAACGATTGTTATTATTACCCTAAAATACCTTATTTTAATTACCTTTATCAAAAATGGCAAAAAGTTGTTAAGAAAACTTTTAGAGCAAAAAGTGGCCAAAACCGGTACGCCCGCCCTACTTATAATTATAACCCGACCACCTTCAAAGCAAGAGTGAATAGGCACCTTCTGGGTTAGCTCGCTCCATCGTAGATCCTGTTTTTAGTCCATGGGCTTGATTGGTATCAAGAGCAAACCCATTAAAAGTTTTAAAAAAACCATTTTAGTCGTAATAAGTAAAAGTTACGTGACTTAAAGTGCTAAAAACATCGCATTGAAGTAATTTTAGTATTAATACAACTTAGATCCCATTACCTTTATACAACCTCTAAACGACACTTAAAAGGTCTATACGACCGCTAAATGTCTCTATTACGACACTGAGTCGCATAAAGTGGGCCCTTTTGCCCAGATAGTAAAACGTAAAGGCGACGTCGTCGCGGCGACCTTTTTAAATGTTTGTTGGGTATCGCTCGCACTGTCAAAAAGTTATCAGATCTCATGTACAGCTTCTAACTCTGCAGTACCTAACTTTACAAGCACTAACTTCACAAACTCTAGTCTAAGGGTATCGGTGCGAACCGGGAGTCGGACGACAACTGCAAGCGTCGAAGCTCAATTTCATACAAAACGAAGAAACATCGACTACAAACTAGTATGGCGCGGCGTCATGTCGCTTGCAGTTGCGGTTCGACGCCCTGTTCTAACTCGTACCTTGAATCCAAATTGGTGGCTTGGCCACGTAAGCTACGTTACAGATAATATTCTTACGAGTCCCTATTGTTGATTTTTGTAAAGCAACTTCAAAACTTTACAGATATTCGACACAATGTCGTAAATACACAAGTGCCTACAACATTTCAAAATTATACCACCGGCATCATGAAAAGTAATTTAGTATCTGTAACACGGCTGATTTACTTGCTCTGAACTCAATATATTATGGGTGTTTTCAAACTAGTGGTCGCTACTGGAATGCCTTGCAAGTTTCTATTGATTAACGAGTAAGTATGTGGTAGATTCTTCATAGAAAGATTCTTCATAGAGAGATTGGTTTTCTTTACAACTGGGAAAGGCTTATATTTTTTGCACTAATCGCACAAAGGAAATCACAACGGAATGTGTCACTACTGAAATTATGTGTTACAACGGAATTTGTAAACCTTTGTACACAAAGACTGTGTTTTTGCATTTTAGAAAGGGGTATTTAGTTCTTGTGTTTATGTTTGTGTTTGTCTTTTTTAGTGTTTTGTTTATTCAGTTTTCGTTATTCTGTGTGTAATAAATTGATAAAATAAATATTATTATTAAATAAAAAATATGAATTTCTGTGCATATTTTTTTATTTTTCCATATTAATAAACTTATTTTAGCTCTTAGCAAATATCACAAATCAATTAAGATGCATAAGGTTGTTGCTATCGCTCGATAAAACTCAAGTCTCAAAAAGATGGCGCTACTTACGCAAATTTGGATTTTTTAATTATATAAGTAAGAAAGTTTTGCATTTTTATACTTTAATATCATCCAGGTATCCATCCAAGTAAATCTTAAATTTAACAATTTACACTTCCCTTTATAATTTCCGTTGTGACACGTCGCACAAATTCGTGTCACTTTGTCGCACAACGGATAGAATTTTTAACACGTCCTAACCTAAAAAAAATCATAACATATACATTAATGAATTTATCCTTCGAAATTTGTCACAATTCATAAAAGAAATTAATGTTTTACTTGATTTTTAACTCCAAATCAAGATAGCTATTCAATTAATGATAATACAAAAGAATAAACCTTACCTTTTCCTAACGACACTCAGCAGGTTCCAGCACTTTTTTCCAAATGACACGATAAAAAGATGGTGGAATCGTTCAGAAATGTGTCAAGCATGATGGGCCAGTGTTGCCGCTCTAAATAAATGAATCTATATGGTAGATTATTATAAAGTCTGAGAAATATCGCGTCGCACACCTGAAGTATTACAACTGAACAGAATTTGGGACACCTATAAATTTGTGAATAAAAACAATACAACTGATAAATTGTAGCCTATATAGTTTTAATTTTGTAGCTATGATCCAATAGAACAAGTTATATGCGAAAATAAAAAGTTATAGTCATAAAAAACTGTAAATACCAATCATTTGTGTCGAGTAAGCGTTTGCGGACATCAACAAATTGTATGGAAGAAAAAAGTAGCCCTTTTTTGACATTAATGTATTAAATGTAAACAATAGGAATATATTTATAAAAAAAATAAACATAATAAAGAAATATACGTCCTTTTGTGTGTTTTTATTAAAAGTGGAATTAAAAAAAAAATGAAAATTATTTTTATGTTCAAACTCTTGGGACAGCAAATTTTTACAAAATGTGCAAAAACTATGAGCCTTACCCAACTAACTATACAACTAACTTGTTTAAATAATAAAAAATGAAACAGGAGAAGAATGTAGTCCTCTTGAAGGTTTTTCAAATGGCATTGAAAATTTTAATGAATTAAACGTTTAAGGTTTAAAGAATTTATTTTCAAAAAATACTTACATGAAAATCGAATTATTAATAAATTGGAAAACCACCACCAAGCATATGAAATGAATTACCCACAAAAGTTCGTTTAAATTATTTATGTAGAAACTGCAATATGATAACTTTAAAGAACAGAAGTTTCTTCATCATCAGCCATATGCCAATGTCCACTCCACTCCTGGGGCTCAGGAGTCAGGACTTCCTTAGGTATGGATGGATAAAAATAATGGACCATTACCATGACCCACCACGCGGGCCCAATGCGGATTGGTGGTCGCAGGCCACGGGCTCCTCAGGCAGAAGTTTGTTATGATATAAATAAATAAAACAAACTTTTTGCATGAAAATGAAAAAAATTAAAATGAAAAAAAAAAAAACACTTAGACATAATTAATATGTGCCTACTACTTATGAATCGTCAATATTTTCCTACCACCCATTCAAGACTTTTTTAACTGACAAGAAGAATGGGCGCAAGAAACTTGCCAGCGTTTCTTAGTTAGGTAACGTCATTTACAAAAAAAAATACATATCGTTACTAATACAACAATTGCTTAGTATATAAATACATCATATTAAACATTTCAAGTGATTATGTTATGTGTTACATCAGGACCGGTGTGTGGCATCGGTCCACAATAGAAAAAAATTAAAGATAGCCCTCAACTGCTTCATTTATCGATAGTAAAATATCGAGTATTGAGTGCTCGATTGCCTAATCCCATAGCATTTTATTATTCCAACCGATTCGGGCTGAAATAACACACCGCGTGGGCTTCAAGCTCCGAAGCCCTTTGACACCGCTCCCTTTAGTACAGCGATGACGGAGTAATCATGTCTTCGACCTTAGGACTGCGCCCCACTGAAAGCAGTATACAAACTCAAATATCTTTATTTGCTTTAAATGGAGGTCTTAAAAGTAGGTGAATCATGCCCGAATACTCATACGCTACCTATCTTTGGGAGCGTCTCACACAGCGCCCTGTCACTTTAAATGTCAAACGTATGAAAGAGATGCCATGATGTTTGAGACGCTCCCAAAGATGATTTGCGTACGAGAATTCGGGCGTCATAATCTATTCATCCACAGCCTTCTCTATTGTTGTCTACAAGCCATGCTATTAGGTTTGACAACGTCGCATTTTTCGTTGGGTGTGAACCGATTTAAGGCCTGTCGCATATTATACGATTTTTTTCTGTCAGAAAATTTCTAACGCCCGCCGGAGGCACTCTGCTCATATTATGTTTTGTTGTAGACTCCGCATACTATCAGAACTCTGACGTGTCTGACGTCCGCTTCTGATGAGTCTCGGATGCAAACGATCGGACGGCAGAAAATTTTAAAATTTTAAGTAAGAGAATTCTTGGAAGCAGGCGGGATCCATTTGCATATAAAATCTATAAAAATATAATGGACCCCGCCTGCTTCCAAAAATTCTCTTACTTAAAATTTGTAGTACCTAATATATAACGCTGCATACATTTACTAGTAAGAACTAAGCACACATTCAATCCACAGTCGCTCATTTTTTTACTTGTTTTTTTCTTTTTAGTTAGTTGAACAAATCATTTTTTTGCACAGCAGACGGGTTTTTTAGTTTTTTTAGGTTCAGTAGTTTAGGCGTGATTGCGTAACACACAGACAAAGTTACTTTTGCATTTATAATTTTAACTATGGATAATATCAGCCGATAGACGAAGTTTTCGACACTCATTCTGAAGTAGCGAAAAATATTTTTGGATATGCTCTCAATTTCATAAACATTGTATCTAAGTATGTAATTTTCCTAGTGTCAGCCAGTCAGTTTAATTTTAACAACGGCATTTGTTTAACTTTCAATAAAAAGTATAACAACAAATCGTGTACTTTTAATTAATGCCAATGACTAGCAACACTGTCCTATAAAATTTAGATTCCTTTAATTACTTGTTAGGTAAATATAGAAGTCAATAATTTTAAATAGATTCTTAACAAACTCTTGAACAAACTATAATAAATTTCAATTAAACTTGCAATGACTTTTACATTACATTTTGCATTCTTATTTAACTTCTCATATGACAATTTTCTATTGTATTTCCTGCGAGAATCATAACAATAATAATAATAAAAAAAGTCGTCAACGTGACAGGACATTCTTTTCCCATTTTACTATTTAATATTTTATTCAGAGTTTATAATATTCATTCAGACTGCAAGACCATAATTATTAATTACTCAATATTACCTTTTACAATACCAAAGAGAAAACCTACCTACACTGAAATAGAAATACTGACAAATTCACAATGAATACTCCAATGACATTTGAAAATGTCATTACCATAGTACCAAACCAAACAAATTGAAAAGAATGCAACATAAAATATGTTGACGAGAAGCAGAGCAGCACGCTCAAGACCTCCGGGCTCGTCACCTCGCTCCGCCTCGCAGTTGTCGGCAACTATCTCAGTGCCGTGTGTCCAGCTGACATCTGCAGTTGCATCGAGCGATAGTGACGAGTACTTCTCTCCGCCGTCGTCGCCACCACCTGTACGCCGGAGGAGGGGCCGGCCACCGAAGGGTTTGGGGCTTCTGGGGCAATCGGCTCCGGTCAGGGCCCCCGCTCCCGGTGGAGTGCAGCGCATGCGATGGACATTATCCATTAATGAAAATGTCATGCGCGCATATTTTGAGGCAACAGAGGCAGGAACTAATCTTACTGCATATCGTGTTCGGATGCTTTCTCTGTTTCAGGCTCTCGAACCATCTATCAACGTTTCGGCTCAACGACTGTCGGATCAGGTGCGAGCCATTCAACGGGGTCACTTGTTGGATGACTCCGTACTTGATCGGCTCCGTACAGAGGTACAACGTAACCATATCAGTACTACTGCATCGCAGGCGGCAACTCAAGCTTCTGCCGCGACCACATTGCAAGCTGACGTTGCTGATGGTGGTGGTGGAGATGATATGGTTACTACTGTAAGTCCCCAATACAATGATATATTGAGGAGTACTCTTGAAGATGTAGTTCTGGAATTTCGATCGACTTCGATTCACCTTAGACCTCGGCTTCCGCGTTTTCCCATGCACAAAAAAAATAGGGCGCTGATGTGTGCTTTAGATTTACTACTATCAAATTACTTTGATAGTAGTGAAGACCTGGCTGATACTCATTCGATCTTGTATTGTGCGGCTATTACGGCTTGTCGTGTTGCTCATGTCAAATTTCCAAATACTGACACAGCAACACGCCCTCGTCTGGCTGTACCAGCCTGGCAGTGTAGGATTGAACGTCGTATCAGTGAGGCTAGGGTACTCATCGGTAAGCTCAGCTGCTTTAGGGAGGGCAACATGCGCCCTAGGGTCATGCGCTTTGTGAAGCGTGCATTCCTGGGGACTGGTATTAGTCCTCAAAATTACATTTCATGTGTCACAGAGCGCATCGACTTCCTGAAGCAGAAAATTTGTGCATGGGCTAATCGTATTCGAAGGTATAGGGTGCGAGTCGATCGCTTTACTCAGAACCGCATGTTCGAGAGAGATCAACGATGTGTTTATGCATCCTGGGAGCGATCGAATCAGAGTGATACTGATATGCATCGGCCGGATGATGATGCCATGATTTCTTTTTGGCACAACATCTGGTCTGTGCCTGTCACTCACTCTGAAGGCGCGTGGATAAGGGATGTTGAGCGATCGTGTGAGCTTATACCTGAGATGAATGAAGTAACCATTGACTACCAAGACGTAGTTTGTGCAGTTCGTTCCTTACCCAACTGGAAATCTCCAGGCCCGGACGGACTGCACAATTTCTGGTATAAATGGCTACCTAGCTCGCACGTTTGCTTAGCATCTCAATTTCAAAGTGCTTTATTATCTCGATCGCTTCCAGAATTTATGACAACAGGCATAACCCATCTGCTCCATAAATCTGGTAGTACTGCGGACCCTAAAAACTATAGACCTATCACCTGTCTGCCAACAATTTATAAAATTCTTACGTCCATTTTGAGGTCGAAGATTAATAAACACATTGATCAAAATTCTATTATGTTCGCCTCTAAAAATGGATGTAGGAATGGGGCCCGTGGTACTAAGGAGCTACTCCTCATTGACATGGCTATTAACCAACAGGTTCGTCGAAACCGAAAGAACCTGTCGACTTCCTGGATAGATTATAAGAAGGCCTATGATTCCGTGCCGCATTCGTGGCTCATGAGGGTGCTGGAGTTGTATAAAATTAATACAACTCTACGCACTTTCTTGATGTCGTGCATGCGAAAATGGAGAACCGTCCTTTTCTATCCAGGATCTCGACGGGTTCTAGGTCAGGGCGAGCCTATAAAAATAGAGCGAGGTATCTTCCAGGGTGACGGTCTGAGTCCATTGTGGTTCTGTCTGGCCTTGAACCCTCTGAGTACACTTCTCGAGAGTTCAGGATTAGGCTACCGTTTACGGAGAAATGGTCAAGTATTATCACACCTGCTATACATGGATGACCTGAAACTATTTGCCCATAGCAGTTCTCATTTGACAGCGTTACTGAAGGTTACTGAAGCTTTCAGTAATGCCATTAAAATGGAATTTGGTGTGGACAAATGTGCAGTCATGCATGTAAAGCGTGGTCAGATAATGGAATCCACGGGTATACAACTCTCGGATTCTATTAATCTTAGATCTCTCTCCGTTAACGAAACCTATAAATATTTAGGTATGTCACAGGCATTAGGCATCAACGATGCTGACATGAAACAGTCGTTGCGTGAGCGTTTCTTGGGGCGCCTCTCAAAAGTCCTTAAAAGTCTTTTGTCTGGCGGAAACAAGGTTCGCGCATACAATGGATGGGTCATGCCGGTACTGATGTATTCCTTTGGCATACTTAAATGGACTCAAACTGAACTGGATGCCCTGGATAGAAAAGTTCGTACATTGCTAACAGCACACCGCATGCATCACCCACGTTCATCGACCATGAGATTGTATATCCCGCGGAAGTGCGGTGGTCGTGGCTTCTTAAATGCTAAGACATTGCATAACCGCGAGATATGCAATCTTAGGGAGTATTTTCTCCAAGTCGATATTGGGTCTCATAGAGATGTAGTTGCTGTTGACAATGGACTGACTCCTCTATTTTTAGCAAAAGAAAACTGGCGCAAACCTGTAGTACTTAGTACTTCCGACCGCAGCATTGTGTGGCAAAGCAAGGAGTTACATGGCAGATTCTACCGGGCTCTCCATGGGCCCGACGTAGATTTATTAGCCTCAGTATCCTGGCTCCGTTTTGGTGATCTTTTTGGTGAAACCGAAGGTTTTGTCTGTGCAATTATGGATGAGGTTGTGATGACGAATAACTACCGAAAGTATATCCTAAGGGATGGCACAGTGGATATTTGTCGAGCGTGCCATCGTCCGGGTGAATCCCTTAGGCATATAATCTCCGGTTGTTCTCGTCTCGCAAACGGCGAGTATTTGCATAGACATAACCAAGTGGCCAGGATAATACACCAACAACTTGCTTTGAAACATAGTCTTGTGGCATCCGAGGTGCCGTACTACAGGTATGCACCAGAACAGGTCCTTGAAAATAGCCATGCCACATTGTATTGGGATCGATCTATCATTACAGACAGGACTATTGTAGCTAATAAGCCTGATATTGTATTGATAGATCGACACGAACGCCGCGCAATAATTGTTGATGTCACTGTTCCCCATGACGACAACCTTGTGAAAGCTGAAAAAGATAAAGAAAACAAATATCTTGATTTAGCTCACGAGATTGTTGACATGTGGGACATTGATTCAGCAATTATTGTTCCGATAGTCATATCTGCCCATGGTCTAATAGCCAAGAACCTCGATAAACACCTTAAGAGGCTTGCGTTAGGTGGATGGATCGGGAGTCAGATGCAGAAGGCAGTACTTCTGGACACGGCCCGTATAGTGAGAAGGTTCCTGTCTCTGGATCCTTAACCATCGGTAGCCGGGACCCTGATCTTGCTGCCGTTGGGGAACTGCATTTTTGTATTTTTAAATGTTATATTTTTTAGTGTTATACATTGTAAAAATTTAATGTTTAGAAATATAATTTTGTAAGTATTTAAAATGTAATAAAGGGAATAATAATAATAATTATAATAGAGATAAATAAATTGCCGTGTAAATAAGTGCTGTGACAGAGACAAATAAATTGCCGTGAAAATAAGTGTGCGCGCTAGCCCTAAGTTGAAGTTTTAACAGAAAATTGAGAAAATTTTATGAATCCTTACCTTGTTTAATAGTACACGCTATCAATATAATGCATAATGATGTTTTCATAAGGACAAGCATATAAGTTCTTCAAATTTACTTTAAAATTCACTGAAATCACAACAAACCTTGCACCAAAACAACCGTTTATTTTAAAATGACACTTGTGTATTATCCGACTAAGTTTGCTTTGTAGGAAGTTGTGACGAGCATAAATATGTCCTTAACGCGAACGCAAATAGGACGCATAATATTAACCACTAGTTATGGTTGGTCAACTTGCCCATAGGTTTCCATAGCATCTGCTTATTTTTAACTAGGTCGGGTTACCTCTAAACAAATGTTCGGTCTACGCTTAGGTTCACAAGCGACGTTGCCAAACCGCCATAGCATGGCTCCTACTTAAGTAGCATGCAAAGTGATAGGTAGGTAATTATGAAAAAAATTTGTGACAGAAAAAAAATAAGTCCAATTTATGTATGTAGATACCTCATCTTGTATAAATAATCACTCGACCACAATCCCCTTTTGATATTACACAACTACTTGTTGTCATATCTTATGAATTCATCGATTGAGTAAAATGCCCTGTCCACTAACCATTTGCAAAATAAAATATCGGGTAAGTACTTTGTTGTAAATGGTCATCATGACACATGGCATAGCATTTTTTTGATATTTCGCCGAGTTCGGGACAGTTTCTAGTACTAGTCTGTGAAGATATCTTAAGCTTCTTTGAGTTAGGTCACTCGCTTGAGTGAACCTTTGATCATTTTGCTTGACCATATAGCTGAGCTCTGAATCAACGACACTTCCTGTACCCCTAGGGCCCTAGGGTAAGTTATTTTCTATAATACTTGGGTTTTATCCATTGGGACACGGGACACCAGCGAGCGGCGACGCCATCCAGTCTGAGTAAGTTAAAAATTAATAAAACATTCCTAACCCTGAAAATATTGAAAATGAAGTATTAGAAAAAATCGACCCGTCTCACATTTTTTATTTTAATTGATTGCTAGTTTAACTTACAATTTGTAGGAAAAGCTTTAGTCTTAATAAAACTTATTACTAAAAATTGCAGCTATAAAATATTGTAGGCTTTAAAATATTGTAGCTTAGCTCTAGTGTTAGTGTATGAACGTCTTTAACAAACCAAATATTCGTTAGCCCTTTCGTCATAGGTACAGCCAGGGACGAATTCGGTGGACCACTTCTTACTTCTTTTCGCGTGGCTGGGCATCTCACCGTTCACTTGCAGTGGCCAATCGCTGATGCATTTTACTACCCTAGTTTAATACATGACCATAATATAGAAAAAGGGTCTGCGCGTGAATGGCGAGGCACTAGCCACACGAAAAGAAGTAAGAAATGGTTCACCGAATTAGTCCCTGACTGTACCTTCTAGCCACATTTCTATCAAATATAAATCTTTCCCAAAATATGAAAAAGCATCGTTATTTTTCTTTCTCGGTTCATTACTTAATAGTTTCAGTAATAATTCAGCGATAGCAGACAAAATAAATGGACTTCCAACCCAAATGCGACATCAAAGTGGATCTTTGAGTAACTGACACACACAAATATAGTTTTTTAATTAGTTAATGAAATCGTAAATACATCAGCGGTTTATTAATGTCTGTTATGTGACCATTGGTGTCTTATTGCATTATACAGTAGATTATTTATTTAGTTTTATAAGTCAACTGTACTAAAATAAAATTTAGGAAACTACCAAAAACACGCGTAGGATTTGTTTCGTTTTTTTTTTCTTTTGATCTAAATCTTTTATGTACCTGACATTCTTCGATCTACAATCCTACTACTCACGAACTAAAACAAAACTCAAGTATGGCACTGATGACACAGGGTTACGAATGTTCGATCTTACGTAATAAATGACAGAAAGCGATAATAAGCACTTCAAAATTGCGCTCTTATTTCTTATCGTTCCTCCTCGGTCGGAAAAGGAAAATAGATTACTTACAATCATATTACTTACGTAGATTTGGAAATAATATACCTACATAGTCCTGAATCTTTAGATATGTAGGTACATAATACGCAAGCCAAGCAATTTAATGTCTTGTATGAAACCAATTACGATTACTTATAAGTGTAATAAGCGATTCCACATAACTTCTGAGAATAGGATTGGACGAAAATAAGTTTCCCGATATTAACACCGACAGAAAAACAGTTTTCTGTAATATATAAAAAAGGACGAATTTTCCGCCTCTTATGCCATTTGAGTTTGGCGCGTGTCGAATTTTAATAACAAAACAATTATTACAATATGAAAGCCTGTTTTTATTTTAGGGTGATGTGTGAATATAGGTAAGGTACATATTTGGCGACCGATTTGGCGCAAGGGTCGGATAACTGCCTTCTGCGTCAGAGTGGTCTGGGTTTAAAGACATTTATTCTCTCATAAGAACTTACATGTTCACTTAAAATGAGATAATACTAATTAAACTTATAGCTAATGTTATTATGGCGGCGCACCGCAAATGCACCAAAAGTTATAATACGAATTCACATAAATAATACCAAACAAATGCCTATGATGTTCGCACTGTCGCATGTCGTGCTCGGGTCTCGGGTTCAATTCCCGAACAAGACAAATATTTGTGTGCATGAACATGTCTATTTGTCTTGGTCTGGATGTTTTCTATGTATATTATGTACTTATTTACAAAAAATATATATTTAAGTATTATATTTATCCGTTAAGTATCATGTTTTCCATGGACACAGTTTCTTAATGAAATTTACATGGGTTTAGATAATTGGTGTGATTGTAGATACATTTTATGCTTTGACCACAATATGAATGCTGGTCTGCGAACAACTTTTTTGCCGACTGTAAAAGAAAATAGCCCTAGTTATTATGTTCATTGGCTATTTTTCCGCGTCCAAAACAGGTTGTTTTGGAAGAAACTCCCATTCTTATTACAATTTAGGATTGGGTAGGAACTCACCGAAAGCCCTTTCTAGACTCTCTAGGTTTCGTTGATTACGGTTTCGTCAAAACCAACAGTAAAACGACGGTAAAAGATGTTACCTACTTTGAAAATTTGTTTATGTTATTACAAAGAAAAAAGTGCTGTTTTGACGAATGCGACCTATTATAAAAATCCGTATGCAGGTAATAGTTATGGAAAGTATATTTAAAATTAAAATATTATATAATATTAAATATTATTATACAACATTATGCTTTGATTAAACATTTTTCTACTAAAGACTCAGTGAAAACTTTTTAAAAATTTCATTTCCTTACCTAAATAAATACCTGACCGCACTTTTCACTTTTCACTTCTGAAGTTTCGATGTCATATTGCCTGAAAATCTAGCTCACTCATTTTACACTTACGGTCAAAAATATCGAATCACATTCTCTTCTTACAAATTTATATTAATTCAATATAATATCTCTGTAAAATTATGCCATTGTGCATAATTTTTATCCACTCCTGTAACCCTATCATGAAAATCGAATAGTAAACTATACCATCCTTCAAAAGCTATCAAAGTGCCGCTGTCAGTACCTAGGTATTATATGTATTGAATTTCAGTTCTTAAACGACCAAAAGGGGCACTGCCCTGGTTTTCATACAAAATAATACGATCATGATAACGGTTAGGTACTGTTATGTCTCCTAATTTCTTCTATCTGCTATTGGTGTTAATTAAAAGATGTGGCTTCGTTCTGTTTCTATATTGTCTCACTTTTAGAATCACTAGGTTACATCTACTAGTATGATAGCTTATTTTCATACTACGGAACACCTATTCCAAATCACGGCTAAGCATTCACTCCGTCAAACCAATCTTTTCTTTTTAAAATAATATTTCTAAAGATTGATTTAAGAATATAATTACAAAGCAGTTTCTATTCATTTTTAAAAACCTAACTGCCACAGCCTACAATTCCATCTATCGGCTGCATACAGTATACATGCTCTACAGTACCATAACGACGGTTTGTGCTAGGGCTTCAGGACAGAGGCATCTCCAAGTGCACACCATCGAGCACGATCCGCGGCTGTTCTCATCCAGCTCTTGCCAGCCACCGCGCGAATTTCGTAGCTCTATCTAGCCTGAAAGATGCTGTACACGGGTAGAGAAAACGGTAGAGTAGACCGGTAGAGTAGACCGGTAGAGTACTAACTATCCTACTAACTATACTAATGTAGACATCATTGGTTGAGTAGAGTACTGAAATTTGGTAGAGTAGAGTATCTAGCACCGCGGGCAAGCTACTCTACCACTTTCCTTCCCCCACCCCAGCGTCTACTCTACTCTACCAACTACTCGACCCATGTAAACGGTTAGTAGAATAACTAATTCAGACTATTAGAGCGTTTCTTACAATTTCTCGATGAGTGGCGTTCATTTTGTTCTAGCGTTTCTTGCCGAGTGACATTTATGCGTTGATCTACTAACAAAATGAAAATTTAAGTGTATACATTAAAGGTCACAGCACATACATCAACTCGGAAAGGGATCGTAAACGTATCAACTCGAGCGGTTCAGTATTCTTTGTATGAAACCCCCTACTGCAAAGCACACTAATCGGATTCGTAACGTAATCGCCTCGCCTCGGGACCAGCTCACGAACCGCTTTGCGGGTCGCTCAACTTGCTATCCCCGCGCTACGTGCTTGCGTTAGGTTGACGCCTGGTTGACGGCGAGGCGAAGGCGATACGGTGTCGATCCCTTTCCGAGTTGATGTAATGTGTTGTGTCCTTTACTCTACTACAACTGGTAGAGTACTGAGAAGTGGTAGAGTAGTGTGCTAGTTCACTCTACCGTTTACTCTACCCGTATACGTTTGGCGACATGCGGTCGATTTTAAACATTATATTGTAAGCATTTCACTTTAAAATATTTCATATATTTCCTTTAATTTATTCCATGTTCAAAATGGTTTTAAAAACGCAGAAGGTGGACCCATTATTTTGCTCGTTGATGTAGTAGTAATTGAACTCACCTTTAAAATCAAAGTGAGAACAAATTTGAGGAATCTCGAAGGATATCAAACTGAGAAGTTGGAGTAATGGCGAAGTGGCAATCAAAATATTGGAAAAGTTCCTCTTCATACACAGATTATCTAACGGAACAGGGGTAAAAAATAGGTAATGTCTGCAGTACTAGTAACGTCTACAAAAAATGATCAAACGACCTAATCTTAATAAGAAAATCTCAATAGTATAGTATAGTATTTGTAGTAACTTTTTTCGGTGACTTTTCCAACCTATTTTTTGCTCCAATTTGAACGATAACACCAAAACAAAGTGGTTAACTTTACCATTTCATTAACTCCAATGCAATGAATAATTTTTTTCATAAATTAATTTATAAAAGAGATATTAACTTTGAAAACCCTAAGTTTTTAATGAAAATATAATAAAAAGTTTCGGAAAAGAAATCGGGACTACGAAACGTTGATTTTGTGTTCTGCAGTAATCCTTTTCGGGCTACGCGGGCCGGGACAGTTACAAATACCTTTAACTGGCAAGCTTTAACAGAAGCAACAGCGTTTATAAATAAATTATATTTAAGATTAATTTTATAAATAAAATTCTTAATGCAATTATTTATATGAAAAACTATTTCAGATAGGATCTACTCGTGAACTGGTAATTTTTATTTCTATTACAATTTTTCCTATAAGTTCTCTGTTCTCTACCAACCCCTATACCTCAGTTTTCTGTTCGGAAGTTCGCAATAATAAAACGTTTGTAGAAGCTTAAGGATTTGCGAGCTGCGAAATGTCTGCCCTCGTGTTATTGTTTGAAATTTAGCGACATTTCAGCTCGTATTAGTGTGTTTGGACGGTGTCGATGAGAAGGCATGTGAAGTGAAGTGTAATGGCTTTGTTAGCAGCTTTTGTTTGTCATGTTGTCTGAAAAATTTAGCAGGGAATTTGTTCACGTCTCTGTGTGTATCGCGGACTCTATTGAATGTATATTATATTGTAGTACCTATCAATACTAAACGTCATAATGCTGAAAACTCTGAAAGTGGTTTTATTTTTCTAGAACAACCAATTTTCTTTGTAAGAAATGTTAAGTATTGAAAATATTGAAAATGAAGTATTAGAAAACATGTCATATGTATGATCTAGTCTCTCAAAAATCTATCTTAAACAGTTTTTATCATTGACTCTATCACACCAAGCTGCCTACAAGGTTAACGCCTATTTAAAATGTTGTTTTCACCCTTAAGTTGGAGTGCACTCTTCTCTTATTTTTAACGTTAGAGATGGAAAATGAGTTGGTAAATGTTCTTTACTTGTTTGAGAACCAGAAATCAGCTAACGGTGGACACCATCTCATACATTGTTCCAATACCAAAGTATAGTAGCTTAAGCACTAGTATTATGGAAGTTGGAAACAACGACGGGTATTACCACATACACCCAGACCTGAGGAAATATTGATAAGTTGGTTTTCAATATTTACCCGAACCGTTCGGGGATCGAAACAGGGACCTCTACAGATAGCGGCACCTTGAAAACCGGTGCGTACACCACTAAGCCAAGGAGGTCGTCATAGTCATCTAGTGCACCTCATCCTTAGTTAACGTCAATTTTTTTTTTTTACTAAGTTCTATTTAGAAACTTACTTTAACCGTAGGTACTTACAAAAAGAAAAAAAACCTCAAATATTTTGCTTATTGCTTAAATTTAGTCACGAGCACACGTTAACAACTTTACTTTTCAGAAATATTATTAATACCACTATAATAATATGATATGAAATATCCAAGTATAAAATAGTTCAGTAAACTAATATGTCCGCTCTCGGGTGACAAAGGGACATCTATCATACCACATCTGAATACGAACAATCATTGTGCACAGACAAACAGTATGGTAACTCTATCTTCCTGTATGAAAAACCTTAGCTAACCTACATTACTCGCCTCTGATGTGGTTTACTCCACCGATTTCAGACCAAGAGGTCCCGGGTTCGATTACCAATGGAGATACACGTTGTATTCGGTTTGGTTGGTGTTAGGACTTGTTAGTCCGCCTGGCTAGCTACCACCATTTTATCTAAGTCTGACGCCATAACAATGATGTTTTCAGCATTATTGTGTGTTTCACCAGTTAGGGATAATCAGTTCCTCAGTGATTGAGGATTCCGGGAGTAGTACGCTTCCACCTTTAGGCTTATCGCCACTTACCATCACGTGTGATAAACGCTAAGTGCTGCCCCGTTGTGGATACAAAAAAATGATTTTTTTTCTATTCTCGTCTTATCGAAGTCTGGCGCCATAGCAAAAATGTTTGCAGCACTATTGTATTCCGGCAGTTAGTGATAAGATAGCCAGTTATTCAGTGGTAGAGACTTCCGGGAGTAAGTAGTGCGTTTTCGCCTTCAGCTTTATGATTAAAATACCGGGGTAGCGCCTTCAATGCGATAATGAGGCTAAAGGTGAAATCTCGCTACAAAGTCAAAGTCAAATTAGTTTATTCAATTTAGATTGTTATTTACAATACTTGTGAACATCAAAGAAGCTACGTCATCAGTTCGCAAACCCTACGGCGGAAGACCTTGGAGAAGAACTGGCAAGAAACTCCAAGGGTTGTTTTTTCTCCCTGTTTTATTTCATACAGAAGAAGAAGAATCAAATTGAAAAATGACCATAACATAGTATGATTAAGGTCAGTTTCCATCAGAATTACACAATGGGTTATGATAATGACAATTAAGTATAGGCGAACTAATGATTATAGACTCAGAAACGTCAACCACCGAGGAACTGGCTATATCTTATCTTTAACTGGAGAAACACAGCAATGCTAAAACATTATTGCTAAGGTGAAAGAACTAGATAAGGTGGTGGTAGCTATCCAGGTGGACTTAGCACAACAGGTGTGAGTGTGACACCGGTGATGGTGTGTACCCATGAAGCTCGACTTAATACTGATGTAACTGGAGTTCTCACCCTGAATAAAAAAGTGTACCCAGCCAATTTGACATTTCTGTATGTAGTGGCTGTCAGTTGTCTCATATGACCATACGTATTTTTTTAAAGTGTAGGTGAGACGGAAGACAGCCACTGTGTAATTTTTAGTCACAAAAAAGTGTTAGTACTGCACTCTCCAGTTACCTCAGTATTAAGTCGAGCTTCATGTGTGTACCACAAGAGTCTAGTGGCTCTTTGGTCTAGTCACTAGACTAGCCAGCGATTTTTAAATTTTAGCGTGTGTGAAAGCGTAAAATGTAATTAGGAAATCTCACTCAAGTCATTGAAGACACGGAGTAGTAAGTATGAAGACACACAATTTTCTTGCGCCCATTCTTCTTATCGGTGTTAAGAATGTTGACTGTCGGGTTTCTATTATGAGTTGTAGAATGATGCTACATTCTACAAACTCTGTATTAAGCTCCTTTTCGTGCAAATCAAAATGTTGCTCCTGCAAAAGGAAAAGGGTAAGTACCTGTTTTTTTTTTTTACAAAGTATAATCAACAACAGCTAGTCGCTGTACTCAAGGGCGTCGCTAGGGGAAGTAAGTCATATTGAAATACTATTATTGGGACTTTGATACTGTACTAGACCAATATATATATACTAGCTTCCGCCCGCGACTTCGTCCGCGTGGACATTCGAGAAAATACTTAGGGGACCAATAACCAGGATAAAAAGTAGTCTATGTTTTAATTTCATAAAAATCCGATCAGCCGTTTTTACGTGATTAGGCCGGTCCTCCCTCACCAAGCGAGCAGCCTCGCGCGAGGCAGAATGTTTGCCACATGCGGCGGGCCTCGCACGAGTCTGCTCACTTGGTGAGGGAGGACCCGCCTAATCACGTAAAAACGGCTGATCGGATTTTTATGAAATTAAAACATAGACTACTTTTTATCCTGGTTATTGGTCCCCTAAGTATTTTCTCGAATGTCCACGCGGACGAAGTCGCGGGCGGAAGCTAGTAAATAATAAGTGTCTGTTTCACAATCTAAAAGTTAGTTCTGAGTAGCTTAGGTACGAAGAACTTGTTAGGTACCAAGAACTTTTAGGGTACTTAAGATGATTTATTTTTCTATACCCTATTTCCCCCCTGGGTTTGATTTCGGAAAACTACAAAATGGGTTGCCTATTTGTTTTAAGAAGTTAAGCCTACAAAGTTTTAAGTTGAAATGTCTATTTTACCCCCTGATTTTCCATTCAAAATTTCACCCCTATTTCAACCTTTTAGGGGTTGAATCATGTTCAGCGTGTTAAACATCAAAATAAATGCCATTTTTGCAATCGTCATCCCATAAAACCTCAATAACGACATCCATATCGATTTTTAGGTTTATTTATCCCATTTAACTTCTAAGGGATTGATTTTCGAAAAAATACGAAATATATAACTATTATGAAAAACGGGATTTTTACCATGTTTATTTTGTTTTTCGAGTTCCCGATATTTCGGCGCAGTTGCACACGCCATGATCACGGAGTAACATGGTAAAAATCCCGTTTTTACGAAATTATGTTTCGTTCGTTAATTTTGGTATTCGTATTCGTTAATACGAAATATATGTTTGTTATTTGTTTTACTTTGCTACCATAAGCCTAAATAATAAATTTAATGAAGGACTTTCTAGATACAACATTACATCCCCCTTTTCACCCCTTCGGGGGTGGAATTGTCAAAAATGCTGACACAGGAAAATATTAATTTTCAATTGCTAGCCTAAATACAAAATTTGAAGATCCTAACTCCAAAACTGACGGACTTTCATACACATATTCATCCCCTATTTTACCCCCTGGGATAGATATCGAGAAAATTACGAAATGGGTTGCCTATTTGTTTTAAGAAGTAAGGCTACAAAGTTTCAAGTTGACATGTCTATTTTACCCTTGATTTTTCATTCAAAATTTTACCCCTATTTCAACCTTTTAGGGGTTGAATCATGTTCAGCGTGTTAAACATCAAAATAAAGGCCATTTTTGTAATCGTCATCCCATAAAACCTCAATAACGACATCCATATCGATTTTTAGGTTTATTTATCCCATGTAACCTCTAATGGGTTGATTTTCGAAAAAATACGAAATATGTGTTTGCTTATTTGTTTTACTTTCCGAACATAAGCCTAAATAATAAATTAAATGAAGGACTTTCCAGATACAACATTTCATCCCCCTTTTCACCCCTTTGGGGGTGGAATTGTCAAAAACGCTGACACAGGTAAATATTAATTTTCAATTTTCAGCCTAAATACAAAATTTGAAGATCCTAACTTCAAAACTGACGGACTTTCATACAAACATTCATCCCCTATTTCACCCCCTTAGGGGTAGAATTTTCAAAAACCCTTTCTTAGTGGATGCCTACACTGTATAACGTATCTATGTGCAAAATTTGAAGTCCCTAGGTTCAGCGGTTTGGGCTGTGCGTTGATATCTCAGTCAGTCAGTCAGTCAGTCAGTCAGTCAGTTAGGACTTTGAATTTTATATATATAGATATATAATATTCATAACATGATAAAGATAAATTTAAGATATTTTTCAATAGGTAGCACCCACTTGAGGTCCTTATAAAAGGACTCCACATAACTAAAAATATTGACAAATCGAATATCATTTTCACGGCACACTAGCGCCGCTATTGAAAAAAAAATAAGCTTCTTCTGAGTGCACTGCAGAGAGATAATTTACAATTTCGTCTTTATTTAGGCACTAGGATTTTTTTTTCAATAGCGGCGCTAGTGTGCAAACTGCACAGCCTTATGTGGCGTCCTTTTAAAAGGACGCTAGCCTCAAGTGGGAGAGTTGAAATTAGAACGATAGGATCTCTGTTCAAGTAATTTGACCTAAAAGGGTTTAAAATCTACTCTACAACAATCTATCAGAAAACCGAGAAAATAATACTTACTTTTCTTACTGCTTTCATGTAAATTATGCTTCTTTTTACGTCCATCTAACTCCCTGGGGCCTTATGAGACCGGCTTTTGAGGTTTATTAGAACCTTCTTCGGCATATCAGATTTATTGCTCTGCATCATAAACTGAATTTTACGCCTTCAGGAATAAAACCTATATTTGTATGTTTTCAAACTGTTTGAATAAGGTTTCTGAAGTGTGACAAGGCTACAGTTTTCCATTGTTGTTTTTGAGTCTTTTATTGGCATAGAAATAAATACTGCTACGATTATGTATGGTTTAGCACAGATCTAGAACTATAATCTAGAATTATCACTATTAACTTTTAACAAGTGGCCAAAAACTGGAAGTAACGTGCTTTTTTCATGTCATTTTGCTGTCAAGTTGTTGTCCATCCATAGCGCTGCTGCCGGCTGAAGGTCTTCGAAGTCAGAGCCGTTTAAATTGCTACGAAAAAAATACATAGCACCGCTGTCACCGGAACAGAAAAGATTGTCAATCTGTTTAAATACGTACAGTGGCACAATCTTTTCTGTTCCGGTGACAGCGGCGCTACGTACGTTTTTCTTTTTTTTATTGCAATTTACCCGGCCCTGACTTCTAAGACCTTCAGCCGCCAGCAGCGCTATGGTTGGACATCAACTTGACAGCAGAATGACATTAAAAAAACACACTAGTTTCACATTTTGACCACCGGAACAGAAAAGTTTGTGGCACTGTAAATGGGGTTTGTCACGTAGTCATTAGCGTGTTTTTGTCTTCGTAGCCAACACAATCAATCTCTCTTCAACACGGCTCACATCACAGCTGTTGTCTGTTATCAATTAACTTTACATTAGTTGCGCATGTTCAGAGCAAGTTAGTAAAATATGAAAAATACTAGCTATTGCCCCGCGGCTTCGCCCGCGTGTTCAAAGGAAATTAGCAATTAAATTGTTTATCATCAAATTAAATACATGACACATTCCTAGTAGAGGGAGGGAGGATTTTTCATCATCATCATTTCAGCCGTACGACGCCCACTGCTGGGCATAGGCCTCCCCCAAGGATCTCCACAACGAGCGGTCCTGCGCTGCCCGCATCCAGCGGCTTCCCGCGACCTTGACCAGATCGTCGGTCCACCTTGTAGGGGGTCTGCCCGCACGGAACGTCGTCCGGTTCGCGGTCGCCATTCGAGAACCTTTCAGCCCCAACGGCCATCGGTTCTCCGCGCTATGTGTCCCGCCCACTGCCACTTCAAATGAGCAATCCTTTGAGCGATGTCGGTCGTTTTAGTTCTCCTGCGGATCTCATCATTTCTGATTCAATCGAGCAGGGATATTTATAATTACCTACGTCAAAACGGAGCAACAACGGGGCTTAAACTATGAATAGAGTACCTTCCTCTTACATACAAACTTACATTATTTATTACTTCTTTATAATATTAGTTTATATACCGACCTTCCAGCTAAAGCTAATGAGTAGATTACCTGCCTCTTACAAACTTACATAAGTATTTTTCAGGCCCAGATGTGTTTTATACATTAACTTAATTCGATTGTGACACCTTTTTTGCATGAGTAGACATTATGAATAGTAGAAATGTATAAGTATGCATATAATGTATAATGGTATGAATAATAACTACTTACCATTATTTTAATTTTTAGTTTTTTGCATTCGCAATGCAATTTTTATTATTGAAAAATGGAAAATGAAGAATTTAGAAAAAATCGACCCGTCTCACAACCAGCTCCGATGGGACTCGAACCCACGACCTTTCGCTTTCCGGGCGACTGCTCTTTTTCTAAATAACTACCATTATATCTTTTGTTAATAAAATTCCATAGTGGATTTAAGTTAAAACTCAATATGTATTCTATTCATGAATAAAGGAAAATGATACAAAAATCTTTGAAATAAAATGAGAAAGAAATTGTACTGAAGGCGCTTATTATAAGGTAGCTTTTTTATAGCTGGGCCAGACAGCTTAACTTTATTAAGTGCAAAATTTTGTACAAGGGTCCTTAAGAGGTTCAACAGGGGGCCAAGCCTGCTAACGTTAAGTCACAATCGTGTCTCAATCGTGTTTCAATTGGAGTTCAGTTGTAGTGTTTTTTTAAACACTATTTACAAGAATTATGACAGTATTATGTGATGTGAATGTAGGTTGTGATGTGTCCATCAATAGTATTGTGAAAAAAGTACATATTTCTTGTAACTAGTGTGGAAAAAAGCACTACAACTGAACTACAATTGAAACACGATTGAGAGACGATTTTGACTTAACGTTAGCAGACTTCGCCCCCTGATCACGTACTCAACAGTTTCATTTGCAGTGTAAGCAAATCGCGATTGCGGGAGTAGGTAGTCCGATTCATTACACTGGAAATATTGTCCCGAAGGATAAAAAGGAACTGACATTGACCTGAATATATTTTATTTCCAAGGATAAAAGGGATTGGACTTTTTCTTGGTCGTCCAGTCAGCGAGCGTTATAAATTGGCTAGCCACATTGCAAAAGTTAATTCGCTTACTTTTTTGTATCAAATAAAACAACGACTGTACTAAATGTAAATACATTGACAAAGCTTATTTAGATTTACAGAGGAAAGCATTAATTTGTACAGCGAAAAGTATTATTTTCACAACTAATTATATTTCTCGATCGACAACGTAGGTAATTCATTCAAATATGAATTTATAGCTAAGTTAGCGATAAGATAATATCAGTAAAAAAAATACTTTTAGACATTTCATCCCATTGATAACAGAAGATTCCGCTATAAAAATATTACGGAGAGAGCGGTTAGAAAATAAAATGTCCATTTTGGCGGGAACGTCGTAAACGTCAGTTGCGTTCGGTGCCAACATGGCTGACAAATGGTCCTTCGAGCATAAATCATTGGGCCGCGGTCGCCTTCAATTAGTGGTGTCGAAAACATCCAGTATCGGGTATAAGTAATATTGACATTATGATTTATTTCTCTAATTCTATAAATAGGACTTCGGGCCTGATATGGTTTACTGATAAAGATAACTTATTTTCCACAATATCGTTACTCAATTACTTGCCCGTCACGTGTGGCTCTAACTACATAAAAAGGCATAGGTATTAATAGGGTAGTATTTATCTGCTCACAGACCTAACCTAACCTAATCTACGAAAATACTGAAATGCATAGGTACCTAAAAATGCAAAATGCGAACCAAAACGTAATTTTCGTACGCATTTAAGTATTTTAGGTATAAAACTTAGTATTTTTAGTGGTGAAATTCAAAATTTTTCTTTTTAATACAGCTTTATTGCCCTCGTGCGAAGGCAGGGAGGTGGTTCATTATATAAATATAAAATATACAATTACTTACTTACTTTAAACATTAATTATATTAGAAAGAGGAAAAATTTTATTTTACGTTTGTTTGTTTGTAATTTAAAAAATTCTTTCACCAGTAGTATTCTTCCTAAATGACATAGGCTATATTTTATAGTGCGTGAACTTTACTGGACGCGAACGTGAACACAGCACACAATAAACTTATATAGATCTGTATTATTCTGTATCAAAGTAATGTGTTACTATTCCAAGCTTATTCGACCTTTATCCGTAAGGAGGATTGATACGGCTATTCCTCTGGCCGGGTCCTGCTTATTTCACGTAACTGGCAATAAAAATAACATTTTTTCGTGTCGTAACACGCGAACCGTATAGCGTACCTAACGTGCCATAACATGTCTTCGTCATAAACCTGCAGGGTTGGCAATCTTAAGAAAATTAACTAATATTGATTTAATTTTCGGTAACAATGCTATTCTGAGAAAAAATAATACATAAGTACTAGAATAAACAACTAGGCCCTAAGTGCCCCAGGTGGATACAACTTAAGTAATTTTGAGAAAGATGTTTAAGTTATTTTGAATTAATAAATGCTTTACATTAATTTATCACCAATCACTCACTCACTGACTCAAGGATTTCTTTTCGCAATAAAAGAAAAAATAAAGTCTTGGTTGGCTTGTGGGGTGGGTCTAGACAAGCGGCGTTTGATAACGACTTTTGTTATCTTTGGAACTGATGAAAATTCAAATTACATAGGTATTAAGGCAAAATCAAGTCGTATCTTACGTAAAATCATATACTTATGGCAAATTGGCAAAATCGAGTCGTATAAGTAAAATCATATATGGCAACTTAACAAAATCAAGCTATTTCGTTAAATCATATATGGCAAATTGGCAAAATCAAGCCATATAAGTTAAATTATATATGGCAAACATGCAAAATCAAGTCGTATATAAATTAAGTCATATATGGCCAATTGGCAAAACCAAGTCGTATAAGTTAAATCATATATGGCAAACAGGCAAAATCAAGTCGTATATAAGTTAAGTCATACATGACCAATTGGCAAAACCAAGTCGTATAAGTTAAATAAATCATACATGGCAAACAGGCAAAATCAAGTCGTAGAAGTTAAATTATATATGGAAAATAGGCAAAATCACGCACACACAGTTGTACACCTCTCGGCCACGGAGGTCGGCTAATTTATAATATAATAACGGATAATTTATACTTATATACTTTTTTTTGTAAATACTTAAATTAAAATACATATGGAAAACACCCAGACTAAGACAAATAGACATGTTCATACACACAAATATTTGTCTTGTTCGGTAATCAAGCCCGAGACCTCTGGCGCAGAAGGCAGGTATCCTACCACTGCGTCATGTAACTATTTAGTAATCTGTGCCCTGCGCCAAATCATCGCCAAAATTCGTAAAAGTATAAACTTTATCAATTTTATAAACAGTTTGCTAACCCTTGAACCTGTGTCCCGCTCCCGATGTGTTGCTTTCTCAGATCATATAATACTAGAGGTTGCTTTCGTCTGCTACTAAATGACAAATCAAGAAGGGTATTCGAGCAAAAAGTAAAACGTCCAAAAGGGTAGCTTTAAGGTTAAGATATGGCAACACATTTAACTTAACAGTCGCATCATGGAAACCGATCCTGTAAACGACTGCAAAATAATTTTCACTAGCCGTAAAAACATGATTTGATTGCTTTGTAAAGTCACACTCACTATCTTAGGAAAGTTTTTGTTATACCAAATATCACTACATAGTCTACACTTAATATCAGCTGATGTGATGTGATGGAGACTAAGTGCTACCCCTTTGTAGATATACTACAAAATTAAAACTCAAAGCCATACCATAAATATAAAGAGCGTTATAATAATAATAATAATAAACTTACAATCACACCAATTATCTAATAGCCCATCATTAAGAAATTGTGTTATGGGAACTTGATATCGAATAAATATATACTTATAAGTACTAGCGCTCCGCTCACGACTTCGCCGGCGTGGCCTTTTTTACGCCCTTAGAGGGGGGATTTCCAAAACTTCTCTCTTATTGCTCCCCTACACTCTCCAAGGAGTTATACATGCTGAATTTCAAGTTCTTGCTCTCAGTAGTTGCGGCTGTGCGTTGTCTGTCAGTCAGTCAGTAACGCAAGAGTTTTATATGTATTTTTATTACTTCGTTCGCGTGGCCCTACCCGCTACTCCACGCTATCCCTACCCTACCCCTACCCTATCACTACCCTATCACTACTCTATCCTTACCCTACCCCTACCTACCCTACCCCTACCCTAGTTTCAATTTGACAGCAAAATCCCCATTAACAAAATGATCCGCCATTTATTGAATTCATTTGTAACAAAAAATGTGATTAATGAAGAACCGCTCGACCGATTTTGTGCAAACAAATAGTCCGAACAAAGCCTAAACATTTGGTTAGGATAGGTGAGCCCGTTCTTGAGTTATAAAATTACAACGAAAAGTGGCATTGATTTTTATATATTTGGATAGATTTATCCTTTTTTTTAGTAAATAGATACTTAATATACATAGAAAACATCCAGACCAAGAAAAATAGACATGGTCATGCACACAAATATTTAATTTTGTCTTGTTCAGGAACCGAACCCGGGACCTTTAGCGTAGAAGGTCCGTAGCGCCGCGCCAAATCGGTCGTCAGACGCACTTAAACCTGTAGTTAACTTTTAAAAAGTCAACAAAACAAAAACTAAACTGAACTGCGCCATAAAAAGGACAAATAACGAGACGTCCATCTTGCCCCCAAGCAACCGGAAATTGTTTTTCAAAGTCGCGGAGTCACAAATGTATCTAAAGATGGGAGCAAATGCGATTCTCATTTCCTTGCCGATGCTCCTGATTCTATCATTCCAGTCTTGGAACTTTACAAAGTGGAAACCTTTTAAGATAATTTTCGTGTTCTTTTAAGATTGAGTCTACAGATTGGTGAGCGTTGGTTAAACAAAGTGTAGATACCTACCTATAAAGGGGTTGATCCATTGTGTTCAGATCATCAAACTGAAGAACTGTTATTTTGAGGTCAAATTCGTTGGTGAAATATTGATCGTATTCAATGACGATGGTGGTTAATAACACCCAGATACAGAAAAACAAAAAACATCCCATATTGGGATTGAAATCCTTTACGCAGCAGGAAAATAAATAGAACAAAAATGTGCAGAAAAAAAATGTGTTCTGATCGCGTACAAACTGCGTAAATGAGAAAAAAATCCTTTGAGACAACTTATTTTTTTTAACAGAAACTTTATAGGAAAAGCTATCTATTTCCGATTTTATTTTTCGGCGAACGAAAAAGATTCAGAAACTTAGATCTAGGCTAAGTTAATTTGGATATTTACGAAAACTACTTCAGAACTTTACTTTGAAAGTTTGAAAGATTAGATCTCTTGTATAGAACCCAAATACAAATCTTACATGCTACTTGTTATGAAAGTAAATTGACAAACTTTCATAACTTACAAATAAGTAGTCTTTTGAAGGAATAGCAATTATTTTAAGCTACTTTCTTGCCTTTAAAACAAAAACTTTCTTAACTTACAAATAAGTAGTCTTTTGAAGGAATAGCATTTATTTTTAACAACTTTATTGCCTTAATAACGATTTCATTATTAAAGGATAATGGCTAATTTTGTATGGACTCCTTACCCAAAAAACTGTAGCATCATGAACTAGGTAGGTACCAGTCATTATTTGGTGTCCTCATGGACTAGTTCAATCACTCTAACTTGCATTCATTCATTCATTCTAAGAAGCAGGTGTGAATATACGAGTTATTGGAGAAATATGAGTAAGTATTGAAAATTCAACATGTAAGAAAAATCGATACTAGTATCGAGATTTTATATTATTTTTTTGCATTCACAATGCTATTCTGTAATCATAGGAAAATTGTGTTCTTAAAAAAAAGGTTAGTTGGTCAGAGTCAGATATCGGGCCGGATTTCCGGAGGCGCGGGTTTTAATCCCGCCTGAAAGTTGGCAGAGCTGCTGGTTTTTTTTCTCTATCCCAATTTTTCTTGGGCACGCGTTGCGACTACAAGTCATCGTGAAATATAAAAACAAAAATATACAATACGAATTTCTCAGTACCAAATCCTATTTTGTCGTTTAGTTCGATGTGAGAGTTAGTTCGGAACTAAACTTCCTCCCAGCCAGGCACGTCCGGTCGTAAATCCGATGCACCGACACCGCCTAGACATATGTTTCGACATGTACTGACTAGAAAAAATCTTATCAATTTCAGTTTGGATGCAAGTTGTATGAAAATTGGAAATAAAATATTTAAATGGAAAAGCAAGATGGCAAATTATTTTCTTTGCATGGAACAAGTTTGGTTTCATAGTCGTGTTTGAGGAGGGCTCTATCTCTTTATTTAATTGACAAAATACCTATTTTATATTTACCGTTTAATTTTACACTTCTACTATTTCCCATTTATGATTAAGCGTCGTAGGTATCGGATGGAAAATAAATAATCCATTTTTAGGGTTCCGTAGTCAACAAGGAACCCTTATAGTATCGCCATGTCCGTCTGTCCGTCTGTCCGTCCCCAGTCTACCTCATAGACTCTTAGTACTAGAATGCTGTAATTTGGTATGAATATACTTATATATTATTCACACCGACAAAATGGAAAGGTTAAATTTTAAAAAAATTTTTTTTAGATTACCTCCCCTACACGTGGTGGGGATGTATTTTTTTTCTGGTCTACCCCTTAGTATGGGGTGTCATTGGATAACAGTTTCAAAATATTGTGGGTTCGTAAAGACAGTTTTTTGATTGAGGCATCCGTTTGTGAATTATTAAGCTTCCCCCCCCCCCCCCCCCTTGACCCTCTGCCAGCCGAACGGCTGTTTTAGGGTACTTGAAAAAATTCACGATAGTAGTACATAATGACGAAGTTAAAAGGAAAACTGTCACAGCTAAGTAGGCTTTACAAGTTTTTGAGATATAACACATTTTCATAAGCCGCAAATATAACTTTGTCATTCATACGAATACTATGGAAACAAAGTAATTTTTTTCTGGCAAAAAATGACAGTGGTATTTTAGCTAGGTGTACGTAATCGGTACGTTAAGTGGGTACGGAACCCTTCATGAGCGAGTCCGACTCGCACTTGTTTTATTTAAATTAGGTTGTGATGGCAAAACTTACAAACTTTAAAGAATCTACGCTAGAGGTTCGCAAATCCTACGACGGGAGACTTTTCAATAAATGTATATTAATTTATAAAAAAAAAAACCGCCTTCTAAAAAACCACATCAAAAAAGTAAGAAATAATTCCTCACCAAATAAATAACGTAAGTACTTTGAAGTCGGGCGTGAAACATGTACAATTTTTTGTTGTTTTTGTTAAAACCCGCCCGACTTCAAAGTACTTACGTTATTTATTTGGTGAGGAATTATTTCTTACTTTTTTGATGTGGTTTTTTAGAAGGCGGTTTTATTTTTTTATAAAAATAATTTTTATTTCACTCTTTTTAGTGCATCGTGCAGGCAATTTGCGTGTTTTCTGGTAAATAGGTATGTGATCAAACTCAAAACCTCCTTTTTCGAAGTCGGTTAAAATACCTTGAGGTATCCCCTTTTTAACAAAACAAGAATCATCTAAATCGGTTTATAAACAAAGGAGTTATGCCTAAAGATAAGTATTAAATTCACATAAAGTGGTAACGAAAACGACAGTATTTTCAAGATTTCCTGAAAACTACTGAACCGATTTCAAAATTTCAAAAAATGGGACCAACTTGGAAACCAACCTGATGTAATAACGTTTGAACCATTTCAATCGGTTCAGCCGTCTTCGAGTAATCGGTGGACATACATAAAAAAAAAAAAAAAAAACATACATACAGACGAATAGAGAACCTCCTCCTTTTTGATTTAGAAGTCGGTTAACTAACCAAAATTATATTGTACTCTTTTATGGAACAGGTGATTTTTTTTCGCGATTCCGTGGTTGGTGCCGTTGTAAAAATTGATTGTATTGATGGACACTATCATCTCCTAAAATCTTTGTAGGTGTACTAATTAAAATTTAGAGGTGTATAGAAGAAAATATATTCCATTTTTTGTTTGTTTGTTCGTAATGAATAGGTATACTCAAAACTAATATGGGGATTCAACACAGCGTCCGTCATCATCAAATTGTATGAAAAATTCATGCAATTTAGAAATCTCCAGCACACCGACTTATGAAAACAGTTCCCCACATAGAAATCCCATCGACCAATGAAAATGAGAGATAAAGATTGTTCTCCTAACACCTACGCATTTACTTGTAACAAATGACTTTCAAGATCTAACCAAATCTCCAATTCAAATGTAACAAAAAAATAACGAGGCACAAATAACAAAACACTGTCTCGAAGAGGTGTTAACAAAAAATAAGTTTTTGTTGTTTACAAGTTGTTATGTGTCGTCGCTTATTTGGCAAGGAATACGAATTGGTTACAATTAATTACTGACATTTTCGCGTTTATGACTCATGTGTTTATTACTCTATGTAATGTTTTATGGGAGTTATGCTTAACGAGCTTACAGCCAAGGTCGGATTTACCATGAACCATGACTAGCCTATTAAATCTTTTTTAACAATCAATTCTTTTGTTATCTTAAAACTTTCATAAACTTAGATAGGTATTAAATATTTAAATTATGCCATATAGTTTTATTTAAGGACTGTTAAAGAATAAAAAATCAAAATATTGAAAATTATTGCCATGACTTCTCCCATTCCCAAAACAAATGATTCTCGCACAATATAGAGCCATAACATAATACTACTACTTATAGTATTATACAGGATGTTAGGGGCACCGTTGCAAAAACTTTAACCATGGCTTCAGACCATCATGCTGAACAACCTACAGCAAGAATTTTTTGTCGGAAATGTAAAAAAATCGACTTTTCATTCAAATTTAGCAACTAATAGGGACATTTTGTATGGAGAATCGAAATATTTTTTTCATTTCCGATAAAAAATTCTTGCTGTGCGTTGAAAATACCTCTTAAAAATACGAAAATTCAAGATTATTCTTAAATGGGGTTACTTACACTATTGGAAATTGGTTTAATTAGTGGACATCAATAATATTTAGGATCGTATAGAAGCATTTTTAAAAAATCGCAATAGTTTTTTAATACGAAGTGATTTTGTGTTTTTTTGCCTAATCTGCAAAATCGGTCTCGCTCCCGCGCGCGTCGTTTTCTCATTGCTATCTCGCTTCTGCATATTTTTTTCGAGTATCTACTTAAAACAATAACAAGTCTCCCGTACAAGAAACGCCACGTTGTTTACGCTACGCGTATACGTCACAGGGGGTGGGGCCCATAAAAATTGGACATTACTCCGAGGGGTGAGCCGCAACTGGGTCACTGGTCACTGGTAATTGGCGGGCAAACGTGCGTAAGGACTGGGTAGGCGTCGCGTCGTAGAACTATTGTACACTCCCGGACAATCATATTGGCCCACTGGACTTTCTTGATGCAAACATGCTCACTTTAGCGTCTCGTAGATAGGGAACTATTTGCATCTGTGCGATGATTTTTACGTCAATAAAGAGGCAAAACGCCCAAATAACGAATGACGGTCTTAAAAATTTACAAAAAGCGCTGAATTTTCACAAAAAATAAAAACAATAAGTCAAACTTTATGTCCCTTAAAACGTTATATGAAGCGATAAGTTCGGTTTATTCTTTTTTCTTTTTCGCAAAATTGAACACAGTTTGAAGATATTTGAAAGAGTGATTCAACAATTGGGCGTTTTGTCTCTTCATTGACGTAAAAATCACAGCACTGATGCAAATAGTTTCCTATCTTTGAGACGCTAAAGTGAGCATGTTTGTATCAAGAAAGTCCAGTGGGCCAATATGATTGTCCGGGAGTGTAATACTAGGTACACAAGTGAACAGAGAAATTAAATTTAAATGACGACCTCCTTGGCCGAGTGGTGTTCGCAACGGTATCCAAGGTGCCGCCGCTATCTCTTAGGTCCTGGCTCGATTCCCGGTCGGGCGAATGTTGAAAACGAACTTTTCACGTAAAGAAACATTACACAACTCCTTCCTTCTCCTTATTGAAATAATCTTACCACCTTACTTTTCCTGAAGCGAACAGTGGACACCCGCGCGCGTCTTTGTATGACAACAGATAATACAGGGTGTTAGGGGCACCGTTGCATAAACTTTAACCATGGCTTCAGACCATCATGCTGAACAACCTACAGCAAGAATTTTTTGTCGGAAATGTAAAAAAATCGACTTTTCATTCAAATTTAGCAACTAATAGGGACATTTTGTATGGAGAATCGAAATATTTTTTTCATTTCCGATAAAAAATTCTTGCTGTGCGTTGTTCAGCATGATTGCCTGAAGCCATGGTTAAAGTTTATGCAACGGTGCCCCTAACACCCTGTATTATCTGTTGTCATACAAAGACGCGCGCGGGTGTCCACTGTTCGCTTCAGGAAAAGTAAGGTGGTAAGATTATTTCAATAAGGAGAAGGAAGGAGTTGTGTAATGTTTCTTTACGTGAAAAGTTCGTTTTCAACATTCGCCCGACCGGGAATCGAGCCAGGACCTAAGAGATAGCGGCGGCACCTTGGATACCGTTGCGAACACCACTCGGCCAAGGAGGTCGTCATTTAAATTTAATTTCTCTGTTCACTTGTGTACCTAGTATTACACTCCCGAACAATCATATTGGCCCACTGGACTTTCTTGATACAAACATGCTCACTTTAGCGTCTCAAAGATAGGAAACTATTTGCATCAGTGCTATGATTTTTACGTCAATGAAGAGACAAAACGCCCAATTGTCGAATCACTCTTTCAAATATCTTCAAACTGTGTTCAATTTTGCGAAAAAGAAAAAAGAATAAACCGAACTTATCGCTTCATATAACGTTTTAAGGGACATAAAGTTTGACTTATTGTTTTAATTTTTTTGTGAAAATTCAGCGCTTTTTGTAAATTTTTAAGACCGTCATTCGTTATTTGGGCGTTTTGCCTCTTTATTGACGTAAAAATCATCGCACAGATGCAAATAGTTCCCTATCTACGAGACGCTAAAGTGAGCATGTTTGTATCAAGAAAGTCCAGTGGGCCAATATGATTGTCCTGGAGTGTACAATAGTTCTACGACGCGACGCCTACCCAGTCCTTGCGCACGTTTGCCCGCCAATTACCAGTGACCAGTGACCCAGTTGCGGCTCACCCCTCGGAGTAATGTCCAATTTTTATGGGCCCCACCCCCTGTGACGTATACGCGTAGCGTAAACAACGTGGCGTTTCTTGTACGGGAGACTTGTTATTGTTTTAAGTAGATACTCGAAAAATATATGCAGAAGCGAGATAGCAATGAGAAAACGACGCGCGCGGGAGCGAGACCGATTTTGCAGATTAGGCAAAAAAACACAAAATCACTTCGTATTTAAAAACTATAGCGATTTTTTAAAAATGCTTCTAACTATACGATCCTAAATATTATTGATATCCACTAATTAAACCAATTTTCAATGGTGTAAGTAACCCCATTTAAGAATAATCTTGAATTTTCGTATTTTTAAGAGGTCTTTTCGAAAAGAAAAAGTGTCGAGGCAAAATCATAAAATCGTGTTTGTGAAAATATACGAATCTAGATAAAGGTATGAAAAATAGATATCTTATTACCAGATTTGTAACAACTGTAACCGTCCTATAGTTTTAAATCAAAAAGTCCATACTTCTTCCGAGTAGCGCCTTAAGTAGTTCATTGTACAGATGACTATGATGGGTCTAGATAGAACAGGACCAGATCTTGAACTGAATGGTATGTTGGTACCTATATCATCACTCGATACCAAAAAGTATCGGAATCGGTGTTGGTTATGTGTTAATAACAATTGATTAATTAATGAAATGTAGTAAGTTAATTCCGCTTTTTAAATCTGGAGACAAGAGTGACCCCACTAACTTTAGGCCGATATCAATTTTACCAACACTTAGTAAAATTTTTAAAAAGTTAATATACGCTCAATTAGTAGATTATTTGGTATTAAATCAAATCCTTCATAAGAATCAATTCGGATTCTCTAAAAGCAAAAATACCACAGAGGCTGGAATTGCACTTCTTAAACATATCCTTGACGCTTGGGAAGGTAGGCAGGACGTAATTGGTGTATTCTGTGACCTTTCAAAAGCTTTCGATTGCGTTGATCACCAAACTCTTTTAATGAAGTTAGAACATTATGGTGTCTCGAAAAAATAAGTTAACCTTTTGCGTTCATATTTGAGTAATAGAAATCAAGTGAATTGATTGTTAATAATACTGCGTCCTCTGGAGCCCCCATTATTATGGGCGTGCCCCAAGGCTCAATATTGGGTCCTTTACTATTTCTAATCTACATAAACGATCTACCTTACTACACGCATAATTTATGTGAGACAGTACTATTTGCGATGATACTTCTCTAATTTTTAAAATTGACCGAGGGAATAATTGCTCTAACGTAGTAAATAGTGCTCTCGCAAAGGTCGCACATTGGTTTAACATTAATAACTTGTCTTTAAACCCTAAAAAAAACAAATTGTGTCAAATTCTCACTACCAAATGTAAGGAAGGTTGATTTAAGTATTAGTTTGAATGCAGATGCTGTCGAATTAGTTGACAGCACGAAATTCCTTGGTATTACCTTAGACACGACTGCAGTGGGATCCACATATTGAGGCCTTGTCGAGTAGACTCTGTTCTGCTGCGTTTGCAGTAAAAAAGATAAGGCTATTAACTGATATTGAAACGGCAAGGCTTGTTTACTTTAGTTATTTTCATAGTGTCATGTCCTATGGCGTGTTGTTGTGGGGCTCAGCAGCTAATATTGGAAATATTTTTGTACTTCAAAAAAGAGCGGTACGCGCCATTTACAGCCTCCGCCGGCGCGATTCATTAAAAGTTTTATTTAAAGAAATTAATATACTAACCTTAGCAGGGCAATACATCTATGAGAATATATTATATGTTAGGAAACATCTTGACTCATTCACTAAGAATAGTGATATTCATAATTTTAACACAAGAAATAAAAATAAGCTTGCTGTTCCAAGATTTAGACTTGAAAAAAGTAGAGGCTCGTTTTTGGGAAAAGGCATAGCATTCTTTAATAAAGTTCCACAAGAAGTAATCGAGCTGCCTTTAAATAAATTTAAAAAACATGTTAAAAAGACGCTCTTAAGCAAAGGCTATTACAAAGTAGATTTAAATGATCACAACGCTTGGTTGTCATAAGTATAGTAACACTAACAATGTATAAAAGGAAAATATTCCTATACATAAGTATGAGAATACTTTCCTTCAGCATTAGCTTTTTGTATAAATTTTATTATTGTATCATTTTGTCCAGCAACGACATATTTTTTTTTGTAAATGCGTTGCTTCTGTTAAAGCTGATGAGTTATTTTCGCCTATTTTTCTTGTCAGTTAAAAGATGTCCATAACAGGTGGTAGGTAAAAAAATATTGGACGATTCATAAGCATTAATTTTATTTAATCTATATGAATAAAAAATTTATGACTATGACTATGACTATGATGGAAAAGCCGTTCAACCAATTAAATATACCTACTTAGAGTACATTTTTTTATTTTATTAATTTAATGCACACAGATTTAAATTAAGGAAAATGTTTTGATTCCAGACTCTTACACAATAGGTAAGTAGTTATATTATTCTGTGCTCTTACCTTATACAGTACAGCAGCACCTTAATAAGTAAAACGTTTGTATGAAAAAAAAATGAAAAATCATGGTTGGAAGTTTGTATCAAGTGGGTTAGGGTTAGGGGTAGGTACTCCCCAAAAATTCATATTTACAGAGTCTACCGCCATACTATTAATTGATAAATGCCCGAATACTCGTACGCTACTTATCTTTGGGAGCGTCTCAAACATCGCCCTGTCACTTTAAATGTCAAACGTATGAAAGAGATGCCATGATGTTTGAGACGCTCCCAAAGATGATTTGCGTTCGAGAATTAGGGCGATAGAGGCATATTTATGTAAAAACCAACTAACTAATAACAATTTTTAACTTGATTCATGTAATACAATTAAAAACTCAAAATTAATAACAAGCATAATGCAAATTATTGTCTTAGGAAGTAATTCAAAAGGGATAAGTACATAATAACGATGATATCTATTCCACAGCAACGGGCCGATGATAAATGTACACATATCCCGACAAGCTTGTAATAGGCTGCCTCGGTAACAAATGATCGCGACTCGCGAGGTATGCTCCGGTGAGGCACAATGTGTATTGGGAAACAAAAGCCTTAAATTCTCCACAATGTCCAAACAGCTGGTATGCAGAAGGAATTACACACAAAGCCAAACTCAATAGAAAACAAATGACGATGGCTATAGTAAGTGATTCGAAATGGCTTTGTAATAACGGGCCGATGATAAATATACACTTATTCCGACAAGCTTGTAATAGGCTGCCTCGGTAACAAATGATCGCGACTCGCGAGGTATGCTCCGGTGAGGCACAATGTGTATTGGGCAACAAAAGCCTTAAATTCTACACAATGTCCAAACAGCTGGTATGCAGAAGGAATTACACACAAAGCCAAACTCAATAGAAAACAAATGAAGATGGCTATAGTAAGTGATTCGAAATGGCTTTGTAAAAACGGGCCGATGATAAACATACACTTATTCCGACAAGCTTGTAATAGGCTGCCTCGGTAACAAAATGATAGCGGGTCGCGAGGTATGCTCCGGTGTGGCACAATGTGTATTGGGCATCAACAGCCTTAAATCTCGACAATGTCCAAACAGCTGGTATGCAGAAGGGACTACACACAAAGCCAAACTCAATAGAAAACAAATCGCTATAGTAAGTATTTCGAAACGGGTTTGTACACACAGTAGACACATCTGACGTCACATGTGTCTAGCGCTGTCCTTGTCTAATAAGGAAGTTTGATTAGCTAAATCTACGAAAATATGTAAAATATTTGAAAATAAATAGCTATGTCGTGTTTTTGATATTTCTAAAAACATTTAAAACAAATTAAAATAATTGTGGTTTTTATCCGAGAAAGGTTGATAAAGTATGGTTTTATTTTTTCAGACAGACTTACGCAGACATGGCAGACCGTAACAAACCAACAGGAACTCATAGCTTCGCAAACCATCTTCAGTTACATGTATAGGCTTTTAATATGAACGCGTTCTGATCATTAATATTTATGACTCTATTTTTCAGGGTTGGTTACCCCGAAAACGAGGGAAGAAAGTACCTACTGTAGTGATACTAGGTACTGATTTTGGCAAAACAAATGTGTTTTGTACAAAAATAATAATAAGTAAGTACAAGAAATAAAAAATAATAAATGTTTTTCCGCAGCTTTTCCTTTTAAACTTCTTCTCATTCTTTTAGAATGAATTCTTTAGAATTCTTCTGTTAAAGCTGATGAGCTTTTTTCGCCTGTTTTTCTTGTCAGTTAACAGATGTCCATAACAGGTGGTAGATAAAAAAATGTTGGACGATTCATAAGCATTTTTTTAATATACTTATATGAATAAAATTTATTGACTTTGACTTTGACTTTGAACAAGACAGCCTACAGTATCAGATAAATTAACTCAATAAAATTAACAAATCTTTTCAATTTCCTCAATATTATTTTTGGCAAAAACAGCAAAGATTTTGCAATTATTTAAAATATTTTTTAAAAATATCTCCGACATGGCAGGAACTTAACAATCTAGCTTAAGATTGAAAATAAAGAAAATTAGTAAAGTAGTTTTTTAATTAGGTAAACTTCTTTGTGCAATGTCACAGCGGTGACACTCCGTGTCCGTGAGAGTTCGAGCGCCGGTGACGTTTAGCCGACGCTAGGGTTGATACCGAAATTGAATATAGACTTATGCCAAAGAAGGTTACGTGTAGGATGTTATATAATTTGTGTAAGAATATTTAGGTAATGAAAGACACGTTCAATTTTCAATAAACTTTTATAGATATTTTTATTAAATATCTTTACAAATGGGAAATAATAAAATTTCCGACAAAATAAAATATGAACGACATTGAATAAAATATTCAAATAAGAAACCGAGCAGCGTTATATTTTGTTTGCGAAAAATTAACTAAGCTAGCGACAATTTACGAATGACTAATTTCGAGTCGAAAATACTTTATTAGAATATGTTCAGGAATACGTAGGTATATCTCGGTAAACAAGTATCATTTTGGTGAAACCGCAGGTTTTGTCTGTGCAGTTATGGATAAGGTTGTGATGACGAATAACTACCGAAAGTATATCCTAAGGGATGGCACAGTGGATATATTTTGCCTAGCGTGCCATCGTCTGGGTGAATCTCTTAGACATATAATCTCCGGTTGTTCTCGTCTCGCAAACGGCGAGTATTTGCATAGACATAACCAAGGATAATACACCAACAACGTGCTCTGAAACATAATCTTGCGGCATTGTTGACATGTGGGACATTGATTCAGCAGTTGTTGTTCCGATAGTCATATCTGCCCATGGTCTGATAGAGCCTCGATAAACACCTTAAGAGGCTTGCGTTAGGTGGATGGATCGGGAGTCAGATGCAGAAGGCAGTACCTACTTCTGTACACGGCCCGTATCTGTCTCTGGATCCTTAACCATCGGTAGCCGGGACCCTGATCTTGCTACCGTTGGGGAACTGCATTTTTGTATTTTTTAATGTTTTATAATGCAAAAAAATTATGTTTAGAAATATAATTTTGTACGTATTTTAAATGTAATAAAGGGAATAATAATAATAATATATGTACGTAAAATAAGCTACTAACAGTGGGACACAGTTAATGTGTCCGAATAAAATACTAAATCGTCCAGAGAAAATACTAAGTTAGCGACAAAAATACTGAGTAAGTGAATCAATAATCGCCCAAATAAAAATTAGTCCTCTCAATAATTATTTATTATCGACTGAATTTTAACAACTTTCGCATTTTTTGGCTTCCTAGTAGTTCCTATTTGAATATATGAAGATTGCGCCAGCCCTCGGCCAAGGCATTCACCCGACTGCCCGTTCCCCGCCCCGCGCGCCTCTCACGGCCCCCGCTCACATCCAGACACCCACACATAGCCGCAAGCGATTTTACGTGCACACATGCTTAAGTGTCGTTTCTTTTCGCGTAAGTGTATATATTCTTTGGCAATGTTATGGGTCTTTTGACAGTTTATTTTCGTGCAAAGCAAAATATTGCTAAAACTGCATAAAAAATGTCTAAGAACAGCATTCTTGAGTTTTATGCCAATAATCTAGAGAACTTTTTGCTTTGCACGATGAGCTGTTACAAGACCAATGCTACATAATTATAGTAGTACTGAGAAGCCCACGTATGGAAATCAATTAATAAAAAGATGGAATTATAGCGAGACAAATCTTTACTGCGGCGCTACGGCCGATATAATCTATCTACTACCACACGCAAGCGCGGAATCGTTCTGAACTAAAACAAACTACTCGCGTAAAGACAATGCATTCGATATTTTAAATACTATAAAAAACATAGGTAAATCAACCATAGACAACGCAAGGAGGTATCATATCCTCACAATATGATACCACAGTACCTACCCATACCTAACTCGGTGACAAAAGAGTGATTGAGGAGCCACTGGCAATACAAAATAAGGTGTCAAAAGAGACTTTGTATGAAAAATTATTTAGTTCTTAAAATGACCACCGGTCATATAAGTTTACGGCATAAATAAACTTGAGTCGTCAAATCAGCAAACCAGCCCTAATTCTTGATTCACTTTACTTCAATGAAAAGTCATCGTACCCTGTAGGTATGTCACAGTCACACAGGACAGCGCAATTATTATAACAAATGATCCCTAAAAAATACGCTAGCTCATTTACTTTCAGGCCGAGGAAGCGAACCTGAATTAAAAAAGCAATTGTATTTAAAACGCAGAGCACGTTTTACAAACTTCGCAAAGTTTATTTTTCAGAAAACCATTCAGTAATGTTGTGTAAGAGAATCATTTTTATGACAGGCTTTTTTGCTGATTGTACCCTTTAATATTGTATTGTCATCCAAACCAAACCTGTGAGCAAAATTTTATATTTGAATCGGACACTGGGAAGTCGATCAAATTTAGCTTGCAAGATTTGACATCCTACTTCCTACTAATATAATAAATGTGAAAGTTTATATGTTTGGATGTTTGTATGTTTGTTACTCAATCACGTCAAAACGGCTGAACGGATTTGGCTGAAATTTGGGACTCTGATACTTTGTAGCCTGGAGAGGATCATAGGCTACTTTTTATCCCGGAAAAATGTCACATTCCCGCAGGATAACGTCGTGTAGTCCACGCGGGCGAAGCCGCGGGCAGAAAGCTAGCACATTATATATGTCGCAGGGATATGAGGAAATCAGAGATTTCACGAAATCCCTAGGGATATCACGAAATCACGGAAGATGTGGAATATTCTAATTTACGACGTCTTCTTGCTAAACAAGTTCAGTGATATGTCATTTCACTAAACTAAATCTAGTGAAATGTCAGAAAAGTGGATTTCAGAGGTGAGAGTTTGCCTCGGAAGTCCTGTAGAACACGAGGTTAGAAATTATTAATGGTTATTTTTTTTGTAAAAACAATCCATAAGTTTCACAAAAAAAAACCAATTCTAACCTATCACGTGTTCTACAGGACTTCCGATACAAACTCGCTCATACCTGTCACCTGCAGCCGTGAGCTTACTGTCTTTCTTCAGTCATTCTTCATTTCACTAGATTTAGTTTAGTGAAATGACATATCACTGAACTTGTTTAGGAAGAAGATGTTGTAAATAAGAATATTCCACATCTTCCGTGATTTCGTGGTATCCCTAGGTATTTCGCGAAATCCCTGATTTCCTCATATCCCTGCAACATATATATATTTACATTTATTTATTTATATTTATATACTACCCATAGTGATCGAGCGGAGCACGCGGCGAGACGTGCCGTCTCGTGCGACTGCTTATTCGCAAAACGTCTACCTATTTCGCAAAATGTCTAAACGTCTCAAAATGTCTCTTTCTCATACTGTCTATTTCGCAAAAGCTCGCTTTCGCAGTAAGCCGTCTTTGCAGAATGTCGCTTTCCCAATATATCGCTATTAAGACTTAGAATAAAATTTAAAATTTCAAAGAAATTCATTTATAATACAGACTTTTCTTGTTTTGGAATTAAATAATAAAAAGAAACAAATCCATACTAATATAATAAATGTGAAAGCTTCGATCAACAATAACATCTTGTGAAAGTGAGTTTTTTGTTTATTTATCCATCTTTCACGTCAAAACGGAGCAGCAGATCTACGTGATTTTTGGTAGGTATGGGGATAATTTGGAAGCTGGAGAGGGACATAGGCTAACTTTATCCCGGCAAAAAATTACCTAAGAATGCTGTACACGGGTAGATACGGTAAAGTAGAGCGGTAGATAGAGTGCTAACTGTACTAATGTAGGTAGATGTCGCTGGTGGATGGTTGAATCCGCCGGATGGTTAAGTATGGCAGCATGTACCCCTCGGAAGTCCTGTAGAACACGTGATAGGTTAGAAATTAGCCTAGGCCTAGGCGTTTAATTGAATGGCAGATTCAACCAGTTAGCTGCGACATAGACATTAAGACTGTTCTACACGGGTAGAGTAAAGGTAGAGTAGAGCGGTAGAGTAGCTTGCCCGCGGTGCTAGCTACTCTACTCTACCAAATTTCAGTACCTACTCTACCAATGATGACTACATTAGTATAGATAGAAGGATAGTTGGTACTCTACCACTCTACTCTACCGTTTACTCTACCCGTGTACAGCAGCCTTTATTGGTAGAGGAGAAGAGTACTGGGTGCCTACCATCAACTCTTATTGCGGTTTTGTTTAGGACCTAAACTGATCTGCTTCGCTTATTCGTACCACGACAGTTCAATGACAGCGATTCAGTGATCATTCAATGACATTTCACAGCCGCTAAGCTGTCACGAACTCTTATTTGACTTATAACTCGACCAAGCTAACATGACACCTGCTGGTTATACCCGTCCCGCTCACTCTCTGGGCATGACAGAATCGAGTGAAAGAGACGGGTAGAAGAAATAAGGACACAAATCGTTCGGTCATTCACATTTAGCAATTCATTTGCGATCCAGTTTTTAGAAGGTCATAGTACGAAAGAAAGCAATTCATTTTAGGAACCTATTCTGCATCGCGCTATTTTGAATCGCTGTCTTAAAGTTGATGGTAGGCACCCTGAACTGATACGTGATGGTGCCACGGCCGAAGCTATAAGGTATATCGGCTCAAGCTGCTGAAAACAAGAAAACAACGGCGTTTTTCGTATGAAAATGTCACAGTCAATACATACACACATCCTTTCGCGTTTATAATATTAGAATGGATATATTGTATTACTATCATATCAACTATTCCCATGCGTTAATCCCTATAACGACTTTTGACACTTCTATCCGTTCTAGAGACAACAATACGTGATGGTGCCACCGCCGAAGCTATTATATCGGCTCAAACTGCCGAAAACAAGGTTTATATCGTCTCGGGACATTTGATAACTGGCGCGGCTAATCCCTATTTACTTAGTTTATGTTTGAGGGGTGTCTGCCATGACATATTTTCTGACCGCATTTGATTATATTATACGGTTTAAGGGCTCAAAACATAATATTTAGGACCCACCCCATATTTTTCTAAACTTGACGACCGATTTGACGCAGGGGTAGGCTACCCACCTTCTGCGCCAGTGGTCTCGGGTTCGATTCCCGAACAAGACAAATATTTGTGTGCATGAACATGTCTATTTGTCTTGTTCTGGGTGTTTACTATGTATATTAAGTATCTATTCACAAACAAAAAGTATTTAAGTACCTATATATTTATCCGTTATCAAGTTTTCCATGATACAGTTACGTAATGAAATGAAAATGGGCTTAGATAATTGGTGTGAATGTAAGAAGTTATTTATTTATTTTATTTACTTCTTTATGGTTATTGTAATATAAATTTTTTTACTCACAACGGGGCACCTGATGTTAAATGGTGATAAGGCTGAAGGTGGAAGAGAACTACTCCCGGAATCCTTAATCACTGAGGAACTGGCTATCTTATCTCTAACTGCCGGAATACAATAATGCTGAAAACATCATTGTTATGGCGTCAGACTTAGATAAGATTGTTGTTGCTAGCCAGGTGCACTAAGAACAAGACCTACCACCAACCAAACCGAATACAATATGTACCCCTACTAGGAATCGAACCCGGGACCTCTTGGTCTGAATTCGGTGGTGTGATACAGGGTGTTTTTCTATAAGTGCAATACCTCTTATGTGGTGATTGAGCTCATGAATATGAACAACTTTTACTACGGGGCCAACTCTGCAACTCAACAAAAAAAATCAGCTGTTTCATACAATTTGTTAATACCTACCTAAGAGGTATTGCACTTATAAAAAAACACCCTGTATAGAAGAGGCGAGGCGGTTAAAAAAAATAAACAGGCCATGCTAACAGCCACCAAGTCTTATTTCTGAGCGACTAGTTTAAAATATCTGTTAAAGAAAATTCAATACGTAGGTAAGTAATTTTTTTTTTTAAATAGGTAAATGCAAAGAAAAGGGGTGGGCTCTATTATGTTTTATGCAGTATAGTTTTAAATTATAATAGCCTGCATGTGGCCGGTTGTCCCGATTCCTCAGAATTGAGAAAATGCTGATACGTATAAATAGTCAGATGAGACATCTCGCAGAAGCTTGTCCGAGGTAATGGGAGCCTGATGGCCTGTAACTCAGATTTTTATCTAGCTCAGGTATCAGTCTCTCACAAACTTAATTTATTGTAATAAGTAATGATCTCTGTGTCTTATAGAATAAGTGTTAATAATAATGTAAGTTTGTGATGAGAGAAATAAACGTTACATTTTAAATACTTACAAAATTATATTTCTAAACATTAAATTTTTACAATGTATAACACTAAAAAATATAATATTTAAAAATACAAAAATGCAGTTCCCCAACGGCAGCAAGATCAGGGTCCCGGCTACCGATGGTTAAGGATCCAGAGACAGGAACCTTCTCACTATACGGGCCGTGTCCAGAAGTACTGCCTTCTGCATCTGACTCCCGATCCATCCACCTAACGCAAGCCTCTTAAGGTGTTTATTACATACAATACATGCATACAAGTCTCAGACATACGAAACCATTGGGATGATATTTTCTAAGACAAAGTAAAGAGCTCTCAGAAGGTTCAAATGTCTGAAACGGAACCTCTTTGAGAATGTCGCAGGTGTTACTCTAAAGGGCCCCACAGACTATCATCAGTCCACCAGCAGTTCGCCTGCAGTCCTCGATCTATGTAAAACTGTGAGTGTGTGGCTGATTGCTGCTAACCGACCGGTCTTTACCTGCAGGCGGACTGATAGCCTGTGGGGCCCTTAACGCAGTGCTCCTCAAGAATACTATGTCAAATATAGATTTTCAAATTACATTACTAATGATTATAGCATTTGTTATTATGGCACCTCATTTTAAGGCTTATGAGAGTTATTGCTACTAAATGGCTACTAAATTAGGTAGGTAAGTATATCATGCGTTATTATATTAGTATAGCTTTCCGCCCGCGGCTTCGCCCGCGTGGACTACACGACACGACGTTATCCCGCGGGAATGTGATATTTTTCCGGGATAAAAAGGAACCTATGTTCCTCTCCAGACTACAAAGTATCTTTGTCCCAAATTTCAGCCAAATCCGTTCAGCCGTTTTGGCGTGATTGAGTAACAAACATCCAAACATCTAAACATCCAAACATCTAAACTTTCACATTTATAATATTAAGTAGGATATATACATGAGAATAGTGCTAACGACTATTATGACCGAGGATCATTATGACAAATGAAATGATTGCTAGAAATATGAAAAACAAGATAATACCGCTTAAGGCGATACTCGGAAAAATTATGCTAAAGCGAGATAGCAATGAGAAAACGACGCGCGCGGGAGCGAGACCGATTTTGCCGATTACGCAAAAAAACACAAAATCACTTCGTATTCAAAAACTATAGCGATTTTAAAAAAATGCTTCTATACGATCCTAAATATTATTGGTGTCCACTAATTAAACCAATTTTCAGTAGTATATGTATCCCCATTTAAGAATAATCTTGATATTTCTTACTTTTTAGAGGTATTTTCGAAAATAAAAAGTGTCGAGCCAAAATCATAAAATCGTGTTTCTAAAACTATACGATTCTAGATAAAGGTATGAAGAAATATATATCTTATTACCAGATTTATAACAAACTGTAACCGTCCTATAGTTTTATATCAAAGAGTCCATACTTTTTCCGAGTAGCGCCTTAACGCACTATGGCGGACGGACCAAATAGGTTTCGGGGACCTCCAATTTTTACTCCATACGCCTAGTAACCTTCGGTCATCGACCCTAGAGGGCAATATAGACCACTTTGAGTACCAACGCTCTAACCTTTGGGTGTGCAGTTCCCACGGGTCAAATGTTTCCCGCCGAAATAAACGCGTCTAGCAGTTCCAATAATTACGGTTAACTCTTTCGTGGTTTTTTCCTTTCCTACCATCCTTTGTTTACTCTCATATCAAGATAGAAAAACCAATGCCGGTCAATTTCCTGAGACGTTAGGCCAAAGTCGATTAACATATTTTTTTAACCAGAAAATGAAGTAAGATTAGAAAAAATCTACCTCGGTCTCACCAAGCTCACAACTAGCTCCGATGGGACTCAAACCCATGACCTTTCACTGTCCAGGCAAATCAAATCACAGAACACAGGGGCAAATGATCTGACAGAGAAGGGTCGCGGGTTCATCGCATCATGGAGGTGCTCATCGGAGGTCCTAGTTGTGAGACGGGTCGGTTTTTTCTAATAGTTAATTTTCAATAATAAAAATTGCAGTTTATTATCTTCGATCAACAATAACACCTAAATAGTTTATCTATACTAATATTATAAAGAGGAAGTATTTCATTTTTTGTTTGTTTGTTTGCATCGAATAGGCTCCGAAACTACTGGACCTATTTTAAAAATTCTTTCGCCATTAGAAAGCTACATTCTTCCCGAGTGACATAGGCTATATTTTATCCCGATATTCCCACGGGAACGGGTACTAAGCAGGTAAAACTGCGAGGATCCGCTAGTCCTACTATCCTACTATATAATATTACTAGCGGCCGCCCGCGGTTTCACCCGCGTGGTTCCCGTTCCCGTGGGAATATCGGGATAAAAAGTACATATAAACCTTCCTCTTGAATCACTCTATCTATTAAAAAAAAACGCATCAAAATCCGTTGCGTAGTTTCAAAGATTTAAGCATACAAAGGGACATAGGGAAAGAGAAAGCGACTTTGTTTTATACTATGTAGTGATAGTGATAAATGTGAAAGTTTAGATGTTTGGATGTTTGAATGTTTGTTACTCAATCACGCCAAAACGGCAAAACGGATTTGGCTGAAATTTGGGACACAGATACTTAATTTGTAGCCTGAAGAGGAACATAGGCTACTTTTTATCCCGGAAAAATATCACGTTCCCACGGGATAACGTCGTGTAGTCCACGCGGGCGAAGCCGCGGGCGAAAAGCTAGTTATCCATAAATCGACTAACCAAATCATGAAATCTGAATGTTTTTCTAGAATTCTGGCACATGATAAATTTATGACCACCTTGTGACAACCGTAACAATAATCTAGAATGAGCGCCAGATAAGTCTGCGCACGGTCGATATCGAATACTAATCTATTACTTAACCATAAGAAAAAAATGTACTGTAATTAGCGCCAAAAACGCCCCAGTCAAGTGCAGAGTTATCTGATACGCGCTCTAGTTTGAGTTTGGCCTTTGCTATGCACATCTCTTATTGAAAAGCATAGTAAGAGATATTTTCTAACATCAGCGCAAATGCGAGTAGCTTGGATCAACGGATCCAATTCCGACCTCAGACCGTATAACCTCTGCTGGGCAGACACGGCTACGAATGTGTGGCGTAGCTACTAATGTATGGCGTAGCTACGAATGTTTGGCGTAGCTACGAATGTTTGGCGTAGCTACGAATGTTTGGCGTAGCTACGAATGTTTGACGTAGCTACGAATGTTTGGTGTAGCTACGAATGTTTGGCGTAGCTACGAATGTTTGGCCTAGCTACGACTATTTGGCGTAGCTACGAATGTTTGGCGTAGCTACGACATACTGCTGCTACTATGACGACAGCAAATGATTGTTTTTTTTTTCTGTTTCCATAAACTGTTAAGTACTACTACCTTCGAGCAACGCGGGTCTTAGACGGAAGGCCCGCGTTGCTCGAAGACTACTACAGCCCACATTACACGGCTGTAAAGCCAGACTAATGGTATAATTTGAATATTTTCAAGTTACTGAGGATTTTTTCTTAAAACAGATGGCGGTAAAATTGAGATTTCTTTTTATATAAAAACCTTTTTTAATAAAAAAAAATATATTTTTTTACCTGCTACAGGGAAGCACTTAGCCTTCTTCACACCTGATGACTTGATGTTAAGTGAAGACAAGGCTGAAGGTGGAAGCGCACTAATCCCGGAAACCTCTATTGCTGATTATCTTATCTCTAATTGCCGGAACACAACAATGCTTAAAAAAATTGCGTTGTTATGGCGTCGGTAATAGATAAGATGGTGGTAGCTAGCCAGGCGGACTTTGAACAAGCCCTACCACCAACCAAACCGAATACAATATGTACCCCCCACTGGGAATCGAACCCGGGACCTCTGGGTCTTATACCGGTGGTGTGTACCTAGACTCCAGAGGCGGGCACTCTGGTCAACGGAATTGGAATTCAAAAAGTCTTGCAAAGCACTCGGGTCGGTACTAATTTGTGTTTTTGTTTTTTTGTTTGTAACGAATAAACTCAAAAAACCGGTCAATAGCGAGTCGTACTCACGCACCGAGGCTTCCGTTCGGACATAAAATATGTAAATTAATAAAACATGAAAATGTTTTCACCGGTGAGGCTATTTCGTCATTGCTGTGTAGAATATTGCAGTTTTAGGTCAGCGCCAACTCTTGACCGGTTGTGGAACTACAGTAATTTTTGTTGACGATTTCTGAAAAAGTTTACTGTTTAGAGACATCCTTTTATTTTTCCTGTAATCCTTACAGAAGCTTCTATCATCTAAAATAATTTCAGATTTTTCTCTATGAAAACTTCGGAGATAAGGGGGGGGGGGGGGGGGTTAATAAATATAGATAAATATATTTCTTTCTCTCTTATTTGCAAAATAGTTGGACAATCGTCATCTAAAACTATTCCAAATTTCAAGTTTAGCATTAGTAGTTCTCGTCTCGTCATAACCAGCTGTGACAAACAGACGGACTGAGTCGCACCATAAGTTCGGAACCCTAAAAAAATTACAGGAACGATTTTAAAAATTCTTTTACTATCAGAAAGCTACATTCTTCCTGAGTAACATATGCTATATTTGATCTCGATATTCCCACGGGAACGGGCACCACGCGGGTAAAACCGCGCGGAGCAGCTAGTTAAGGCGTTACCCTGACCGAAACCACTTTCGGGCGCCACCGCCACCAGAGATTTTTAATTAATAAGTTACTAATAGAAAAGGACTTTTATAATAGGGCCCATCGTCTAGTAGTTTTAGAAGGTATCGCTACACTCATAAAGTCATTCATAACGGCCACTATTAGCAGTTTTGCTATATACTTCTAGCAGTGACTAGTTACCGAAGATGGTCATTGCGGGATGTGGTCCTTTTGGGAAGTGGTCATTTTAAGAATTGGGCATTATGGACCCAAAGGGAATGTAATGATACCGTCTAAAAATACTATACTATGGACACTAAAAATTCCCCGTAGAGTTTTATTAGAATTGTGTACCTATTAGAATAAAATTACAATAAGTATTAAATAAAATAAAATCAACCCGGCGCCACTTTCGAATTCTGTGCTTTCGGTCTGGGTACTAGGAATAAAGGAAAACTTAGCGTCGCACGCGGGTCCCAGTTTTTGGGGCTCCGAAATACATAGGCAATCAAATTTCGCAGAAAGATAAGTAAAAATTGTACCATAAACTTGTGTAGCCGCATCGCGTTTGTTTTCGTAACAATATTTTGAGGGCTCCCCACAATACATTTGTTTGGTAAACCAACCGTTAAGGGAATGCGTCTAAGTGCGCTGTCGGGATGCTATGAACCCCCGCAGGGTAACTCTATTATGGTTGGCGTCTTCTGTTACGTCTGGTGAAGCTGAAGGCATTTTTATACTCGGAAGATGAGACCTTACCCGTCTATCCTCGCGTCGTGTTCCTCATGTCTGTGGGTCGTGAAAAAACCGACGGGTTTTTTGGTCACGACTCGTGACCAAAAAACCCGTCGGTTTTTTTTCCACAACGCGGTACCACTTAGCCTTCATCACACCTAATATTAAGTAGTGATAAGGCTGAAGGTGGAAGCGCACTACTCCCGGAATCCTCGAATCACTGAGGAACTGGCTATCTTATCTCTAACTGCCAAAACACAATAGTGCTGAAAACATTCATTGTTATGGCGTCAGACTTAGATAAGCCAAGCGGACTAAGAACAAGTCCTACCACCAACCAAACCGAATACAATAATAATATGTACCCCCACTGGGAATCGAACCCGGGACCTCTTGGTCTGAAATCGGTGGTGTGAACCACTAGACCACAGAAGCGGTTAATAAAACCATAAAACCAGTAAAGTAAGGTATAGATAGCCAAAGCGGCAGATTCCAAGTAATTTGTAAACGAAGTAATTTTAATACTCGTGTAAGTTAAGTACCTATTGTAATATCGACGATCTCATATTCAGTCCTGCGCATAATATCATGAAACGTTTAAATTGTGTTCTTACTTCCTACAATACCTACAGACAGGGTTAAGGAACTATTTCGTCAACAAAAACCACATAAAATAATATAACACATTTATTTATCTGCGCGGTGGTGGTGCAGATGCAGCATCAAAGTGTAAATGGAACAGTCTGTAAGCAAAGTACTCCATCAGCGCCAAACCAAGAGGATACAGCATTTTGTGGCCCATCTGCGGGGTCAGTATGTACGTGAACACTGCTGCGCCGGCTGTGTACCACCCGTACTCTCTGTTATGCTGATGCGAGTAGAAGCACAGAGAAATAATATTGCAAGCGATCACAAGGTTCCCCAACCGCACATTGTCTTCACCGGACAACGCAAGAGCGAAAGGCACCAGACCCGACACCAGGTGTACCAGACTCAGTGTGTGATCGCCGCGGTACAGGTCGGCCATGAGACACGGAAGAGGGAGGTACCTTGTAGCCTTCAGGCTTATTATGTAGGCTGGCGTGAAATCGTTGTCCAATATTCCGCCTGTGGAAATAAAATAGCAAATTAGTCAATTGTCACAGACTCGCAATACACAATAAAGTTAATGGCAGGCGTCGGTTTGCTTTAACATTAATTAGTATTATATTATCTGTGCCTTAATCGACTTTTATTGTTGACGCACAATGATAAGTTATTTAAATTTTTCCATTTTTGCATTCACAATGCAATTTTTGTTATAGAAAAATGGAAAATGAAATATTTAGAAAAAATCGACCCGTCTCACAACCAGCTCCGATGGGACTCGAACCCACGACATTTCACTGTCTGGGCAAATCAAATTACAGAACACAAGGGGCAAATGCTTTGGCAGAGAAGGGTCGCGGGTTCGAGTCCCATCGGATGTAGTTGTGAGCTTGCGAGACGGACCTGACCTGACTTGACCTTTCGCTATCCGGGCGATTGCTCTAACCACTGAGCTACGGAGTCGTTTCTAAATACTTCATTTTCCATTGCACAATGATAATTTAATTTATATCTATTATTCTAACTACCTACTCATCTGTTAAGCTAACTATGTAATCTTCAATCGAACCAGATAATTCGAACTTCCTCAAACTAAAACCACAGCTATTCGAAGTAGTCCGTTAAACGGACTCCGTTTCGCTCTGCATAAACGGTTATTTTTATAGGGCGCAGTGTGTGAACCTGAGATAAAGATTTTTGCCCTCAATAGAGCCTACGCTTGACTTGAGCTATTTCTGAAATGTCAGCAGACTTACTTTGGTAGTGAAGGAATCCGAGAATCCCATGTATGAAGAAGTTAATGTGCATTCCTGGGTCGGTAAAGCTTTGGTTACGCACTCCACTAACCCCCCGCCCGGCCACTGCGCACAGCACAACATGCGCAAGAGAGGCGTGAACGTCATCATCTTTGCCCATAACAATCCAACCACGCCCTCACCTTATACTACTGTTTTGTTACAATATCACCTAAAAAACTAATTTTAACAAAAAAAATCAAAATAAACCATTCGTAGAAAAATAGGAACTGACAATATTTAACTGTCTAATTTATTTTTCTATTTTCAGTGAATAACAAAAGAGGACTCGGAACAAGAAAGAAGGTCAAAACATCTTTGGTCAAAACTGCCCCTGTACGGGCACTTGTGCACTACACTGAATTTTACCATTTATAATAGTAAGAATTTATTTATTTCGTGTAGTTTAGGTTTTAAACATTGAAACTACACGAAATAAATAATTTTTTACTATTATAAATAGTTTATTAGTTAATACAATCATCCGTTTTTTTCCGGGATGGTAAATTTCAGTGTAGTGCAGTGCTTGTGCACTACACTGAAATTTATTTTATTTTATTTTTATTTTATTTTTATATTTCAAGGAAAACAAACAGCATATACAAACATAAATATTAGTTAATAAATTTAGAACAAATTATGCCTTAATCAGTTTTCACAGAAAGAAACATCATTACTTATAAAAAGAAAAATAATACAGTAAGAGTTAAAATCTTAGAATACATGCCTATTAATTTTCTAATTACAGTTTTTTTCCTTTAACGAAAGCTGTTAAAAAAGAAGAAAAGAAAGGAAAAACACCAAGCCATATCAACCCTAGGATATAATTATATAATAATATAAAACATATAACTAAATAATAAATAAATCTTATGTATACCTACCTATATTATAACTACATGTTAAAGAAAATCTTATTAATTAAGTTTTTGAAATAATTCGGTTTCGCAAGAAGTATGTCAGTATATTCAGAATATTTACGATTAAAATTATCAAAGACTCGGTTAAAATATGAATTCGATCTATAGTTCGCAACGTATGAATTAACGTGGAATTTTAGATGATTTCTCCTAGTATTAATACGCGGTGGAACCTGCATATTTATCATTGATAATAGTTCACCACTGTCAATTCTAGCATTAAGTAAATGGAGTAAAAGAGTGAGGTCAGATGCTTCTCTTCGCAGCGTCAATGGTAATAAATGATGATGCCTGCAAATATTCTCGTAGTCTGAGTCAACATTTATTTTATGTTTAAAATTCAAAAACTTCAGAAACTTCTTCTGTATTCTCTCGATTTTATGTGTATAGATATCATATTTAGGATTCCACACTTGGCTTGCATATTCCAGTTGACTTCGAACTAATGAAATTTATATATTTTTATATTTTTATTGATGATGAAATTTATATATTTTTATTTTAAATTTATATATTTATATATTACCGGGGTATACCGGCTAAAATAATCTGGATATGAACATGGGCTTCATTTAACATTTGAAGGCCACATATTCTGCCCATTTATGGACAAAATGTGGGCTTCAAGACGTGTCAAAGGTATCCCATGTCTATATTCATATTTTTTAGCTGGTATACCCCGGGGGTCTACCAGCTAAAAAAGGGCTAAAGGTCTTCAACTGTCATTTGAATTCCTTATTTTGATAAATTTTTGCTGTTTTGTTCTGTTGAACGTTGCTAGCTAGCTATCGTTATACCCGAAGTCACAAAACGAGAAACTTACAGTGGCTATGTTTATTAATAAAATTGTCTTAAAGTTCCACAAAACGTATGAAGTTCATACCCATAAAGTTACGCGGTAGCCCCCCCGGGGGCTACGGCTACCGCGTAACTTTATGGATATATGAACTTCATATGTGCGTGACCGTCTAATGGCTGCCTAAATGTCCATAAAATGCTCTATGGTCAGTTTTTTATTAATCTGTGCGTGCTGTGCTAGTCTGTGGTTCTGCCATTTTGCATTTTGTCCACAAAGTCAACTGCGTGAATTTATACAAAAAATATATTTAAAAACCGTTTATTTCCACTAAAATTGTGTTGTGATAACTAATTGATAAAGCTAAGAATCATTTAAACCGCTAAAATGGCTGCGAGTGATTCCGGAACAGATGAGTCACTTTATCCCATTGCTGTTTTAATCGACGAACTGAAAAACGACGATGTACAGCTCAGGCTGAATTCTATCAAAAAGCTGTCTACGATTGCGTTAGCGCTTGGGGTGGAGAGAACGCGGTCAGAACTGATCCCTTTCCTTACGGAAACGATATACGATGAGGATGAAGTGCTTCTTGCACTTGCCGAACAACTCGGTAAGTCGCCATTTCTATCTTGAAACAACTTGAACACTGTCCATTCAACTGAATACGATAATTAGAAAAAACACTGTCTAACAAGTATTTTTCAAAAATAAGGCATAAAAATCGAGTGCCTGATTGATTTTAGTTGATGTTTTATGAATTTCCTCCATTTAGTTTGTCAATTTTGCACAAAACATTCATGTTAACATGTAAAGAAAAACATCTTGATTAGGTACCTACACATGTATGGTTGAATAATGAATTCCAAAAGTCTGACATTTGTCTATTGAATACCTACCTAAGCTAATACTACACGGTTCAACCAAATTCACTTTGGTTGAAAAGTGCAGAAATACAGGCGCACATTGACATTGAATGACTCAGTTTTACGTTTACATTGTTCAATTTGGTTGCTTCATCCAAATTGAAAGGCAAAACTGAACCGTGTAATATATTACTATAATAAAAAAAGGTCTTTACGCAAGCGCAAGAAGACAATACAATATTTCTTATTATATTCTCACATAATATAGGCCTCGGAGAGAATAGCATAGGACCTTACATGTAAGTACTCACTAGTAAAAAAGATTTTTACACAAGTTTTGATGTTTTCAGGAAACTTCATCAACCTTGTTGGTGGTGGTGAATATGCACACTGTCTGCTGCCTCCTCTGGAGTCTCTTGCGACAGTTGAGGAGACCGTAGTCCGAGACAAGGCTGTGGCCTCACTAAGGGCGGTTGCAGCTCATCACTCCCCGCAGGCTTTGGAGCAACACTTTGTGCCTCTTGTCCAACGCTTGGCCGGCGGAGACTGGTTCACATCTAGGGCATCTGCCTGTGGACTGTTCAGGTAATCTATACATACAAATAAATAAAATTGCAGTGTCTGTTTGTAATATTAAAATTTTGACAGGACTTTCACTGGCAGTAGCTGATGTAATAAGGAGTACCTTAGGCTAGACTTCGCTTCTTGTAGACCACGCGGGCGATGCCGCGGGCGGAAAGCTAGTTTAATATACTGATGAACAATGTCAATCGAGCCAAAAAATCTAAGATAATTATTTTTATTCTCACTCACTCTTATATTGGATTTAGAAAAGAAACAAAGAATTCGTAACATGAGTGTTTTTTTTAAATGATGTAGTATTTAAGAGGGCTAAAAATAGGGATGCAGCTATACAGCTATTACGATACCAATACTAATTATAAACAAGAGTAACGGGACTCAACGCGACATTTATTATGTTGCTACACAGTCGAAACGTCAAGCTGTAAGTACATATGTACTACATAATGAATGTCGCGTTGAGTCCCGTTACTCTTGTTTATAATTATAATGGAATGCGAAAGTTTAAAACCAATACAAATGACAAATACATTGTAATGGCCCAATATAATAATGAATTACGATACAAGTGCATTTAATTTTACGCGAGGAATCCGTTAGTAGGTACTAAATTACTAACTATAGTTTTAGGTTTTTTGGAAATAAATGATTATTATATTTTTATTATTATAATAAAATTATAATTAATAATCATTTCTATTCCCCAGTGTATGCTACCCGCGCGTCTCGGCTCCGGTAAAAGAAGAGCTTCGCCAACATTTCCGCACACTATGCCAGGACGACACGCCAATGGTTCGCCGAGCCGCCGCGTACAAGCTGGGCGAGTTCGCTCGCGTCGTGGAGGTCGAATACGTGAAGAGCGATCTGATCCCTATGTTCGTGACTTTGGCTGAGGTGAGTGACATTTTTTAAAAACAAACAGCAGTGGGTCTCGGCTTTACCAAATTTCTGCAGGCTATACCAGACATAATTTTGTCGTCTTCATTTTAGAGATATGTTTAACCAATCTATTTCTGTTGTATTTCGCCTTCAGCTTCATAATATTATGTCGAATCCCTTGTAACATAATCTTATACTTCACTTTCTTGAGTTTAAATAAAAATTGGATTATAAAACCATTTGATTATAATTCATAAAAATCAAGTTCCAAATATCAACATTTATTATCAGCAAATGATGAGGGTGACTTTACAATAATAAAGTGTGAAGGTCATTTTTTAATTTGACCACTCTGTCTGTAACAGTCAAATAAAACAGGAAGAAAAGATGTCCTTTATGAGTTTCTTCCTGGCTATCGAATTTCGTAAAATTATCGAACCGAAATGGCGTTCTTTGATGTTCATAAATTGATGTATCAGCCTAAACTGGATAAATAAAGTAACCAAGCTTGGGACGTGCACACATTTGGCCACACAAACAATACGATTCAATTGTTTATTATCAAATGACTCAAGCATAATCTATACTTAATATTATACAGAGGAAAGATTTGTATGTATTCAGGTATGTAACGAATAAGCTCATAATAATGGACCAATTTCAAAAATTCTTTTCCTATTAGAATGTTACAGTATCCCTGATTAAAATAGGCTACATTTTATCCCGATATTCCCACGGGAACGGGTCCTTACCACGCGGGTAAAACTGCGAGGATCCGCTAGCATTTAATATTTGACTTATCTTTACAGGAGGAGCAAGACTCAGTCCGTCTACTGGCAGCGGAGGCGTGCGCGGCGGTGGCAGCCCTACTCCCGCCCGAGGACATGGAGCAGCTCGTGATGCCGACCGTCCGCAGCCGCGCGCGCGACACTTCCTGGCGAGTGCGCTACATGGTGGCCGACAAGTGAGTGGCCGACACTATAGCTACATAACAACAGGGGACATGGAGCAGCTCGTGATGCCGACCGTCCGCAGCCGCGCGCGCGACACTTCCTGGCGAGTGCGCTACATGGTGGCCGACAAGTGAGTGGCCGACACTATAGCTACATAACAACAGGGGACATGGAGCAGCTCGTGATGCCGACCGTCCGCAGCCGCGCGCGCGACACTTCCTGGCGAGTGCGCTACATGGTGGCCGACAAGTGAGTGGCCGACACTATAGCTACATAACAACAGGGGACATGGAGCAGCTCGTGATGCCGACCGTCCGCAGCCGCGCGCGCGACACTTCCTGGCGAGTGCGCTACATGGTGGCCGACAAGTGAGTGCCGACACTTAGTGATGTGTCAACTCGAGTTACTAACTCGAGTTGAGCCTAACTCGAATTGAGTTCGATCTAATATCGATCGATATAGATTGGCGCTGAATATTAACGAATCAAACGATTACGAGATATTTTTTGTTGCAAAATCGCTCTTTTTATAACCGAAATAAGATAGCGCGGCGTTGGCTTTAAATCAAATCGTCATATTAGTAAGAATCACCTAAAATTGCTCAAAACAAAACAAATACTCGCTATGTTTTATCCAGTCAATTCGAGTTACGTGATTTTTAACTCAAGTTAACTCGAGTCGCGGTTATCCCGAGTTGGCCCATCACTACCGACACTATAGCTACATAACAACAGTGGACATGGAGCAGCCCGTGATGCCGTTTCAATACTTAAGTTTAGTAGCTTATGCACTAGTATTATGGAAAGTGGAAACAACGATGGGTATTACCACATACACCCAGACCCGAGGAAATATTGAAAAGTTCGATTTCAACATTTACCCGACCGGGGATCGAACCCTAGACCTCTAGAGATAGCGGCACCATGAAAACCGGTACATACTCCACTCAGCTACGGAGGTCGTAAATTTTTGTCTTTATGTTATATTTAAGCTTTTTTATGTATTAGGTTAAGCAGTTGGTTTTCCAGTTAATAAATAAATAAATCAAAATTAATGACACAAACCCTTGGTCCTTCGAGCCGGATAACACAAACTTCCTTTCCACCCACCAGGTTTGTGGAGTTGCAACAAGCAGTGGGCCCCGAGCTGGCGCGCACGGAACTGGCGCAGATCTTCCAAGCGCTGCTGAAGGATACTGAAGCCGAAGTGAAGGCGGCCGCCGCAGGCAAGGTGAGACTCTGAACCGTTGTCCTAGGTGGGAGACGCGATGCGATGCGACTAAAGGTCATAGCCCACTTATACCGCACCGCTCCGACCCAACCAAAGTATGAGCAGCCAAATATGGACTTAATACCGTTCACTGTAGATGCATTTTACAGTAACAATATACAATAGCAGACAGCGCGCGGTAAGCGAGCCTGCCGCAAGCTAAAGTGCGTCTACAGAGCACGACATTTAAGTCCATATTTGACTGCTCATACATTGGTTGGGTGGGAGCGGTGCGGTTTAAGTGAGCTCTGACCTTAAGGCCTACTGTCAAAGTAACCGCACACGTCATGCGCACGCTTTCGTCAATTGGCGATTGCTTGACGATTGCACGAATGCTTGCATCTTACGTAGAAACAATCAAAACTGTGTCCACGGTGCGGCAGCGTCTCGCGGCAGCCTCTCGTCATGCGTTCGTCATGCGGTGCGCGCGGCTCCGTGGGCACAGTTTTGATTTTCTACGCAAGATGCAAGCATTCGCAATCGTCAATAGGGTGTTTTAGTGTTGTTGAAATGTAGATGTTTAATGATGACGTTAAAAAATATTGCAATTAAGAATACCAAATGTGAAAAAATAATTTGAATCTGTTTTATAATAAAAGAATTATAGTTTGTTTGATTTTGACTATGGCTGTCTCTTTCTAAAACGAAATCTTCTATGGCGTGACTATGACGCTACTAACCCACTGACGTCACTAAGATAGCGTCCTGTCCTTGTCTAATTATAAAGTTTGAAGTCCTATATCTTTGAAAATATTCAAGATAATTCAAAATGAAAACTTGTTTTGTGTAGCTAATATTTCGAAAAACATTTTAAAGAAATAAAAAAAAACAGTAAAATACCGTATTGGGTATTTGACTGTTGTTGAAATATAGATATTTAATTATGACAATCAGTAATATAACATTTTTGAATAACAAATGTGAAAAAAGAAATTCAATCTGTATTAGAACAAGCTAATTATAAGCTACATAATTGTAACTCCAGCTATCTCTTTTTAAAATGAAATTTTCTATGGCGACAGTATGGCGCTATAGAAATGTGACGTCACGTTTCTACAGCGCTCTCCTTGTCTAATTAGAAAGTTTGATGCTCTATATCGCTGAAAATATGCAAGATATTGAAAATAAATACCTATGTTGTGTTGCTACTAATAAAATGAACATTTTAAGTCAATAAAAAAAAATTTGTCAAATACCCAATTGACGAAAGCGTGCGCATGACGTGCGGTTACGTGGACAGTAGGCCTTGCTGATAGATTAACGCGACAAATGAGCTGTCATTTTAATCAAGCTATATTTTACAGACTATAGCAACGCGATTGATAGGTAACAGCTCTACTTCCAAAAGGCTAAAAAGAAAGTGCCCCAGAGACTTCTATGGTAGTAATAAGTACACTATGAGAGTTGGTCACTGGACTACCTGCTCTTTAAGTAAAATTAAACTCATAACCCTTTGCTAAGTGTTCATAAGAAATTAATTGCAAAAAGTCAACAAAAAAATTCACGTAATGCATAATACTAATCAAAACCATGTTTTACTTTTACCAGGTGAAAGATTTCTGCATGAACCTGGACAAGGCGCACCAAGAGCACATCATCATGACCATGATCTTGCCTCAGATCAAGGAACTGGTATGCGATCCCAACCAACACGTCAAATCAGCGCTGGCCTCAGTGATCATGGGTCTAAGCCCCATTGTAGGCAGGCAGAACACAATCGAACATCTCTTACCATTATTCCTTACCCAACTCAAAGACGAGTGCCCTGAAGTAAGGCTGAATATTATTTCTAACTTGGAATGCGTAAACGAAGTCATCGGAATACAACAACTCGTGCAGTCCCTTCTACCAGCCATCGTGGAACTAGCAGAAGACACCAAGTGGAGAGTACGCCTTGCCATCATCGAACTCATGCCTCTCCTAGCCGGACAACTTGGCCAAGAATTCTTCGATGAGAAACTCACTGGACTCTGCATGTCTTGGCTCAGAGACCATGTATACGCTATCCGTGAGGCCGCTACTCTGAACTTGAAGAAACTTGTAGAGCAGTATGGTTCAACATGGGCAGAAACTAATGTCATTCCTAAAGTACTTGCTATGTCTCGCGAACAAAACTATTTACACCGTATGACTTACTTGTTCTGCATAAATGTTCTATCAGAAGTCTGTGGTAAAGATGTCACTACCAGAGTCCTCCTGCCTACAGTACTATCTATGGCTGATGATAATGTTGCCAACGTCAGATTTAATGTTGCCAAAACTCTCCAGAAGATGGCACCGTTCCTCGACCCAGCGGTCATCCAACCCCAAGTGAAACCCGTCTTGGAGAAGTTGAATGTGGACCCTGATGTAGATGTGAAATACTTCGCGTCCGAAGCAATCGTGGGGATAGCTGGATAGGTCTATAATTATTTGTATCCATATTGCATTATTATAGTCCTATTCAATAAAATTTGTCAAAGGGGTGACCAATCTTAACATGCAATTTATTATTTTATCAAACCAATTATAGTCAAGATTTATACTCAGTCGACACTTCGCAATAATAATATATTATGTCGCAGCCAAATGGTTGAATCCGCCATTCAATTAAACACCTAGGCCGATCATTTTTTCCGTAAGCTATTTTATCTTCACATAAGTTGACGGAGTCACAAAAAAAACAACCACGAAATTTAAGACGATCGCTTCGCTGTGCTTCGCGATCGCCTTAAATTTCTAACCTGTCACCTTCCGAGGGGTACATGCTGCCATACTTAACCATCCGCCTGCGACATATATATTGCGACAAGCATATCCGTTCCGGTGATAATCTTTTTTTTTATGAGATGGCGGTGCCCTTATGGATTTTGTCGGAACATTTTTCATAGGCTATTTTGACAGATAATTTTGCATTGTAAGTGGTTCCTCCGTCACGGCTGTCAACGGAACAGACAGAAATGTGGAACTAGAGTGCACGCCAGATAAGTATGCGCGCGGTCGAAATCTAATACTAATCTTTTCCTTAGTTGTAGAACAAAAAATGTACTGTATCTAGCGCCAAAAACGTCCCAGTCACGCGCAGAGTTATCTGGCACTAAAACTGCCGCTGTCGACTTTATAGAGAGTCTCTTTGTTCACCTTTTTGAAAATTTATATTGAAACAATAAGGATTGAGTCTGGGGGGCGACCTGCTAAAAAAATGTATATACTTAAGCATGAACTTCATTTGACATTTGAAGTCCATAAGTATTGTGTTTGTCCATAGGCATTACAGGATACAGATCATCAGCTGGGTCTACAGCCTTAAAATTTAAGATCTCACCACCTCTGTACTTGTACATTGTGCTCTTACGAGAAACTGATACAAGCCATGAGTCTGTAGAAACAAAAAACTGAGCCAAAAACTGGATATTGGCGAAATCTAAAGGGGAACTGCCATTGCATAAAAAGAAGAAGAATATTTTGTCCTTATATGGGCATAGTCAACGTCATAATGTTTATTGCATCATATTGGTTACATACAGATCTTAGGTACATATCCATATTTATTTTTGCCGGTAGCCTCCCAGGTCCCGAACAATAGTAGAAGTTCATAAAATTTTATATGTTCTTACTTCGTTATGGTCTTTACTCGCTATATTTTATCTTAATGGGCGATTTTCTGAAAGCTCAGTCACTAGATGGCGCTGTCCCACCTATGCAGTTAGAAGGAACGGAACGTTATAAATTTTACTTTGACGCGACTTTTTTACGTAAAACGGAACGTCAGACAGATGTTATTTATTTACCTAAATCTTTAAATTTACCTACTTCGTTTCTGTTCCTCACAGTAGTACTTATTTAATATATTATTAGTTTCCTTTGGGTTTTTAAAAAGTAATTAATTTAAATATGTTTCATACCAAAATATACCATAGACATGTACATACTTATTCAACGCCATCTAGTGAAGCAATTGGAAGCTTTTTTTTTTAAATGGCCTCTCAGAAAATCGCTCATTAGGTTGCACGATTCCACTGTGGAAGCCATGAATGAATGATTAGGTATTCAGGATTCCCCCTTTACACTTAACTTTTTTAACCCAGTAGTTAGAGTGCGCGCCAGATAAAGGTCATAGCCCACTTATACCGCACCGCTCCCACCCAACTAAAGAATGAGCAGCCAAATATGGACTTAATATCGTTCAATGTAGATGCACTTTACAGTAACAATATACAATAGCAGACAGCGCGCGGTAAGCGAGCCTGCCGCAAGCTAAAGTGCATCTACAGAGCACGACATTTAGTCCATATTTGACTGCTCATACATTGGTTGGGTCGGAGCGGTGCGGTATAAGTGGGCTAAGTCCTTAAGTCTGCGCGCGGTCGAAATTGAATACATACTAATCTTTTTGCTCTACACTTAGAACAAAAAATATACTGTGTAGTCACAGTCTGTAAAATATAGCATGATTTAAATGACAGCTCATTCGTGCAAAGCAAAAAGTTCTTTATGCTATTGGAATAGAGCTCCATTTTTTAATCCTTCATGCTATGCTGCACATGCTATATTTTACAGACAAGCACCAAAACGCCCCAGTCGCGCGGAGTTATCTAAAATCGTGTCATTCTTTCTGCCTCTCCTTGTGACCACATTTTTATATTCCCCTTGACCACTTCAAGTGTAACACTTTAGTTTTTACTTTTCAATTCCAATTATTTAAAGTGTTTATACTTGACGTAATTATGTAGTTATTTAAATTTTTAGTTTTTTGCATTCACAATGCAATTTTTATTATTGAAAAATGGAAAATGAAGTATTTAGAAAAAATCTGTCCCTTCGGAGCTGGTTGTGAGACGAGTTGATTTTTTCAAAATACTTCATTTTCCATTTTTCTGTAATTATGTAGTTTTCAATAACTAATAAAATGTAACTGTTTAATACCTAGCAAGAAGATAAAGTAGTGAATAAATATGTGCAAAAAATTATTCAGTATCTTGTCATATAAAAGCAAAAATAGTATGTAAAAAGTATAGATATAGCTTTGAGTATTATAGAACCGGGTTACTCTAGGACACACCTTTAATTTAATAATATAAAATCTTTTCAAACGCATTTCGTGTCGTTAAATGTAATAAGTTAAATATATAAGTTAAAATTTAATTGTTGTTTTATTTATTTTGTTATAAGCACATCAGCCTTGCAAAACTATAGTGCGACAAACATTTTTGTTCCGGTGATAAACTTTTGAACTAAAACAGTTTTCTAACGATAGTCCATTTTTACAGCAAATTTAGGCTCGTCGCAGACAGAACGGAAAAATCCTCGCGGAAATTTTTGAGGTTATTGAAAAATATGTCACCATAGCCTAAAATACAAAATAATATACCGCGCATGCATGCCGTTCATCATTAATTTGCTCGCGGAAATTTTGCGGTCATTAAAAATAGAACCATGTCACCATAGATAGCCTAAAATTCGAGAAGTCAGCGTCGCTTCGCGCGCATATTATTCACACAATTTTGTATTTTAGGCTATGGTGACATGGTTCATTTTTCAATGACCCCGCGAGGATTTTTCCGTTCTGTCTGCGCCGACTCTTACACGATCAAACTACCGTCAGTCAGTCATTGAAATGTCCGATATTGAACTGACGCCAGATTAATAGTGTGCGCGTTAAGGCGAGGATTCCCGACCAAAATAGGTACGCTAACGCTAACGCTTGCTCGGCCGCGCGCGATAAACTTCACGCGGACGCATCGGCAGCCGGCAGTGAACTGTGAACTCGCGAGCGCCCCGCGAATCGAAAATCACTTAAAATTCAATTAATTTAAACTTGACGGCCGGAGTCCCTCAGCTATTTAAAGACAATTATTTTCGTATATTTTTCATTAACTAAAACCAATTATACTGCAAGTAATAGGATATTTGGATTACGATTAGACGGATGTTTGGGATTTTATTTGACACAGTTAAATATCACCAATCGAAAAAAACGGCCGGAAGCACTAGATAAATAACTGTAAAATAACATATATTTTTTCAAAATTTTTAGAAAAATTGTGAAAAAATATGTATAATATATAAATTGTGGTTTGCGAGTAATCCATAATTTAAAATACTAGGGTATTTTTCGGGAATCGGCGCCTTAGGCTCAACTCACACCGAAAGAGCAGGGCAGCGAAGAGCAGCGACCCGCTCGGTAGAGAAGGCGCGCCTTCTCGAGCCCGCCCCGTCCGCGATGAATTCACGGGTAGCTCTCCTATGCACAGTTCACTTTCAACAAAACTCGAGGAAACTTGTGTTTAGCAGTGAAAATGGGTATTTTGGATTTAATTATTATTGCACATATAATTGAAGAAGAAGAGGAAGAGGCCGAAGAGATAAGGAGGGAAAGATTTGAAAGAAAAATAAATTTTTGGGTCCACGACCTGTGGAAGTTCGAGCATTCTCGGGGCTTCCCGCGACTTCTTGCGCAGTTGCGCGGCTCCGTTAGAATTCGCCGGAATGAGTCACACCAACACATCATAATATGACTTTAAAAATTACTGCATTTAATGCGCGTACTCGTGCAAGTACTAATAGTTTTTGTTTCATCGAAATCTGGCCAGGATTTCCAAAGTTACAGCGTTGTAAAGTTTCACCAGCTTTTGAAAATTTGCTTTCCTTGCGCGCTATTACGATGACGTCATGTCGCACTGACATCTCCGATTGCGGCTGTTGCGGGTGATTTCCGTCTAACTCATGAAGTTTGACTTAATACTCTGAGGTAACTGGAGCTCTCACCCTGAATAAAAAAGTGTCGCCAGCAAATTTGACATTTATGTATGTAGTGGCTGTCAGCTGTCTCATATGACCATACGTATTTTTTTAAAGTGTAGGTGAGACGGAAGACAGCCACTGTGTTATTTGTGGTATTCAAAAAATTGTTCGTACTGCACTCTCCAGTTACCTCAGTATTAAGTCGAGCTTCATGGTCTAACTGTACCTACATAGAGTCCGTCTGTGCGCAACTCGTGCGTTTTTGACCAAGTTACTCTATGGTTTTTGACGCTAGTTACAGTACATTTTCTTCGTTCTGGTTATGGTTATGGTATTTTAGGCTATGGTGACATGGTTCATTTTTCAATGACCTCAAAAATTTCCGCGAGGATTTTTCCGTTCTGTCTGCGCCGACCCTTATCCATCCATAAAGAAGGCCAGTGCCCCAGCAGTGGGGACATTAAATGGCTGATGATGATGACGAAATTGACGATGATAACAATAAAACACTGAAAAACTTTCTATATTTTTATTTCCATCGAAAACAACAGTATCCTATATAATTCACTTTTAATCACTGATTTAGTCTCTAGCTTTGGAGTGAACGAGGAGGACAGTAATTTGGAATGTAACTCATGTTACGGACAGGGTTTATAATTATTTACATATTTCATAAATATTTGTCACTTCACATCTGTACTACAAGCGAGTAATATCACATTATCCTTCAAAAATTTATCGATTACATAGATTTGAACACATCTCAACAATTTGTGCACAAACAAATTATTGCAGTCCGAAGCACCAAACACAAAAAATGGCAACTATTAAAAATATGATATATAAGTATTTTATATTAATAATTTATCTGTTTGAGGCCTACGCTATTTTCTTTCAAGGAAATTATATACACAAGACGGAATAAATGGCTGTTGCTTACAGACATAGCGATTTCATAATTATTATCAATTGATCGTAATACAGATAATACACATTAAACTATTAACAACTTACTATTACAATAAACAATATTATATTTTACAAGTTAACGCAGTTACGACGACGTCCCAACACAGTATCAATAGATATAATGCGTTATTGTGAAGTAGGGACGTCAAAAACCACTTATTGTGTACCTCCTTAAACCGTTTCACGCGACTGTGATTTTCTGTGAGTGACAACACGTAAAAAAGAACAGAATAAATATGTTAAATTATTTATTAAATCGATCAACCAAAGCGTAGCGTACAGTTTATATAAACTTGGAATAATATTTAACATTAACAAATCTTCACTTACAGCGAACCATAAATACATAGATCAATGATTGGTCTCCGCGTTTTCGTACAAAACAATATTGTTACCCAAGGGTGGTATTCCACTTATCAAAGATCTTTGTCCAATGTACATTTGATCAAAGAAATTGGATGACTTTGACGTCCAATTTCTTTGATCAAATGTATATTGGACAAAGATCTTTGATAAGTAGAATACCACCCTAATGTATGTCGAAACTAGCTTGCTCAAATAAGTTGCTGCATTGTCAAAGTTGTATTCAGTAAGCGCAGTATCGAGTCGAAGACCAATCGTTTATCTAAGCGTAAATAAATAGTCTCACAGTGTGACTCACAGTCGCAGTGAGTTGGGAGCGAGTTAGTGGCGCGAGTCGCGGGGATAGAACTCTGCGAGTATGGAGGCGGGGATACGTTTCAACATCTCCTTGGGGAAGATACGCAGGAGTTGCCAGCCGATGTCCAGCGACTCGAATACTGTGCGGTTCTCGTAGTTACCCTGGGGAATACAGATTGTTGTTACTCAATACTCATATCTTATACTCAACACTCATATTTTACTTTATTTGCAACAATAATGTAGGGACAGTCAGCGTCAAATTGATATAAGCGTCTAGAGTAGTCAAAATCATCTGAAAAACATAAAACCAATTTGATCTAGCCAGTTCGAATCATAATATTGTTGTAAGCACGCAAGGTGTTCAAAATATCTTAGCACTCATTGTTTCATATTTATATGAGCAGTCGTGTTCAAAATTATGTAAGCAAACAAAGCTCTCAAAATATCTGTGCATAATGTACAACACCATATTGCACAGATAACTTTGAGAGCTTTGTTTGCTTAGATAATTTTGAACACTGTCTGACTGCTCATATAAATATGAAACAATGAGTGCCAAGATATTTTGAACACCTTGCGCGCTTACAAAAATATGATGATTCGAACTGCTTAGATCAAATTGCGTTTATGTTTTTCAGATCTTTTTGACTAGGTACTCTAGAAGCTTATATCAATATGACGCTGACTGTACTATCCGGTTCAAATGCTTCATAAAGCTCGACTTAATACTGAGGTAACTGGAGAGTGCAGTACGAACAATTTTTTGTGACCACAAATTACACAGTGGCTGTCTTCCGTCTTACCTACACTTTAAAGAAATACGTATGGTCATATGAGACAACTGACAGCCACTACATACTAAATGACAAATTTGCTGGTGTTCACTTTTTTATTCAGGGTGAGAACTCCAGTTACCTCAGTATTAAGTCGAGCTTCATGCTCGTACTACTCGGTCAAGTTAACATGGCACATGCAGGTTATACCCGTCCCTCTCACTCTCCGGGCATGATAGAATCGAGTGAAAGAATTAGACTAGGGCTTCAGGCACGGATTACTAAATAGTTACTAGTAACAGATACTGCACTCCGCTAAGCCATTTAAATAAATAGCAACTCTAACTATAACGCAATAAAGTAGAATTCAGCTTTTACGGCGCAAATTACGAACGGCCGCTCGTTGCATATATTTCTATCGCATATATTCTAGCTCTCTTGCGGACTTAATTTCTATGGATTTTCACCGCCGGCGGTGAGGGCGAGATTTGCGAGCAAGTACATCGAGTGACAGACGCCTGCTTCAGTGGCCCGATTCTGCTAACGTTAAGTCATAATCGTGTCTGAATCGTGTTTCAATTGTTGTGCTTTTTTACACACTAGTTACAAGAAATGTGAACTTTTTTCACAATTCTACTGATGGTCACACCACACACTACATTCACATCACATCATCCTACTAATATTATAAATGTGAAAGTTTAGATGTTTGGATGTTTGGATGTTTGGATGTTTGGATGTTTGTTACTCAATCACGCCAAAACGGCTGAACGGATTTGGCTGAAATTCGGAACACAGATACTTTGTAGCCTGGAGAGGAACATAGGCTACTTTTTATCCCGGAAAAATGTCACATTCCGGCGGGATAACGTCGTGTAGTCCACGTGGGCGAAGCCGCGGGCGGAAAGCTAGTACTGTCATAATTCTTGTAACTAGTGTGTAAAAAAGCATAACGATTGAAACACGATTGAGACACGATTACGACTTAACGTTAGCAGAATCGGGCCACAGGTGTCATGTTAACTTGACCGAGTTACACACACACACTCCGCGCGCGCCGCGTCTGTACACAAGCTGTATGCATGTGTGACGCTCCATTCCAAAAGGTATTATCCTATTAGCATTTGAACCGCATAATACAAAGGATGATTTATGACACATTTTTATATACACTGTAATTTTTGTACCATCCCGGATAATTTTAGGGATTATTCTACTTATGAAAACAAACAACTTTTATTATGAGACCAACACAAAAATCGCGAAAAAAAATCAGCTGTTAAAACATTTTGATTAAATTTTAATCAAAATGTATGGAACGCATTTTGATCCAATTTTAATCAAATGTATGGAACAGCTATTTTTTTTCGCGATTTCAGTGTTAGTTGGTCCCATAATAAAAGTTGTTTGTTTCATGAGTAGAATAATCCCTAAAATTATCCTGTATTCCGGTATTATCCGGTAGCCCTTGGTGGTCAAGTTGGTGTCGAGTATAAAACGTACCTGCGTGATGAAGTTCTTCTCGAACTTGGTGAGGAACTCGAGGTAGAGCAGATCGTCGGGCGTCAGCGCCTCTTCACCGACGACGGCCTTCATCGCCTGCACGTCCTTGCCGATGGCGTAGCACGCGTACTGGACACGGACAATAATAATGATTAAGGCCAGTGGTTGCTAACCTGGGGGTAATAACCCCCTCGGGTAAAATGGGTTTCTCGCGGGGGTGAACATGTACTTATGAATCTGAAGGTAATGAGCTGTTTGTTGTCTCGAACGCCGAAAGCTCATTACCCTGCGAAATAATAATTAATAAAAGAAATTATAACGAATAAGCTCGTCCGTGAATTTAAAAAATTCGCGCGGACTAAGAAATTGACAATTTATTTCATACATAAACTGGACTCGAAAACAAAATAGAATAATCTTGAGTTTTCGTATTTTTAGAAGTCTTTTCAAAAAGAAAAAGTGTCGAGGCAAAATCATAAAATCGTGTTTCTGAAACTATACGAATCTAGATAAAGGTATGAAGAAATATATATCTTATTACCAGATTTGTAACAACTCTAACCATCCTATAGTTTAATATCAAAAAGTCCATACTTTTTCCGAGTAGCACCGTAATTTATTACAAGCTTTTATTTTACTTGCCATGTTAGTTATTTAGTTAGTGGACAAATGCTGCAAGCTAAGTTTGACCCCCTTCCCAGTGTCGAAGAACGAAGTTTTTACAAAAAAACTTATTACAATAAAACAAGAAAATTATTTATTTAGTAGCACGCTATAAAGAGGGCTTACACTGAAACGCAAAATCTATATATACTATTACTATATGTATACTATTACTTTACGGTAAGTATACTATTATAAACTATATAAGGTGTTGTAAAAAAAGCAGACGGAATTTTAAGGGGTCAATGTACTCATGCATACAAACAACTTTTACTATGGTCAAACATTCAAAATCTCAAAAAAAAACAGCTGTTCCATAGAAAATATAAAATCGAATAGATCAAAATGTGTGGAACAGCTGATTTTTTTCGCGATTTCAATGTTAGTACCATAGTAAAAGTTGTTTATATGCATGAGTTCATCGTCGACTTTTACAACACCTTATATTTTCTTTCTTTTACTCTTAATTCTTTTGAATCTATAATATTCACTTTTATGTCCCAAATAACAAAAACAAAATTAATAATTTACATCAGAAACTTTGTAACGAGTAAAATATTCTCACCAGCTGGTTGGAGACATCGGAGTGGTCCTTGCGGGTCATGCCCTCGCCGATGGCGGACTTCATGAGACGGGACAGAGACGGCAACACGTTCACGGGCGGGTAGATCTGACGGTTGTGCAGCTGACGGTCTACGTAGATCTGGGGCGAGAGATAACGAGCTATTTGTAATGGCAATGTGTGTTAGAATGTTCAAAAAAATACCAAATTGTCAATTGTCAATCCTTCAACGCCCCAGAAATGAGACACAATAGATTTGCCATTGTTCTCCGGCCCTATTCGGCCGGTCAGGCGGCCGGCCGGGCAATGGAATGTATATGCCGCAGGCAGATAGATGAATCTGCCAGATAGTTCAGTATGGCGGCAACAATTTGAAAAATTGGGTTTATATTCGTCTAAAGCAGTGTTTTCTAGTCTAGGACCCATAAAAAAAATTCAAAGAGCGCACGGACCATTTCCAAAAAACGATGTAAATAAAGAACTATGTAATAATTTGTTTGCCATTAAAGTTTACTTATATACTTAAATAATTAGTGTGACGGTTGCTGCTGCTTATTATGCTGGATTAGAATGTCAAAGTGAAGAGCTGTTTTTGATAACGCAAGGCGCATGTCATCTTTCACTTCTAGCCGATTCCGATTCTTAGTTTTTATGGACAATAAAGTTGAAAACCCTGCTTCACAGAGATAAGTACCTACCTAGTTGCAAACGGAATCAGAACTGACATAGCTCGTTGACAAGTCGGGGGTAAGCTAGAGCTAAATGACACCAAAAGTCGGCTAAGTTTTTTGCGTCAAATTCTGTTTGCAATACTTCTTTTGATCACACAACGAAAGTAGGCTTATCATGGACCCCCAGCTTTCATTCATGGACCACAGGTTAAGAAACCCTGGTCTAAAGGCCTCTACCGGCTTTACCCGGGCGGGTTAGGCCGCCCGGGCTTGCTTTGCGAAGATTATGTATGAAAACAAGCCCGGCGGTTTAAATTCGGTTAAGTTATTATTATTATTATTAATAGGGGGGACGCCAGCGAAGCCAGACGGGTGATCAGTCACCTAGGTCGGGACCATTTCACCCAGTTCCCCAAGTCCCTTAAAAGCTGAAAAATCAGGGGGGAGGCGGGTTATCATTTACCCCACCGGCGTCGGACCCTCGAACCTACCTGTGCGCTTACAGTACCTGCTGAGTTGACTTATCGTTAACTTCTTTAGATCCTCTTCCTTAAGCTTGTCCGCTCCAAAGAGCTCCCAGCGCAGTGATGCGTACATCGGGCACTCTGCCATGAAGTGGTAGCTTGTTTCTTCTCTTTCTTTGCATTGCGGACAGATAGGGTCGTCTGTCCGTTTAATCACTGATAGGTGTCTGTTTAGTGGGCAGTGCTCAGTACTTACTGGGCACTGCCCACATTCAATCGCGTTGAAAGAGTTGAGCTTGCTCAATATTTTTTTGCATTCAACGGTCAATGCAATTGAACGAAAGTAGAACGTGTAAACATAATTGAATGAATCACTAGTTGTTAATTTTCAATATGCTACCTGATTGGTAGAAACTTTCAAGCAATGCGAATTGATTGGTTTTCTTTATAATTTTGATAGCTCACTTTTAAGAAACGTGTAAACAGCAGTGTCTTTCACTTCTGCGCCTTTGAACCAAAGTGAATCAATTTGGTTGAACCATGTAATATCGGCATTAAATGTTTCTCACCTGTCCCTCAGTAATGTAACCCGTTAGATCGGGGATGGGGTGAGTGATGTCATCGTTGGGCATCGTCAGGATGGGGATCTGGGTGATGGACCCGCTGAGGCCCCCCCTCATAGATGGTGGCCAGATCAATGCGTTAAATGTCTCTTACCTCTCCCTCAGTAATGTAGCCCGTTAGATCGGGGATGGGGTGAGTGATGTCATCGTTGGGCATCGTCAGGATGGGGATCTGGGTGATGGACCCGCTGAGGCCCCCCCTCATAGATGGTGGCCAGATCAATGCGTTAAATGTTTCTCACCTGTCCCTCAGTAATGTAACCCGTTAGATCGGGGATGGGGTGAGTGATGTCATCGTTGGGCATCGTCAGGATGGGGATCTGGGTGATGGACCCGCTGAGGCCCCCCCTCATAGATGGTGGCCAGATCAATGCGTTAAATGTTTCTCACCTGTCCCTCAGTAATGTAACCCGTTAGATCGGGGATGGGGTGAGTGATGTCATCGTTGGGCATCGTCAGGATGGGGATCTGGGTGATGGACCCGCTGAGGCCCCCCCTCATAGATGGTGGCCAGATCAATGCGTTAAATGTCTCTTACCTCTCCCTCAGTAATGTAGCCCGTTAGATCGGGGATGGGGTGAGTGATGTCATCGTTTGGCATCGTCAGGATGGGGATCTGGGTGATGGACCCGCTGAGGCCCCCCCTCATAGATGGTGGCCAGATCAATGCGTTAAATGTTTCTCACCTGTCCCTCAGTAATGTAACCCGTTAGATCGGGGATGGGGTGAGTGATGTCATCGTTGGGCATCGTCAGGGTGGGGATCTGGGTGATGGACCCGCTGAGGCCCCCCCTCATAGATGGTGGCCAGATCAATGCGTTAAATGTTTCTCACCTGTCCCTCAGTAATGTAACCCGTTAGATCGGGGATGGGGTGAGTGATGTCATCGTTGGGCATCGTCAGGATGGGGATCTGGGTGATGGACCCGCTGAGGCCCCCCCTCATAGATGGTGGCCAGATCAATGCGTTAAATGTCTCTCACCTGTCCCTCAGTAATGTAGCCCGTTAGATCGGGGATGGGGTGAGTGATGTCATCGTTGGGCATCGTCAGGATGGGGATCTGGGTGATGGACCCGTTGCGGCCTTCCACTCGCCCGGCACGCTCGTAGATGGTGGCCAAATCGGTGTACATGTAACCTGGGTACAAATGATAAGGCTATCACAGTCTATAGATAGATAGCCATACTAATATTATCACACACAGAAACACCTGCATTTAATAATAATTGAATTTTTGAATCAAATAGGACTGTAATGTTAACCATAAGCACGATAATTTTTTTATCACCCTGGATAATTTTAGGGATTATTCTACTTATGAAAACAAAGAACTTTTATTATGGAACCAATACTGAAAACGACGAAAAAAAAATCATCTGTTCGAAACACTTTGATTAAAATATTTTTGCACTTTTGTATTTGTATCAGTGTCGGTCCCATAATAAAAGTAGTTTGTTTTCATGAGTAGAATAATCCCAAAAATGAAATGAAATAAAATAACATCCGTCGGGCTACGAACCTGGGAAACCACGTCGTCCGGGCACCTCCTCGCGGGCGGCCGACACCTCACGCAGCGCCTCGGCGTACGACGACATGTCGGTCAGGATGACCAACACGTGTTTCTGTGGAGAGAGGACAGATACATAAAGTATACAGTGTGCCCAAAGAGCTTAGACTAAATACTGAGGTAACTGGAGATAGTACTACTAACACTTTTTTGTAGACTGTGGCTGTCTTCCGTCTCACCTACTCTTTGAAACAAAACGTATATAAGACAAGACAGCCACTACGTAGATAAATATCAAATTTGCTGGGCACATTTTTATATTCAGGCTGGAAACTCCAGTTTTCTTGTAGAAGCTCCTTGAGTGTGCCACTCGATATGGTGCACAAACGAAAAGGGTGTTGTGTTGACTACACCGGATTTTATTGACAAAAAAAATAGAAAAAAAATATGATAAGTATAAAATATTGCACATGTTACAATTTATTTAAAAAAAAACTTTTTTAGGTCCTTAGGACATAAAAAAAAATAGATTTCAAACCAAAAGAGATATCGTCATGAAATAAACGCTAAAATATTTGTGAAGGATTGGAACATAAGTGGAAGAGTAAAATTAATTCATAAAAGATGACTAAAATTACAAAAAAAGAGACGAAATCAAACATTTTCGAGAACTTTTTTACACTTTTTTTTTCATTGGCGATTTTTGCAAAATAATCCCAATATAAGTATATTTTTTTTTTAAATACTTACATCGTAACATTCGTAACATGTGCAATATATATATTTTTTTTTTGTTGATAAAAAGTCTTACCTCGCACTGGTAAGCCAAGAACTCAGCAGCGGTCAAAGCCAAACGTGGAGTAATAATTCTCTCAATGGTGGGATCATTGGCCAAGTTCAAGAACAAGCACACGTTCTCCATAGAACCATTCTCCTCGAAGTCCTGCTTGAAGAATCTGGCTGTTTCCATGTTCACACCCATAGCGGCGAACACGATGGCGAAGTTGTCTTCGTGGTCGTCCAGCACCGATTTACCGGGGATCTGGGAAGGAGGTAAACATTAAGAAAAGCCCATTTTATCTATAACTACCAAAGTTTTACTTAGTGGATCTCAGGAGTTCGCAACAAGGACTTTCAGCCTTATCCTACTTAACCACGTCGATGGCAGAAATACCTGCATTATCCGCCTATGTGGTCTAGGATCCAGAGGTCCCGAGTTCGATTTCCAGAGGGAAGTATTCGGTTTGGTTGGTGGTAGGCTTGTTCTAAGTCCGTTTGGCCAGCTAACACTGCCTTATCTAAGCCTGACCCCATAACAACGATGTTGTCAGCATTGTTATGTTCCGGCAGTTAGAGATAAGATAGCCAGACCTCAGTGGTTGAGGGTTCCGGGAGTAACTCGCTTCCACTTTCAGCCTTATCTTCACTTAACATCTGTGTGATGAAGTGTAAGTGCTATCCCGTTGTGTATTGGAAAAACGAAATAATATATATCTCTTCTTTTTATCACTACATGTACGTACAGTCAGCGTCAAAATGATCAAAGCGTTCAAACCTACCAAAAATATCTCAAGATTTGACAAAAATCCCTCTTGGCACAAATACTTTAAGGTGGACTATCATTTGTTGTCATTTGTTCTCACACAACAAATGAAAATGCATCTTTACGTCTTGAGTGAAGGTTGATTTTTGTCAAATCTCTAGATACCTTTGGTAAGTTTGAACGCTTAGATCATTTTGACGCTGACTGTCAACGATCATCAGAAACTCACCTTGACAAGACCGGCTTGCCTACAGATCTGCGCGGCGATCTCGTTGTGAGGCAGACCAGCGGCTGAGAAGATGGGGATCTTCTGCCCACGAGCGATGGAGTTCATCACGTCGATGGCAGAGATACCTGCGTAAACATATTCCTGTTGAAACTGTTGCGGCAAGTTGTGGATGTGCGATGTGGGATGTGGTGGGAAGGGATAGACATACTAGAGCTTAGTTGACTAGATATTTTTGTGTATCAGTCCAAAATAACAACGGTTGCTAAGAAATGTATCCAAGATAGGCCTGTCTCTTACAGATCGCGCCAAACTTCTAGTCCGCTCAGGGGGCCGATTCTCAGGCATTCGAACTTTTTCAGTGTGGTAATTCGTATATCGAACATTTTGTTTGTGGTTTCTATTGAAAAGTTAGAACGTTTCAAACAAATTAATCTGTCCCACATGTCAACAAATTCATTTTGACAGCTAAGTTCGTATACGAACATCGATTGGTCCGTACCACTCGTTGCGTTCGACTGGTTATCGATCGAACTTTTTCGATTGTGAAATTCTGACAATACACAAAACTGTGTTAAATTTGAATTTCGAGCTTATAAAAGTGAACTTTTCTCGATTGCCTGAGAATCGGCCCCCTGAAGTTGCTTCGCGCAGATTGTACAGTCAGGTATAAATATTTATGTCCGCTTATTTTTATTCCGATTTAAAAATGCTAAAAGGTGCTAAAAGGTTAAAATTGATAATAATTTGAATCAATAAAAAACAGTAGCTGATACCTATATTTTGCTATGTACAATCTGCGCGAAGCAACTTCAGAGCGGACTAGAAGTTTGGCGCTACCTATACTAAGAATTGATTATTGGGCCTTGCCCTTAAAAGGCTTGTACGCACAAACGGACGAACATGGAGAACACGAAAATCGAATAGGAACATTTTGTTTTGTACATGCGGACATGAATAAACAAGAAGAATAAACTACACTAACACATCCAATGAAACGCCTACAGAATAACGATATTCGCACGATCTAACATCTCCTGAGGATGCCCCGGGTTGGGGCGAAACACGTGTAGAGTAGTCTAATCGGTGAAGGTGCAAGGTGTGACGTTGTCTTGCTATCTGCAGCTGCAGGTATTGTGCACTGGTTTGTTGTACTACTAGTTTGGTGGTGTACATTTGCATTTTGTGTTTTTTGCGGAATTATGCTAAATTTTTTTTTTTATATATATATTAGGTCTTTACCTATGAAATTGCCGTTTTGTATGGAGATTTTTGTAATTATTTTTTTTCCATACTAACGTTTTTGTAATTTATTCTACGACTAATATTATGTAACTTTACAAAATTTTACACACGTATTTATGGACATTTTAACGACTAGTTGCCACATTCATTAAGAGAAAAAAATATATTTTCAATAAGTTACAACTAATAAAGTACGAAATTCTGGAAACAAAAATAGTCGTAACTTTCGGGATAAGTTTTTTCTATGAAATTAATCAAATTTCGTGGTTATTAAATTATCAAAAGTTGCTCGATACGGTCATAATGTAACGCAATTTTATTTTATTTTATTTTATTTTATTTATTTATTAACATTTACATTGCAACTTACAGCTATTTTTGCCAAAACATTACAACATATAAAAATACAGAACAGAAAAGATATTTACAAAACATGAAATATAATAGAACTTACTTAGCTAAAAACGAACTTATCTTAATACATAAATAGGCTAATGGATCAACAAATATGTCGGCATCCTGGACCAAATTTAAAAATGCATTGAGAAGGTAAGCCGCTCGCGCAGTGGGAGCGTTGCGAGCGTGCCGTGTACGTAAAATAATATTAAAGAAATTATATATTTCTAATATTATAAAAGTTGTTAAGCTATATGTACTTACAAAAGAAAAAAACGGCAATTTCATATTGAAAGACCTATTATTTGATTTTGATCTGTGAGCAGCCCATTAGCCATATACAGATGAGTTGTACGTTATTAGTTTGAAGGGCGCGCTTCCATCGATGCGGCTACCCTTATACATCACAACACAATGTACATCCGGTGACGATGTCCATTGTTGGTTGTCATTAAGCTAAATATGTTAATTTTTTCACAATGATATTTATTAGTAGTACATTTATGAGAACAAAGTGTTCGAAACGTACGAAACATAGATATTTTTAAAATATTTTGATTTTATTTCAATGTTCATAATCATTCAATCATCAAAAATCTTATTTGCCACTGTCTTCAAATGTTATTAATTATTATTTAACTTCCTCAATCCATTATGAAACGATTTTAAAATAGGTAATAACCGCATAATTTTTAAAACATTTTGTTAATTTCGAAGTTCATTAATTTACTTTGTAAAAAAAAACACTGTCTTCAAATGTTCCTTCCTTAGTCCATTATATGAGGATCAGGATAGATACATACCAGTCTGGATCATTTCCTCGGGGTAGATACGCGACCAGGGGTTGATGGGCTGTCCCTGGATGTCCAGGAAGTCCTCCGCCAGAATCGGGGGTCCCTTGTCAATGGGCTTGCCGGAGCCGTTGAAGACACGACCTGTACAGATAACACAAAAATCATTTAGGTTTTGAAATCATTTTTTTATTGAATAACTTTACAACATTAAAATGTGGTTGACTGATTGTTGTGTCCTAGATTCATTGTGTCAACCTAGTAATATTATAATTAATGTGAAAGTTTCGATGTTTGTTACTCAATCACGCCAAAACGGCTGAACGGATTTGGCTGAAATTTAGGACACAGATACTTTGTAGCCTGGAGAGGAACATAGGCTACTTTTTATCCCGGAAAAACATCACATTCCCGCAGGATAACGTCGTGTAGTCCACGCGGGCGAAGCCGCGGGCGGAAAGCTAGTAATATTATAAATGTGAAAGTTTAGATGTTTGGATGTTTGTTACTCAATCACGCCAAAACGGCTAATCGGGTTTGGCTGAAATTTGGGACGTAGATACTTTGTAGCCTGGAGAGGAACATAGGCTACTTTTTATTCCGGAAATATCACATTCTGGGTAAACGTCGGGTAATTTACACGGGCGAAGCCGCGGGCGGAAAGCTAGTACCTATTAGATAAGTAAGATAGCTAGTTCCTCAGTTATTGAGGATTCCGGTAGTGCGCTTCCATCTTGAGCCTTCATCATCATCATTTTTTCTTGAGCCTTATCGCCACTTAAATTCAGGTGTGATGTGATGAAGGCAAAGTGCTACCCTGTTGTAGATAAAAAAAAATCACTGTCCTTACCCAACATATCCTCAGAGACGGGGGTCCGCAGAATGTCGCCGGTGAACTCGCAGAGAGTGTTCTTGGCGTCGATGCCCGAGGTACCCTCGAACACCTGAACGACGGCCTTGGAGCCGCTGACTTCCAGCACCTGATTAAATAATGCATGAGGAATGAAAATCGTAAAAACATTGGGGTAAAGCAACATGCAAATTTAGCCAATTCTTAAAAATAACATATTTCCTTAGTGATTGAGGATTCCGGGAGTAGTGCATCTTTTAGCTTCCACCAGACTTATCATCACTTGACATCAGGTATGATGCAGGATAAATGCTACCCCGTTGTGGTTAAAAAAAATATAGAAAAACTGTCCGGGTGAATGCATTCACCACTGAGCTATGGAGTCGTTAGTGACCCAATTCCTGGCGGACTTCGAGAATGGGTAATTTTTTTTATAATATTTCATTTTCAATAGTAAAAAATTGCATTGTGAATGCAAAAAAGGAAATTGCCAATTCTGCATAATTTAACAAAAATATATTATTTTTTTTTCGAGGAGCCCGTGGCGCAGTGGATAGCGGGCTTGGCCTGCGATCGTTGAGGCTAAGCAACGTTGGGTTGGTGCTTTGGAAGGCACGTTAAGCCGTTGGTCCCGGCTGCAACTGCAGTCGTTAATACCCACCAATCCGCACTGAGCCCGCGTGGTGGGTCATGGCTCATTCTCCTTATTCATCCATAAGGAAGGCCAGTGCCCCAGCAGTGGGGACATTAAAATGGCTGATGATGATGATGATGATGATAACAAAAATATAAATTTCTTAACTTTGGCTTAGAATAGTACTCTCTCCAATTTATAATATTATATTTTTATTCAAAAATAACATACTCCAATGACAAAAGAAAATTTAAGAATAAACAGATTATTATTTGATTGAATCAGGCGTCACTTGGCCACACAAGGTGTGTCACTGGTTTGCGAGCTGCAGGTATTGTGCACCAATAGATTCATGGTGTATGTGCAATTTTTTGTTGTTTGTGGTTTTTGCTGAAGTAAGCTTTTTTTTTTTTTTCCTTATCTTGCAATCAGTCGGATTGACTATAAGCAGATGGTTTGTAGTCAATATGGCTTGTAGGGAGCCACTTCCATCAGAGCGCGCCCATTATTGCTTGCAGTCAACTGTCTAGGTGACTGAGTATGGTCTAGTCAAAAATGTCTTGCCTCTTCTTGAGTCGACGAATGCTCTCAGATATGGTTAGCTGTCCTGCAAGCTGATTTGGGTGTTTATGTAGTCGTGACTTATAGTTAGCACCACAGCAGCTAATCACTTCTTTGACCATTGGCAGATTCAGGATGTCATGGATCTCCTCTGTTTTGATAAACCATGGCGCGTTAGATATTTGTTTTAAGATGTAATTCTGCGCCCTTTGAATTATCATGATATTGGAGTCGTAGGCAGAACCCCATAGTTCAATTCCGTAAGTCCAGATTGGTGAGCTGAAGTAAGCTACATATATTTTTTAGCACAAAGAATACTTATATACAGGAAAAATTTTTGACCGGTGCACAAATTTTTAGGATCAACTCAGAATCGGTAAGTGAACAACATTCTCCTAGAAACATGGGCCGAAATACGACAAAAAATTTTGGACTTCCCATACTAAATCGATCACGTGATCAGTGCGATTTGTATGAAGAGTCAAAAAATTTTTGTCATATTTCGACCTATGTTTCTAGGAGAAAGTTGTTCACTTACCGATTCTGAGTCGATCTTAAAAATTTGTGCACTGATAAAAAATTTACCCTGTATATTGTTCACTAAATGTTTCCATGTCTGTCTATACTGCAGTAACACATTCCTGTATTTAGATGTGAATATCAATATCAAGGAAAGAGGTAGAGTGCCCAAGATATTCTTGAACCTCATGGTGCCCGTCTGTCAAGTTTATCTAGAGAGTCAGAGACAAGGCGAGGTATGTGAGGCCGCAGCTTTAAAGTGTCCTTACCTGACCAGACCGGAGGGTGCCATCAGCAAGCTTCAGCTGCACAATCTCTGAGAACTTGGGGAACTTCACCTCATCGAGGATGACCAATGGCCCGTTAACACCCGACACCGTCTTGTAAGCTGTAAGGAAAATTAAACAAATGTCATGAAACAATAGCAAATAAAGATTTGGGTTTTGGTCCAGGAACTATAAAACCTTTGTTTAATTAAATCATACAACTTCTATGTAAAATGAATATGGGTCATTACAGATGGTATCAAAAGCATCATTTGCCATTCCTAAGTCCTGAGCATTGAAAAATATACACAATACTTATTTGGTTACTTGGCTAAATAAATAAATAGGTAGGTATGCAAAACTCTCAAATGTTTTACCAATCTATTTTTTTGTGTTAAGAAATGGTTCAATTAAACACCATTGAAAAAATATTGGTCAACCAAATGTAAGCTTGACCATAAAATGGGTCATGCCATTTTATGCCATCATTATGTTAAGCTACATAGATTCAGTGCTGATGATTAGCAACTCAAATTCTCTCATTACCAATTAGATTATGAGTAAAAAGTTTTTTGTAAAAATTGTATTTTCATGAACAGCTTTTTTTGCTGACTGTACTTAAATATTGTATTGTCATCTAAACCAAACCTTTATACAAAATTTCAGCTCCATTGGACGCTGGGAAGTGGGTCGAATTAAGCTTGCAAGATTTGTCCCATACAAACTAACTTATATGGCAAGTTGAATAAAAGCTTGTAAAAAGACACTTCTTTATAGTACTAACGTACTTAATACTCAATACCCAATATCTTTATCACAGTCTAGTCCATAAAATGGTGTTACAATAAGTAGAGAACATTATGAACCCTTTTAACCACAGAATTTTATTCTTAATATGCCACTACATGCTTCCTCAATTAATACTGGGCTTAACATCAAGCATTTTAAGATTAAAAATAAATTAGCTAAATGATGGTTTTTATTAAAACTTAGGTACTGTTTCTTTAACATAATAATTTTGAAATCTTGTCAATAGTTCATTTTAGTCAAGTTAACCATATATTTACTAGATAACTTTATATTTCTGATCTTATTATAAAAGTAGTAAGTATAGAACTAAATTACTAGATTGTGTAATTAAATCACATGACAAAAACTTAAAAAAAATGAGAACAGCTAATTTTGATGACAATCATGATCATTTTGATAGAAAATCTGTGCCAACTTGATGAAGTTGATGGTTACTTCAAAATCAGCTGATCATCATAAATGGGAAGAAATTTATGTACTTTTTTTATAAAAAGATTTTTACATGGAAAGCAGTAGGTCAGGGTCAGTAATGGGATTCATAGACATGAAAGTGGACTATGAATTTTAGATACCTGGAACTCGGCCGATTCACAAGTAATAAAATATTGGCCAAATTCTCTTGACATAGGACTTGCAAGTAAGCCTTTCATCAATTCTAATTCAAACAACTAATGGGCCTACAAAACTAAAAATGTTCAAGGATAGCTTTATAGCATAGGAAGTAGAGCTAATCTTGATGATAAAATAGCTCGATATCTAGTGGCGATCACAAGATGCGCAATGTCTAGGGCTGAAAATCAAAGGCATTTCCTTCCATGTCGCTTAAACGCAATCATTTCACGGGAAGAGGATAGTTAGAATGTACCCAAAAGGATAAAAACAAATAGGCGTAGATAGGTACTGAATTTGGAGCAAAATCGATTTCCATTGACAAAATTTATGACGTTACATTCTGGAGAGAGTTACAAGTTCTACTTACTCAGACGGGGCTGGGATATGAAGTCCCGGGACACGGCGAGGACATGTTCCTTGTTGGCCTCGTTATATGAGAGGGTCTTTGCCATTTTTCCGTTTTTACTTTTCGGCAGCCCGTTCAATAAAAACTAAACTGCGCTGCCTCCTCGCCCGAAAACTGACGAGACGAATGGAGAAATTGTCTATGCCCGTTCACGTGCTGTCACGTGATCAATCACAAGGAAAATGTTGCCAACTTATAATGAACAAATCCATAATATTAAAAAACAATTTTCGCAACGTTTTGAATACTCAAAGTTCGTAACTAACAAATAAGTTGCGGCTCCGCTGCCGATAACGGTTCCCAAAAAAATATTGGGATGTGAACCGATAGTGGCCAATTATACCGGTCTCTTTCACTCGATTCTGTCAAGCCCGGAGAGTAAGAGGAACGGGGGGGCTACCGGCTAAGAAATCTGGATATGGGTATGGGCTTCAACTGTCATTTGAATTCCTTATTCTGATAGATGTTTGCTGCTTTGTTCTGTTGAACGTTGGAAGCTAGTTATCGTTATACCCGACGTCACAAAACAAGGAACTGATAGCGGCTATTTTCTTTATAAAATTGACTTAAAGTTCCCAAAAACGTATGAAGTTCATATCCATAAAGTTACGCGGTAGCCCCCCTGGTATAACCAGGGAGGCTACCGGCTAAGAAAAATGGATATGGGTATGGGCTTCAACTGTCATTTGAATTCCTTATTCTGATATATTTTTGCTGCTTTGTTTGTTCTGTTGTAGTTCTTTGTTCGCGGTAGCCCCCTGGGGGGCTACCGCGTAACTTTATGGATATGAACTTCATACGTTTTTGGGAACTTTAAGCCAATTTTATAAAGAAAATAGCCGCTATCAGTTCCTTGTTTTGTGACGACGAGTATAACGATAATTAGCTAGCAACGTTCAACAGAACAAAGCAGCAAAAATCTATCAAAATTAGGAATTCAAATGACAGTTGAAGCCCATACCCATATCCATATTTCTTAGCCGGTAGCCCCCCAGGCCAGGGGGGCTACCGCGTAACTTTATGGATATGAACTTCATAAGTTTTTGGGAACTTTAAGTCAATTTTATAAAGAAAATAGCCGCTATCAGTTCCTTGTTTTGTGACGTCGGGTATAACGATAACTAGCTAGCAACGTTCAACAGAACTAAGCAGCAAAAATCTATCAAGATATGCTATGGAATTGCGTAAAGTCAATCGTATTCATTTGACAGTTCATATTGTATCATAAGAAATTTCATTCCATACAAATTGCAGCCGGTTGAATACGATATGATCTGTCAAATTGATACGATTACCTTACGCAATGAGCGGTTTTCCTTTGACAGATAATACGTCAAAATTAGTTCCAAATCCTCTGAGTACTGAATCCTATGGAGATGTGAAGGATTAAAGGAATGAAACTACACAAAATGTGAGACATGCACAAGCATATAATTAACAACCAAACCATTTAGATACACGGAAAAGAGGAAGTGACCACAGATCACAGATACAGTCAGTGTGGCCATCATAAGCTATAGATTAAAAAGTTAATGTTTGCGTTCAATCACTAACACTCCCCACAGAACGCAAACCCATTTTTCCAATACAATACAAATGTTTTTCTAAAGTAGTACCTTTCGTTAAATTATCAGCTACCATATTACAACCATTTTCAAATAAAAATTTAACTTTGGATTTTACAATATTTTCTCTGAGGAAATGCAAACGAATATCTATATGTTTAGTCTTCGACTTATAACAATCTGTTGAGGCCAATTTAATTGCACTCTGATTATCGCAGTAGATCAGAAGTGCACCGTCTTCGCTTTGGCCGAGTTCAGTTTGCAGCTGCTGGAGCCACAGAGCCTCCTGTGTTGCTGACGCCATAGCCATGTATTCGGCCTCTGCCGTTGAAAGCGCTACAGTCTGTTGTTTACAGGAATTCCATGAAATAGAAGCATTCTGAAACAGAAAAGTGTAACCCGTGCACGATCTTCTGTCCAGCGGATCACTTGCCCAGTCAGCATCGCAGTATCCTATTATTGCATTTGAATCTTCTTTGACATAGCATAACTTTAAGGTCTTAGTGCCTTGAAGATATCTCAGGACTCGTTTTATTCCAAGCCAGTGCTGATTTCCAGGATTATTACAGTATTGACTCAACTTATTTACTGCAAAAGTAATGTCAGGTCGAGTTACATGTGCTAGATACACAAGACACCCCACCGCTTCTCTGTATGGAAAATTACAATTTTCATCTTCAGGTTTTCTCTCAAATTTTGCATTAACCTCTATAGGAGTACGATTTGGTTTACAATCTGACATGCCAAAACGATCCAACATAAGATTAATGTATTTCTCTTGGTCTATCATTATTACACCTGTCTCACAGTTCCTATTTATATTTATACCAATACACTGCCTCACCTCACCCAGGTCTTTCACGCTAAATTCTGCCTTCAATTTTTCTTTAATTTCTGCAGAAGTGTTCTTGTCATTTGTGAAAATCAAGAAATCATCGACCCAGACTGCAATAAAAAACATTATAGATTTATTAATTAGATAATAAATACACGGATCAATTTTCGATCTTGTCAGACCAATTTTAAGTAAAACATCATTCAGTTTGTAACGATGTCGATTCGTACCAGTCATTATGGATGGTTAAATACTCTATGATGACTGGAAACTCCATCTAGTTCTACATACTGGCCATTAATTTTATCGAATCCTATCCTGTTCTTTCAATTCAAATTCAAAATCTTCGTTTTCACGTGTCCTGTTCATCATTTTTGATTCAGTTCTACTAAAATCACCAAGCCGTACAGAGCTCTCGGAGCATTACCAGTTTTTATATCGGTTTGAGTTTAATTATAGTTTTAAATAAGTGGAACCCTTGACCCTTGGAAAGGGTTCCTATGCTTCCTAATCTTCCTATTCTTCCTATACGTTTCTTTATTACTACCTTTACAATAAAAGTCAAGTCCCTATAAACATCATCTTTTTATTCATCTATTATCTACAAATTAAATACTGGGCGGTGACTTCCGACGTTCCGGCTAGTCTACCGCTGGCCGACGAGGTCGTCCCGTCACACTGGCTCTCCGGCAAACGAAGAATCGAAGAAGGATCTCTCTCCAAGGCTAGGACTCCGGAGTGCAGATAACCATATCCCTATACTATTTCAACGTTCCCATTCTCCATTATCTGTAAAAAAAATATTATTAGGATTTTGTGTTATGTACTAATTTTCCCCACTTTCCTTTTTCTATGTTTTAATTTTAATATATTGTATTATATCAACCATCCCCATTTCGACACACTATACCGTACAATTTCACTACTTAATACACTTCAATCACCCTAACACACATTTTACAGACAATAAAACGATCGGCGCTACTACTGCTGGTTACAAATGTAATCGGTTCCCGATGCTTTAGTAGCGAAGACATTTCACTCACAAACTTTACCTACTATACATATTATTTCAAAAATACTTCCAGTACTCTATACTATTTAATACTACAGCCCTACAGACATCACCTACTATACGGCTTGTTTAACCGACAGCTACATAAACACTCGAGGTTTTGGGATTTAAACCATTGGTTATTCCAAATCTAGTTTGTTAATACATCCTCGGCTTTGGAGAATATCCAGACCCGGGTTACTACACTCTTAGCTTGTAATTCTATAAGCTAAGTATACTCACAATCACTACATACACCAAACAATCAAAATTTTTACATAAACTACACGACTGCACAGTTATTTTTTCGTACTTACCATCAAATTACTATTTTTTGTATTTGTTTCATAATATAGTTGTGAATTTCGGATTCACGTACGTTATTTTTACGTTTTATGTCAATAATTTTCACAAGTTGACATTATCGGACGTTGTCACCATATTATTTTCAAAAAGAACAAATTTCCTTTTTAAATCAAGAAAAAGTTTTATACCATACGATTTTTTAAAACGTATTGATTAAATACTCATTGCTTATTTTGTCATATTTAAATATTGTACCATAGTTCCACAAATTATTTACTATGGATATTTTACAACTAAACAAACCTGAAATTATTTACGAACTTAAATTACGTAACGCAAATTTCCAACCGACTCAAACTGCCGTTGAATTGCGTGAACTTCTAGCAAATATTTTATTGGAACCTAATTTATATCCACCATCCACATCAAGCCCGTATACATTTACCCTTGATATGGATGAAATAAAAAAATGTTTAGACGTTATAGACGTAACGCTTTCTTCTTACCCCGCTAGAAAATCAAAAATTATACCTTATATCACTCACATTCGGAACAGATTATCGTTAATAGAAATAAACACAGAAAGTACACCCCAAGAAATTCAAATTTATAAATCTCTTTGGGATCAACTTAAAATACATGAACAGCATTTCAAAACTCTCGAACCATCTCCATCTACATCTACTTACCATTCCACGGTGTCTCTTCAGGAGACTACTATTCCAAATTCATTTTTTGAAACTTTAACTCAAACTTTATCTAATATAGCAAATACACGACCAAACACAGAGATTAAAAAAATTTCTTTTTCTGGCGATGGTTGTCCCAGGGAATTCATTCTAAAAGTAGAAGAATTTGCTACTGCAAGAAACATGAGCCATAACACATTATTTAACCACATTTACGACATACTTTCAGGAATAGCTTTAGATTGGTTTAGAGCCAACAAAGATTTTATTAGAGATTGGGAAACCTTTAAAACATCCTTATTTAAATATTTCGAAATTACAGACTATGATTACAAACTTAAAAAATTTATCGATTCACGTAAACAAAAAATTAATGAACGAGTTATTATTTATTTTGCCACAATGGAGTCTTTATTCCGTAAACTTCATGAACCACTCACAGAAAAACAAAAAATTGAAATTTTACGACGAAATTTAAGACCAGAGTTCGGTCAAAGATTATTACCTAACGATTTATCTTCATTAAATACATTATTAGAATCTTGCAAATGGTTTGAAAACTGTTTGGAAGTTTCAAATACTAACTCTGAATTATCTAATATTTTACCTACCTCATCGAAACAAAAAAGTTTTCCTATATCTCACAGCTCCGATAATATACATTCACATACCTACACACCCTCAACACCCATTCATGCAGTTTCGACCACTCAACAACGGAAAATATTTTCTTGTCCTCGTTGCCGAACAGATGACCACAACTTAAATGCTTGTACTAATACTAATAAAGTTTGTTTTCGATGCGGAAAACAAAACGTTATCTTTACTAATTGTCCAAAATGTAACATTACTCCAAAAAACTAATAAGTGAGGATCGTAGAAAATCGAATTTCGACAAGTCAGATTGGGACAACTGGCTAAATACTATTAAAATATTTTTTAAATCTTATAAAATTTCTACGCTCCTCTTTACAAATACTACTGATACTGAACGTCCCTACATTAATATTAACGTCAACGGTTTATTATTAGCCGGACTATTAGATAGTGGTAGCGCAATCACTATTTTAGGCAATAACTCTCATAAATTATTACTCCAACATGGTTTTAAGATAGAACACGACACCATTATACACGGTACGGTTGCAAATGGTCAACCTATACGTTCTATTGGGTATATTAACTTACCTACTATATATAATAATCAATTTTGTAATACTATTGCTCACATTATACCTAGCATCTCAGAATCATTTATACTAGGCATTGACTTTTGGAAGAATTTTAACTTAGCTCCCCAGATTCTTTCCAAAATTACTATTCATAAATCCTCAAACGCTCCAACTTTCTTAATTAATACTACTAATATTAAATTGAATAATTATAACAATCTTTCGGAAACCGAGCGCGTTATAACCGATACTATCATTCAAAATTTTAAAAACATTTCTACTGAAATTTTACCTCTTGGGAAAACTCATTTAGCTGAACATCACATTGACACCGGTGATCATCCTCCTATACGTCAACGGTGCTATCGTTTATCTCCTGTGAAACAAAAAGCTCTTTGCGAAGAAGTAGATAATATGCTAAAACTAGATGTGATTGAGCCTTGTGAGAGCCCTTGGCTTAACCCCGTTATTATTACCCCTAAAAAAGATGGTACTTGGCGTTTCTGTGTGGACAGCCGTAAACTAAATGATATTACCAGAAAAGACGCATATAAATTACCTTTTATTTCCGATATTATTGATAATCTTAAAGATGCTAAATACTTGTCATCTATTGACATCGCTAAAGCTTTTTGGGAGATTCCCCTTCGTGTCGAAGATCGTCCCAAGACTTCTTTTCACGTTCCGGGTCGCGGAACATATCAATTTAAAGTTATGCCTTTTGGTCTCACCAATGCACCCGCCACACAGCAAAGATTTATAGATAATCTTCTTTGTAACATCGACAGTAATGACGTTGACAGCTCTGTTTTCTGTTACTTAGATGACATAATAATCGTAAGTAAAACATTTGATGATCATATTACCCAATTAAATAAAGTTTTCAATAAACTAAAATCGGCTAACATCACTATCAATTTTCCAAAATGCGCGTTCTTTCGGAGCGAACTTAAATATTTAGGCTATTTAGTTAACGACAAAGGTTTACATACCGACCCCGACAAAATAAAAGCAATTCTAGAAATACAACAACCTAAATCTAGTAAAGAAGTAAAAAAGTTTCTTGGTACAGCGAGCTGGTACCGTCGCTTTTTACCAAATCTCAGCACTTTGGCTGCCCCTCTCACAAAGTTAACTTCAACCAGCAAAAAAGCACCTCCTTTTAAATGGACTTCTGAAGCAAATGATGCATTCAATTCAATTAAACGAGCTTTAGTTTCTACTCCAATTTTAACTTGTCCTGACTTTTCAAAACCTTTTGCTGTTCATTGTGATGCATCAGCATACGGGTTGGGAGCAATGCTTACACAAGAATTTGATGGCATAGAAAAACCTATTGCTTACATGAGTAAATCCCTTACTCAAACTCAAAGGAATTATTCAATTACTGAACGTGAATTATTAAGTGTCATAACTGCTCTAGAACATTGGCGTTGTTATGTGGATAACGGCCAGAAATTTACTATCTACACAGATCATTCTGCCCTTCAATGGTTTTTACATCTCGATAACCCCACAGGTCGATTAGCCAGATGGAGTATTCGTTTATCCATGTTTAATTTTGATATAAAACATAAAAAAGGTAAAGAACATCTTGTACCAGATACCCTATCTCGTATTAAACCCATTAACGCCATTAATATTAATATGTCCAATTCCAATGATGATTGGTATAATACCATCTTATCAAAATGCAAAACTAATCCATCTTCTACCCCTGATTATTCTATTAAAAATAATAACTTATATAAATATACACGATCTAATACTCCATATCATTCTGAATTTTCTTGGAAATTAGTTGTTCCTTTGGAACTACGAGATTCCGTCATTACGGAAAACCATTCTACACTTACAACAGCTCATTTCGGTACTTTTAAAACATATCACCGCATTAAAAATAGCTACTTTTGGCCTGGCATGTATAAAGACATAGCAACATATATATCCAAATGTGAAACTTGCCTTGCGTACAAACATCAAAACCAGCATACAATTGGTTTGATGGGTAAACCTAAACATTGTTCACGTCCTTTTCAATGTTTATCAATTGATTTAATTGGACCATTACCATTATCTCGCAAACTTAATAGATTTATTTTAGTAGCAACTTGTTGTTTTTCCAAATATTGTTTATTATATCCGATTAAACGTGCTACATCTTCAGTCATAAAACATATTCTTGAAAATCTAGTTTTTATGACATATGGTATTCCTGAAACAATTATTTTGGACAATGGCCCACAAATGATAAGCAATGAACTTACAGACTTATTTAAATTTTACAATATACCCAAGGTACACTATACTCCACGCTATTGCCCACAAGTAAATACAGTAGAACGCTACAATAAAACCATAATTACCGCAATCGCTTCATTTGTCGATGACGATCATAGAACATGGGATATTCACCTCAATAAAATTCAGTTTGCAATTAATTCTGCCGTAAATGAAACGACCCAATTCACGCCATCCTATCTAGTGTTTGGTCGTGAACTTGCCACATGCGGTTCCATTTACAACGCCGACACAACTGAAGATTCTATTCTAGCACCTAAAGATAAATATTCTGAGAACATTGGTTTACTTAGCCCAATATTTGCAGAAGTTCAAGCTCGTCTTTATAAATGTCACCAAACTAATGCTCATTATTATAATAAACAACACCAACAGTTAGAATTTAACCAAGGTGATATTATCTGGAAACGGAACTACCCCATTAGTTCATCAGATAAATATTTTTCGGCAAAATTAGCACCAAAATTTATTAAATGTAAAATATCAAACAAAGTTTCACCTCTTATTTATGATTTATCGGACATGTCCAATAAACCTTTAGGTCGTTGGCATGTCAAAGACATTAAACCCATTCCTAAGTTAAGGTAATTACCCTACTCTTTAATTAGAAATTTTATTTGTTTAACTACTTTAATTTGTTATTTATTATTACTTTAAGTGACATGCACACTTAGTCTTATGATTTATATAGGTACTGTTTTTATATACACCTCCATCCCTTCGGCTGATCCATCAACTACTTTATCAATACATAATTTTGTACATACATATAAGATAATTACATTTTTTTTAATTTAATTACAATATTACGTCGTATTTACGATTATTATAATAAGTTGCCTACTGCAACATATTTAATTTTAAACTATAATATTACTTATTTATCTAAATACTTACGCGTAAGTTAGTAATACTTACTTAATATAGTACTTTAACAAGTACCTACTTACCTATTAGTCTCTAACGAGATTAAAGTCTTATTTTCTAGCCATTTGTTAAGGCTACTAAACTTGTAAATTTTGAAGACACTTTACACAAACATTTACACATGACATTCATCACACACATAAACACTAAACGTGATCACCAAAAGCCAGCGGGTTGTGACTGGCATATTTAAATAAGCCTGCACTAATCTGGGTTGGTTTCATGAGAAACATCTTCTATTATAAAAGATTTCTCTACGTAACTGATGCCTTAATTCTAAAACTTATGGAATTAAGACTTTGTTAGATACGACGGATGTTAGTATTTGTATGGAACCGAAACCAACCTAGTGTAAATTTCTCACTGTAAAAACCATTCATACACTCAAAATTCTATCATGCACTTCCATTAAATTAATTAATATGTTGTTACTTGATCTGTATTTACTTTTATAAGGGACTTGTTTGTAAACTTCTAACTAAAAAAAATCCTTAGAGATTTTTTTGCCCCGGCCGCCCCGGTATTGTAACGATGTCGATTCGTACCAGTCATTATGGATGGTTAAATACTCTATGATGACTGGAAACTCCATCTAGTTCTACATACTGGCCATTAATTTTATCGAATCCTATCCTGTTCTTTCAATTCAAATTCAAAATCTTCGTTTTCACGTGTCCTGTTCATCATTTTTGATTCAGTTCTACTAAAATCACCAAGCCGTACAGAGCTCTCGGAGCATTACCAGTTTTTATATCGGTTTGAGTTTAATTATAGTTTTAAATAAGTGGAACCCTTGACCCTTGGAAAGGGTTCCTATGCTTCCTAATCTTCCTATTCTTCCTATACGTTTCTTTATTACTACCTTTACAATAAAAGTCAAGTCCCTATAAACATCATCTTTTTATTCATCTATTATCTACAAATTAAATACTGGGCGGTGACTTCCGACGTTCCGGCTAGTCTACCGCTGGCCGACGAGGTCGTCCCGTCACAAGTTTAAGGTTCCACTGCCGGCTAGCTTGCTTCAGTCCATAGATTGATTTATGTAAGCAACATACTTGAGCATTTTCTTCAAAGTATTCTGGTTGTGACATATAAATCTCAGCGTCAATATCACCCTGAAGAAATGCACTTATGGCATCCATCTGAGAAATTTCTAGATCATATTTAGCAGCTAGTGCAATTAAAAAACGGACTGATGTATACCTTACTACCGGAGCATACACCTCCTCGTAATCAAGTCTACTAGTGACCATGTTTTATTTTTGATCAAGGAATCATATTCTTCCTGCATAGCCTTCTTCCACTGGTCAGCATGAGGAGATGAAACGGCTTGTTCTAGAGTTTGCGGATCATTTAAATCAAGTATTGGACAAAAATAAATTTTTCCATACTTTCAACAGGCAGCGGTGTCTTACTGGCAACAGTTATGGTAGATATCGGTGGACTTGTAACATCATACATCCAATTACATTTATTTGTCATGTGCATAGAAGCACCGGAATCCACGAACCACAGGTCCGGATGCATTGTCTGTGAAGAAGCTGAAAAAGCTGCAACAAAACTTTTCTCTTTATTTTCTTCTACATTTTCTAAATTCTTCCTTTTACCAGAATAACAATTCTTTGCATAATGCCCATATTTATTGCATTTATAACATCGGGGTCCTTTAGCGACTTTCATGTTGTTATGATTTACTGGAACACCCTTTTTCCTTGTGAAGAACGCAGTGCTATCCGAGCATTGAACTTCCTGCAGGAGCTTCGTTTTAATGGAGTCAGCACTGATCTTGATGCCCGAGCTCTCCAATCCCATGATCATTGGCTTATAAGTTTCAGGTAGGCCGGCCAACATCAGTGTCCCGAGCCATTCATCATCAATATTGAACCTGATATTTCTGAGTTTGTGAGCAGTGGACATAATTTTGTTAACATAATCATCAACACTGCTAGATGATTCCAATGTAGTCGTTATCAAATCTCTCAACAAGGCCACTCTTCTGTATAACCCGCTGTCATCAAAAGCCTGTTCCAAGTTTTCCCAGACTTCTTTACATGTAGATGCGCTCTGTACATGTACGTAGTTGATCGGGTCCAGTAGAAGAATTAGTTTCGACTTTGCCTTCGTTTCCCTTTTTGTATCAGTATTTGTGCCGATGACGCAACACCACAATTCTTCGAGTTCGAAATAAGCTTGAACAGCGAACTTCCAGCTGGCGTAATTGTCTCGCCCGATAAGTCTGTCAATATGGAACGGATTATGACCCGTGTTCGTCATCCTTTTATCAAACAATCAGTTTTTCAGCGAAGTACTTTCTGACCGAGCACGCGAGCACGCCGCCGGTAACCTCAAAATGTATGGCACACGGAATTCACGGAAAAATACGCCGGGCAGTTTTTCGTGTTTTTCCCGTTCACTTCTAATCCAACTACGCTCTGCTACCATGAAGGATTAAAGGAATGAAACTACACAAAATGTGAGACATGCACAAGCATATAATTAACAACCAAACCATTTAGATACACGGAAAAGAGGAAGTGACCACAGATCACAGATACAGTCAGTGTGGCCATCATAAGCTATAGATTAAAAAGTTAATGTTTGCGTTCAATCACTAACAAGATGGCATACCTACGAAAAATTGAAGCATACACACACACACAAGCACACATACCGAGAAACCAAAATGGCGCCTTTCCGTAGTGCTGCCCTATTTGTACATCGATATATTTATTGATGAAGTTATAGATCAAGTATTTTTGTGACTACCTACCTATATTACCCTATATTTTATAAAAGCAGTTTCGTAATCACCTCGATAATTTAAAACGGAATTATAGTGTATAATTATATACCTAGTTTTTTGAAAAATAAATCTTAATAATGTGCTTTCTTTATGACAATGACACAATGTGTATGTGTTTGTGCATGTACGCACACAATCATTGGCCCGACCGCGCGCGTGAGACGCAACAACTGTAAAGCCCCCAGTACAGGATGGCCGATCATGTTGGCCGACCATGATGGGCCATCGTGTACAGGGGTGGCTTGCGTGTGATTGCCGTCTGTGAGTAACGCCATCCTGGTGGCCTACCACAAGCTCTTATAGCAGTTATTTTTAAGTTGAGAGAGTGAGACGCCGCTATACGGCGTGTAGACCACCTGTACTGAGGGGCTAAGCCCCCAGTACAGGACGGCCGATCATGTTGGCCGACCATGATGGGCCATCGTGTACAGGGCCGGTTTGCGTGTGATTGCCGTCTGCGAGCAACGCATACCGGCCCTGTACACGATGGCCAACATGGTCGGCCAACTTGATCGGCCATGGCCTGTACTGGGGGCTTAAAGCCCCCGGTGTGAGAGTTTGCGTGTGATTGCCGCCTGCGAGCAACGCAAACCGCCCCTGTACATGATGGCCCATCATGGTCGACGAACATGAGTAGCCATCCTGTACTGGGGGCTTCAAGGTGAGAAGAGCCGCCAAATGCTTCCTCATCTATAGTAATATCGTAAACAGGAAAGATTTGATTGGTTGTTGTTTGAATTTAATAGGTTCCAAAACTACTCGACTAATTTAGAAATTTCTTTGACCATTAGAAAGCTACATTCTATCCGAGTGACATAAGCTATATTTTATCGTGATATTCCCATGAGAACGAGTACCATGCGGGTAAAACCGCGAGGATCCGCATGTTATTCAATTTATTATAAAATTTATTGCTTGTTAAGTACATAATGTATTAAAAATTCAAACGCAGATACAGATTAAAAATAAGGTCCTGTAGTTTATTTACAAACTAACCTTAGTAAAATATTGTTCATGTTGCAGTAGTAGTAGATAAAAGACCAACCTACTATATTTTACTGAGGTTATAGTTTGTAAATAAACTACACGACCTTAGCTTCAATCTGTACGATTGTAGATACATTAATACTTAGCGAGCAATAAATTTGATTGAGGGCGCCCCACTTGTCGGCTCTACTCGCCTTTACTAAGAAACTGCAATTTTATGATCAAATTTTTTATGTTTTCCGAGTCACGCGTCTATACACATGCGAGACCTCCATAGAATTCCAGATCAAAGGTCGCGAGAACCAATTTAAGTAAAAAAAGGTAATGAAATAAAACAAAAAGCTCCATATTGTAAAAACCTATTATGTTTATACAACAAGGATTGGTTTTTTTTACATAACACACATTACAATATAAATCAAAATTAAACCGCCTTCAAAACAAAACTGCAAACAAAAACTCATTTACCAAAAACACGTAAAAGTGAAAAATAAATTGAATCATTCAATTCAAAGTACGAAAGTGCGGGACTTTTTCTAATTAATCTTGAACTTACTGATCTGATTGAAGTCGGTGTCAAGCCAAATAGATATTAATATTAATATGTATTTGATAGGTTACAATTTACACCACTCTGCGCATGAGATATTGTTTATTATTGTTTCACTATTTTGAAATGAAAATGAATTTTGAAATTGAATTTTAAGTATTCGTTCTTGTTACTTTCGGCTTGACACCGACTTCAATCAGATCAGTAAGTTCAAGATTAATTAGAAAAAGTCCCGCACTTTCGTACTTTGAATTGAATGATTCAATTTATTTTTCACTTTTACGTGTTTTTGGTAAATGAGTTTTTGTTTGCAGTTTTGTTTTGAAGGCGGTTTAATTTTTTTTGAAAAATTTTGTTTATTTTTCCTTTTTTAGTGTTAGAAATCTACTATAAGAAACCGCATAATGAGCAAGGGTAGCTTAATGTGCAACGACTATAGCCCATATCTAAATTAGAACACTCAGACAAGCACCTCCCTCCAACTCTTAACTGTTATGCAGTTTCCTTCCACCATCAGCTAACCTAAATTACTTGAAAGAATACAACCTAAAGTTCTATTTGCGCTTGTAGTACTTAAAAACATACTTTAACTCCTAAGCGTTAAAGAGTTTTACCTTCCATCATCAGCTTAACTAAATAACCTGAAAGGTAACAACTACAAATATTTTACGTATCAACGATATTTAAAGAATTATCCTCCAACTCCTAACTATTGAGGAGTTGTACCTTCCATCACCAGCTCATCATCGTGAGATGATGACTACCAGTCGCAAATACTTGAAAATTACTTATGAACCTTAAAGGAATCGTATTGCGCCCGTAACATATTTAGTATTTAATTAATGTTTTCGATGGCCATATGTAGTCTTCATCATCAGTTACTCTTCACCAAATGGTTCTTACCGAAAGCAAGGGCACGAGTTACTTAAGAAAATACCAAAATCGCTATAGGTGTGCCTATAATATTTGAAGAGTTCCCTTGATTTCTCCAGGATGCCATCATCAGATCCTGACCGTATAACAATGGGACCAATTTGTAACTATATGCTTTCAAACCAAAAAAGAATTTCTAAAATCGGTTTATAATTGACAAAGTTATGAGGTAACAAACATTAAAAAAAAAAAAAAAAAAAATTCAACCGAACTGAGAACCTCCGCCTTTTTTTGAAGTCGGTTAACAAAGGAGAATGCCTACTAGGTACCTACCTACCATACAAAAAAGAAATGTCTCAAAAAAAAAACAAGCATTATTAAGTAGGTAATAAAATAATAAACAGTTTGAATCGAGATCTTTACTAGCAATCATATTTTTTATATATTTAGAATATAGCGAAGCGACATCTAGTGGTAAAAAATATACTTACTTTTAATGTGCTAGAATGAATAAAAGTTGGACAACAACTTTACAGCAAAATGACATTAAAAAAACACGTTATATATAAGTATCCAGTTTTTGGCAACCGGAACAGAAAACGTTGTCGCACTATAATTTCGATTTTGCCAGTGGCCTAATTAACGTCTTTTTCAAAACTTAAACTGTCGTTGACGTTTGAAACTGTTCTTCAAAATGAAAAGAGCACATAAAAATAGTTTTCGTACGAGTCTTTAAATTTTCCTTTTGCATTGTTCCAGCCATATTTTTCTTTTTTTGTTATTTTTAGGCAACCTAAAACAATAAAAACAGTTTAAAATTAATACACTCAATTTACACTTGAAATTTGAAAACATCGATAATTCGATAAGAAAAATGCTATAAGGGCGACCCTAGCGCAAAACAAACAAATTTATATTTTCTTGAAATACACCAACAAAACTCACCAAAATAAGTAGTAAGCTACATTTGGTATGAATTCTAAGTAAACTATTCACAGGAAAACCAAAACACAAGGCATTTATTGTATTGTTTTGGTGTTTTTGCAAAATAAATAGTACGTACCGGTGTAATGTAATGTTTGGACGATTTTCACTTTTTTTGATGCCACAAACTACCACACTGCAATTAGACATGTTCCTTGTTGCTTTCTCTCACTTATTAATACCTTTTATTCACATGAAAGTCTCAAATTAAAAGACTTTTATCACAAAACACTGCAAATACAACTCGCGTTGACAGCTCACATACCGAGAAACCTAAATGGCGACCGGCTTCAATCATGCATTACGATGACGTCACGTTTCAATGTTGCCAAAAAATAGGTCGAATAAATATATTGCTGTCTCTTTTTACATGAAGTATTGGAGGTAAGATAGAACGAGATGGCTACAGGTTTATGAGTACAATGTCGATTTAGCTCATATTTGTATAACCGATAGTTCATATAGATCAATATGCCATCTCCATAGGATTCAGTACTCAGAGTCCAAATCTTATAATAGATGTCACTATTTCGAGTCAGCTGTCAAACTATTATATTGTATATTTTATAGTCGTTGGTAGCTATATAGTTTTGTAGCACAGTTTATATTAGCATATATATTTACTGTGTTGGTAGTATATAAGTAGTCTGTGGTTCTATCAATAAGACAAATCAATTCACAACATTTCAATTTTAAATAAGTACTAAGGTAATGACAACCATTTAGAGGTTTATGTTTAAGGATTCCATTCCATATTTTTTTGATTTTTTAAATTATTTATTTAACGAAATATTCACTAAAATCCTCAAAAAATCCCGAGTAAGGCATTTTCAGTATTATGATACCTTTGCGCTGCTAATTATTATGAATAAAAATGTCAATGTCATAAAGGTGTCATGTCATCGGCATCTGTCATGTTGCTGTCATGTCTGTGGCTGTGATATAGGTTAAGCCCCCAGTACACGTTGGCCGACCATGGTCGGCGACCATGATCAATACATTGTACATTGACACTTTTGAACGAACAAGTTTAAAAAGGTTCTTTCAAAAGTGTCAATGTACGATGTATTGGTCATGGTCGCCGACCATGATCGGCCATCGTGTACTGGGGGCTTGACATTTCTTGTGATTTCCTTCCTCGCTGTTACGTTACTGGCTTGAGTTAGGATCCAAATCCAAGTTATACTATACTTCTCCTCGTCGTGACAATAATTTCTTGTGATTTCCTCGCTGTTACTGGCTTGAGTTGAGATCCAAGTTATACTTCTCGTCGTGACTATAATTTCTTGTGATTTCCTCGCTGTTACTGGCTTGAGTTGAGATCCAAGTTATACTTCTCGTCGTGACATAATTTCTTGTGATTTCCTCGCCGTTACTGGCTTGAGTTGAGATCCAAGTTATACTTCTCGTCGTGCCGAATCAACGAACTTTGCCATGGGGCCCATCAAGTGTTGTGTCGTCGGTTGTGAATCGAACGATAAAACTCTATAGACAGTATAGACAGTATTATAGTGATCTGTGCTTCTAACTTCTAACATCTTTGTTGTAACAGTTGTTGTTGTTGTTTGATGAGATTCCGAGGTTGTTTGTTTTGAAAAAGCATTGTAAACTTAATAAATTGATTTGCCATGAAAGTGTCGGACGGTTATGCCATGGCAGACAGCCGCAACCTTCCCAAGGTAGATTATATGATGTTGTTGCAATACATGCGTGAAAACGACTCGTTTAACGTTGCCGAAATCCGGGGAGCTAAGGTTTTGTTATCATCAAGGGATGCTTACGTTGAAACTTCAGTAGGGTATGTGGAAGTGAAACGAGAAAATACTGTGTGTTTTCTCAAGGGCAGAATAACTCCTGAGCACAGAGTTCGTAATAAAATGTACTCAGTTGTCGCAAGCATTAACGAGGCAGAAGAAACAATATTGGATGTTAAATGTGAAGATTGTGCTGCAAGTCAGGGTGGATGTAAACATTCAATTTGTTTTGTTATGTGGCTTATTAAGCGGACTGAAGAGCCTTCAGTCACATCTGTGCGCTGCTATTGGACCCAGCCAAAACTCTCAGCGGCAGTGACTCAAGATAAATGCATTTTAGCCAAAGAAATGGGAAAACGTTTACCAGCAACTGTTAATCTTCCGAATTCCCTTAAAAGAGCTGCATTTTTACAAGAATGTCGAAAAAGAAATATGAAAGATTCTTTGTTTTCCGACTATAACAATATAGTAATAACGTTGGATAGTTTCAGAGTTTTCAAGCTTTTACTGGATTACTATACAACTAGTTCATCCCAAGACGAGTTAACAGATTTCACGAAATTGAAACTCTTTGCCGATAATAAATTGACTAAAGAGGTCATTGATGATATTGAAAACCAAACACGCAGCCAAGCTCACAGTCAGTTGTGGCATATTTTAAGACAGGGGCGAGTTACTGCATCAAAGATTTATGAATGTACAAAGTGCAACACTGATGGAGTATTAGTTAAATCCATTCTTGGAGGCTATAAGATCCCTGAAACAAAGGCTATCAAAAGAGGAAAGCGCTTGGAAAAAGAAGTGGTGAATGAAATAATGAAAAAAATGAATATTGAGATAATTCAATGTGGATTTAGATTAATCACACCTTTTGTAGGAGCATCACCAGATGGATTATGTGTAGAACATGGCTTCACCGTAGAAATCAAATGCCCCAGCAGTAATAAAACTATGGAAAACTATTTTAAAGATAATATAATATCGGCTAAATGTAATGCCCAAATACAGATGCAAATGCTGGCGATGAACATGAAAAAAGCTTTATTATGTATAGCTGATCCAGACTTCGAAATAAATAAATCCTACCATGAACACTGGGTCTACTACGACAGATTGTTTGCAGAAAAGTTAGTAAAAGAAGGTGAAATGTTTTGGGAGAAATTTATTTTTAAGAAAATGTTAGATATTGTATGTACATGATAAATAAAAATCAAAATTTGAATCATAAAGTTCTCTTTTATTTGTATTTATAGCAACACACAGTAGTTTTAAAAAAAATATAGAATAGTTTTGTACACACACAATGTACAAATAATTAAAAAAGTGAGTTTTCTTGAATATTAACCAACATTAAAAATTGTTCACTGTGGGAGGCCTACCAAAACTAATACTTCTTTATGACAGGTGACTGTAAATTTATAAGTCCACAAGCAACTACCACTGCATCATCTAGTATGTTTATTAATTTATTATTTACAACAGCATGTGGCTTCAACATTTTAAAAAGTCTTACCCTCCTGATAACCCTTTCTATATGTATGCGTAAACTAGCTACAATTTTACTATCAATCACCTCGGATTTCGTCATTTTCGTGTCTTTGAGGACACTAGGCGGGCGCAGAACTTTTACAGATTTCATAACTAAATGAGATTCTAAATGCTTAAAACCCCTGTCTGCTAGTATGGTAGCGTTTGCTGGTATTATCTCTAAATATCCACTTTGTTCAACTAAATACATATCACTTATACGCCCCCCATAACCTTCAGACACAAAATTTATAAAACCATCAGGGGTAGCACTTATCAAATACTTTATGGTATTACAATTCTTGTATTGGGACCATGTAAGGGCCTGGTCTATAGGTTTTTTAGGCTTTTCTATTTCTATCTCAAAGCAATCTATTATTGCCTGAACACTTGCATATTCTTTGCTTGTAGTAAAAGCAGTAGGAAGGTTCTTCTTAATGTTCAGGGCTGTTGGCCAATATATTACTTCTCTAAAAAATAAACTTAGGGCTTTTAAAGATTTGTTAAATATTCGCCACAATGTAGTTAATGAAATTTCAAAAAGGTCTTTTATTTTGGCGAATGTTTCATTATTTTTTAACTTATAAAATGTTACTATAATATGTAAAGAAGGTGTTTTTAATTCTTTTGCAATATATTGAATAATCCAATAATATTGTTTAGGAACACCAATATATGAAAATGGTTTTTTTTCTATTAAACTTAACATAAAACACCTGCCAGCTAAACTTTTTTGTATAGGTAAGTTACTAGAACTTTCATTTTCAGAAAATTCTGTTGTACTGCCAACTGTAGACGGATCATGTTCCTCTGATGACTCTTCTTTAAATGAATAAGTAGGTCTCCTGTTTCTGAAAATCCTTGCACCAACTGAGCGATTGACCGTAGTGGGTTTTACTTGAATGGATTTATGGAAACAGTCGGGAATACACAGCACACCTTTTTCTTGCACATTTGGTACAGGATCTACATTGACTGTTGATGTGGATGTTGATGGCAGAAGAGTTGGTTCTTTATTTATATTTCTTAAATTGTTTGGAACATAGGGACTCAGCTTAGGTCTTTTGGTTTTTTGGTCCATCCAATCTTGGTAGTTTAGTAATGCTTCTTCCAGCTAGAATAAAACGAGAACAAGTCATTAGTAATAGGTAGTCAAATAACAGCCAAATCAAGGAAAACAATCTTGTACGTACTACGATAAAAATACATAGGTAGCTAATTGTAGATAAGTAGATACTTACATTCAAATGATCTTCGCAAATGTAAAGACTTGCAGTTTTTGGTACGTATGTTTTATTTACTGCAGCACACCATTGTACTCTCGAAGACTTAGGCACGTGGAAAAAGTGTTTTTTAGGATTCCTTATTACTGTATTTTTGCAGGTGGGAACGAAGCAAGTAACGAAGGGATCTAATTTACGAACTTGTTTATTCATTGTTGTCGTCAATTATTTCCAATTCAGTCCAGACAAATGTGAAAAATAAAAAACAAACAAACCAGAACAAACCAAACCAAATCAATCAGAGAAAACGTCAGTTCAGTGTGGTTCAGTGACTCAGTCGTCAGTCAAAGGGTGTATTCCACTTATCAAATATTTGATCAAAGAAATTAGACGAGGATGAAATTCATGAATGGTTTCATTGATAAATTCTTTGATCAAATGCACATTGGACAAATATATTTGATTAGTGGAATACTACCCTTATACGTCAATCCATGAAGTTCGACTTAATACTGAGTTACCTCAGAGTATTAAGTCAAACTTCATGCGTCAATCTCGATCTTTTTTTTTTTTCATGAGTCATGATTATGACCCAGGCAAAGGTATAATGTGTTGATTTTACCTTACAAGCAATTTTGATTTTTTCGAGATTTTAAATTTTTTTTTGACTAACTTAGAATACAAAGTTTGTGAAAAGAAAAAATAAGGATCTCCTAGTTTTCAAAGTACTATTTATTGAGCATAAAAAAACATAAGGCAAAAAATTTGAAATGTTGTGAATTTTATTATTTAATAAATAAAGATTGAGATTGCAGTTTAACATAAAAAAACCATACAAACAACATAGATAACTAAATAAAAACTATGAACCTTTGCACAAGAATAGCTTTTTTCCCCGTAAGCTTCGCATTTCTTTTCTTCAGCTCTGCTTTCAAAGCAGCGAGTGACCACGATCCGTAGTCCTTGTCCATGATGCACGGCACGGCCAATCCCGTTCACACGTCTTGTCCCTATCGCAAGGGCAAACTCAAAGTTCGTAGAATACGCCAAGGGTTTTTGTCCCCGCAACTATTTTGTCACTCGCATCAAGTCTACAGGTTAGTATGAAAGTGCGCGCACGTAGCGACGCGACACCCGGGCACAGAATAATGACCCAGGCGACTTTCTTGTCCGCGGGTTTGAAGACAAGCCCGCGTCGTAACTGTCTCCTTCTCTATTGGTTTCAATGCAAGTGCGCGCACGGCGACAAATAAGTTGCCGGTAGGCCAGTACTTAGCTACTACTCAATACTCAACCGTCGCCCGGGGTGATAGCGGTGATAGTGTGTAGTAACGGAAAATCTACATACGCTTCCTACTATCGATCTAAAATATAGTTAACTAGTTTTCCGCCCGCGGCTTCGCCCGCTAGGACTACACGACGTTATCCCGCGGGAATGTGATATTTTTTCGAGATAAAAAGTAGCCTATGTTCCTCTCCAGGCTACAAAGTATCTGTATCCCAAACTTCAGCCACATCCATTCAGCTGTTTTGGCGTGATTAAGTAACAAACATCCAAACATCTAAACTTTCACATTTATAATATTATATATAGTAGTAAGTAGGATATCCTTAATATTATTAAAATACTTTTTTAAATGCCAGTAGTAGAAGAAGATATTGATAACTGTTGTACAATAAAAATTTAAAAGTATATTCAGATGTTCATGCTAAAGCTTAGGGAGAAGTTTGCCAGCAGCTATTCCAGGTTTCCAGGTTCTTCGGTTTCTTTAGACAAGTGCACAGACCACAACCGCCTCTTCGAAATCCATGTTGATGACTGCGAGCAAAAATTACAAAAAAGTTGTGTCGCTGTCGCTCTCGTGTGCGCATCTTTTCGCGGCGCGTATCTAAGTCACCCGTGCACGCTAGCCCTTATCTTATCATGCATAGAAGAGTCGTCAGGACAGGCACCAGTAGAAAAAGCCAAAGTCGTCGGTTATAATCAAAAAGCTTAGACTAAATACTGAGGTAACTGGAGAGTGCAGTACTAACAATTTTTTGAATACCACAAATAACACAGTGGCTGTCTTCCGTCTCACCTACACTTTAAAAAAATACGTATGGTCATATGAGACAGCTGACAGCCACTACCTGCCACTACATACATAAATGTCAAATTTGCTGGCGACACTTTTTTATTCAGGGTGAGAGCTCCAGTTACCTCAGAGTATTAAGTCAAACTTCATGGTTATAATAATCCACGGAAAATACAATCAAAAACAACGAACCACAAACAGAAGCGAACAAAACACACTGACTATAGTTTTTTTACCCTGTGACACTGACGAGACAAACCTCTGAGTACTGAATCCTATGGAGATGGCATATTGTTCTATATGAACTATCGGTTATACAAATATGAGCTAAATCGACATTGTACTCATAAACCTATAGCCATCTTGTTCTATCTTACCTCCAATACTTCATGTAAAAAGAGACAGCAATATATTTATTCGACCTATTTTTTGGCAACATTGAAACGTGACGTCATCGTAATGCATGATTGAAGCCGGTCGCCATTTAGGTTTCTCGGTATGTGAGCTGTCAACGCGAGTTGTATTTGCAGTGTTTTGTGATAAAAGTCTTAATTCGAGACTTTCATGTGAATAAAAGGTATTAATAAGTGAGAGAAAGCAACAAGGAACATGTCTAAACTGTAAAACTGAGTAAAGCGAAAAGGTCTCCTCATCAGAACGAAACAAATGAGCCCAAACTCAAAAGGTTTCCTAGTGGTCTTGAAGGAGTGCCACTGGCTTCCTTCCTGCTCCATCATCAGACCCTCACCACGAAGTCTAGCAAATACGTCTCATCAGAACGAAACAAATGAGAACAAACTCAAAAGGTTTCTTAGTGGTATTTAAGGAGTGCCACTGGCTTCCTTCCAGCTCCATCATCAGACCCTCACCAACAAGGGTAGCAAATAGGTCTCATCAAAACGAAACAAATGAGCCCAAACTCGAGAGGTTTCCTATTGGTCATTAAGGAATGTCACTGGCTTCCTTCCTGCTTCATCATCAGACCCTCACCACCAAGTGTAGCAAATAGGTCTCATCAGAACGAAAAAAATGAGCCAGAACTCGAGGTGTTTCCTATTGGTCATTAAGGAGTGCAACTGGCTTAATCCCTGCTTCATCATCAAACCCTCACTCCCAAGTGGAGCGAATAAGTCTCATCAGAATGAAACAAATGAGTCCAAACTCAAAAGGTTTCCTACTGGTATTTAAGGAGTGCCACTGGCTTCCTTCCAATTCCATCATCAGACCCTCACCAACAAGGGTAGCAAATAGGTCTCATCAAAACGAAACAAATGAGCCCAAACTCGAAGTGTTTCGTATTGGTCATTAATAAGTGCCACTGGCTTCCTCCCTGCTCCATCATCAGACCCTCACCATCAAGTGTAGCAAATAGGTCTCATCAGAATGAAACAAATGAGCCAGAACTCGAAGTGTTTCGTATTGGTCATTAATGAGTGCCACTGGCTTCCTCCCTGCTCCATCATCAGACCCTCACCATCAAGTTTAGTGTAGCGAATTGGTCTCATTAGAATAAAACAAATGAGCCTAAACTCGAGGGGTTTCCTAGCAGCCGTTGAAGAGTTCTATTGCCCACCTCTTGACTCCATCATCAGATCAGCTCGATGGTAGCAAATTAATGTATTGTCATCGGATTCATATAGACTTGCAAAGTTTCAAATCAATACGACACTTAGAAGTAGGTTAAAATTGAACTCCAAGATTTTCTTACATTGTGACTTAGTTACAAGTGAAGCTAATTAAAAAACTAAAAAAACACACTTTTATAGGAACAGACTAAAAGGTACAAAATAACCGTCTATTCAGTAACTGAAATTATTAAACGTGGTGCGCGTTATCAATATTAAGTACTTACTTGAATGCATGCTTTGCAAAGGGCGCACCACGCTTTTTAATTTCAGTTACTGAATAGACGGTTATTTTGTACCTTTTAGTCTGTTCCTATAAAAGTGTGTTTTTTTAGTTTTTTAAACTACATATTTATTTTTTACTTTTTAGTTTAATAAATGGCATGCAATGGGTGGTTGATAATCGATTTCACAGCCCATTCATGTGTCTGCTCACCCCGTAAACATTATAACTCAAAAGCGTGATTATATGTATTTAGTTTTACAAATTCAAGTGGAGTCTATTAGTTACCAGATGCGCGAGCCGAACCCTTACTTTTTCCTTACTCCATCATCAGACCCTCACCACCAAGTGTAGCGAATAGGTCTCATTAGAACGAAACAAATGAGCCCAAACTCGATGGGTTTCGTAGTGGTCATTAAGGACTGCCACTGACTTCCTCCCTGCTCCATCATCAGGCCCTTACCACCAAGTGTAGCAAATAGGTCTCATCAGAACGAAACAAATGAGCCCAAACTCAAGGAATTTCCTAGTGGTCATTAAGGAGTGCCACTGACTTCCTTCCTGCTCCATCATCAGACTCTTACCACCAAGTGTAGCGAGTAGGTCTCATCAGAATGAAACAAACGAGCCCACTTCGAGGGGTTTCTTAGTGGTCACTAAGGAGTGCCACTGACTTCCTCCCTGCTCCATCATCAGACCCTTACCACCAAGTGTAGCGGATAGGTCACATCAGAACGAAACAAACGAGGCAGAACTCAAAGGGTGTCCTATTTGCCATTAAGGAGTGCCACTGGCTTTCTCCCTGTTCCATCATCAGTCCCTTGCCACCAAGTGTAGCAAATAGGTTTCATCAGAACGAAACAAATGAGCCCAAACTCAAAAGGTTTCGTAGTGGTCATTAAGGGTGCCACTGGCTTCCTCCCAGCTCTATCTTCACATCATCAGACCCTCGCCACCAAGTGTAGCGTATAGGTCTCGTCTGAACGAAACAAATGAGCCCAAACTCGAGAGGTTTCCTAGTGGTCATTAAGAAGTGCCACTGGCTTCCTCCCTGATCCATCATCAGACTCTCACCACCAAGTGAAGCGAATAGGTCACATCAGAACGAAACAAATGAGGCAGAACTCAAAGGGTGTCCTATTTGCCATTAAGGAGTGCCACTGGCTTTCTCCCTGTTCCATCATCAGTCCCTTGCCACCAAGTGTAGCAAATAGGTCTCATCAGAACGAAACAAATGAGCCCAAACTCAAAAGGTTTCGTAGTGGTCATTAAGGGTGCTACTGGCTTCCTCCCAGCTCTATCTTCACATCATCAGACCCTCGCCACCAAGTGTAGCGAATAGGTCTCGTCTGAACGAAACAAATGAGCCCGAACTCGAGAGGTTTCCTAGTGGCCATTAAGTAGTTTCACTGGCTTTCTCCCAGCTCCATCATCAGACCCTCACCACCAAGTGTAACGAATAGGTCTTATCAACACGAAACAAATGAGCCCAAACTCGAGTGGTTTCCTATTGGTCATTAAGGAGTGTCACTGGCGTCCTTCCTGCTCCATCATCAGACCCTTACCATTAAGTGTAGCGAATAGGTCTCATCAGAACGAAACAAATGAGCCAGAACTCGAGGTCTTTCCTATTGGTAATTAAGAAGTGCCACTGACTTCCTCCCTGGTCCATCATCAGACCCTAACCACCAAGAGCGACTAAAAAGTCTCATCAGAACGAAACAACGGAGGCCAAACTCGAGGGGTTTCCTAGTGGTCATTAAGAAGTGCCACTGGCTTTCTCCCTGCTCCATCATCAGACCCTCACCATCAAGTGTAACGAACAGGTCTTATCAGAACAAAAGGAATGAGCCTAAACTCGAGGGGTTTCCTAGCAGCCATTGAAGAGTTCTATTGCCCACCTCTTGACTTCATCATCAGATTAGCTCGATGGTAGCAAATTATTGTATTGTCATCGGATTCATATAGACTTGCAAAGTTTAAAATCAATACGACAATTAGAAGTAGGTTAAAATTGATTTCCAAGATTTTCTTACATTGTGACTTAGTTACAAGTGAAGCTAATAAAAGTGTGGTAATAAAAGTGTGGTAAAAATAAATCACCCGCCAGGTAATGTACAAATTTCTTGGGTAATGCTCATCTATATATTATTATCTATATATATAAAAATGAATCCCTATTTCCCTTGGTCACGACATCACGCGTGAACGGCTGGACCGATTTGGCTAATTTTGGTCTTGAAATGTTCGTGGAAGTCCAAGAAAGGATATAGGGGTAGGGTAGGGTAGGGTAGGGTAGGGGTAGGGTAGGGTAGGGTAGGGGTAGGGTAGGGTAGGGGTAGGGGTAGGGTAGGGTTGGGTAGGGGTAGAGTAGGGGTAGGGTAGGGGTAGGGGTAGGGTAGGGGTAGGGTAGGGGTAGGGTAGGGGTAGGGTAGGGGTAGGGTAGGGGTAGGGTAGGGGTAGGGTAGGGGTAGGGTAGGGGTAGGGTAGGGGTAGGGTAGGGGTAGGGTAGGGGTAGGGTAGGGGTAGGGTAGGGGTAGGGTAGGGGTAGGGTAGGGGTAGGGTAGGGGTAGGGTAGGGGTAGGGTAGGGGTAGGGTAGGGGTAGGGTAGGGGTAGGGTAGGGGTAGGGTAGGGGTAGGGTAGGGGTAGGGTAGGGGTAGGGTAGGGGTAGGGTAGGGGTAGGGTAGGGGTAGGGTAGGGGTAGGGTAGGGGTAGGGTAGGGGTAGGGTAGGGGTAGGGTAGGGGTAGGGTAGGGGTAGGGTAGGGGTAGGGTAGGGGTAGGGTAGGGGTAGGGTAGGGGTAGGGTAGGGGTAGGGTAGGGGTAGGGTAGGGGTAGGGTAGGGGTAGGGTAGGGGTAGGGTAGGGGTAGGGTAGGGGTAGGGTAGGGGTAGGGTAGGGGTAGGGTAGGGGTAGGGTAGGGGTAGGGTAGGGGTAGGGTAGGGGTAGGGTAGGGGTAGGGTAGGGGTAGGGTAGGGGTAGGGTAGGGGTAGGGTAGGGGTAGGGTAGGGGTAGGGTAGGGGTAGGGTAGGGGTAGGGTAGGGGTAGGGTAGGGGTAGGGTAGGGGTAGGGTAGGGGTAGGGTAGGGGTAGGGTAGGGGTAGGGTAGGGGTAGGGTAGGGGTAGGGTAGGGGTAGGGTAGGGGTAGGGTAGGGGTAGGGTAGGGGTAGGGTAGGGGTAGGGTAGGGGTAGGGTAGGGGTAGGGTAGGGGTAGGGTAGGGGTAGGGTAGGGGTAGGGTAGGGGTAGGGTAGGGGTAGGGTAGGGGTAGGGTAGGGGTAGGGTAGGGGTAGGGTAGGGGTAGGGTAGGGGTAGGGTAGGGGTAGGGTAGGGGTAGGGTAGGGGTAGGGTAGGGGTAGGGTAGGGGTAGGGTAGGGGTAGGGTAGGGGTAGGGTAGGGGTAGGGTAGGGGTAGGGTGGGGGTAGGGTAGGGGTAGCGTAGGGGTAGGGTAGGGGTAGGGTAGGGGTAGAGTACGGGTAGGGTGGAGTAGGGGGTAGGGCCACGGGAACGAAGTCGCGCTGGGTCAGCTAGTCTATATATATAAAAATGAATCCCTATTTCCCTTGGTCACGACTAGGGATTGCAGTACCGGTACTGAAATCGGATTTGTGTTTCCCGGTACTGGATCTACCTCAGTACCGGGAAATACCGGGAAATTCGATACTTTCGGTACTAGAGAAAAAATGGTTTTATATGCTTGTGTTGAGCATGAAATAAAACGTTGGAAATAGTTTTAAAGATGTTTTATTAGCACAACAGTTACAAATCAGTGAATTACCCTATGTACTTACCTAGTTCAATAAAAATTAGATTACTTTTTTTATTATAAATATTACCTACAATCAGTCTGAAATCTCAATAATGATTTTTGTTATTCAACAAACTAAATATTAGTAACTCAACTTGAACAAAAAATAATCATCTTGTCATAAAATTTCTTTTCATTCTTAAATATAATAAATCTGAATGAATTAATAATACAGTTATTATTTACTCATTAGCATTTACTCATTAGTAAAACATTAGCGAAACATATGTAGCTATTGATAAAGCGTAGGTGTACGTGAAAAGGGAATCGCATCGAGACTTTCGTCATTTAATCTTCAATCAGCGTCTAGATTATAGGTTTGGAGCTGCCACCTTGGTCATGAATTGGTCATGCGAGTAGATTGGCTTGAAGTTGGAACGGTCTACCTCTCATGATAATCTACTTTATCGGACTCCCGGTGTTCAAAGTCTGATGTACGACGCAGAAGAGCCATGATTACTTCGCACATATTATGATCACTGCCGGGTCGTGAAAACAACTCTAAATCATCGGTCAAGTTTGAAAAATAAGTACATGCTTTAGCCAGATATATCATAACGGATGCCTCTACTGGTCACCTTTATTATGCAGATTTTTTATGTTTTATTGTTATTAGTTTTATTTTACCGTGGCTTGTATGGCACTGTTTATTATTGACTCTTATGTTCTTAAACTATTCAAAGTTTTATTACCCTTGTTCGGCATTTATATTTATTATTTTATTTGCTACGTTTTTGGTTGGTGTGTATTTTAAAGAAACTACCTTTTGTATGTCTATTTCTTAGTTATTGAAAATTATTTACTGCTATGATTACCGGGTTTTTTATTTTGTTTTTAAACTTAAGATTAATTTGTGATGGAAAGTGACTTTACATATTATATTATGTCAAAGTCACTTTTCAATTTGGCGACTCTGTATGAAATATGACAGGGAGAAAAAAATAGCCCTTGGCGAGTTTCTTGCCGGTTCTTCTCGTTACAAGGCCTCCCGCCGTAGGTTTTGCGAACCGATAGCGTAGCTTCATTGACGTTCACAAGTGCTGTATCAGCCTAAAATGAATAAATGATTTTTGATTTTGATTTTGATTTTGATTTTATTTGTATCTTTACTTCAAGGCCGCACATATTTCTTTGCTTATACTGGTGGAATCGGTGTTTTCAAACCTTTTTATTGCAAATTTCAGTGCAATATCTGCAGTCAAAATGGATGCATCACGTTGACAAAGCTTCTGTTGTGATCTTCACTGTCTCCAAAACGCCTTGAAGTTCTGCCATTCTTTTTGATTAAACTGAAAATCAATCTTGAGATACAAAAGAGCTTTTGTTATGAAATTCCTAAGCATCAAAAAGCAGCTCACCACATTAGCAACGCTGCTCCATCGAGTCTGCACATCCAAGATCAAATTGGTACTCCTTTACTCATTAGACATCATCAGACATACTTTTGAAGATGGCAGTTAGAGATAAGATAGCCAGTTCCTCAGTGACTGAGGATGCCGGGAGTAGTGTGCTTCCACCTTAAGCCTTATCACCACTTAACATCAGGTGTGATGAAGGCTAAGTGCTAGCCCAAAATATATTCTTCATTTATTTTGATGACTTTTTGAGAATTTCAATAGATTTTCTAATGTTGAATTTGAATTTTTTGGTCTTGTTAGGTTTCGGAAATCTCGCTTGTGAACTCTACACCATACCATCTTCTTCGCCAGAGGAATCCTCTTCATTTGGAATTCTAATGAATCTTTGATTTTGCAAACGCACCAGATTATATATCTTCATCATTGTCTTCTTCCTGTTCTGAACACGTATCTAAAGCAATAGGACTCCTCTTGTAAAGTATGTCGACGATTGAAAGCTGTACTGCATAAGCAATATAACTATTTTGGAGAAGTTTCGGGAGGAGTCTTCCAGTTTTTACAAGCTTTTTATCATCATGCTACAGTCATCAGTAGTACTAGCCACGATGTTTTTAAAAAGGTTTATCCGGTAACTTAATAAAACGTTAATATTATGTTTTAAATAACCGACGACTATTACAGCATTTACAGCTTGATAATAATTAAAAAATATTAAAATTTCTAAATCTTTTTGTAGTACCGAAATTCCCGGGAAATGGGTTTTGTTTCCCGGTACTACAGGCGAAGAAATTTCCCGGGAATTCCCGGGAATTTCAGTACCGGGAATTCCCGGGAGCAATCCCTAGTCACGACATCACGCGCAAACGGCTGGACCGATTTGGCTAATTTTGGTCTTGAAGTGTTCGTGGAAGTCCAAGGAAGGTTCTAACGGTGAGAAAATAGGGGAAGGAGGGGTAAGTAGGGGTAGAGTAGAAGTAGGGTAGGGGTAGGGTAGGGGTAGGGTAGGGTAGGGGTAGGGTAGGGATAGGGTAGGGTAGGGTAGGGGTAGGGGTAGGGGTAAGGGTAGGGGTAGGGGTAGGGGTAGGGGTAGGGTAGGGTAGGGGTAGGGTAGGGTAGGGGTAGGGTAGGGGTAGGGTAGGGGTAGGGTAGGGGTAGGATAGGGGTAGAGTACGGGTAGGGTAGGGGTAGGGTAGGGGTAGGGTAGGGGTAGAGTACGGGTAGGGTAGGGTGGAGTAGGGGGTAGGGCCACGGGAACGAAGTCGCGCTGGGTCAGCTAGTATATATATAAAAATGAATCCCTATTTCCCTTGGTCACGACATCACGCGTGAACGGCTGGACCGATTTGGCTAATTTTGGTCTTGAAATGTTCGTGGAAGTCCAAGGAAGGTTCTAACGGTGAGAAAATAGGGGAAGAGGGGATAAGTGGGGGTAGAGTAGAAGTAGGGTAGGGTAAAGGTAGGGTAGGGTATAGGTAGGGTGATCACGCACAATTGTGATGACCACATCTACTGTGTTCCACAGTTTATTGAAACGAAGGTTTCCCATGCAAAATTAAGTAAATTAAACTAATCCTACCTTACTAGAAAATAGTGTCCGTAATCCAGGGGGGCTGACGTTGTCTCGCCGGCGCGCGCGCGCCCTGGCAAAACGATCTCCACACAACCCCCGATGGGATACTCTTACAGCTAACACTCTTATACTACACAATGCCCTAATAGGCCGCTAAAACTTTCCCGGCGCTTTTCAAAGCGAACACACACGGGTTACAAGTCCGTACCCCGACCGGAGCCCTAGTAGGAGCAAAACGAAATCTCGGTCCCAATATGGGTAGGTAACTAGCGCGGCACGTCGCTACAGAAACACACGAACTTGTCTCACGGCTGCTTACGGCCAACTGAGTGCCTACACCGGCCGGCCGAGCGCATTGTCTCGTGTCGCCCGTGACCTTGACAATGACAACGCACCGCTCGCAGCGCGGCGCGAACATCCCCCCGTCCCGGACAGTAGCAAACTGTCCGCCAACTCAATCTAAGGGCAGGCGAGAGAGGGTAGCGATCGCTCGCTTCAAAACAGAGTCCCCCACCAGGACCTCGGCAAACCTGGGCACACCATCCGACCCCGGATGAAGCTGAACAATGCGTCCTAAACGCCAGCGGAGGGGCGGCAGGTTTGGATCCTTTACCAACACGAGGTCTCCTGTCTTGGGTGGGGTCGTCCTATCCGACCACTTAACGCGTTGCTGCAAAATGTGCAAATACTCCAGATGCCAACGGCGCCAAAAACTCTGCGTAAGCTGCTGGAGCAATTCAAATCGCGAGAGCCGTCCGGAGGCCACTTCGGAATAAGGATATTCCGGCAAGGCGTTAAGCGGTCTGCCAATCAAAAAATGGCCCGGGGTAAGGGCCTCTAAATCATTCGCGTCCGAAGACAACGGACACAACGGACGCGAGTTGAGGACCGCCTCAACCTTACAAAATACGGTCGCGAGTTCCTCAAACGTGAGGACCGTCTCCCCAATAACGCGACGAAGGTGAGTTTTAGCGGCCTTTACAGTTGCTTCAAAAATCCCTCCCCAGTGGGGGCAGGATGGCGGGGAGTACTGCCATCGTACCCCTCTGCGAGAGAGTGTGGATCCGATCTCAAAATTATTCCTATCCAAAAATTCACAAACTTCCTTTAAATACCTATCGGTGCCCTTGAAATTGGTTCCACAATCGGACCTGATTAACGACGGCATTCCGCGGCGAGACACAAAACGATTCAACGTGGCTACAAAGGCTTCTGTGGTGAGGGCACTAACCACCTCCAGGTGGACCGCTTTAGTGGCCAAACAAACAAATACACACAAGTAAGCCTTTTCCGTTCTAGCATTACGAAGCCGCGATGTCTTAACGGTAAATGGCCCCGCAAAATCCGTTCCAACTCCTGAGAAGGGCATCGATTCGTTCACTCGATCGGCAGGCAAATCACCCATCTGGGGCTGCATCGTATCGGCGCGCAAACGATAACACGGGAGACAACGAAAAATAACGGATCGGATTATTCTCCGCGCTGACAAAATCCAGAACTCTCGTTGGAGGAGCGCGGTCAAAGCATTACAACCGGCATGAGCATTCTTTACATGTCGGTCTGTAATCAACAGTCTAACTAACGGTCCATCCTTGGGGAGCAACAAAGGGTGGCGTGATCCGTACGGCAGGTTGGCATGTCTGAGCCTACCTCCGACACGCAGCAATCCGGTACTGTCCAAGAAGGGATTCAACCGCACCAAGGGTCCCTTCAGCTTGGGCTTACTTGAGCGCAGGGCTTTCAGCTCCGGTTCAAACTCTCGCTGTTGCGTCACTCGCAACCAATGCAACAGAGCGTCTTGCCGCTCTTGTGGGGCGAGGACCGGAGACAACAATTTCTCCTGAGGCTGGCGACAATTTCGCACAAAGCGCCTCATCCAAGCAGTCACGCCGAGCAACTTATCCAAAGAACTGTAGCGGTCTAACAAAAACTCCATCTGCGGAGCCGCCACCGTCTCCACGGCGTGAACACGCATGCCTAGGTCTGGGACTCTGGCCACAGCCGGGGTGGCAGGCCATGAGCGCTCAGGCCGTAACAACCATGATGGACTCCACCATAGGTGGTGGTCCACTAACTCAGGCGCCTCGCAGCCGCGGGAGGCACAATCTGCGGGGTTCAATTCGCCCGGTACGTGGCGCCAAATCAACGGGGCCTTTGAAGTCTGAATTTGTGAGACCCGGTTGGCCACAAAAACCTCAAGGGTGTGGACTGAACTCTTCAGCCAACAAAGGACGACCTGGCTGTCAGACCACGCAAATATCGACCCCAAGTCGACACCGTTTCCCAAGGTGTCGGCAACATGATTGAGTAGCCGTACTAAGAGAGTGGCGCCGGACAACTCCAACTTCGGAATGGTTAGCCTAGTCCGAAGGGGGGCGACCTTACTCTTGGCCGTAACTAAGTGTACGGCGACAACGCCTGCTGCATCCACCGTTCGGATGTAAACGGCTGCCGCGTATCCGCTTTCGGACGCGTCACAAAAGCCGTGCAGGGAGGCTTTAAACTTTCCCGAAGGCAGCATTTGCCTCGGTATACAAACCCGATTGACGTCGGGTAGGGATGACACGAACCTCACCCACTCTCGTAGGAGGCTACCAGAGAGGGGCTCATCCCATGACAATTCCGCAGCCCAGAGCTCCTGTAGGAAGCACTTCATCGAAAACACTACAGGGCTGAGCCAACCGTTCGGATCAAAGGTACGGGCTACAGTAGACAGCACCGTGCGTTTAGTCCAGACCTTTGGGTCTGGCAGTTCCAATCTATATGTGAACAAATCCGGGACTGGTCGATACTGGACTCCCAAAACAGACAGCATGTCTGGAGTCTCCGGATTTTCAAAGAGGAGCGGCTCTTGCTGGTGGTCCTTAGGCAAATCTGCCAATAGGTCCGGTGAGTTAGACAGCCACTTCCGCAACTCATAGCCACCAGCCCTCAAGAGCGCAATCAGCTCATCACGTAAGACGAGAGCCTCATCTAAGCTCGAGGCCCCCGTGCAGATATCGTCGACAAATAAGGCCCCCCCCTCAATAAGAGCAGATGCCCGGGGATAGCGTAGCCGTTCGCGCTCTGCGAGCTCCAAAAGCGAACGGATCGCCACAAAGGGGCTCGACCGCAAACCATAAGTGTTGGTGTTCAGCTCGTAAGCCAACATCGGATCCTGGGGATCCTCACGCCAAAGGATGAGCTGGTATCGTCTATCCTCCGGGTGAATCACGGTCTGTCTGAACATCATGCGGATATCGGCCACAAAGACGACAGCGTGCCGGCGGAAGTTGGTCAAAACATCACAGACATCGTGATGCAACTTCGGCCCCGCATGCAGACACTGATTCAACGACACTCCGGTTGACGTGGGCGCTGAACCATCAAAGACCACGCGGATCTTCCCATTGGAAGTCTTCAAAACAGCGTGGTGTGGCAGGAAGTAATGTTCCACATTACGCCAGTCCAACTGCGAGATGGACATGTGCCCAAGGTCCAAATACTCCCGCATGAAGTCTATATACTTCTCCTTGAATGCGGGATCCCTGGCCATTCTACGCTCCATGGACAACAATCTCTTCTCGGCCATCGGTCGGGAGCTCCCTAAAGGAGGGCGAACCGCCAAAAAGGGCAAGCGGGTAATCAAGCGACCCGAGAGGAGGCGCCCAGTGTTGTTCTGGTAGAACAATTCGCACTCCTCGGCTAACGGATCCAACCGCTTGGCAGTGGGAGGTTCCTCCACCTCCCAAAACTTTTGGAGAACGTCGGACAAAGTAGAACCGACAATGGTCTGGCGGTCTACCGACGGGGTCTCTGGTGTCTGTGGTACCTTTCCCATCACCACATGACCCAGCGACGAGGACAAGGCGACAAGATCGGCTGTCTGCAAAACTCGCTTGCTTCCACACAGTACACGACCGAGGACATCCGCACCAATCAACAAGTGTATTGGGCCCGGTCGGTGGAAGGAAGGATCAGCCAAAGCCAGTCCAGACGTCAGCTCAATCGTGGATGGCGGCACTCGCACTTGCGGGAGTGGTCCAACCACCTTATCAAATACTATCGCCGAAGCACCGATCTTCGGCCTTGGCGTGAAGTGGGGGGAGAAGGAGAACTCAACTCGACCAATCGGATCAGGGATCCGCGAGTCTCCCACCCCCCGTACCGCTTCGTGATGCGGCACAAGCAAAAGACCCAGCTGTCGGACAAGCCACCTGGACATTATGCACCCCTGGGCACCTGAGTCCAAAAGGGCACGCACCGTGACAACATTGCCCTTAGGTCCCCAAACATTCACGGAGGCTGTTGGCAACAGCACAAGCTCCGGAGGGGTGGTTGGGTCCGACAGGGGCGCCATTAAAAATTTTGGGGGGGTACTTGTCCCCCTCGCGCCTGAGTCGGCGTGCCAAATGTGGGACGCTCGTACCGGGCGAGCGGGTCCCAATCGGGTACATACTGGCCCCGACCAACAGCACTCCTAGGTGCAGGGTAATACCCGTGTGGGGCGTGCCTCGGTACATAGTACCCCAAACGAGGCCTCTCCATTAGGGGGGGGGAGTAGCAAATAGGGCCCGTGCCCATCGCCACCGTGGCGTACTCTTGTGGTACCCCCCTACCCCCGCCCGTGGCGGGGGCGTCTCTCCTATAGTTCCCCCTCTCCGGGGGGGACTGAACGGGGGGGCTAAGCCCCGCCGAATCTCTAGGGGACCGGTTCCGGGCTGCCGGGCCCCCGCCCGTGCGCGAGGAATTCGAACCCCGGTCGCTCCCGGCGTCCTTGCGGTCCAAACAAAGGAGGGGGTGATGCCTCCCTCCGCAAAGACGACAATCCTCGGTCTGGGGACACGCCGACTGCATGTGTCCCCCCAAACACCTATAGCACCATTGGCGCTGTTTCGCAACGGCCCTCCGTCCCTCTGGGCGGAGGCCTCTAAATTTGGCACATTCGTGCACCACATGCCTATCTCCCCTGCAATACCTGCACCGCTCACTCGGTGCGGGGGGAGGGGACTGCTGGAAGGCAGCATAGCGATTGGTCGGGCGACGGGGCTGTTCCCTCGCCGCCACCATACGACCAACACCTGGAACCGGGGCGGGCTCCAGGTGGTCCGTCACCCTACATTCGTCCTCCAAAAAACGAAGGAGGTCCGCGAAGGGCGGGAGATACGAGGCGCTGTCGCCTCCGTACCTCTGCTCGAAACGCCCCTTCATTTCAGCGGGCAATTTGGCGAGGACTATGTGCAGCAGTACAAAGGACCACTGATCCACCGGCAGGTCCAATCGCCTTAGGGAGTTGACCGCTGACAGTAGCGGGTTCAGCAACTCCCTCCGTAACAGGTGTACCCGCGTGATTCGCGGGAGGGCCAAAATCGTGGCCACGTGGGTGTCCGCCAGTAACCGGACATTCTGGTACCTGCTAACCAGAAGCTGGCGAGCCACCTGGTAGTTGTCGTCGCTGATGAGCAGGTGCTGGATTACCGCGCTGGCCTCTCCTCGCAGGGAGGAGCGCAAATAGGCCAACTTCTCGCTAGGGGATAAGTCCCGTCGTGAATCCACCAAACTGTCAAACAAATTAATGAAGCCCATCCAGGCTGACAGATCCCCATTAAAAGTGGGAATCTCCAATGTAGGCAATCGGCCTAGCAACGCCGTCGGGGTAGGTTTGACCTCCCCGCTCAAAACCGGCTCCCCCTTCCGAACAGCCAGGGCCCTCTCAGCCGCCTCCGTGAACTGGTCAGCCAGCTCATAGGCCTGGGCTACATCCTGCTCCAGCTGTTCCGACACGGCATCATCAGCTGGGGGGTTCTCTAAATAATACGCGCGACACTCCATGGCATGGCGCTCCAGGTCTTGCAGCCGAGCTGCCAGCCCGCCATACCGAGCTAGCAACGCACCTACCCGGTCGGCTCGGTCTATTAATGTGACCGCACAAGCAAGCCAACGCAAAACTCCTTGGATGCCGGCCCTGGATACGGCGAGCGGATTCGTAGGAGCCATTTATAATCCGTTTAATAAACAAAGCAAACAAAGAAATATAAAAGTGGTAAACATCAACAAAAAAAAAACAATAGAAATAGGTCGCGTCACGATAATATAAAACACAATTAAAATTCGGACGACATACACGGACCCTACTATTTTCATAAATTATTAACAACTTACCAATTTCAAGGGCTAACAATATAACGGTATAAACAAAACGTATAGGATTAACGGTATGGCATAACGGCACGGCCAAGTCAACCTCGCAAATCAACTACTAAACCGTTATCAACAAACAAAAACAAAACTATTTTTAATAATAATACTCGTAATTTAATACTACTAATAATTAAAACTAGTTCCACTTTTTTAACTAGGCAAGCGGACTCGGAACAAACACTAGTATGTGGTACTAATAAACAACACTTTCGAACGAAACTATTCGTCAAATAAATCCGGACACACAAAAAAAAATATACACATCTAGGCGAGTAAACTCGTATCAAATCACTAGTATGTGACAACAATTATATAAGTGTCTATCTATTATCGGATCCACCAAGTGAGAAACATTCGCTTCGAGAATTTACTAGAACAATTTCTTAGTACTTCAAATCGTCTCGGGATCTTCAAATACCCTCGAGATTTCAACAAAAAAAAATAATTTTTAGGTACTCTTTTTAGGTACGCTTTTTATTTTTACTATGAAATTTTATGTAGTTAATTTTAATATGAAAATTAATTATATCAACTAAGCTCTGCTACCAAAAATATGATCACGCACAATTGTGATGACCACATCTACTGTGTTCCACAGTTTATTGAAACGAAGGTTTCCCATGCAAAATTAAGTAAATTAAACTAATCCTACCTTACTAGAAAATAGTGTCCGTAATCCAGGGGGGCTGACGTTGTCTCGCCGGCGCGCGCGCGCCCTGGCAAAACGATCTCCACACAACCCCCGATGGGATACTCTTACAGCTAACACTCTTATACTACACAATGCCCTAATAGGCCGCTAAAACTTTCCCGGCGCTTTTCAAAGCGAACACACACGGGTTACAAGTCCGTACCCCGACCGGAGCCCTAGTAGGAGCAAAACGAAATCTCGGTCCCAATATGGGTAGGTAACTAGCGCGGCACGTCGCTACAGAAACACACGAACTTGTCTCACGGCTGCTTACGGCCAACTGAGTGCCTACACCGGCCGGCCGAGCGCATTGTCTCGTGTCGCCCGTGACCTTGACAATGACAACGCACCGCTCGCAGCGCGGCGCGAACATAGGGTATAGTAGGGGTAGGGGTAGGGGTAGGGGTAGGGGTAGGGGTAGGGTAGGGGTAGGGTAGGGGTAGGGGTAGGGTAGGGGTAGGGTAGGGGTAGGGTAGGGGTAGGGTAGGGGTAGGGTAGGGGTAGGGTAGGGGTAGGGTAGGGGTAGGGGTAGGGTAGGGGTAGGGTAGGGGTAGGGTAGGGGTAGCGTAGGGGTAGGGTAGGGGTAGAGTACGGGTAGGGTAGGGTGGAGTAGGGGGTAGGGCCACGGGAACGAAGTCGCGCTGGGTCAGCTAGTCTATACAGGATAATTTTTTTATCAGTGCACAAATTTTTAGGATCGACTCAAAATCGGTAAGTGAACAACTTTCTCCAAGAAACATAGGTCGAAATATGCCAAAAATTTTTTGACTCTTCATACAAATCGGACTGATCACGTGATCGATTTAGTATGGGAAGTCCAAAAATTTTTGTCGTATTTCAACCCATGTTTCTAGGAGAAAGTTGTTCACTTACCGATTCTGAGTCGATCCTAAAAATTTGGGCACTGATTAAAAAAAATATCCTGTATATATAAAAATGAATCCCTATTTCCCTTGGTCACGACATCACGCGTGAACGGCTGGACCGATTTGGCTAATTTTGGTCTTGAAATGTTCGTGGAAGTCCAAGGAAGGATATAGGGGTAGGGTAGGGTAGGGTAGGGTAGGGGTAGGGCAGGGGTAGGGTAGGGGTAGGGTAGGGGTAGGGGTAGGGTAGGGTAGGGGTAGGGTAGGGTTGGGTAGGGGTAGAGTAGAGGTAGGGTAGGGGTAGGGTAGGGTAGGGGTAGTGTACGGGTAGGGTAGGGTGGAGTAGGGGGTAGGGCCACGGGAACGAAGTCGCGCTGGGTCAGCTAGTACTATGATATTCCTCCCTGCTCCATCATCAGACCCTCACCATCAAGTTTAGTGTAGCGAATTGGTCTCATTAGAATAAAACAAATGAGCCTAAACTCGAGGGGTTTCCTAGCAGCCGTTGAAGAGTTCTATTGCCCACCTCTTGACTCCATCATCAGATCAGCTCGATGGTAGCAAATTAATGTATTGTCATCGGATTCATATAGACTTGCAAAGTTTCAAATCAATACGACACTTAGAAGTAGGTTAAAATTGAACTCCAAGATTTTCTTACATTGTGACTTAGTTACAAGTGAAGCTAATAAAAGTGTGGTAAAAATAAATCACCCGCCAGGTAATGTACAAATTTCTTGGGTAATGCTCATCTATATATTATTATCTATATATATAAAAATGAATCCCTATTTCCCTTGGTCACGACATCACGCGTGAACGGCTGGACCGATTTGGCTAATTTTGGTCTTGAAATGTTCGTGGAAGTCCAAGGAAGGATATAGGGGTAGGGTAGGGTAGGGTAGGGTAGGGGTAGGGCAGGGGTAGGGTAGGGGTAGGGTAGGGGTAGGGGTAGGGTAGGGGTAGGGTAGGGTAGGGGTAGGGTAGGGTTGGGTAGGGGTAGAGTAGAGGTAGGGTAGGGGTAGGGTAGGGTAGGGGTAGTGTACGGGTAGGGTAGGGTGGAGTAGGGGGTAGGGCCACGGGAACGAAGTCGCGCTGGGTCAGCTAGTACTATGATATTTCTAGTTTATTATCTATTCTTCAGTAGCGTTTATATATTAAAAATATTTGGTCTATTTTAATGTAAATGCAATACATCTTTGTGTAAATGGATAAAAATAGCAACATTAACGTGCGTAGATAAAAAATAGCGTAGTTTATGTTCGTCTCAGGCAGGCGAAGGTACTCAGACATTCTGCCATTCCTTTATTCACAATTTTTCGATTTATCTAATAGAATGTATGTTTATTTCACACTGTAAAGCCAAGTATTTGGCACTAGTTGTTTCCTTTGGGTTTTTAAAAGTAAATAATTACATACATACTTCGTTCAACGCCATCTAGTGAAGCTTTTGGAAGCTTTTTTTTTAAATGGCCTCTAAGCCCCCAGTAATGGCCGACCATGGTCGGCGACCATGACCAATACATCGTACATTGACACTTTTGAAAGTACCTTTTTAAACATGTTCGTTCAAAAGTGTCAATGTACGATGTATTGGTCATGGTCGCCGACCATGATCGGCCAACGTGTACTGTGGGCTTCAGAAAATCGCTCATTCCACGGTCCACAAATTATATCCACGGTCTTACGACACCCACGGAAAGAGAGGGGGTAGTGCTATTCTATTTATGTGCCGGCACTACACGGCACAAATATACGGTACATAGGTATACCAAAATGACATGTTTTACAATTTTTGTCTGTCTGTCTGTTTGTTCCGGTTAATCTCTGAAACGGCTGGACCGATTTTGACGGACCGATTAAGAAGTAGTTTAAAATTGGATTCTAGGATTTTCTTACATTGTGACTTAGTTACACCTCACTTATTCGTAGGTATTATGCCACCTCCTTAGGATTTAGTACTCAGAGGAGTAAACCGGTTCACAGCAATGTTGCCGTTCCGTATCATAGCCATGGAAGTATTAACACAGATCACTATAGAGTATTAATACTTCCATGATCATAGCATGGCTTGTAGAAGACGATAGAGACGGCTGTGGTGCAGCGCATAGACACAATGCGATGGCAATGCAGTTGTTAGGAATCGATTGCTCGATAATGAATTTGTGTAATTTCACTTAATATATCATTGGTTGCATTTACCAGAACTAATCGCTGACTAATCGATTACAAATAATCTGCTGAACGCACACAAAAATGCGATGACTGACAGCGATTTACAGCAATCGGACGCCATTTTTTCCATCGCATTTGATTTTCGATGAGAAGCAGCGATTAGTTGCAAGTAGCTGTCAAACGTAGCGATTTTGTGTTTGTTGCTGTCATTCGTCATGTCAAAACCAGAAAAACGCTAAAGCGCGTTCAGCAGAATCTATCAAAAATAGTAATCAGACAAGTAATCGCTGACTAATCGATTACAAATAATCTGCTGAACGCACACAAAAATGCAAGGAATTTATAAGTACTACGTACAACAGGAAGGTGCACTCCGTATTTTTGTGTATTTAAAAATACACTTTAATTTCAAGAGATAAGGTTTAAGCCCCCAGTACACGATGGCCGATCATGGTCGGCGACCATGACCAATACATCGTACATTGACACTTTCGAACAAACAAGTTTAAAAAGGTTCTTTCAAAAGTGTCAATGTACGATGTATTGGTCATGGTCGCCGACCATGATCGGCCATCGTGTACTGGGGGCTTTATATTTCAATACAAAATGTCAACGGTCCACCTGAGACCGCAAGAACGAGGTGAGGGTGTCCCTTTCTCTGAAATTGCCAGCACTCTTAAATAACAGGTTTAGTAGATTTATGGTTCACAACTTTCGTTATAAAAATTAAATTTCATAAAATTTCCGCTACGTATTACTTTTAGTCAATAGAAAACATCGCATATTAATTTAGGTATTACCGTATTAAGCATAAAAATGTATCAGGTCGTTTAAGTTTTTTATGGCTTATCCTAGAAAAGAATTTGAATGATAGATTTCAGAATGTTAAAGTAGCAACATTACAAGCTGAATGACGTTTTCTGACGTTTTCCGTCTTCGTTGTGTCAAGTTCGCAATTCGCTCGTCGCCGCCCGCCGCCCGTCGCGCATGTTCGTGGCCGCCGTAATGGGATGGAGTGAGATAAACTGACCTCGTTCTTACTATCTCATTAGGACCGTTTTTTAGCAGCAAGCAGTGCACCTTCCTGTTGTATTATAAATTCCTTGCAAAAATGCGATGACTGACAGCGATTTACAGCAATCGGACGCCATTTTTTCCATCGCATTTGATTTTCGATGAGAAGCAGCGATGTGCGCGCCAGATAAGTCTGCACGTGGTCAAAATCGAATACTAATCTTTTCCTTATGCTTAGAACACAAAAATGTACTGCCACTAGCGCCAAAAACGCCCCAGTCGCGCGCAGAGTTATCTGACACTCACTCTAGTTGCATGAAGTTTGACTTAATACTCTGAGGTAACTGGAGCTCTCACCCTGAATAAAAAAGTGTCGCCAGCGACATTTATGTATCTAGTGGCTGTCAGCTGTCTCATATGACCATACGTATTTTTTTAAAGTGTAGGTGAGACGGAAGACAGCCACTGTGTTATTTGTGGTATTCAAAAAATTGTTCGTAATGCACTCTCCAGTTACCTCAGTATTAAGTCGAGCTTCATGATTAGTTGCAAGTAGCTGTCAAACGTAGTGAGTGATTTTGGCTACGTTCCGTTTTGCGCCAACAGCGATAATATCACTGATATCGCGCTCACACATCGTTCCGATTTGTTGTGAGCGCGACAACGAACGCAGTAATTACGTCACGGATGACGTCACTACCGCCGCCATTTTGCGATCACGGTGATATCGTTCTCAAGCGTTAGCACTGTGAGCGGGCTGTCATATTTGACGTTTTGTTGTCAAACGTCATTGTTTGTTGTGGTTTTGTTTGAGTAATATCTGCGTTTTAGGTTTTATTTAGGTAATTTATTTGTTTATCCCGAAGCAGAAAGCCAGAAAAATGATAGTGCTTATTAAAGATGAGACGACGGGTAGAGACATTACTCTAAATTTAAGCACGGATCACTATCATCATCGCTGTCCAATAAAACGTTTACTAATTGACGAATATCCATACTAAACCGGTGATTATTTACTTACAAATTCAAATCAAAACAACGCTCGCTCGCGATGCATGCAAATAGCCGTTCCGAATTGAAATCGCGTCAACAGTGCTGTCAGCGCGATAATCAAATCGGAACAGCTTTTAGCGCTCACAGCGCCAACAGTACTATTGACTCAAAACGGAACACGACCTTTGTGTTTGTTGCTGTCATTCGTCATGTCAAAACCCATGAAGTTCGACTTAATACTGAGGTAACTGGAGCGTGCAGTACGAACAATTTTTTGAATACCACAAATAACACAGTGGCTGTCTTCCGTCTCACCTACACTTTAAAAAAATACGTATGGTCATATGAGACAGCTGACAGCCACTACATACATAAATGTCAAATTTGGTGGCGACACTTTTTTATTCAGGGTGAGAGCTCCAGTTACCTCAGAGTATTAAGTCAAACTTCATGTCAAAACCCATTCAAAACCAGAAAAACGTAAAGCCCCCAGTACACGATGGCCGATCATGGTCGGCGACCATGACCAATACATCGTACATTGACACTTTTGAACGAACAAGTTTAAAAAGGTTCTTTCAAAAGTGTCAATGTACGATGTATTGGTCATGGTCGCCGACCATGATCGGCCATCGTGTACTGGGGGCTTTAAAGCGCGTTCAGCAGAATCTATCGAAAATAGTAATCAGACAAGTAATCGATGACTTAGCGATTAGTCAGCGATTAGTTCTGGTAAATGCAACCATTGTATATAAATTTGCAGCCGCTTTTGATCGTGCCTATGTATCTATAAAATATAGATATCAGTAGGGTTCAGTAAAGAAACAAACGAGTAGAAAATCGAAATCTAACTGCGCGCAAATCGATTCTTGTCTTGTATCGAATAAACGCAAAAAAAAACAGTCAAGCTGAAACCGGCGGCTGATTTGCTTGTGTTGTGTTGTGTTTGTTTGTATCTAAAATTAAATATTTATTCATTCATATTCATATTAGTTTAGGGCCGCCCGGTATCGGAAAGAGACTCCCATTTTTTTCTCTTATTTGTGAAAGTTTGAACGCTAGTACATAATAGGAAGTTAAAAAATGCCCGTGGTTGGGAAAATCATACCACTCGTTACCAGCTGCAAATTGAGCAGAGCTGCTCTTGTGTCTGCTGCAAAGTCCAGCAGGACATACTTCACATACACTCAAGAGCTATCACAGCCTTTGGACCGGAGTCCGGAGTTCGTGACAGCTCAGCAGGCGTTCGAAAAATGCCTAAAATCCGGTGAGTTCATCCTTTATTTTTACGCTTACATTTACGTATTCATTGACCCTACATGTTTCGAGCATTCAGCTGTTTTCATGACATTGGTGCTACCTAGCAGCACCTACCTACAGATTTGCATTAATTACTATTCAAATTAAAACCAACACGTGAAGTTGAAAATATCTTTTATTTAGTTGTATGTTGTAAGTAAAGCTCAACGTAAGCAAATGCACGTATCACCTCGACATTCTATTCGTTTATTCCATACGCAACAATACAATAGAACATAGAACCAATATGCATTATAATTCAGATGATTGCTATGCCCTCAATTTACCAACCACTGCTCTTACTGCTATGAGTATAGAGTTCAAAATGGGGTATAGTATTTTTGAGCCCTAAGGAAAACAAGCTAATAGGCAGGACTGAAGTTCAATCATTTATTCATTCACAGTTTGATCATGCTTGGTACCTGCTAAAGGTCACCATTCTAATTATTATTATTATTTGCAGACCATTCTAATAGTCAATATTTTATTGATTGTACTTTAAAATCATAATTTTGAACACCTAGTCTATTTTTGGCTTATTATTATCATAACTAAAGGGCCATTCTCCTTAGCCATACATAAGGAAGGCCTGTGCCCCAGTACTGGGGATGATGGTGATGATCCAAAAATTTTAAAAGGCTATTATTCTGTTATATACATATATTGCAAAAATTATATTAGTAGGTATTTTAGACATTAAAATTCCTTGCATAGGAAAAATGTGATAGCAAAAAACCACGAGCCCTATAAGTAGCTTTCAGGCATCGGGAATTCCTTGCAGTTGCTGGAAATATGTAAATGCAAAATAAGCACAATATTTAAGCTACACTGTTTGACTATCAATGTAATTCAAATTGAAATTGAAAATTATTTATTTGGTGCACATTTAAACAAAATAATTTATATCTAAGAACATTATGAAAAACAAAATGAAATATATTAACAAATGACATTAGTTAGAATGAAATTAGTTGGTGCATGCAGTCTGTCATATTATTTGAATAAATTACTCCTACTTAACCTGGCGAGCATGAGGTGAAATATAGTTACATCAAGCATGAGGCAGGGTGTGACATACCCTTAAGTTAATGTACACAATTTAGTTCTTATTGTTATTTTATAAACTTAATTGGTTTGATTTTGTAATAAGTATAATGTTCTTTAATATGAAATTAAATTAATCGAGTTCAGAATTATTATTATACAATCATTTTTATTTAATCTCATTTTTCATAAACTATGTAATCATAGTAACAAATCTTTATAGCTTTACAAAAATTTATAATTATAAATAATTATTCTTTGGAATTTAATTCACTTAAAATTAAAAGACAATGAGATCCTCTTTGTAAAAAAAAATATTACGGTTTTCCACCCTGAAGGGAAGAAAACAGATATTTTAGATCTTGCCAAGGCTTGACCTTTCGGAGATTAGCCATCTTACCTTTATGTACCTATGTCCGAACTCGCTGCGTTTCGTCAATGAGAATGCGTGGCGAGGCGCGGGGTGAGGTGTACAGCACCCCCGCGCGCGGGCGGCGGCGGCAGGCGCAGCGTCCAATTTGGGCGCGCGCTTCCTTAGTACCTTCTACTAAAAGCCGGCAAGGCATTGCTTAGGTCAAGCCTTGGCAAGATCTAAAATATCTGTTTTCTTCCCTTCAGGGTGGAAAACCGTAATATTTTAGTTCTGTGCCTTCGGCTTGACCTTTCGGAGAAGTGTTTACATTCTGCCGGCGCCATCAGCGTACTGTGAATCCTAATACTTGAGCTAAAGCTAAAATCATAAGGGTAGGAATAGTAAAAGGAAAATCCTGTTTACATTACCAAATAGTTTTAATCAGATAACAACAATTTTACAATAGGTAATTGGTGTGTCCTCAGTCTGACACATCTAAACCAACAGAAACATACTACCCGTTTCATAAATAATCATACTTAAATTAAACAGTAACTGTCTGTCAGTCATCCACTTATAACTAAATACCCAGGGTATCGTTCTTATTATACTAATATGTCATTTAATCAACAGCACTAAAGGAAGATCTCAAAACATTATTTATTTGAGTCTCTTTTCTTTCAATAGTTTTACAGTAAAACTTAATGAAATTTTTATGACCTTGCCAGTTACCTCGCTTCAAAATGAGATCTAGAGGAACATTCTCATTAAAATCGTATGACGCAACCGCAGAGCGAATTGAACCCGGACCACATTTAATCCCTAAATCGCTAAACGGCCCTTTTAGCCACCCAGCTATAATCGCCCTAGAAGCAGCCTTGACTTTACCGCGCGTTGTTATAAAAAGGTTAAATAACCCGTTCTGTGCTCCTCTCCTACCCTCGGAAACTGTTATTAGGTGCTTCACCCACTTTACAATATTAAATAGTTCATCATCAGAGTGGGATAGCAGCCAACCTGACTGGCGGTACCTAGCGTTGTCGGTTTTTGAGCCAAAAACGGGCCAAAAGGTGATGGTCGTGTCTTCCATTATACAATGATCTGAATCTATACACAATAGGGTTAAGTCATGAATTCTGCGCCCAGATGCTAACAGTAATAGTAAGGCAACATGGCGCGACACTTGGAAGATACTATTCTGATCAGGAGGATGGGCCTCGATCCAGTGTAATAGGTCTTGAACATTCCAAATTTGTGAACTATCGCATTTTGATGTTTGGGCACGTAACTTTAAGGCTTTAACCATCGCCGATACTACGGGATGACTTGACAGGGTTGAGCTACATTCTGGGTTAGACAAAGATATAATCACGGACTTATGCACTAGAATAGTTGCGACAGCCAATTTTTTTATACGACTTAGAAAACCTAAATATGAAGCTATATCAAGTGGTCGAGGATTGCTTGGTTTTGCCCCATTTTGTTTACACCACTGGACCCACTGTTTCCAAGCTGAGCTATAGGTTTTCCAGGTTGATTCTCGCCATGACGACTGGATAAGAGCGATGTCTTGCTGTTCTAGGCCATTTACTAAATTATACCACCCCGTATCTTCCAGACCTCTAAATGTAGCTTCTTCGCATCCGGAGGTGGATGACCGGTGGAGAGATCGACAAGATGGTGGGTGACGTTGCGAATAGGAAAAGGCGCTCCGACTGCTCTCCGCTTCAGGTCTCCCCTCCAAAATACATTCTCCCATCGTGGCACTATCATCAGAAATAGCCCTGACGCCTTGTTTAGGTGTTGCAGAACCTTTGGGATCAGAGGTGGAGGAGCAAAAACCCATGCTAGTGGGAAGTGCCATTCCTTGCTGAAGGCGTTGATGAATAACGCCTGCTGATCCTTCGCATCTATCGTTGCGTACTGGTGGACTACTCTGGACTGATTTGTCGCAAACAAATCTATTAGAGGCGTTCCCATTTGTCGAAAGATTTCTCTGGTCATATGATCGCTGAGGTGCCAATCCGGAAGGCACTTGCCCCGAGAGAGCGGGTCCGCTATTGTGTTGTATCGTCCCGGAATGTAGAAAGGAAACAGGTGAGTGGCCTGACGATGGGCTAGCAAAAACAAACTCTTCGTCGCCCTCAGGAGTTTCAGCGATCTGGTTCCTCCTTGGTTTCTGATATAGGCTACCACAGTTCGGTTGTCGGACTGAATCATTACTGACCGGCCCCTTGTTATTTCTGGGAAGCTGCTCAGTGCCATAAACACGGCATATAGTTCTTTTAGGTTTATGTGCCAGTTCATCTGGTCCCTTGTCCATTTCCGCGAAAGGTGACGATTCCCTATTTGCACTCCGTAGCCTGTATTGGAAGCATCTGTGGTGACAAAAACTGTCGGTTCGGGTATAAAAATAATTCCTGGATGGGATAAGTTTTCCGCCCACCAAGATAACTCGTCCAGGGCCTCTTCTGGCAGTCGGAACTCCAGGGTCGGGTTTTCTTCTGGCAGTACACGGCTCGCCCTCTGGAGATGGCGAGTGTGAAGACGACCTAAGGGTGTCACGAGCGATGCGAAGCCTAATTTTCCTATTATTGACGTGCCTCTTTTCCAATTCCAATAATGGCGTTTTATCAGTTTCTTTAATTCTCTTAATAGTAGTGTGCATTTTGTCTTGGGCAGGCTTTTGCTGTTTGCATGTGTATCCCAAACTATGCCTAAAAATTCTATCTCTGTTGAGGCTTTTGCCATTGACTTTTCTAGATTTAGTTTCCATCCTAGACTTTTCAGTAGGGAAATTGCCTGTTTCATGTGCTCTTCTAGTATACGAGGATTTTGATGAGCGAAAAGAAAATCGTCGAGATAAACTATAACGCGGATCCCTTGCGCTCTTAGAATGCTTGCTATCCATTTGCTTACTTGTGAGAAAGCCAGAGGTGCACTTGAGAGTCCGAATGGAAGTGAGGTCATTTGAAAGAGTTCGCCCTTGTATGAAAAGGCTAGATAGCGTCGATGGCTTTTCCTGACCGGAATGTGGAAGTAGGCCTGCGAAATATCTATTTTCCCCATGTAATCGTTTTCCTGGAGGAATTTTGGGACATGGCCTTGATTTATCAGTCGAAATTTGCTTGGATTTAGGAAGAAATTGAGCTGCCGAAGGTCGAAAATTTGGCGAACTTTTCCATTTTGCTTTGGAATCAAGAACAGGCGAGAAAGAAAACCCGTCTTCGCCTTGGACCTTTCTATAACAGCTGATTCCAGAAGTGACTCTATCTCGTTGTCCATCAATTTTGAAGTATTCGTGGCAAATCTTGTTACCATGTCTGTTGTTAGGGGAACGGTGGGTGGTTTTTTGACAAATGGAATTGCATACCCGGTTATAATCTTTAGGATTGATGTTGAGGCTCCCAAATCTTGCCATTGCTTTTTGTACCGCCCCAACTGTCCACCTTCGAACTTTGTGTCAGTAGTTGCGGCGCTGTCCACGTTGATCTTTCCTTTCAGGTGCCTTCTTGGGTCGGTTACCTGATTGCTTTCCCTTCTGGTTATTGGTGTTTTGAAACGATCGTGGTTGCCATGACGGATTTCGCGGCTTTGTCGGCCGAGAAGCTCCTTGGTTACGGGTTTGACGAAGGGTGCGCAGCTGTACCCGTCCCTCTTTACTAGGGACTCGTCCAAATCGCGATGGAAAAATACGTGATGTGCCTCCGTTATCTTTGATGAAACTCGTCAACTTTGCCTCCTCGAATAAGTGCGTGTGAGAGGGTGGTATTAGATGTAACATTGACGATAACGACTCATTTCTAGTCTTGAAACCCTTGCGTCTCATTTCAATCGTCTCTGCGCGATGCGCGCAAACATATTGAAGTATGTCATCTGATTTCGATTTAAAGTCCGAACCTTCGGACAGAAGCTTCTTCAAATCTTCAGAAGCCGAAGGGAACTTTGCTGCTAACTTTTTTAATTCTTCCGCTAGAGCTTTTCTTTGGCAGAGAAGACCATGGACTATTGTTCCTAGTATGCCGTCTTGTTTGCTAAGAAATCCCGACGCGTGTGTTCCGAGATCATTAAGCTCCCCGTTGATTTTGAGAGCGCTGAAAACCGGCGAAGCATGAAGTCTTTTTACCACTTCTTTATACCTTATCCGATTCCATGACTCTGATCCGAATCTTTGGCATGCAATTCCCTCAGCTCTGATATGATCAGAAGGTGGTGGTATACTTGGCTCCATCTCTTTTACTTCTGGGAGAAAATCTAATTCAGGAAGTTCTTCATGAGCTCCTTTCCCTTGATTAGAGCTTAGAGATGGTGCGCGCCAAGTTTCAGGTGAGTCTGGCCTAGACAAGGCAAGAAACTCATCCTCCCCGGATGAGAGGTCTTCATCTGAAGATAAACTTCGTACCGCGTGATTTTCTTTTGGTGCCAGCGAATCTAATCTATCCATAATAGTTGAAAAGATCCCATCTACCTTTTGTTCCAATAAGTCGATTCGAGAGCGTTTTGGCTTAGAGATCCACGCATCATTGGACTCGGGATCTGATGACATTTGCCTCTTCCTTCCGGAGTATGAAGGCTCAGAGTCTCTTTCCATAGACAGAGCTCTGTCGGCATTAGCTCGAGACATTGGCCTGACACCCCTTACAGCTTCATTAAAGAGTTCCGTCGCGGCCGCTGAACCCCTGATCCTATTACAAATTGCAGGTGGACTGGTGATTAGGGCTCTGGTGAAAGCCCAGTCGAGCATTTTAATCTTTATCTCTCTGAAGCCTTTTTCGGAGAGGCGTGTCGTGTCGGGATCAAAAGCCCGTGCCAACTGATCAGTTGGAAGAGCAAACCGGAGCTTATTTAATACTTGCGGGTCCACACGATCACCGAAAATATCTTCTTTGGTCAGCTGAGACACTTTCCATGATGTCCAGCCCGCTGGCATCAATTCTTGCGCTAGTACCTTCACCCGCTCCAGAATCTCCTGCTCTCTCTCTGACCCGCAGGTTTCCTGGAGAAGGTCTCCCAGTGAGACCTGGGGAGCCTCTTGAACCATCTGAAGCAGAATAACAAAGCTTTTGTGAGGTTCAGTGGAAGATGTTGTAATTCGGCTCAACCAGTGACATTGTGTAACATGAAATAGAGTATAGCTTTGAAAGTTGAAGGTCTAATAGAAAAAATGTATTATCGAATTCAAATTTATATCTAACGAGCCGTCAACTCCAAAATACTATAAGAACTTATGAGCCGACGACATTTGCGATCCCAGGAGCCGACAGCCGTGACTCACTAGACGAAGACTGCGTTTTACTAGCCGAAGGCTGTGTCCAACAAGGCAAAAGGCTGCGTCCCACGAGCCGAACGGCTGCGACACACAAGCCGACGGCTTCGTCACATGAGCCGACGGCTGCGGCCTACGAGCCGACGGCTGCGTCCCACGAGCCGACGGCTGCCTGCCACGAGCCGTCGGCTGCGTCCCACGAGCCGTCGGCTGCGTCCCACGAGCCGTCGGCTGCGTCCCACGAGCCGACGGCTGCGTCGCATGAGCCGACGGCTGCGGCTCGCGAGCCGACGGCCGCGTCGCATGAGCGGACGGCTGCGATCTAGGAGCTGACGGCTGCGACAAACAGGTGGGAACTCACGAGCATAATGGCTGCGGTGAGTCAGAATGAAATTGTCTAGTGAGCCGCTAGGCCGCGCCTAGAAAACTTCAATGTCGCGCGAGATGTTTCAAGATATACCATATTCCTACTAACTTCACTATAAAAATGTGTTGAACTCGGACGGAAAATCACTTATAACACGTAAAACACGTAAACCCGATCCAACCAAAAAGTAAACACGTTTTTACAAATCTCTAAAATGCCACTCATTTACATTCTCATAGACGAAATTTCGTGATAATTACAGTGAAAACACTTACCTCGGTCAGCGAAGTATTCACTTTGATATTATCACTACTTTAACTATAACTTTACGTAGGTATCACTCTACGTAACGCCACAACGACGTTGAACATCCGTACACACAGGTAATAAACAGCGTACTAAGGAAGCGCGCGCCCAAATTGGACGCTGCGCCTGCCGCCGCCGCCCGCGCGCGGGGGTGCTGTACACCTCACCCCGCGCCTCGCCACGCATTCTCATTGACGAAACGCAGCGAGTTCGGACATAGGTACATAAAGGTAAGATGGCTAATCTCCGAAAGGTCAAGCCGAAGGCACAGAACTAAAATATAATGAATTTTTTGGTAAAAATATATGACTAATCGCTTTTATGGTCTGACATACCCCTCAACAGGTATGCGCACTTATATTGATCGATTGATTGATTGATTAATTCATTATTTGCACACAAAAACAGTAACAACAAACATACAAGAAATACGGTAACATAAAAATTGTGAACAAAGGGGCGGCCTTATCGCTTAACAGCGATTTCTTCCAGGCAACCCATATTCTACAGAGTTCGAAGAAGATATAAGGGCGAATATCGCGGCCGGTATCCCGCGCCACACTGCGATCATGCCACTATTCTGCCCTGCGAGCCCCTTCCTCCAGCTACTGAGTGCGCTAGTGTTGTCAGACGAGAAACTTAAAAAATACACAACTTTGAAAATGTAACAGGGTATAAGATACCCTGGGTCATGCTCGCCGGGTTAAATACGTAAGTAATTAAGTATTAGATCATAAATAAATTTTATGGTCAAGATCTTTAACCATTCTCCTTACAATAGATAATAAAATTGATTGTGCTGTGTAATGTGACTCTAATGCACTCGAAAACCAAAGACTATTAAAGAGTAATAATATAAAAAGTAAGCAGGGATTATTATTATTTATTATTATTATTTATAGGGGGGACGCCAGCGAAGCCGGACGGGTGATCAGTCACCTAGGTCGGGACCATTTCACCCAGTTCCCCAAGTCCCCTAAAAACTGAAAAATCAGGGGGGGAGGCGGGTTATCATTTACCCCACCGGCGTCGGACCCTCGAACCTACCTGTGCGCTTACAGTACCTGTTGAGTTGACTTATCGTTAACTTCTTTAGATCCTCTTCCTAAGCTTGTCCGTTCCAAAGAGCTCCCAGCGCAGTGATGCGTACATCGGGCACTCTGCCATGAAGTGGTAGCTTGTTTCTTCTCTTTCTTTGCATTGCGGACAGATCGGGTCTTCTGTCCGTTTAATCACTGATAGGTGTTTGTTTAGTGGGCAGTGCCCAGTAAGTACACCTACAATCGTTCTTATATTTCTCCTACTCTGTTTCAGGAGTTCTCTAGTTTTCTTCTTGTCAACCGATTTGATGAAAATCTTAGACTGTCTGCAGTCCTTTCTTCTCATCCATCTTTGGTTGGTTTCTTTGGTTGTTCTGATCCCGATAATGTTCTTAGTAATTCTATATGCGATTGGTAGTCTTGGTTCAGGGCCAATGAAGGGTTCATCAGCTCCTCCCCTGGCTAATTCATCGGCTTCCTCATTGCCTACGTTACCTTCATGTCCGGGTACCCAGGCAACTTCTACCTCAACCAAGTTGGCAAGTGCCTGAATGCTTTGTTTGCATTCTTTCACCAGGGCTGAGGTAGTCTCCGCTTTGTCAAGGGCCTTGATGGCAGCTTGACTGTCGCTATATATTATTATTTTTCCTACGTTATAGTTGCCTATCTCACTTTTAATCATGTTCGCACACTCCAGTATCGCGAATACTTCCGCCTGGAACACGCTGGCGTACTTGCCCAGATTAAAAGTAGTTCTTATAGTGTTGGGTTTAGCTATGTATACCCCAGCTCCCGATAGTCCAGTTGATTCCTTTCTTGACCCATCTGTGTAGCATACTGCAGTGCTATCCAGATTGTCATGTTCTAGTTTCCAGTCTTCTCTGGATCTGATGCTTATTCTGTACTTTTTGTCGAAGATCCTTTGTCGAAGAAGCAGGGATACACCTTCACAATCTTTACTTCTATTATTCACAAGAATCTCACTAGTAAACTTATTATTGTTTCCGTTTAATTAAAATTATGAATTGAGTTTTTATAAAACCAATATAACTCAATTAAGATAATAAACTGTTTTTATAAATACTGGATTTGTTATGTACATACATCAATTTTATATTTCCATTAAACTCCTTACATATAATACAGATTTGATGATGTTATTGGCACAGTGCCCAAATACTTTGTATAATTCAAAAATAGTTTTTCTCAATGCACATTCTTATTTTGATAACAACATATAGATTTATATTAATACTAATTGATTATTGTTAAATAATTGATTAATTTAATACTTTTTACAAAAATTACATAGTAGGTATTACATAATATCTTTCACATTTAGAATTAATACCTCAAATACATAACATTATGTTTCGTTTCATTTATAGGTAGGTACAAATTAAAAATATTCTAATGTTGAGATTTTATATTATTTTTATGCATTTACAATGCAATTTTTGTAAGTATAGGAAAAATGTGATAGTAAAAAACCACAAGCCCTATAAGTAGCTTTCAGGCGGGATTCATATTCTAATGTTTTCAATACTTTTCTTTTTCAAAATAAGGCTTCATGGCCATGAAAATTATTTCTGCCCTGTGCTATATTTAGTAATCTGTGCCTGTGCTTCTTTTAGTAATTGGAATCAGAACTGCAGGTCTTGAACTATCTTGTCTGAAGTTTGCAGCATGCTCAATAGCCAGAGCTACACCAAACGATCCATCTCATTCAGGATTATAGATCATGGATCATTGATAGACTGTTTACTTGGATCGCGCGAGTCACGCTCACGTCCTCACCAACCGCTCCAATGGAGCTCCAGTGGAGCGCACTCCACGATCGAAGTGTGTTGAATCGTTCAGTGTGGCTCCAGCTATGAAACACTTCAAAAATTACAAGAGATGTTAGTGGAAAAACTATACAGTCAATTCAGTTCATTAAACTTAAATAGATAAAACTATCAGTGGGAGGGGAGTGTCTCATTGGCGTCATACTTTGTTTGTCTTAATTTTATTTGACGCTGTAATGTCACCCCGAGATAAATTAAAATAGTCCTATCAAAGTTTACACTGTTAATTGTAATAATAACATGTCTACTAATTGGACGGGGTAAAATGTATGCCTTTTTAATGAGCCTGGGAAATATATCAAAATCCTGTAGCAAGAGGATTGAATTTACATCAAGCATTCTCTTATATTACAATTTTTATGTATTTATTAAATTTCTTATCTTATTACTGGTTAAGTATAAGAATATAAAAGGAAAAAAAACACTAAGAATTGTTTATTAAACATTGTAAACATTGGCTCTATTAACTAGAATAGTTTTATATTATCTGTACTAGAACTAAGGGATCCTACTCAATAGGGTACGGGACTGACTTAAAACACTATTCTGAAATTGCACTTTGTACTATAGATAAAACACTTCGGTATATAAAGAAAATAAAGTTTGCTGGAATTATAAATTTATAACATAAACATAACAGTAAATAAAATATAGCAGTTTCCATTATCACTCCATTATCTTTACAGAATGTTAATAAAAGTGGTCTTTAAACAGGCGTTATCAATCAAATGCAGTCACCTTATTGATATAAATTGTTATGTACTTAAGTACTTAATGTAAAAATGTATACGTATGGTTTTCGTACAAACTTTTGTATGAGGGTAGAGTGGTTCTAATCTTGCGGGTCATGATCGTGATTTATTTTTTAACCGACTTCTAAATCAAAAAGGAGGAGGTTCTCTATTCGTCTGTATGTATGTTTTTTTTTTTTTTTTGTGTATGTCCACCGATTACTCGAAGACTGCTGAAGCGATTGTAATGGTTCAAACGTTATTACATCAGGTTGGTTTCCAAGTTGGTCCCATTTTTTGAAATTTTGAAATCGGTTCAGTAGTTTTCAGGAAATCTGGAAAATACTGTCGTTTTCGTTACCACTTTATGTGAATTTAATACGTATCTTTAGGCATAACTACTTTGTTTATAAACCGATTTAGATGATTCTTGTTTTGTTAAAAAGGGGATACCTCAAGGTATTTTAACCGACTTCGAAAAAGGAGGTTTTCAGTTTGATCACATACCTATTTACCAGAAAACACGTAAATTGCCTGCACGATGCACTAAAAAGAGTGAAATAAAAATTATTTTTATAAAAAAATAAAACCGCCTTCAAAAAACCACATCAAAAAAGTAAGAAATAATTCCTCACCAAATAAATAACGTAAGTACTTTGAAGTCGGGCGGGTTTTAACAAAAACAACAAAAAATTGTACATGTTTCACGCCCGACTTCAAAGTACTTACGTTATTTATTTGGTGAGGAATTATTTCTTACTTTTTTGATGTGGTTTTTTGAAGGCGGTTTTATTTTTTATAAAAATAATTTTTTTGTTTGTCATCTATCTATATTATCTATATCCTACTTAATATTATAAATGTGAAAGTTTAGTTGTTTGGATGTTTGTCACTCAATCACGCCAAAACGGCTAAACGGATTTGGCTGAAATTTGGGACACAGATACTTTGAAGCCTGGAGAGGAACATAGTCTACCTCTTATCCCGGAAAAATATCACATTCTCGCGTTATGTGTAGTCAAGCTAAGATTTACCTGTATGTAGTTAATTAAAATACTTACACAGTATTATACTTTAAAGTAAAATGTTTTGATATAAGCGAGACCGCGGGCTGTCGTGGTTGATAGACCACTTAATTATCTCTACTACTTACTGGTTAAGGTTGGGGGAAGGTTAGTTCGTCTAACTCAAAGCTACTCTTTGTGGCACTCTAAGCGGGAGACCTATGTCCAGAAGATGGCTTTAGTAAGTGAAAATGGCTAAATTGCCTATTTTTTCTATTAGCTGTCATTTGAAACATTGAAGATTTTTTTCCAATATGTATTATAGAGAACGTATATGTGATGGGAGGACTGTTTCGAAAACACGATTTGAAAATTTTGCTCGATAGAAAAAAATCCTAAAGCCACCTCTAAAATTTCATATAAATGCACATTACGATTACGACCGTGTTTTACAATATTAATTCCTATAAAATCACAAACACATAAGTAGGTATTTACCTTTTCTATTTCGTGACTGTTTTAGATAAAAAAAAACTAAACATTTTTATTGACTTTTTTGATAAAACTGTGAACTTTGCTAATGATTTTTAGTTACGAGCTCGTTGATTCCATAGTGATTTTTCGCTGACCGCCCAACCCCCCCTTATTGATGATGATCTAATGTTGTCCGATACTAATTCATCATTCCCATTCCAGATCAAACGGTCTACTCGCAAGGGGCAGCCGCTACCCCGGTCCCGCTCCTCGATGCCATGACCCAAGTGGGCAAGGCTGGCTCCATGAACAACATCAAGGTAGTCCACATGCACACCGAGAAGGAGGCGGCGTATACCGCCCCTGAGTTCAAGGATATCTTCAGGTAAGGTTCAAGTTTGCGTGATATCACGGTCCCGTAGGTCCTGCGTGTTAGGTGGTGTTGGAAGCAGTAGGGGGTTTAGTAGGTAGGGTCTTAGCGGCGAGTCCCACAAACCTTCGGGATGCATAACCGCATACCCCTTACTATATATAAAAAAGGTAAGTTCAAGTAGTCTACCTACAGTGCGAATTCCAGATCAAACGGTCTACTCGCAAGGGGCAGCCGCTACCCCGGTGCCCCTCCTCGACGCCATGACCCAAGTGGGCAAGGCTGGCTCCATGAACAACATCAAGGTAGTCCATATGCACACTGAGAAGGAGGCGGCGTATACTGCCCCTGAGTTCAAGGATATCTTCAGGTAAGGTTCAAGTAGTCTACCTACAGTGCGATTCATATTGGCTGTTGTGAAGTTAGCCACTAGAGTGGTAGCCACGCAGTAGAGTACCCCACATCCTCAGCCCTCCCACCCGCATGTCTCTAAATTGTGTATTGCGCATCTTTTCTTGCGATGTTCCGAGACGTCAAGAAGTTTGAATTAGGCTGTTCCAACCATTAGGTTTGTTTCATAGCTGTACGGCTATGTTGGAACTCTGGCCGATTGTAATGCCTTACTTACCGTTTTCCAAGCTTGGAAAAGCCTTACAAAGCAGTTGATGTTTTGTGCCTTGGGCTACCATCACGTTAATTAGCGTCCAGCAATTTTATTTGAAATACTTACCTTATTTTTTTTCGGACGTTCTCTAATATTAGAAAAATCTGGGATTTCCATTACCGCAGACACTACAGTGACAAATCGTTTATAAGGGATTAAGACGAGTTTTCAAAAGTAAGTTATGTGGTTTTTTTAACCACAATAACTAATAATAGTCCTTGTTATGCGTTATGTACCCACATAGCAAACAATCCCAACATGGCGAGTGAGATACAACCGCCAACTACCTAAACCACAGATATTCTTAGCGCCACATACAGACGTGGTGTTAATATTTAAATTCGTCCTTCGCATCCGTATGTGAATGACCGGATTATGTGCGAGACGTCCCCGAGGTTAGCTTGAAATAGCAACAACCGTTGCACAAATTGAAGAATTGAATGCACAAATACTGATTTAACAAAACATAAATGTAAATAAATGTTGAAACTGGGAAGCCGAAAGAACGCTTGCCGGTAGTTTCTTTCGTAGTTTCATTTCATAAAAGCAAATAGATAAAAATAAAGATAAAAAAGGTTCAGCCAAACGCGAGATAATCGCGGACAAACATACATACAAAGTCAATCTGAGAAGCTCCTTTTTTTTGAAGTAGCTTAAAAAAGGAAATCTCAAAATCCAGTTTGTGTGATGCATTTAATGCTATGTAATGTAAACATAATATCAAATCTGGTCTTTTTTGTATTGACTAAAATCTAACCTCTGTTGAGTTGGAATCTAAAATAACGAGTTTATATCAGTGATGGATGCGCCATATTAGTTTATTTTTGGATATCGTGAGGAGGTCAATACGACGAGACGTGAACATATAACTATAAATATAACACACTACTTTACGGTTTCAATTCTCACATTATGTTGATGTCAAGGGTTCCGTTTGGAGTCGTTAAATGGGTTACTCTAAAAAATTTTGAAGTAAGATTTCAAGGCAATAATAAGTTTCTCAGATTTAATGTTTAGCATTAGCGCAAGGGTTGTCCATTGCGATTTTGTTCAATCAAGAGTAACTCACCAGATGACTGGATGTTGTCATTATAAATTATGACTTTTTATTGGTCACCCGAGGATCAACATTGGGCGGATCAACAGGCCTTCTGTTATTCATCGAAAAACGCAACTTCGTTATACCCGTCCCTCTCACTCTCCGGGCATGACAGAATCGAGTGAAAGCGGCGGGGCTAACGAAGTTTCATTTTCAATTGAGTTAGAGTAGGGCTTCAGGGACCGTACGCCGAAGATAAAAATCCGAAACTCGTAAGCTCCGCACCTTTCAGTCGATTCTGTCATGACTGAGAGTGAGAGGGACGGGTATAACAAAGATTTTGCATTTCGGAGTAGGCCCGCGGTTATCTATCACTGTCGAAATTGCATTTAACACACAAAGTCAAACATTATTATCTGGGCTAGATTTACAATTTTAATGTCAAGGATATCGTTAGGCCGCGTCAATGACTGCAAGTCATAATAAATTATGACTTGTTGTGATTGATCACCTAGCGATTCACAATAGGCCTGCAGACCTAGACTAGGTTAACAGTATCACTGTTTGAAATGGAGTTACTTAATAGTAAATAATCAGTCTTAACCCGGCGAGCATGACCCAGGGTATCTCATACCCAGTTACATTTTCAAAGTCGTGTATTTTTTAAGTTTCTCGTCTGACAACACTAGCGCGCTCAGTAGCTGGAGGAAGGGGCTCGCAGGGCAGGATAGTGCCATGATCGCAGTGTGGCCCGGGATACCGGCTGCGATATTAGTGCGCATACCTGTTGGGGGGTATGTCACACCATGACAGCGATTAGTTTTATTTTTACCAAAATATTCATTATATTTTTTTTACGAAGAGGATCTCATTATCTCTTAATTTTAAGTGAATTAAATTCCAAAGAATAATTTTATGTATAATTATAAATTTTTGTAAAGCTATAAAGATTTGTTACTATGATTACATAGTTTATGAAAAACGAGATTAAATAAAAATGATTGTATAATTCTGAACTCGATTTATTTAATTTCCTATTAAAGAACATTATACTTATTACAAAATCAAACCAATTAAGTTTATAAAATAACAATAAGAACTAAATTGTGGTACATTATTAACTTAAGGGTAAGTATGTCAAACCCTGCCTCATGCTTGATTAAAGTTATTTATGGTTTAACATAGGAACAACGAAAGTCATATTTATCTGGGATTACGTGGTACCCGTTCCCGTGGGAATATTGGGAAAAAATATAGCATTTTTCACTCCGGAAGAATGTAACTTCCGGAAGAAGTTTTAAAATCGGTGCAGTATTTTTTGAGTTCAATTAAACTTAATTAGGACCGATCGTTTTGGAGATCCTTGGGGGAGGCCTATGCCCAGCAGTGGGCGTCGTACGGCTGAAATGATGATGATGATGATGATGATGAAACTTACAAACAAAGAATCTAGTCATATAGATAAGCGAACATAAATTAGCAACTTATGGTGTAGTAGGAATTGAAGAGTGACGCTGATGGTATGGCTAATAAATAAATAATAACTTTAATTTTATTCAATTCGCCAAAAATTCTCAACTGAAATCTTGAAACATTCAAAATATTTCTATGTTAACATTTTTAGTTGACAAAGCGCTAACCTTTTTACTGTCCCTGCAGGGGCTCAAGCCTCAAGCTTTCCTTATGGATGGATAAGGAGATTGGGCCATGATGACCCACCATGCGGGCCCAATGCGGATTGCTAGGTATTAACGACTGCAAATGAAGCCGGGAGTCCAGGACCAACGGCTTAACGTGTTCTTAATCACATTCATATTATCCACATGCATAGTAACGGTAGAGTTGTAGAGAACTCGTGATATTGACATCTTTATCTACCCTCATTGATAAAACAATTTAGAGATCTGAGCGTATTTGGCGAGATAAGATAGCTTTGATAAAATCTTGTACTTGTTTAACTAACAAACGAGCGTTATCTATACGATGTTTGACAGTCCTTTTGTAGATTTAACGAACATAATGGGTTGGTTTCACTCTTATATTATTATAGCTTCATTAGATAAAATTCAAATCAATAAGAATAAAGATTGCATTTTTTTTTTATAGTGACACTATGGGCTCCACGTGGTTTTACCCGCGTAGTATCTGTTCCCGTGGGAATATCGGGATTCGGAATAAAAAAATGCCTAGGTATGTCACTCGGGGAAAAATGTAGCTTTCTACTGGTGAAAGAATTTTCTAAATCGGAAGTTTTGAGTTTAACCATTGCAAACATTTAAACAAACTAACAAAAAATCAAATCTTTTATCTAAGATATTTTATTACTTACTTAGATAAGCATTTTATGTAAAAGTGGGAAGACATTTGAAAAAACCTGTTTGAATGGCAGAATGTAAGTCTAGCTGAGTGTGGCGTACTTATCCAAATCTTGCCATGAACAAGCCAAGGTTGTTTCATAATCAGAAACTGAATTTTGGATAACTGAATTAATCTAATCTGTCCTCAATCGTAATGGTCGGTCCACACGGGGCGGCGACTTTTGGTCGATAGCGACTCGCTGGCGATGTCAAAATCATGTGTGATGTGACGTGATGATCGATAATAATCATAAGTCGCCATCGATCAAATTCGCTGCGTGTGGACCGACCATAAAACGCATATCCCACACACACCCCACTAAATGGAGGAAATCAATAAGATGTAACTGAGCTCAAGGACGTACCCAAGGGGGGGGGGGGGGCGGTTCCAGGGGGTCTGGACCCCCCCCCCCCCCCCGAAAGTGTCCATTAATCCGCGGGTTGGGCTGGTGGCGGGGCGTCCTGACGGCTATCGCACGCACAGATTACTATCTGTTTTTTTAAATATCTACTTATTAATTAATTGAATCGGTTGTTTCAGAAATCACACATATAGGTAGTTAAAGTAAACCAAATTTTACAGGAGAGACAAAAAACCGATTTGTGACAAAAATTTCTGAAACAACCGATTCAATTATTATGTGAAAGTTTATTTGCTACTAGCTTTCCGCCCGCGTCTTCACCTGCGTGGACTACAAGACGTTATCCACGGAAATGTAATATTTTTCCGGGATAAAAAGTAGCCCATGTTCCACTCCAGGCTACGAAGTATCTGTGTCCCAAATTTCAGCCAAATCCGTTCAGCCGTTTTGGCATGATTGAGCAACAAACATCTAAACATCTAAACTCTCACATTTATAATACTAGTAGGATAGTAGGATTTATTTCCAAGATACAACCCCCCCCCCCCCCCCCCCAACGGACCCCCCCCCCGAGAAAAAATCCTGGGTACGTGCTTGACTGAGCTGACCTTCTTATGCATAAGCACAGTCACAAGTATTGTAAATAACAATCTAAATTGAATAAACAAATTTGAATCTTGAATCATAACATGAATGTGCTCCTTTAATCGGTTCTTAGGGGCTCTATCTCATTGACGCCACGGCCGGCCACCAACAAATTGTATACCTGTTGTATAGATGGAGGGTGCTTCCGGAGCAAGGTGTAAAACCTGGAACAAAATACTACTAATCAACATCGGCCCCCATCACAGAATGTCTAGGTACCACCGGAAGATACTTTACCTTCGCTATCCCGGAAGTCCTAAACAGATTTAGGACCCAGATGGGCCGAAGCATGGACAACCTTAGCCAGATGGGGTTACATTAACGAATGGAGATGTGAATGTGGTATCTCCCCCCAAACTCCCCACAAAATGGTACATCTTTTGTCTTACCTTGCGTGCCCTTCATCTTGCACGCTTGAGGACCTATAGCGCCACAGATAGGTAAAGCTATACAGTGGCACAAATACTGGTCCGGATAAAATTAAATCATCTATGCTACGCGGTCGACACGAGAAGAAGATAGAGGGTACCTTACCTCACCTGGTGGTAACTAATTAGTTGCGTAAACAATTTGTTGGCGACAAGGAAACCTGCTGGTGGCGCAACTATGGTGTCCTAATGAGTGCCCTCAGATTACCGCGGGATGAGAGAAGGACACAGATATCTAAAACGGCATTAGTTGAACCAATAGGTACTACTACTTTCATCATGTCAAACACAGATTACACAATCGAGGTTAAAGTACAGTTCAGAACAGTGCCAAGTTCAACTACTGTCTTCACACGTTAACATGTTTATCTGCACTTATGTTATAATATTCGAATTATAAACTCATGCTTGAACGTATAATGAATGATACACTTTATGCCATAGTCAACTTTAAAAAATAAAACTGCATCCAACTGCAAGATATATATGTCTGTTTCATTGCTAGGTATGTGTAGACTTCCGCCAGGCCTACTGAGCTGCTTGCAATGCAGCTGTCATTGCAATATTGAAGTACACGTTAATTATAGGCGGGGCTCGCAAACCTTGTTAAAACTCGCGAACGGTTCCCAATAAACACCTACTTATACATTATCGCTCTCTCAAAATCGATATTATTTTGATTCTAATCAAATATGAAGCAAAGCGGCTCCTGCTCGAAATACCGGTTTATTTCGCTTCTTGACTGCGGTTGGCCAATCAGACGCAACGCAATCCATATGACAGTGTGACAGAGATGGCAGGAATCACGGAGCTCCGACACCCCACCCATTTCTAATAACCCTGTTTAATCCGTTCTCAAGCCCTGATTATAGGGTGGATACAATGCATATTGTGAGTTTTACAGATCGTAGTAGAAGTATGGTTTTGATGCCATCTCTGGAGTGGCCGGTCGCGGATGCTTTGAAAGATAACCTTTTCTACCACACGCGCTTGTTGTCGAGACACTATATCGTAATAAAAAAAGCTCCCACGTGTGTGTCTTTGTGTATCTATTGTTGAAACGCCCGGTGTCTTGTGAACGCTGTTATTTGTGTTATGAGTGAGGTGACTAATTGGTAAGGTCTGCAGAAGAAGACGGAGCCACAGGGGGGGCCCCCCTTACACCACTTCTGCCTTGGAGACGGTCGACCCACAGACCCGTATGTAACCTTACCTTACTTAAAAGTCTCTCCGCTGTGTATCGCAGTCCTATTGTTCAGTTACATCCCGGCTGAAACCAAGATTTGTCCGGAGTCTATACTCATGATAGCCTTCCACTGCGCCAATGCTGACTCCGCGGTCTAGGCAGGGGTGTACTGAACATTTTTTGGTAGCAGAGCGTAGTTTGAAGGCCTGAGAGGCCCACGCCAAAACTTTGTATTAATCAGTGCCGTTTGATGACCCAGTCTGGTCCGGACTAGATTAATTTGTACTTGTAAATGGTAATTAACTTGCATTTGAAAAGTAAAGGGCATTCCTTTGTTATTGGTTCCATGTCTTGTAATTAATTGTCATGTATTGAAGTTCCAAAATGTAAACAGATACCTTTCTTTGTTCATAATAATTATTATTTAGTTTTGTCAGCAAACTTGAGTTGTGAATATTGACAAGTTTGTTGCTAAAATAATAGCTAATAAAAGGTCAGCTAATAAGTTTGCACTCAATACTTAGTGAAACTTAAATGATTTGGGACATTGTTTACACATTGAAACTCATTGAAACTTGTGCTTTGAAATAATTGAAATTAACTTGTTGTTGTGTAACAGTATGTTGTGTTGATATCCAAGTGAATTTCAATAGTCAGTGAGTTTTGTTGTTTTCTGATAACCTCCAGATATTTAAGAGTTTGTGTCATTATAAATACTTTGTTGTTGTAATATTGGAATTTTGTGGTTAGTAATAACCTCCAAATATTGGAGATTTTGTGTTATAGTGAATATTTTGAATTTGTTGTTTTTGTTGATAAATTTGTGACGTTACAATGACGGCCTCCTCTGCTAAAGCCAAAATACGTTCTGAGTTACGGTGGTTGGCTTCTGCGGTCGCGTTGTTGGATCGACCGGATAGAACGGAGGCCTTGTTGAACAGATACGTAGATCTGCCCATACGTTTGGCTGTTGTTGATGAGCAGTATGCCTTATTTTTGGAAAGGACTGTTGAGGCCGAGGTGGAAATGCGACAAGAAGTCGGTTTGGATGTGGACCAGTGTTATGATTTTGCGGACAGAATTACCCAGGTAGCTCGACCTTTGCAAGTGGCAAGAGAGAATGAACCGAGCCCGTCCCCGGTCACATCTAAAAGTATGCCCCCTCTCTTTGCTAGATTGGCCCCCTTAGACTTAAGGCGCTTTGCTGGTCGTCTAGAGGACTGGGAGGGCTTTATTAATATTTTTGATAGTCTTGTACATGCCCGGGACGATTTGACCCAGGGCCAGAAGTTAGCTTATTTGTTATCCGTGTTGGAAGGGGAGGCCCTTGAATCGGTTCAACATTTGGCCCCCTCGGATGAAAACTACCCTATTGCTAGGGATTTGATTGCCCGTCGGTACCAGAACGTACGACGTCTGGCGGACAACCATGTTGCCGCCATTTTGAATTTACCCCGCGTTGCCAGCGTGATGCACTTGAGAGTGGCTTTGTTGAATCCGCTGTTGGTTGCCTACAACGCATTGAAAAACTTAAAACTCCCAGTGGAGCAGTGGTCGTTTTTGTTACTGCACATTGTCCTGGGAAAGTTGCCGGACTCTGTTAAGGTCCGTTTTGAGCAGCAGTATGGTGGGGATAGTGCGACTTATCTGCCACCCTTCTCGGACCTCTTGACGTTCCTGGAAGGAGAAAGTAGACTGGCAGATAATTCCTCTCTGGCCGGTCCTATGGGACCCGAACGACCTGTGCCACAGAGTAGATCCCCCACCGGACCCCCCCGTAGGGGGCGTATGGCCCCTCGCGCGCCCGGCCGCTATGCCGCCGTCCAGGAGACCGCCCGCTGCTTGTATTGTCGGGAACCGGGTCACAGCACGACCCGTTGTGATAAGTTCCTCGACCAGCGCGTCCAAGGCCGTCGAGCGATCGCGCGACAACGGACATGGTGCTACTCGTGCTTGGGCCTGCACATGCAGCGCGAATGTACCCAAGCGCACCCATGCCGCTTTTGTAAGGGCAACCACCATCCCCTCCTCTGCATGAACAGCCCAGAGGGCGGCGGAGCGCCGCAGCGTGTCGCTGCAGGATCACCTCGTATGGGTGGGGGTCTCGGACCCCCCGCGGTGTTTGCATCCCGCAGCAGTTCTAGTGGCCACCAGAGTGGCCCCAGACGCTCTCCGCCACGTTTGGACCCTCAAACGGGCGGGGGTCCCAGGGACCCCCCAATGGGAAACCGATCCCCAAGGATGGGGATGAGTTATGCGAGCGTTGCCGGAGGTCGTAGAGGCCCCCCGCGACGTTTTGAGCCTCGCACGGGCGGGGGTCCCAGGGACCCCCCAATGGGAAACCGATCCCCAAGGATGGGGATGAGTTATGCGGGCGTTGCCGGAGGTCGTAGAGGCCCCCCGCGACGTTTTGAGCCTCGCACGGGCGGGGGTCCCACGGACCCCCCCATGGGAAATCGGTCCCCAACTAGGGGGTTCGATTTTGCGAGCGTTGCGGGAGGTCGTAGAAGCCCCCCGCAACGTGTTGAGCCTCGCACAGCCGGGGGTCCCCGGGACCCCCCCTCTGAAAATCGGTCACCGTGCCCCCGCGACTATGGGGCGACGTACACGGTGGATGATAGGCACCGATTCTCGCCGCCGCTCGCCGAATACCCGCGTTTGGAGCGGCGCCCGCCCCGTCTTCAAGGGGCCGGGAGATATAACCCGCCTGATACCGGGCGAATTGGACGTAGGCAGTATGTGGGAGATTGGGACCCACTGGATCGCTATGAGCGACCCCCTTACCATGGGGGGACGTCTGGGGACCCCACATACTAGCAATCAACGTGTTTACGGTCGATTGTAGCCACCCCTCCAGAGACCGTTTTGTTGCCCACGGCCTCTGTGCTTGTCAGGGGATTGAATGGCGACCTTGTGGAGGTTCGCGCCTTGTTGGATTCCGGTGCTCAGGGGTGTGTTGTGTCATCTTGGTTAGTTAGGCGGTTGGGCCTCAAGGTGCACCCCCACACGGAAGGCGTGAGAGGTGTTGGCGATGTGAAAGTCCCCGGGTTGTTAGGGCATGTTGACTTCACATTTACATCACGTAATGGGTCCACGCCAGGCATTAAGACCTCGGCGATTGTGTTGGACACAGTTGTTGGCCGTCAACCTTCAGTTGACTTGGGACCGAGTATGTTGTCTTTGGTGTCTGATTCCCCACTCGCCGATCCAAATTTCTTCCGCCCAGGCCCGATTGATGCTCTCCTTGGAGCCGATGTCCTGGGGCGAGTTTTGTTGACGGGGAAGCGAGTTTTGCAGCCAGATGGCTTGGTAGCTCTGCAGACGACACTCGGTACAGTTGTGATGGGCCCTGCTCGCCGCGTTTTGGATTCCCTTGATGAGGATCGCGGTCTTGTTTTTAATGTGTCTCTCTCCGAAGTGGTGCAGAAGTTTTGGGAGGTTGAGGAACCTCCACCAGCCCCGCGGGTTGACCCAGTAGCGGATGAATGCGAGTTGTATTACCAGAATAACACTGGTCGCCTCCGCTCTGGTCGTTTGATCACCCGTCTCCCCTTTCGTGCCGGCCGACCTCCTCTGGGCGAATCCCGACCGCTAGCGGAACGTAGGCTAGTGGCGATGGAGCGTCGCATGAGCAAGGATCCGGTCTTCCGCCAGAAGTATGTTGAATTCATGCGGGAGTATGAGGAGTTAGGGCACATGTCCGTGAGCGATTTGGATTGGCGCTCCGTTGAGCATTTCTTTTTGCCGCACTACGCCGTTTTGAAATCCGGAAAGATTCGGGTGGTCTTTGACGGTTCGGCTCCCACCTCTACTGGAGCGTCCTTGAACCAGTGTCTGCATGTAGGTCCCAAGCTGCACACGGAGATCTCAGACATTTTGACCAACTTCCGGCGGCACCAAATTGTATTTATGACTGACATCCGGATGATGTTCAGACAAACGGTCATCCATCCAGAGGATAGGAGGTACCAATTGATTTTGTGGAGAGAGAGTCCTAGGGACCCCTTGTTGATTTATGAATTGAATACGAATACGTACGGTTTGGCTTCGAGCCCGTTTGTTGCGATTCGTTCTTTGTTGGAGTTGGCCGAGAAGGAGCGCTTGAGATACCCTCGCGCCTCCGCCATTTTGGCCAGTGACGTCTATGTGGATGACATTTGCACGGGCGCCTCATCTGTCTCAGAGGCGATTGTCCTGAGAGACGAACTCACCGCCCTTTTGAAGTCGGGAGGTTACGAGTTGAGGAAATGGATATCCAACTCGCCTGATGTACTGGTAGGTTTGCCCGAAGAGCACCAGCAGGACCCCCACCTATTCGAAAATGTTGATAATCCCCATGTGGTGACCGTCCTTGGCGTACAGTACAAACCGGTCTCTGACACGTTCACTTATTGTGTGGATTTACGACCACCGAAAGTCTGGACCAAGCGTTTAGTATTGTCTACTGTCGCACGTACCTTTGACCCCAATGGGTGGATTTGCCCCGTGCTGTTTATGGCCAAGTGTTTCTTGCAACGGTTATGGGCTTCGGGTGTGTCGTGGGATGAACCCCTCTCGGACGAGTTACTCCGAGATTGGTCGAGCTTCGTTTCATCCCTCCCCGAGATTAATGAAGTGCATTTGCCGAGGCTATTCCTCCCTTCTGAAAATTGTAAAGTTACTCTTCACGGCTTTTCCGATGCCTCCGAACGTGGATTTGCTGCGGCCGTGTACCTCCGCACCGTTACTGTTGACGGAGTTGTTGCTGTGCATCTGGTGATAGCGAAAAGCAAAGTCGCTCCCCTTCGGACTCGTCATACGATCCCGAGGTTGGAATTGTGTGGAGCTGCCCTCCTAATGCGTTTGTTGAACCACGTATGGCTCACATTAGGTCGATCTATTAAGATACAAGAGGTTTATGCTTGGACGGACAGTCAGGTCGTCCTTTGTTGGTTGAAGGCTCCGGCGCACACCTTGGACGTGTTTGTGGCCAATCGAGTGTCGCAGATTTGTAATTCCGACATCGAGTTGATTTGGAGACACGTGCCGGGAACCATGAATCCCGCGGATTGTGCGTCTCGGGGTTGTGTAGCCCCAACCCTAATTAACCACCCCCTCTGGTGGGGCCCACAGTGGTTGATGCGGCCTGAGTCGGAGTGGCCGCTCTCTCCAGCGTTGCCGAACGTAGCCGTTCCTGATATGCGGGCATGCGTCCTGGAGACTAACCCCGCCGGGGAAAAGGATTTGTTGTTGGATCGGTACAGCTCCTTACAGAAGCTGCTTGGTGTTACCGCTTGGATCAGACGTTTTGTGTACAATTGCAGAAACCCACGCGCGAGGCGTGATTCGTCGGTTCTCACTCCGGACGAGCGTAGGGACGCGCTCTTGTTTTGGGTCCGGAGAGTACAAGCTGATAGTTTTGAGTCCGAGATTGAAATTTTGCGTTTAGGCCGTCGCAAGTTGAAGGGCGCGGTATCGCGATTAAATCCCTTCCTGGACAAGAGTGGGCTTTTGCGAGTCGGCGGAAGACTTCGAAATGCGAACCTGCCGTATGGAGCTCGTCACCCCCTTTTGTTACCTAAAGCCGGACATTTGACTCAACTGATAATAACAGATCGCCATGTGAATGCACAACATGCTGGCTGTAATGCTTTGTTGGCCATTTTGCAGCGTGAATTTTGGATTTTGTCTGCTCGTCGAGCCATTCGCACTGTGGTTTTCCGTTGCCTGCCTTGTTATCGATTGAAGGCCGCGACCATGCAGCCCCAGATGGGTGATTTGCCTGCTGATCGCGTCACGGAATGTAGAGCTTTTGCCGGAGTCGCCACCGACTTCGCCGGTCCCTTTACTGTAAAGGCTTCGAGACTGCGTAATGCTAAAACCTATAAGGCGTACTTGTGCGTGTTTGTGTGTTTGTCCACCAAGGCTGTCCATTTGGAAATTGTCTCGGAATTGTCTACCGAAGCCTTTGTCGCCGCCTTGAGCAGATTTGTTTCCCGTAGAGGACTGCCGTCATTGATACGTTCCGATTGTGGTACTAATTATAAGGGAACGTGTAATTATCTTAAGGAAGTAGTTAAGTTTTTTGTTGATAATAAAATAGACATTGGAACCACCCTCTCCCGGCGTGGGATAATCTGGAAGTTTAGCCCTCCAGCTTGTCCGACCTGGGGAGGAATTTTTGAAGCTTGTGTAAAGGCTGCCAAGACACACCTGCGTCGCGTGATTGGAGAAACTATTCTCACGTTTGAGGAACTTGATACGGTATTTTGTAAAATTGAGGCCGTCCTCAACTCGCGACCCTTGTGCCCGTTGTCTTCGGACCCGAATGACCTGGAAGCGTTGACCCCAGGTCATTTCTTGATCGGACAGCCCCTTTTGGCTTTGCCTGAATATCCTATTCAGGATGTAGGATCCCATCGTTTGTCGCGATACCAACTTTTGAAACAGATGTCCCAAAACTTCTGGGCACGTTGGTCGATGGAGTATTTGCATATCCTACAACAGCGCGTGAAGTGGACAGATAAAACCACCCCACCCCAGACTGGCGACCTCGTGTTGATTAAGGATGCTAACCTGCCGCCCCTATGTTGGCGAAGGGGGCGCATTGTTAAACTCTACCCCGGAACTGACGGAGTTCCTCGTTTTGCTGAGGTTTTGGTTCGAGATTCGGTTTTGAAGAGAGCAGTTAGTGGGCTCTCCCGATTACCCGTAGATTGACGTACCGTTCTTAACGGTCCGGGGCGGGGGGATGTTCGGAAAAGATCGACGTTTCTGAACGCAACTCTAATGTCACGTCAAATTGACATTAGCTGTCACTTGAAGTTGACAGCGACACTTGATTGAAATTCTCGTGGAAAAAATGTCGGAATAATTTTGCTGAATTTGTTAAAAATCGCTCGCGTTGAATGTGCCTGGCATATCGAGTTTGAATACATCTTAAATTATCTATGTGATCCCGTTTTGTACGACCAAGGTTTTGATGCCATCTCTGGAGTGGCCGGTCGCGGATGCTTTGAAAGATAACCTTTTCTACCACACGCGCTTGTTGTCGAGACACTATATCGTAATAAAAAAAGCTCCCACGTGTGTGTCTTTGTGTATCTATTGTTGAAACGCCCGGTGTCTTGTGAACGCTGTTATTTGTGTTATGAGTGAGGTGACTAATTGGTAAGGTCTGCAGAAGAAGACGGAGCCACAGGGGGGGCCCCCCTTACACCACTTCTGCCTTGGAGACGGTCGACCCACAGACCCGTATGTAACCTTACCTTACTTAAAAGTCTCTCCGCTGTGTATCGCAGTCCTATTGTTCAGTTACATCCCGGCTGAAACCAAGATTTGTCCGGAGTCTATACTCATGATAGCCTTCCACTGCGCCAATGCTGACTCCGCGGTCTAGGCAGGGGTGTACTGAACAGCAACTGATCTATTTTTTCACGTTTTGAACAAGTAAAGCAGTTTTGGAACAGAAATAATTCAAAATCACAGGGAGAGACAAAGGGTTTTCTTTCGTTGCGGTTCTTCTTAACTTCACTGTAATACCGATACGGTAACTTGGGTTGCTGACTTGCAGTAAATGTGGTCGCACTTCAAGGAAAAATTGACTAATTTATTAACATATTATAAGTTTTTAGTAAAAATTTCATTTGCATGACAAGCTTTTTTGTTGGCTGTACTTAAATATTGTATTGTCATCTAAACCAAACCTGTATACAAAATTTCAGCTCCATTGGACACTGGGAAGTGGGTCAAATTAAGCTTGCAAGATTTGTCCCCCAATAACTAACTAACTAACATGGCAAGTTAATAAAAAGCTTTTAAAAAGTCCCAAATCCCTGTGACCGTATGCAATAGGGATCATCATCATCATAGTAACTTACCTAACACTTTCTTTTCCAGATCATGCTCGCTCTTCATGGCAGCCAACGTCCGCAAGGCGGTGGCTGAAGGTCGCTCCGACGCCATCCCCATCTTCCTACAGGATATCCCCAAGCTGTTCCACAGGAAGATCATACAGCCCGACATTGCTGTTATTCAGGTACTTTAAGAACTATACAGAGTGATTTAATCTTAGCTGTTGTTAATAGCACGTGTAGCTCCCGCCTATCGGAGATAGGCCTTCCCTCTCTTTTTCTACTCGTGACGCTCTGATGCCACGCGCATCCAGTAAGTGCTAGCAATCTTGCTGTCTGTTTCTTAACAGCCTCACAGACGATCAGTCTGCCAGCAGGCAACGGTCTGTCAATTGGCCGAAATCCATGATTCGGTTTTTTAATCCCCGACGCAAAAAGAGAGGGGTGTTATAAGTTCAACGTGTCTGTCTGTGTATCTGTCTGTGGTATCGTAGCTCCCAAACGGATGAATCGATTTTCATTTAGTTTTTTTTGTGTCTTAGATTATTTTATCCCAAGTGTTCTTAGCCATGTTTCATGAAAATCTGTTCAGCCATTTGAAGATCATCAGCTCTTTTCTAGTTGATGAGGGGATCTGACTTAAGGTCATAGCCCACTTAGACCGCACCGCTCCCACCCAACCAAAGTTTGAACAGCCAAATATGGACTTAATGTCGTTCACTGTAGATGCATTTTACAGTAACAATATAAAATAGCGGACAGCGCGCGGTCCGCGAGCTTACCGCCGTCAGACTGCTCGGTAGTTGACGCCTCGCTGACGCCGCGCGGTCCGCGCGCTGACTGCTAGCGGTCGCCGCGCCGTCGTCGCCGCCGCGCATAAATAGATAGAGGGTATAGCAGTCGACGCGTGGACAGCTGCTGGGAGTCTGCTAGCTGTCGCCGCGTGGACTGCTGGGTGCCTGCTAGCTGTCGCCTTCATTTAGGGCAGTGTTGGGCGGGAGCGGTTTTGGAGCGGTGCGGTATAAATGGGCCATGACCTTTAACTTCCTTATGTCCGATCGATTCGAAATTTGGTACCTACCGTGTTACTTAATTTTGTGTTTAATTTAAAAATTATGAAATAAAAATAATATTTTAAAAACCCCCGTATTTTTAAAACACAAAAAAAACTCGGGAAAGAAAAAAAAGAAAATTTCTCTCTCGGTCGGGGGACCCCCATATACCCTTTTAGTACTTCTATTTTTGTGGTCCTCCGACCGCGAGGGAAATTTTAGTTTTTGCCTTTTTTGAGTTTCTTTTTGTATCGGGGGTTTTGTATGAAAATCTGTGAGTGTAATCTGTTGACAACAGATGCGTGCCTCTTAAGATAAGCGCCGGCCGCCATAAAGTTTGCGATAATAAAGGGTCAATCAACTATTTCTTGTACCATAACTTGTCCTTGCAACGAAATTTTAAAATCTCTGAAACCATCAGTTTGCTATAAAATTTATTACTAATCCAGATCCTTTATTTTTACAGATCCCTAAAACGACAGCATATTAGCTGTTCATTAATTTAATTAACTCTCGGCGAACAGACTTTAACGTATGGTACTTTGTCGACATGGATGTGGAACGAGACTTTGGTTTTACTCACGGATCATAAGAAATAAACACGTCCGTCTCCACACATTGGCTAATTGCCAATATATCGTACATTGAAAGTTTTAAAGCAACCTTTTTGGACCTGCCCCCCTACCGCCTAAGCACCGTTGGCTTGAAGCCGATTACGACGCATCGTGCCATCCTTGTCATGCTATACCAAATGTGTTACGTCATGACAAGGATGGCACGATGCGCCGTAATCGTAACCAAGCCGAGACGGTGCTTAGGCGGTAGTAGCAGGCAGCAGCCCTCTTGCTCTCTCAAAAGTGTCAATGTACGATGTGTTGGCCAACGTGTGGAGCCGGCAAAATGGGCGGGGCGCGCGTGGAATACCTTCAAGTAGTCATGGTAACAACAAGCTTGTTTACGATACTACACTTCATTCTGTACTAATGCTTTTTAAACTTTAATCTCTTTCATAAGTTCTCGGGGGTTTCACTTGTCTATTATTGAATTGGTTCCTGTTTTGGCCGCCAGGTGTCACCCCCCGACCAGCACGGCTACTGCTCCCTCGGCACGTCGGTGGACTGCGTGCGCGCTGCCCTCGTCAACTCCAAGACTATTATTGGTAACTATTGTGCTTATTGAAAATGAAGTATTAGAAAAAATCTAACCGGCTCACAACTAGCTCCGGTGGGACTCGAAGCCATGACCTTTTACTGTCCTGGCGAATGCTCTAACCACTGAGCTATGGGAATATATACGTTAGAAGACGTCTCGAATTGTTACAATACTTCTTCTTACGCGCTTTTAGTCAGCGTTTATTTCCTCAATGTGAAGATTTAATTTTTTTTTATTGTCAAATATTATATGGAAAGAAATTTCTTTAATTTTCAAATACAGAAAGAAAGAAAATCTTTATTTGATACACACACAAACAAAGCATTTTCTTATAATATCACGAATATAGTACGGAATCAATGGTGGAATCGGAAAAAGTATGTTGCCATGAGCCATGAGAACGTGTAGAAATTCATAATCATAGAAACGGAAAAATATATGGACCTTTGCTGGTTTAATCAGTCATCAAGCGCTTGAAAAGATTTTTCACATTTACATAAATAATAAATAAATAACTTTTCACAATCACACCAATTATCCAGCTCATATATTATGTAATTATCATTAAGAAACTGTCTTATGGAAACTAGATAACGGATAAATATATACTTATATACTTTTTTTTTGTAAATACATACTTAATATACATAGAAACATATAGCACCATTGCTTATCATTGTTTTTTTTTCCAGCTCAAATCAACAAGAACATGCCTCGTACGTTCGGCGACGCCATAATCCACGTGTCCCACATCGACTACGCGGTGGTGGACAACACCCCCCTCCCCGAGCACGGCGGGAAGCCGCCCAGCGCTGAAGAGGCCAAGATTGGGCAGCTTATTGGGGACAACTTGGTCGAGGATGGCGCCACTCTGCAAATGGGTGAGTCTTCCTATTAAAACAGTGTTAAGGGATGCAAAGATAGCATTTCTATCTCGGTATGGCGGGAAATCTGCCTAGCGCTGAAGAGGCCAATATAGCCTAATATAGGACAGCTTATTGGAGACAACTTGGTTGAGGATGGCGCTACTCTGCAAATGGGTGAGTCTTTCATTTATAACAATGTTAGGTAATAAGAAGATGACAGCATTTCTATCTCGGTATGACGGGAAGCCGCCCAGCGCTGAAGAGGCCAAGATAGGACAGCTTATTGGGGACAACTTGGTTGAGGATGGCGCCACTCTGCAAATGGGTGAGTCTCTCATTTATAACAATGACGCCTGACTGGCTGAATAGGGCCGGAGAACAGTGGAAAATCTATTGTGTCTCATTTCTGGGGCGTTGAAGGATAAGATTGATGGCGGAATAGCGAATCGCTCTCAGTATGGGGGAAAGCTGCCCAGAGCTGAGGAGGCCAAGATTGGTCAGCTTATTGGGGACAACTTGGTCGAGGATCGCTCCACTCTGCAAATGGGTGAGTTTTTCATTTATAACATTGACACCTGACAGGCCGAATAGGGCCGAAGAACAATGGAAAATCTATTGTGTCTTATTTCTGGGGCGTTGAAGGATAAGATTGATGGCGGAATAGCGTATCGCTCATAGGATGGCGGGAAGCCGCCCAGCGCCGAGGAGGCCAAGATTGGACAGCTTATTGGAGATAACTTGGTTGAGGATGGCGCCACTCTGCAAATGGGTGAGTTGTCCTTTTATAGCAATGTTAAGATTGATGTCGGAAAAGCGTATCGCTCTCAATATGGCGGGAATCCGCCCAGCGCCGAGGAGGCCAAGATTGGACAGCTTATTGGAGACAACTTGGTTGAGGATGGCGCCACTCTGCAAATAGGTGAGTCTTTGCTTTTATAACAATGTTATGATTGATGGCGGAATAGCGTATCGCTCTCAGTATGGGGGAAAGCTGCCCAGCGTCGAGGAGGCCAAGATTGGACAGCTTATTGGAGACAACTTGGTTGAGGATGGCGCCACTCTGCAAATGGGTGAGTTGTCCTTTTATAGCAATGTTAAGATTGATGTCGGAAAAGCGTATCGCTCTCAATATGGCGGGAATCCGCCCAGCGCCGAGGAGGCCAATATTGGACAGCTTATTGAGGACAACTTTCGGCCAGAATAAAATTTATAATCTATCCACAGATAGGGATAGGTGCGATCCAGATTAGTTGCTATGCAACGCTTGATATTAACATATAATTAACGACAGTTGCCAGGGTGCTGCTAGGTGTTACCTAGCAAGTAATCTGGATTGCACCTATCCCTATCTGTGGATAGGTTATTAATTCTGGCCGTTAGTTGAGGATGGCGCTACTCTGCAAATGGGTGGGTCTTTCATTTATAACAATGTTAAGATTGATGGCGGAATAGCGTATCGCTCACGGTATGGGGGAAGCTGCCCAGAGCTGAAGAGGTCAAGATTGGACAGCTTATCAAAACAATTTGGTTGAGGATGGTGCCACTCTGCAAATAGGTGAGTCTTCCTTTTATAACTATGTTAAGGGAAGCTCATTTCTATCTCGGTATGGCGGGAAGCCGCCCAGCGCCGAGGAGGCCAAGATAGGACAGCTTATTGGAGTCAACTTGGTTGAGGATGGCGCCACTCTGCAAATGGGTAACTGTCCCATTTAAGACAATGTTAAGGGATGGGAAGATAGCATTTGTGTCTCGGTATGACGGGAAGCCGCTCAGCGCCGAGGAGGCCAAGATTAGACAGCTTATTGGGGAAAATTTGGTTGAGGATGGCGCCACTCTGCATATAGAAAGGAAGAGAGAAAATACATTTATTAGAACACACAAAGTATGTAGGTAGTTACAAAAACACATGACAAAAAGGAACAGAAATAAAACATGTACAAAGTGTGTAGCTAAAGGGCCCTGCCTCAGCACAAAGTCTCCTGGGTTATTCATAGATGGTCAGAATAACCCAGAAACGCTGTTATTCTTAGAACATTTGTTAGATCGCAGTCCTCTGGACTCTGAACCGCTCTCTGTCTGCGCACGCTCTTAAACAGACGATGTGTTGCAGGCATCGGCAACATCCCGGACGCCGTGCTGACGGCGCTGAAGGACCACAAGGACCTGGGCATCCACTCCGAGATGTTCAGCGTCGGGGTCATCGACCTCGTGCGCCGCGGGGCCGTCACCAACAACAAGTTAGTAACTACCATTTTCACACTCATGCTCTGAAATGTTCACATTCCATGTTAACAAAATAGTAGATTGTATTACAAGGGAGCAAAATAATATATTTACGGCGAGGGCGCTATTTTGAATCCAGAGCGCAGTGAAGGATTCTAGAGTAGAATCTCGAGCTCAGCGAGGGATTCTAAAGTAGAATCCTGAACGCAGCGAGGGATTCAATATACGCCACCCGAGGTGAAAATAATTTTGCGGCCGAGTAATACACTCTGCTTTTCATCCCCCTCTATAAGAAAAGCATTAAAGACAACTCAAACTACCTACCTTTCTTTGTCGTTCGGATACATCATAGCGCTAGTCGGGCAAGAAAAAAGAATTGAGTTTTGAAATAATAAAAAATAAAATAAAATATATCTCTATCAGATTCCTTATAAGTATCTCCGGGGATGCCGTAGGGGGTTGAAAATTTTGTTAAATTTTAGCTACGACTCACCGTTTACGAGATATTCTCAATTTTATAAAATTCCGTTTTTGAAAATTTCTTGGTCCCGAAAAAAGTCCCGGCCCCATACAAAATCAGTTGAATTTTTTTTTAAGTACTGCACACCCTTTGCTACACCCCAACCAATGCTTTTTTAATTATGTTCTAAATTCAAATCTCATCGTTTTGGAGCCTGTTATGAAGCTGTTCAAAATTCAAATCACATTTATACCTGTTCGGAAAAGATCGACGTTTCTGAACGCAACTCTAATGTCACGTCAAATTGACATTAGCTGTCACTTGAAGTTGACAGTGACACTTGATGGAAATTCTCGTGGCAAGATGTCGGAATAATTTTGCTGAATTTGTTAAAAATCGCTCGCGTTGAATGTGCCTGGCATATCGAGTTTGAATAAAATCTTAAATTATCTATGTGATCCCGTTTTGTACGACCAAGGTTTTGATGCCATCTCTGGAGTGGCCGGTCGCGGATGCTTTGAAAGATAACCTTTTCTACCACACGCGCTTGTTGTCGGGACAATATATCGTAATAAAAAAAGCTCCCCCGCGTGTGTCGTGGTGTATTGTTGCCCAGTGTCTTGGGACCCTGTGTGTTATTTGTGTTGTGCGTAAGGTGACGAGTTGGTAAGGTCTGCAGAAGACGAAGAAAGGACCCCAGGGGCGCGCGCGCTCCCTTACACCACTTCTGCCTTGGAGACATTCGACACACGGACCCGTATGTAAAATCACCTTACTTCACAAATTCTATCCGCTGTGTATCGCAGTCCAATTGTTCAGTTACATCCCGGCTGAAACCTAGTTTTTTGTCCGGAGTCTATATTAGTAATACCAGCTTCCACTGCGCTAGCCGACTCCGCGGTATAGGCAGGGGTGTACTGAACATTTCTTGGTAGCAAGAGCGTAGCTTGAAGGCCTGAGAGGCCCACGCCAAAATTTTGTCTATTAATCAGTGCCGTTTGATGACCATCTGGTCCGGACTAGATTAATTTGTACTTGTAAATGGTAATTAACTTGCATTTGAAAAGTAAAGGGCATTCCTTTGTTATTGGTTCCATGTCTTGTAATTAATTGTCATGTATTGAAGTTCCAAAATGTAAACAGATGCCTTTCTTTGTTCATAATAATTATTATTTAGTTTTGTCAGCAAATTTGAGTTGTGAATATTGACAAGTTTGTTGCTAAAATAATAGCTAATAAAAGGTTAGCTAATAAGTTTGCACTCAATACTTAGTGAAACTTAAATGATTTGGGACATTGTTTACACATTGAAACTCATTGAAACTTGTGCTTTGAAATAATTAAAATTAACTTGTTGTTGTGTAACAGTATGTTGTGTTGATATCCAAGTGAATTTCAATAGTCAGTGATTTTGAGTGAATTTCAATAGTCAGTGAGTTTTGTTGTTTTCTGATAACCTCCAGATATTTAAGAGTTTGTGTCATTATAAATACTTTGTTGTTGTAATATTGGAATTTTGTGGTTAGTAATAACCTCCAAATATTGGAGATTTTGTGTTATAGTGAATATTTTGAATTTGTTGTTTTTGTTGATAAAATTGTGACGTTACAATGACGGCCTCCTCTGCTAAAGCCAAAATACGTTCTGAGTTACGGTGGTTAGCTTCTGCGGTCGCATTATTGGATCGACCGGATAGGACGGAGGCCTTGTTGAACAGATACGTAGATCTGCCCGTACGTTTGGCTGTTGTTGATGAACAGTATGCCTTATTTTTGGAAAGGACTGTTGAGGCCGATGTGGAAATGCGACAAGAAGTCGATTTGGATGTGGACCAGTGTTATGATTTTGCGGACAGAATTACCCAGGTAGCTCGACCTTTGCAAGTGGCAAGAGAGAATGAACCGAGCCCGTCCCCGGTCACATCTAAGAGTATGCCCCCTCTCTTTGCTAGATTGGCCCCCTTAGACTTAAGGCGCTTTGCTGGTCGTCTAGAGGACTGGGAGGGCTTTATTAATATTTTTGATAGTCTTGTACATGCCCGGGACGATTTGACCCAGGGCCAGAAGTTAGCTTATTTGTTATCCGTGTTGGAAGGGGAGGCCCTTGAATCAGTTCAACATTTGGCCCCCTCGGATGAAAACTACCCTATTGCTAGGGATTTGATTGCCCGTCGGTACCAGAACGTACGACGTCTGGCGGACAACCATGTTGCCGCCATTTTGAATTTACCCCGCGTTGCCAGCGTGATGCACTTGAGAGTGGCTTTGTTGAATCCGCTGTTGGTTGCCTACAACGCATTAAAAAACTTAAAACTCCCAGTGGAGCAGTGGTCGTTTTTGTTACTGCACATTGTCCTGGGAAAGTTGCCGGACTCTGTTAAGGTCCGTTTTGAGCAGCAGTATGGTGGGGATAGTGCGACTTATCTGCCACCCTTCTCGGACCTCTTGACGTTCCTGGAAGGAGAAAGTAGACTGGCAGATAATTCCTCTCTGGCCGGTCCTATGGGACCCGAACGACCTGTGCCACAGAGTAGATCCCCCACCGGACCCCCCCGTAGGGGGCGTATGGCCCCTCGCGCGCCCGGCCGCTATGCCGCCGTCCAGGAGACCGCCCGCTGCTTGTACTGTCGGGAACCGGGTCACAGCACGACCCGTTGTGATAAGTTCCTCGACCAGCGCGTCCAAGGCCGTCGAGCGATCGCGCGACAACGGACATGGTGCTACTCGTGCTTGGGCCTGCACATGCAGCGCGAATGTACCCAAGCGCACCCATGCCGCTTTTGTCAGGGCAACCACCATCCCCTCCTCTGCATGAACAGCCCAGAGGGCGGCGGAGCGCCGCAGCGCGTCGCTGCAGGATCACCGCGTATGGGTGGGGGTCTCGGACCCCCCGCGGTGTTTGCATCCCGCAGCAGTTCTAGTGGCCACCGGAGTGGCCCCAGACGCTCTCCGCCACGTTTGGACCCTCAAACGGGCGGGGGTCCCAGGGACCCCCCCATGGGAAACCGATCCCCAAGGATGGGGATGAGTTATGCGGGCGTTGCCGGAGGTCGTAGAGGCCCCCCGCGACGTTTTGAGCCTCGCACGGGCGGGGGTCCCACGGACCCCCCCATGGGAAATCGGTCCCCAACTAGGGGGTTCGATTTTGCGAGCGTTGCGGGAGGTCGTAGAAGCCCCCCGCAACGTGTTGAGCCTCGCACAGCCGGGGGTCCCCGGGACCCCCCCTCTGAAAATCGGTCACCGTGCCCCCGCGACTATGGGGCGACGTACACGGTGGATGATAGGCACCGATTCTCGCCGCCGCTCGCCGAATACCCGCGTTTGGAGCGGCGCCCGCCCCGTCTTCAAGGGGCCGGGAGATATAACCCGCCTGATACCGGGCGATTTGGACGTAGGCAGTATGTGGGAGACTGGGACCCACTGGATCGCTATGAGCGACCCCCTTACCATGGGGGGACGTCTGGGGACCCCACATACTAGCAATCAACGTGTTTACGGTCGCTTGTAGCCACCCCTCCAGAGACCGTTTTGTTGCCCACGGCCTCTGTGCTTGTCAGGGGATTGAATGGCGACCATGTGGAAGTTCGCGCCTTGTTGGATTCCGGAGCTCAGGGGTGTGTTGTGTCATCTTGGTTAGTTAGGCGGTTGGGCCTCAAGGTGCACCCCCACACGGAAGGCGTGAGAGGTGTTGGCGATGTGAAAGTCCCCGGGTTGTTAGGGCATGTTGACTTCACATTTACATCACGTAATAAGTCCACGCCAGGCATTGAGACCTCGGCGATTGTGTTGGACACAGTTGTTGGCCGTCAACCTTCAGTTGACTTGGGACCGAGTATGTTGTCTTTGGTGTCTGATTCCCCACTCGCCGATCCAAATTTCTTCCGCCCAGGCCCGATTGATGCTCTCCTTGGAGCCGATGTCCTGGGGCGAGTTTTGTTGACGGGGAAGCGAGTTTTGCAGCCAGATGGCTTGGTAGCTCTGCAGACGACACTCGGTACGGTTGTGATGGGCCCTGCTCGCCGCGTTTTGGATTCCCTTGATGAGGATCGCGGTCTTGTTTTTAATGTGTCTCTCTCCGAAGTGGTGCAGAAGTTTTGGGAGGTTGAGGAACCTCCACCAGCCCCGCGGGTCGACCCAGTGGCGGATGAATGCGAGTTGTATTACCAGAATAACACTGGTCGCCTCCGCTCTGGTCGTTTGATCACCCGTCTCCCCTTTCGTGCCGGCCGACCTCCTCTGGGCGAATCCCGACCGCTAGCGGAACGTAGGCTAGTGGCGATGGAGCGTCGCATGAGCAAGGATCCGGTCTTCCGCCAGAAGTATGTTGAATTCATGCGGGAGTATGAGGAGTTAGGGCACATGTCCGTGAGCGATTTGGATTGGCGCTCCGTTGAGCACTTCTTTTTGCCGCACCACGCCGTTTTGAAATCCGGAAAGATTCGGGTGGTCTTTGACGGTTCGGCTCCCACCTCTACTGGAGCGTCCTTGAACCAGTGTCTGCATGTAGGTCCCAAGCTGCACACGGAGATCTCAGACATTTTGACCAACTTCCGGCGGCACCAAATTGTATTTATGACTGACATCCGGATGATGTTCAGACAAACGGTCATCCATCCCGAGGATAGGAGGTACCAATTGATTTTGTGGAGAGAGAGTCCTAGGGACCCCTTGTTGATTTATGAATTGAATACGAATACGTACGGTTTGGCTTCGAGCCCGTTTGTTGCGATTCGTTCTTTGTTGGAGTTGGCCGAGAAGGAGCGCTTGAGATACCCTCGCGCCTCCGCCATTTTGGCCAGTGACGTCTATGTGGATGACATTTGCACGGGCGCCTCATCTGTCTCAGAGGCGATTGTCCTGAGAGACGAACTCACCGCCCTTTTGAAGTCGGGAGGTTACGAGTTGAGGAAATGGATATCCAACTCGCCTGATGTACTGGTAGGTTTGCCCGAAGAGCACCAGCAGGACCCCCACCTATTCGAAAATGTTGATAATCCCCATGTGGTGACCGTCCTTGGCGTACAGTACAAACCGGTCTCTGACACGTTCACTTATTGTGTGGATTTACGACCACCGAAAGTCTGGACCAAGCGTTTAGTATTGTCTACTGTCGCACGTACCTTTGACCCCAATGGGTGGATTTGCCCCGTGCTGTTTATGGCCAAGTGTTTCTTGCAACGGTTATGGGCTTCGGGTGTGTCGTGGGGTGGGATGAACCCCTCTCGGACGAGTTACTCTGAGATTGGTCGAGCTTCGTTTCATCCCTCCCCGAGATTAATGAAGTGCATTTGCCGAGGCTATTCCTCCCTTCTGAAAATTGTAAAGTTACTCTTCACGGCTTTTCCGATGCCTCCGAACGTGGATTTGCTGCGGCCGTGTACCTCCGCACCGTTACTGTTGACGGAGTTGCTGCTGTGCATCTGGTGATAGCGAAAAGCAAAGTCGCTCCCCTTCGGACTCGTCATACGATCCCGAGGTTGGAATTGTGTGGAGCTGCCCTCCTAATGCGTTTGTTGAACCACGTATGGCTCACATTAGGTCGATCTATTAAGATACAAGAGGTTTATGCTTGGACGGACAGTCAGGTCGTCCTTTGTTGGTTGAAGGCTCCGGCGCACACCTTGGACGTGTTTGTGGCCAATCGAGTGTCGCAGATTTGTAATTCCGACATCGAGTTGATTTGGAGACACGTGCCGGGAACCATGAATCCCGCGGATTGTGCGTCTCGGGGTTGTGTAGCCCCAACCCTACTTAACCACCCCCTCTGGTGGGGCCCACAGTGGTTGATGCGGCCTGAGTCGGAGTGGCCGCCCTCTCCAGCGTTGTCGAACGTAGCCGTTCCTGATATGCGGGCATGCGTCCTGGAGACTAACCCCGCCGGGGAAAAGGATTTGTTGTTGGATCGGTACAGCTCCTTACAGAAGCTGCTTGGTGTTACCGCTTGGATCAGACGTTTTGTGTACAATTGCAGAAACCCACGCGCGAGGCGTGATTCGTCGGTTCTCACTCCGGACGAGCGTAGGGACGCGCTCTTGTTTTGGGTCCGGAGAGTACAAGCTGATAGTTTTGAGTCCGAGATTGAAATTTTGCGTTTAGGCCGTCGCAAGTTGAAGGGCGGGCCCTCACGTAGGAGGCAGAGTTCAAGATCTTCGAGGCATGATCGTCGCAGTGCATGCAGGTCCAAGCGGACGCGGAAGTCATTAGGCTCCTCGCGCACTAGCTCCGCTTCAAGGAGCTGCAGTTCAACAGAAGAGCGGCACCGCCGAAGTCCTTCGAAGCTACGCGGCAGCGTAAGGAAGCGAAGGAGTCGTCACCACACTTCCCAAGAACGAAGTCGAAAACGTAGTCGCAGAAAATCAGTAAGTGATAATTCACATGATTCCGGTGGCAGTAAAAATAGGGATAAGAACCGTAACAACAGACATGAGTTCTCGTCTAGTCAGAGCAATAACGCTTTGACTGCGTCTGATATATTAGAATTGATAAAATCGCTACCATCTACATCTCAACCTTTAAACCATTTTTCAATGAATACTAATGCCGTACCCGAATTCGACCCCGCTAATAAGGAACAGAACATAGAATCCTGGATCACTAAAGTAGAAGAATGCTCAATTTTGTACAAATGGTCAGAAACACAGATGATTCATTATGCATTGCCCAAATTAGTAGGTGTTGCAAAAGTGTGGTATCAAGGGTTAACGTCCGTGAACTTTTCTTGGTCCCAATGGAAAGAAAAGTTATTAAAAACATTTCCAACAGTACAAAATTACGCTCAGTTATTACATGAAATGTTAGACAGGAAAGCAAAGCATAATGAATCACTTGAAACTTATTTTTATCATAAGATTAATTTACTAAACCGATGTGATATTGCTGGCAAACGTGCCGTGGACTGTATTATTTATGGGTTAGAAGATAGAGGGATGCGGTTGGGTGCTCAGGCCGCAAACTACTCGCAGCCAGAGGACTTATTGACTTATCTCAAATCAATTAAAATAGAAGAACCGAAAGATAGACGCTTGCCATACATTAAAAAACGTCCTAATAATTTTAGTGAGCCTAATAGGCCTTCTGCAATTAAATGCTTTAACTGTAATGAGATAGGACATCCTAGTTTTAAGTGTTCGAAACCTCTATTAACCTGCAGTGTGTGTAAAAGACTTGGCCACCAAAGCATTAATTGCCGAAGACTTGCAAGGAATAATAGTGATAATAATAAACCAAAGGAGACTGAAAAGGGCGTCATGGAAGTTAAATTGATAGGGCAATCTGATGAAAAGTTCGTACTTCCTATTTATGTAAATGGTATATTAAAAAAGTGCTATGTCGATTTTGGAAGTCAATGCACGTTAATTAGGTTTACGGATTTTAAGGATTTAAATTTAGAATTTGAGCAAATTGATGTGCCTACCTTAAGGGGATTTGGCAATTCGCACATAAAACCACTTGGTAAATCAACGATCACATTAAAGGTTCAATCTGTGACGGCAACTGTAGAAGTTTTGGTTGTACCAGACGAGTTATTGAGATATGCAGTGTTGTTAGGACACACGTTTACAGAACAGGCTGGGACTGTTGTTGTTAAGACTGATACGCAACTTATTTTTCAAAAACACCCAACATTGAACAATAAGGAAGTGAGTCATGATAAATTAGAACTAACTATTAGTGCAGATACGACTGTTATATCTATGAATGCTATACCTATAGAAACAAGTACTAAATTGAATGGTCAAATATACGTAAATGAAAGTTTTAGAAATCTGGGGGCTGATAGATACATAATTCTACCTGGTATCTATAGTATTACAGATGGTAAAGGCTGTGTGTTTGCAATGAATTTAACAGAAAACCCCATTAAACTCTCTAAAACCGGACGAGCGTAGGGACGCGCTCTTGTTTTGGGTCCGGAGAGTACAAGCTGATAGTTTTGAGTCCGAGATTGAAATTTTGCGTTTAGGCCGTCGCAAGTTGAAGGGCGCGGTATCGCGATTGAATCCCTTCCTGGACGAGAGTGGGCTTTTGCGAGTCGGCGGAAGACTTCGAAATGCGAACCTGCCGTATGGAGCTCGTCACCCCCTTTTGTTACCTAAAGCCGGACATTTGACTCAACTGATAATAACAGATCGCCATGTGAATGCACAACATGCTGGCTGTAATGCTTTGTTGGCCATTTTGCAGCGTGAATTTTGGATTTTGTCTGCTCGTCGAGCCATTCGCACTGTGGTTTTCCGTTGCCTGCCTTGTTATCGATTGAAGGCCGCGACCATGCAGCCCCAGATGGGTGATTTGCCTGCTGATCGCGTCACGGAACGTAGAGCTTTTGCCGGAGTCGCCACCGACTTCGCCGGTCCCTTTACGGTAAAGGCTTCGAGACTGCGTAATGCTAAAACCTATAAGGCGTACTTGTGCGTGTTTGTGTGTTTGTCCACCAAGGCTGTCCATTTGGAAATTGTCTCGGAATTGTCTACCGAAGCCTTTGTCGCCGCCTTGAGCAGATTTGTTTCCCGTAGAGGACTGCCGACATTGATACGTTCCGATTGTGGTACTAATTATAAGGGAACGTGTAATTATCTTAAGGAAGTAGTTAAGTTTTTTGTTGATAATAAAATAGACATTGGAACCACCCTCTCCCGGCGTGGGATAATCTGGAAGTTTAGCCCTCCAGCTTGTCCGACCTGGGGAGGAATTTTTGAAGCTTGTGTAAAGGCTGCCAAGACACACTTGCGTCGCGTGATTGGAGAAACTATTCTCACGTTTGAGGAACTTGATACGGTATTTTGTAAAATTGAGGCCGTCCTCAACTCGCGACCCTTGTGCCCGTTGTCTTCGGACCCGAATGACCTGGAAGCGTTGACGCCAGGTCATTTCTTGATCGGACAGCCCCTTTTGGCGTTGCCTGAATATCCGATTCAGGATGTAGGATCCCATCGTTTGTCGCGATACCAACTTTTGAAACAGATGTCCCAAAACTTCTGGGCACGTTGGTCGATGGAGTATTTGCATATCCTACAACAGCGCGTGAAGTGGACAGATAAAACCACCCCACCCCAGACTGGCGACCTCGTGTTGATTAAGGATGCTAACCTGCCGCCCCTATGTTGGCGAAGGGGGCGCATTGTTAAACTCTACCCCGGAACTGACGGAGTTCCTCGTTTTGCTGAGGTTTTGGTTCGAGATTCGGTTTTGAAGAGAGCAGTTAGTGGGCTCTCCCGATTACCCGTAGATTGACGTACCGTTCTTAACGGTCCGGGGCGGGGGGATGTTCGGAAAAGATCGACGTTTCTGAACGCAACTCTAATGTCACGTCAAATTGACATTAGCTGTCACTTGAAGTTGACAGTGACACTTGATGGAAATTCTCGTGGCAAGATGTCGGAATAATTTTGCTGAATTTGTTAAAAATCGCTCGCGTTGAATGTGCCTGGCATATCGAGTTTGAATAAAATCTTAAATTATCTATGTGATCCCGTTTTGTACGACCAAGGTTTTGATGCCATCTCTGGAGTGGCCGGTCGCGGATGCTTTGAAAGATAACCTTTTCTACCACACGCGCTTGTTGTCGGGACAATATATCGTAATAAAAAAAGCTCCCCCGCGTGTGTCGTGGTGTATTGTTGCCCAGTGTCTTGGGACCCTGTGTGTTATTTGTGTTGTGCGTAAGGTGACGAGTTGGTAAGGTCTGCAGAAGACGAAGAAAGGACCCCAGGGGCGCGCGCGCTCCCTTACACCACTTCTGCCTTGGAGACATTCGACACACGGACCCGTATGTAAAATCACCTTACTTCACAAATTCTATCCGCTGTGTATCGCAGTCCAATTGTTCAGTTACATCCCGGCTGAAACCTAGTTTTTTGTCCGGAGTCTATATTAGTAATACCAGCTTCCACTGCGCTAGCCGACTCCGCGGTATAGGCAGGGGTGTACTGAACAATACCCTTTTGTCATAACAGGTAAAAAATGAATCGTTTTGGACCCTGTTATTAGATAAACAATCATCGCTTTTCGAATCGATGGGATGAAAATTAAATAGATTGTAAGAAATTATTTTTATTATTTTTAATCCCGCGCTAGCGTGAGAACCGCCTATTTCATAGACTGGTACTAGGTAGGACCTTAGGGCTTATTACACTTATCCTAGTTAGGATCCTAATTTAGCATACATTGCTTGTTTTGATTACTTACATCACTTGCTAAAAATGAGCTCAAAGAAAGCAATGTATGCTTATATTTAGGATCCTAACTAAGATAAGTGTAATAAGCTCTCTTTCCTGCAAGACTTACAGTTTTTACTTTCTTTCGTGTCTAATGAATGGCTTTATTATTTTAGGAAGAAGAATCACAAAGGCCGCATGGTTGGCAGTTTCTTGGTGGGCACCAAGGAGTTGTATGATTTCGTCGACAATAACCCCTTCATTGGTAAGATTTAATCGATCAAGGGCCGATTTTTCAATGCCAGGGGGGGGCGATTCTCAGATCTATATAAATATCTATAATTCGACATCATGTCTATAGCGCGAGAATCGCCCCCCTGGAATAAAAATAGTCGTCTAATTGAAAAACAACTGTAATTCATTTCTGTCTTATTTTGTGATTGACATTTAATTTGGTTGGTTATTATTGTAGAAATATTGGTGGAACGCTCATATTACAAGCTTTTATTTAACTTGCAGTGTATGTATGTCCGTTCGTCAAATCTTGCAAGCTAAACTTGACTCACTTCTCAGTGTCCGATTGAGATGAAACTTTGCATACAGAGGTTTGGTTTGTATAACAATACAATATTAAAGTACAGTCAACAAAAAAGCTTGTCATAAAAACGATGTTTTTATAAATAACTTATTAACTAGTTAGGTATATAAATAGTGACCTACTCGTAATACAGTGATGTTTGGTTTACAGAAATGTTAGAGATCGACTACGTGAACAACACGCACATCGTATCGCTGCAGCCGTGCATGACGGCCATCAACTCGTGCATCGAGGTGGACCTCACCGGCCAAGTGTGCGCCGACTCTATCGGTAACTATTGTAATGTTAGCGATAGACTACGTGAACAACACGCACATCGTATCGCTACCTCACCGGCCAAGTGTGCGCCGACTCTATCGGTAACTATTGTAATGTTAGCGATAGACTACGTGAACAACACGCACATCGTATCGCTACCTCACCGGCCAAGTGTGCGCCGACTCTATCGGTAACTATTGTAATGTTAGCGATAGACTACGTGAACAACACGCACATCGTATCGCTACCTCACCGGCCAAGTGTGCGCCGACTCTATCGGTAACTATTGTAATGTTAGCGATAGACTACGTGAACAACACGCACATCGTATCGCTACCTCACCGGCCAAGTGTGCGCCGACTCTATCGGTAACTATTGTAATGTTAGCGATAGACTACGTGAACAACACGCACATCGTATCGCTACCTCACCGGCCAAGTGTGCGCCGACTCTATCGGTAACTATTGTAATGTTAGCGATAGACTACGTGAACAACACGCACATCGTATCGCTACCTCACCGGCCAAGTATGTGCCGACTCTATCGGTAACTATTGTAATGTTAGCGATAGACTACGTGAACAACACGCACATCGTATCGCTACCTCACCGGCCAAGTGTGCGCCGACTCTATCGGTAACTATTGTAATGTTAGCGATAGACTACGTGAACAACACGCACATCGTATCGCTACCTCACCGGCCAAGTGTGCGCCGACTCTATCGGTAAGGGCTATTCTAAAGTAACTTTTCAAGAAGGCTAAATGCGTCTATGAATTTATCGCTCAGCCTTCTGCGAACTTAGGATACATAATTACTAGCCATAGAAAAACGCACGGTCAATGTCTGAGGTAGGTAGGATAAGTTATTTATACAATAACTCAAGACTCGATGTGCTGTGGATCTTGATCTTCTGAATTCGAACAGTTTTTAAGTCTTTATAATATAAAGTCAATTGAGAGTTAGCTGTTCGGGTAGGTACTTCTTTATTTGAACATTAAGCCAAGCAGTAAGATGTTTTCACACACATAGTTTGCGTGCGGTAGAGCGTCTAATCTAAGCGAGACTCTTACTTACGTTGTTTTTAGTACAAAATGTATTTCTCGGGATACCGGCCTTAAAGTCTAAGCCTACTTATACCGCACCGCTCCCACCTAACCAATATATATGCATGAGCAGCCAAATATGGACTTAATGTCGTGCACTGTAGATGCACTCTACAGTAACAATATAACAAAAATTGCAGACAGAGCGCGGTAAGCGAGCTTGCCGTAACTTACCGCAAGCTAAAGTGCATCTACAGAGCACGAGATTAAGTCCATATTTGGCTGCTCATACTTTGGCTGGGTGGGAGCGGTGCGGTATAAGTGAGCTAATGCTAATATTACACGGTTCAACCAAATTGATAGGATTCAGTTCAGAAGGAAAAAGAAATAAAACTCTGGAACCGTTAAAACTTGATTTTTAATTATCACTATATCACTATCACACTTTATAATAATTACACTTGGCAGAGTCTCTACACATGCGGATAGTTAGAGTGAACTACTCCTGACGACGTACGAAGCAAGACTGACTGTTGGATTCGACTTTACTAAAAACAATACTTCCTATACCACGCCGCCGCTAGGTGGCGTGCAAAATGTCCGTACTCATGACCGGAAGTGTCCCGATTTAGCCAAAGACAACACTTTATGCCACGCCGCCGCTAGGTGGCGTGCAAAGCTCAATGTAATGTTTGTAATCATGACCGGAAATGGACAGTTTAATGTGTTTTACTAATTTAACTAGTCAAATCCTAACAGTCGGCCTTCCTGTCTTTCACGTCCTCGTGAAAATTAACATGTCCATAGTCCCTAAGCATTATTCCTAAGCATGATATCTTAAAAAGATATAAAAATTGTTAACAATATGAGTTATCTCTTTTTTTTTTTTTTTTTAGTTCGGCCATCTGAATAGTAAGATAGCTTATTTGAGAGAAACATAAAACAAACAGAATCAATTATACATAATAAATTAATCATTAAGTGGTCTAAATAATCAAGATTCTGATCCCGACAGACTCAAATCATTACTTATACTTAAGATTAATTTAAGAGCACATTCCTTGGCTTTACAGCCTCCTTGTGCTATTTATAACTATTGACGCATTCAATGGCTACGATGGCCTCATTGCGTATTTAATTAAGGCACATTCAATGGCTATTCAGCCTCCTTGCACCAGAATCAATTCATCATCATATCACATTTATCAATTACTTTACTGCTTCAATCATTGAATCACACTCCATATTGCCAAAGGCTCCTTTGTGTAATTCATCACATAAAACATTCAAATCATTTAATTCAATCATTAACACAACTTCATATTTCTTATTCAATCATTTACACTTACACAACATCATATTCATTACACAATTTCACACATTCAATTATTTACACAACTTCTTATCCATTTTCAACATTTTACATTTAAGTATTTAACTTCACTTCTCAATCAATGTCTAATTCAATCAATGTAACTGTTATCAAATCATTATAGAAAGAGAAAATTACAATTACCAACAAAGAATGAAATCTCTGCGATATGCTACAAACTATATCATTCAGTTAGAGAATAAGCATCTATAACATTGACAATTAATTTTTATCACCAACACTATTGTCACTACAACAACTTGCATTCTTGTCACTACAATTAACATTCTCTGAATGATCATTATCAACATCACTAACACAATTCTTTTCCCCTTCTATCTCTGAATCATCCTCAGAATCAAAAGAATAATCCCTAGTAAACGTTAACCAAGGATGTAATTTATCTATTGCAATGACTCCCTCATATTTCCTATTTTGTTTACGCGTTAACGGTGTATCCTCAACTACATACCGATCATTATCTAATACTTTGATAACTCTGTATGGACCATTTAACTTTGGGAGTAACTTTTTAGACTTACCATCGTTACTTCCAATATCTCTCTCTATCCTTACTAAATCACCTACCTTGTACTTCCTTGCTATTTGTCTAGTTCTGTCATACCTTTCCTTTTGTTTTTGTTGTTCCTCATCAATTTTAAGATTTACGCCCTTCCTAATATCTTCTATGGGCGTTTTGCTACGATCCTCTCTATCTAATAATGACGCAACTATACCATCCCCTTTACTTTGGAGCCTTATACCAAAAAGAATTTCGGCTGGAGTTTTACCTGTTCCTTTGTTTATAGTAGTGTTGAGCCCTAGTTGTATTTCCTCTATATGTTTATCCCATTCATTTTCCCTACAATTATGTTTTTTTACAGCCAAGGACGCCAAGATGGTGCGGTTATATCGCTCCACTTGGCCATTGGCTCGAGGTGTTGCTACCGAGTTCAAAACATGCCTTATCCCCAAATTGTTTATAAATTCCTTAAAGAGTTTACTAGTGAAGGAAGTTCCTCTATCACTTATGATACGCTTTGGTACCCCAAACAAGCTAAAGTAGTTATTCAAAACTTTAATCGATGACTTAGATTTCGTATTCTTGACCGGGTATAGTGTTACGTATTTAGTGTATGCATCAATAACTACCAATAAATAAGAATTTTTGGATTTGCTCCTTACAAAAGGCCCTAAATGATCAAGATGTATAGTATGAAAAGGTTGATCTAGTTTAGGGATAGGATGGAGCATCCCTTGTTTTTTTCCAGGTGGCACTTTATGGTACGAACAATCTAAACAGGACTGCACATATTTTTTTACGAACTTGTTCATTTTCGGGAACCAATAAAGGGACTTCAACTTATCTAGGGTCTTTTCAACTCCAAAATGGCCAAGTTCGTCATGGTTGCGTTTCAATAGTTGCCACCTAACACCTTTAGGAACAACCCACTTCAATTGACTATCAACAACCCTATAAACCTTACCGTTTTTCAGTTTGTAGTTCTGACTTATGTCAACTATTTTTGGAGTTTGTGCATCCTCTAAAACACGTTTAATATTTAATATTTCATTATCTGTGTTTTGGATTGTAGCCAACCAATCCTCAGTTTCTATCCCCAGTATTTCGAAAACAGGCTCAGGTTCCGACGATATTGGAATAGCATTTCGGCTAAGAGCATCAACATGGTTCATTTTATTTCCAGGTCTATATACAATTTGACAATCATACTCTTGGAGTTGTAACCACCACCTACCAATACGAGGAATCATATCTCTTTTTGAAAAAGTAGTGCGTAAAGCACTGCAATCAGTTACTACCATGAATTTAATCCCTAAAACATATACCCGGAAACGATTTAGTGAGGCAACGACTGCCAGCGTTTCGAGTTCGAACGAGTGATATCTCTGTTCCTCGTTGGTCGTTCGCCTGCTATAGTATGAGATAGCACGTAACCTACCTAGCTCATCTCGCTGCATAAGAATACCGGCTATGCCGGATTTAGAAGCATCGGTGTGTATTTCGGTCTTAGCATTAGGATCGTATAAAGCCAATATCGGTCGTTTAGTTAGTTCTGATTTTAATGAACTAAATGCTTGGTCTTGAGTTGATCCCCATTCCCATTTTACATTTTTTTGTAGCAATTTAGTCAAGGGACTTGCGATTACAGCAAAGTTTTTCACGAATCGACGAAAAAAACTAGCTAAACCTAAAAACTGACGCACTTCATGTTGATTAGAAGGGCAATGAAATTTTTCCACAGCTTCCGTTTTTCTCATTCCCGGTCTAACTCCCTCTTTACTTATTTCAAAACCTAGGTATTCAATCGATGTCCGAAAAAAATTACATTTAGAAATCTTCAAAGTTAACCCAGCTTCCCTAATCAAAATCAGAACCTTTTCTAGTCTTTCTAAACCTTGTGCAATGCTATGTGCGGGTATAATAATGTCATCCATAAAAGCAAACGCTTCCCGATTTCTAACATCTTTAAGCATCTTATTGACTGTTTTTTGAAAAACCGCTGGTGCATTAGCTAGGCCAAACGGCATTCTGGTAAATTGATATTGACCATCGGGTGTCACGAAAGCTGTCTTATCCTGAGAGGTTGGGGCGATAGGAATTTGGTAGTACCCCGAAGCCAAATCTAGCGTGATGAAGAATTCGTAACCACCTAACTGATCAATTTGATCTTCTACACGAGGCAAAGGGTAATGTTCCTTCACGGTCTTAGAGTTTAAGGCTCTGTAATCAACGCAGAGCCGCTGATCACCTGTTTTTTTATTTACTAGTATAATGGGGCTAGCATATGAGGATGTTGACTCAGTAATAATTCCACAATCTAACATCTCTTTGATCATGTCCCTAACCTTTTGCCTTTCTGAAAACGCTAACCTATATGGTCGATATACAACCGGGGTATTGTCGCTCAAACTGATACGCATCTCACTTAAGTTAGTTAGACCTAAATCTGCGAGGTTAAATGAAAAACAATCTTTATACTTTTGAAGCAAAGATTCTAGTTTATCTCGATCACTTGCGTTCAAGTTCTCATCCACATTTAAATTTTGTAGTAATGGTTCATCGGTGGGGACATGTTCTAAACGATTGACTTCAAGTACTGATTCGTGGATTTGATTAAAAATAAAACTTCGAGTTAACAAAGACCCTTTAGAGAGTTTAATGGGGTTTTCTGTTAAATTCATTGCAAACACACAGCCTTTACCATCTGTAATACTATAGATACCAGGTAGAATTATGTATCTATCAGCCCCCAGATTTCTAAAACTTTCATTTACGTATATTTGACCATTCAATTTAGTACTTGTTTCTATAGGTATAGCATTCATAGATATAACAGTCGTATCTGCACTAATAGTTAGTTCTAATTTATCATGACTCACTTCCTTATTGTTCAATGTTGGGTGTTTTTGAAAAATAAGTTGCGTATCAGTCTTAACAACAACAGTCCCAGCCTGTTCTGTAAACGTGTGTCCTAACAACACTGCATATCTCAATAACTCGTCTGGTACAACCAAAACTTCTACAGTTGCCGTCACAGATTGAACCTTTAATGTGATCGTTGATTTACCAAGTGGTTTTATGTGCGAATTGCCAAATCCCCTTAAGGTAGGCACATCAATTTGCTCAAATTCTAAATTTAAATCCTTAAAATCCGTAAACCTAATTAACGTGCATTGACTTCCAAAATCGACATAGCACTTTTTTAATATACCATTTACATAAATAGGAAGTACGAACTTTTCATCAGATTGCCCTATCAATTTAACTTCCATGACGCCCTTTTCAGTCTCCTTTGGTTTATTATTATCACTATTATTCCTTGCAAGTCTTCGGCAATTAATGCTTTGGTGGCCAAGTCTTTTACACACACTGCAGGTTAATAGAGGTTTCGAACACTTAAAACTAGGATGTCCTATCTCATTACAGTTAAAGCATTTAATTGCAGAAGGCCTATTAGGCTCACTAAAATTATTAGGACGTTTTTTAATGTATGGCAAGCGTCTATCTTTCGGTTCTTCTATTTTAATTGATTTGAGATAAGTCAATAAGTCCTCTGGCTGCGAGTAGTTTGCGGCCTGAGCACCCAACCGCATCCCTCTATCTTCTAACCCATAAATAATACAGTCCACGGCACGTTTGCCAGCAATATCACATCGGTTTAGTAAATTAATCTTATGATAAAAATAAGTTTCAAGTGATTCATTATGCTTTGCTTTCCTGTCTAACATTTCATGTAATAACTGAGCGTAATTTTGTACTGTTGGAAATGTTTTTAATAACTTTTCTTTCCATTGGGACCAAGAAAAGTTCACGGACGTTAACCCTTGATACCACACTTTTGCAACACCTACTAATTTGGGCAATGCATAATGAATCATCTGTGTTTCTGACCATTTGTACAAAATTGAGCATTCTTCTACTTTAGTGATCCAGGATTCTATGTTCTGTTCCTTATTAGCGGGGTCGAATTCGGGTACGGCATTAGTATTCATTGAAAAATGGTTTAAAGGTTGAGATGTAGATGGTAGCGATTTTATCAATTCTAATATATCAGACGCAGTCAAAGCGTTATTGCTCTGACTAGACGAGAACTCATGTCTGTTGTTACGGTTCTTATCCCTATTTTTACTGCCACCGGAATCATGTGAATTATCACTTACTGATTTTCTGCGACTACGTTTTCGACTTCGTTCTTGGGAAGTGTGGTGACGACTCCTTCGCTTCCTTACGCTGCCGCGTAGCTTCGAAGGACTTCGGCGGTGCCGCTCTTCTGTTGAACTGCAGCTCCTTGAAGCGGAGCTAGTGCGCGAGGAGCCTAATGACTTCCGCGTCCGCTTGGACCTGCACGCACTGCGACGATCATGCCTCGAAGATCTTGAACTCTGCCTCCTACGTGAGGGCCTCGACCGTAGGCAACGGTCTGACGATGCCGAACGAGCACCAGAAGACCCAGAGCGTCTGGCCCTTTTGTGCTTTCGCCGACTCCGTCGCGTACGATCCCTCCTCCGTGGTGACGTTCCAGGCGACTCATCATCAGACGACATGATAAGTTAACTCTGTAGACAGTATTTATGTATATTAGTTACCTTTCAGTTACTTGTAGTTTTAACTCGTTGTACCGTTGCATTGTTACATTTAAATATGGAATTATGAGCAATTGTAACTAAAATTGTCTAACCTTTAATAAAATTTTCTTAGAGAGTGTTTTATTTCAACATCTAAATAATACATAGGTACATGAATAACCGAAACCGATCATTGAGTTCCAACTGAGTAATGTTTGACTTAACAACGGATAGACTTTATTCAACCTAAAAATCAACATTTCTTTATAAGGAAATTATCGTGCTCAGTGCAAAATTATTGAAATTAGAACCCAAGACCTCCAGTGCAATGAAATGTCACTAATGCCGCACCTAATTGTCCAAGATTATTCAATAATATGTGAAGTGTTCTTACTTCTTTAAGAACTTATTGATGAGTAAATTATAAAGTATAAAGCTGTTTCTATCTAGTCAACTAACATCGGCCAGTAACAGGAATAATACTGAGCTTAGAATACAGTTAGAGATAACTAACAATCAGCACTGTATAAACTTATAATTAAAAGGAAGAAAGATACAGAAAGATGTAGTTATTTCTAACTTATTAATCCAAAATACCCCCCCTTAATCAATGTCTATAAAACCTTAAATTTGATTTGCAACACACACAACATAGAATTCTCTTTATAATAATGATTTATCAAATATGGCGCTCCGGCATCCGGCAACGATCATCCGCGTTTGTCAATCAATTCTCACGCAAATGATGATCATTGATGCGAAAATCGATCGTTTACACGTGCAATTGAAGCGATTGTCAATTTTGCTTCAACAATGGCACCGGCACCGACAAAAAAAACCCCGTCAACCGCAACTGGTCGCCGCCGGCGACCCTTAGTCTGCACCTCACCACTCTAATATGGTCGTTAGTTTAAATCGACTATAGGGTATTGAAAAATCAAGGTGTAAAGATTTATTTCTCATGCATTACCCATAAAGCAAAAGGATAAGAGAAAGGAAAAAAAACTCACCTTATCTTTTCCAATACTTACTCGTTCCTTTTGTGCGTATTTTTTTTCCTTTTGCGAACCCACTGGTGGACGTGTCGGAATATTAAGAAATATTCCCTGTTTCTATCCCACTTCTGAACTGATAGGATTCAGTAAAAAGGAAAAAGAAATAAAACTCTGGAACCGTTAAAACTTGATTTTTAATTATCACTATATCACTATCACACTTTATAATAATTACACTTGGCAGAGTCTCTACACATGCGGATAGTTAGAGTGAACTACTCCTGACGACGTACGAAGCAAGACTGACTGTTGGATTCGACTTTACTAAAAACAATACTTCCTATACCACGCCGCCGCTAGGTGGCGTGCAAAATGTCCGTACTCATGACCGGAAGTGTCCCGATTTAGCCAAAGACAACACTTTATGCCACGCCGCCGCTAGGTGGCGTGCAAAGCTCAATGTAATGTTTGTAATCATGACCGGAAATGGACAGTTTAATGTGTTTTACTAATTTAACTAGTCAAATCCTAACAAAATTGAATCACTTTGGTTGAAAGGCGCAGAAATACAAGCGCACATTGACATTGAATGATTCACTTTTACGTTTACATTGTTCAATTTGGTTGCTTCATCCAAATTTAAAAGGCAAAAGTGAACCGTGTATTTCCGCCATAAGACCTTTATGTTCTCGGGATCGAGATCGGCAATATTCCCGGGAATGCCCGTGCCCGGAAACCCGGGACCGTAACTCTAGTTGTTGACGCTGGCCGAAGGTTATAAATCTGTCACTAACATAATCACTTTGATCCACCAGGCACCCGAATGTACTCGGGCTTCGGCGGGCAAGTGGACTTCATCCGCGGCGCCGCCGAGTCGGTGGACGGCCGCGGGAAGCCCATCATCGCCCTCGTGTCCAACACCAAGAAGGGCGAGTCTAAGATCGTGCCCACGCTCAAAGTCGGTGAGTTATAACATCAAAGTCAAAGTTGGTTATTCAATATAGATTGTTATTTACAATACTTTTGAACGTCAACGTCAGAAGCTCCGCCATCGGTTCACAAACCCTGCAGCGGAAGACCTTGGAGAAGAACCGGCAATAAACTCCAACCCCCTTATTACAAAACGTGGACTAAAATAGTCCTGGTTTAAAACTGGTACTAAACTGGTGCTGTCACTTTCACTTTCCAAGTGAAAGACAGAATTAGCATGAATTTTAAACCAGGTCTAACTTTAGTCCACGTTTTGTAATAAGGGGGCAAGGGTTGTTTTTTTCTCCTTGTTTTAATTCATACAGAGTCGTCAAATTGAAATATGACCTTAACATGGTATGATTAATGTCAGTTTCCATAACAATTACACAATGGGTTATGATAAATGCAGTTAAGTATCGGCCATACCACGCCCACTGCTGGGCTGGTGGGCAAGTGGCCTTTTCCGCCAGTCGGCGGACGGCCGCGGGAAGCCCCTCATCGCCCTCGTGTCCAACATCAAGAAGGGCAAGTCTAAGATCGTGCCCACGCTCAAAGTCGGTGAGTTATACAGTGTTAGTTTAAACAAGGGACATACTCCAGGGGATGAAAGTACCCATCAATACAAACAACATTTACTATGGGACAAAGTGAGATATCGCGAAAAACAATCAGCTGTTCCATACAATTTGGCCCATTCGGTATTGCACTTTTGTATGAAACTGCCGATTTTTTTTAGTAGTGCGTTTCCACCTTCAGCCTTATCACCACTTAACATCAGGTGTCATCATCACGTTGTGAATAAAAATAAAATAAATAAAAATAACATGGGTAGTTTCACCCCCTGAAGTATGTCCCTTGTTTAAACTAACACCCTGTATATCACGCCCACTGCTGGGCTGATGGGCAAGTGGACTTCGGCCTTTGCGCTTCCCACCCAGGCGACGTCTTTGCGCTACAGAGTTCCAAAAAATAACATCATTAAGTAACTTATTATGTTAAAAATTCACAGGTGCTGGAGTGGTGACTACCCGTGCCCACGTGCAATACGTGGTGACCGAGCAAGGCATCGCCAACCTATTCGGCAAGACTCTGCGCCAACGCGCCTACGAACTCATCAAGATCGCCCACCCAGACCACCGCGAGGCCTTGGAGAAAGCCGCCTTCGAACGACTCAAGTGCATGCCAGCACCTTGAAAAACAAAAACCCCAATGTCGTCACACAACAACAAAAACTACCATTTTAGTAGTTTCTAGCTTTAGACAAATGTTGTAGGCACTAAAGTATGAATCCCCACTGCCCGCTAGGCGCTGTATTTTATAGTGGTTGAAGTATTGTGAAGTTACATTTTGATATATATCATAGTCAGATTGCTTGTTGGAAATGTAAAAATGCTAGATACAAAATTCCATAGTCTAAGGAGAAATGTTTGCCTTAATCACGTCAATATTAGTGATCTGTATATTCTTAGAATGGGGTACAGATTCTAAATCAAATAACGTAATATACTATGTACTAATATTAAATAACATCAATCGTATGTTCCACATAGGTATCTATTTATAGAGCAGAGTATCCCATTGTAAGACTAAACAGATTGTAAAATAGTAGTAAGTATGCTCCTAGCTAGAGTAAGCATAACTTTTATGTTAATAAACTGTATATTTTATTTTTATAAAAATATATTGTTTTATGTTATATTTCGTAAAAAAAAATATTATTATTGTTTTAGTGCCGCTTGTGTTATGTACGATCCGAATTTTAATTTTATTGACTTTTACAATAAACATTACAACATTTATTTGTTTTTTAATCAATTTTATGAACGCAAGCCATCTCTCGACTTGGTAATTCATTTTTTTCTCCACAACGGGGTAGCACTATTAAGCGCACTACTCCCGGAAGCCTCGATTACTGAGGAACTATCTTATTTTTGACTGCTGGAACAAAAGAAAACTATGCTGAAAGCACAAACATCGTTGGTGGGGCCAGATTTGATAAGATGGTGGTAGCTAGCCAGACGGAATTTGACCAGAACAACTCCTACCACCAGCCAAACCGAATACATACGAAATAATTAGCCCACACTGGAAATCAAACCCTGGACTTTTCTCAATCTTACTAAAAAAAGCCAGGGTTTTTGCGAAAATACGAGTTGTGTTAGTAACACAATATCTTTAACTCTGACTGATCGGCTTGATTCTTGCTAGCTGGCCAAGTTCAGATTTATCATAATCTTATTGCTTCCTAGAATAGTTAGAGATATTTTTAAAATGTCAAGTCGTCAACCGATCAGGCAGATGTATAAATTCCCCAGTACAGGATGGCCGATCATGTTGGCCGACCATGAAAAAGGCCATCGTGTACGGCCTACGGGGGCGGTTTGCATTGCTCGCAGACGGCAATCACACGCAAACCGCCCCTGTACACGATGGCCCATCATGGTCGGCCATCCTGTACTGGGGGCTTGAGGTCTCAGATTACTAAATAGTTACTATGTAACAGATAGTTCACTCTGCTAAATCATTTAAATAAATAGCAACTCTAACTATAACGCAATTACTTAAGTAGAATTCAGCTTGTACGGCGCAGGCAAATTACGAACGGCCACTCGTTGTCGTTACATCTCTTTCTATCGCATTTATTCTAGCTCTTTTGCGGACCTAATTTCTATGGATTTACAACACCGGCGTTGCTGCCGCGTTTTCGAGCCGACACGGGGAGTGAAATAGGCGGTGAGGTTGAGAAATGTCCTCCGTTCTGTTGCATTCTATCAAATTATCCTACGACGAAGTTTAAGTATTTGGTGTTAAGATTATGGGCCAATAATAAATAAAAACATTGTTTTTATAAAGGCACGCTGCAATTTTATTGATAGAAAAAATTACAAAGTGAAGTGACAGACATTACAGGAAACAGTTTTTTTTTTTTTTTTTTTATGTCAATAATGGCTTGGGGTTTCACTACTTTCGGAAATGCACTTCGCGCATAACAGTAACTCCGTTCAACACTTGCCCTTGTGCAAATGTACATTTCAGGAAGAAAAATTACAATCAATCATATTTAATTTGGATACAAATTTTTCATGCTTAACTCTACCTAAGGGCTTGGTAAAAATGTCCGCCGTCATTTCATCAGTAGGTTTATATCTTAATTCTATTAGCTGTTCACTAACAGCATCTTTGATAAAATGATGTCGGACATCTATATGCTTGGTTCTCCTATGACTATGTTCATTTTCAGCAATCCTGTGTGTACTCAAATTATCATTAAATACAATTATTGGTTTCAAATTACAATCAAATATATCAACGAAAAAATTATTCAAATATTTACTTTCTTTGACAGCCTCTCCTAGACTGTAATACTCAGCTTCAGTACTCGAATAAGCAACTGTGTGTTGCTTACGAGCTTCCCAATTAATAAGACAATCAGCATACAAAGTACAAAAACCAGTGAAAGATTTACGATCTATGCCATCATTGGCCCAATCAGCGTCAGCATATATTTCAACACTTTTATCACTATTTGTGTATAACAATCCATGTGATGCTGTTCCCGCTAAATACCTTAATACTCTCTTTGCTGCTTGCCAATGTGTCAAATCATAGCTATTATTAAATTGCCCTAATTTACTACAAACAAAAGCTATATCTGGTCTAGTACTAACACACAAGTACATGAGTGAACCTAATAACTCTTGATAAGGGTATTTTTCATCACATTTGTCAGCCTTTTTGAGATTTAAACTCACTTGCATTGGGGTTGGAGCAAATTTACACTGTGACATACCATATGTTTCTAAAAGCTGCCTAATATACTCTGGTTGAGATAATTTTAAGGTACCATTTTCTCTATCTCTTTCTACCTTCATACCTAAGCATTTTTTTGTTTCTCCCAATTCCTTAATTTCAAAATTTGATTTAAGTGTCATCATCATCATCATCATCATTTCAACCGTAAGACGCCCACTGCTGGGCATAGGCCTCCCCCAAGGATCTCCACAAAGATCGGTCCTGCGCTGCCCGCATCATTATTTAAGTGTCATAATTAATTTTATTTTTTCTTCATTATTTTCACTGAAAATGAAAAAATCGTCTACATATAATGCAATAATAATATATTTCCCATCACATTTCTTTGTATAAACACAATTTTCACATTTAGCTTGCCTGAATCCTATAGAAGTTAATATACTATCAACTTTTTCATTCCAAGATCTACTAGCCTGCTTTAACCCATAAATTCCTTTCTTTAACAAGCATACTTTATTTTTTCCTTCCTTCTCATATCCATCAGGTTGTTCCATGTAAATAGTTTCTTTAAGGTCTCCGTTTAAAAAGGCTGTACTTACATCAATATGTTCCATATCCATATTGCGTTGTACTGCAATAGCAAACAGTAATCTTAGTGTTGAATGTCTCACAACAGGTGAAAAAGTGTTATAGTAGTCTACACCAAACTGCTGTGTAAATCCCCTAGCTACTAGCCTTGCCTTAAATTTTTCAAAATTACCTGAGCTATCCTTCTTTTCTTTAAATACCCATTTACACTTTATTACATTCTTATTTTTAGGTCTTTCTACTAGTTCCCATACATTTTTATCTATCAATGATTTGTATTCGTCGTCCATAGCAGTCTTCCATTTATCATTACATTTAGAAGTCATAGCCTCTGAATAGGTTTTAGGTTCAGAACTTAATAATGATATTTCATCATCACTATTAATTATGTAATCTTTCATCCAAGCAGGACGTGAACGAGTTCGTGCGGTTCTACCAGAATTTAAGTTTTCAACTTCAGTGTTTTCTGCAATATCATGATTGAGTAAAGATCCATTTGTTAACGTATTTTGGTTAAATTGATTAATAAAATTTTCACTGTTTTCTAAATTGTCAGTACTAATACTATCATTGGACATTTCAATACTTTTAAAATTGTCAGTACTAATACTATCATTTGACACTTCAAGACTTTCATCTTGCCCTGAAGAAATACAATCTCTACTAATAGTCACCGATTGATTTAAATTATTATTAAGTAGATCTGACTTATGCTCATTCTCAATTTGTAAATGATTAATTATATTCTGTTCCTTTATTGAATCACTAACTCCTGAAATATTCTCTAAAAACACTACATTTCGAGCTTTAATCATTTTTCCAGGAACCAATGGATCTGCTAGTCTGTATCCTTTTGAATATTCACAATATCCAATCATAATGTAAGGTTTTGACTTTGCATTTAACTTATGACGTAGTTTAGTTGGAATTAAAGCGTAAGCTCTACATCCAAATACCCTTAGATGACTTAAATCTACTTTGGAACCAGACCATATTTCTTCAGGTAAAGATTGCTTTAAAGATGCTGTTGGACTGACATTTTTTAAATATACTGCAGTCAAAACAGCTTCTCCCCAATATCTTTGATCCAAACCAGAGTCTTGTAACATGCTACGGGCTTTTTCAATAATTGTACGGTTTAGACGTTCTGCAACCCCATTTTGTTGAGGTGAGTAAGGAATTGTAGTTTCATGAATGATACCATTATTTAAAAAGAAAGAAATTAAAGTTTGATTACAGTATTCACTACCATTATCTGTTCTTACTCTCTTAATTTTCAATCCAGTTTGATTTTCAACTAGATTCTTAAAGTGAATAAACTTTTCAATTATTTCTGATTGACTTTTAGTCTTAAGAAAATAAACAAATGATTTACGCGAAAAATCATCAGTTAGAGTCAAAATATAGCGTTTTCCACTCCAACTTGGAACCGGCATGGGGCCACATAAATCCGAATGAATTAATTCTAATTTTTTGGTGGCTCTCCTGGAACAACCTTTAGGAAATGACAAGGTTGTTTGCTTGCCCTCAATGCAAGGAATACATTGAAATAAAGAAGATTCTTTAAATGTGATACCCTCAGCAAGACCATTACGAAGTAACAGTAAACCTTTATGACTAAGGTGACCTAATCTTTTATGCCATAGCTCAATGTTATTATTATTGGAAAATTGTACCTCATTGTTTGTGACACAATGGCTGACAGCTTCACTTGGATTTAATGAAACAGGTACACTGCTTGTTGTTCTCATGCTGTCAAATGTTGGAGACTGCTGGTGCTGATCGAGCTTGTACAAACCATCGCTATTAGATGCTGAAAAAATACAATCACCTTTAAGTTCTACATTAGATTTCGCAAAAGCTCTACATTGTTTGTCATCAAATACTAGGACATATCCCTTTTTAGTAATCTTATTCACAGAAAGTAAATTCGCTGCAATACCAGGTACATAGGTAACATCAGTGATAGTCTTTTTAGAGTTATTGTTTAAAGTTACATTAACATTACCATGACCACTGCCATGCAGTTTATGATTATTTGCTACAGTTATAGTAGAGTTAGAAGACTTTTTGAAATTAATAATCCAATCGCGGCGCATTGACATGTGTGTACTGCAGCCGGAGTCAACTAACCATTCTTCAGGTGAAGACATTGCAACAGACATTGCCATTGCCATTGCCGACTCAGAATCTGTACTTGCAGTATTTTGCTTGTTCGGATGCCTCAACATGGGACATTTTGGTTTAATGTGGCCTTCCTTTGAACAGAAATGACATATTATTTTCTTCTTTAATCTTGTAGACACCATAGCATTAGCAAGGGTGCCTTGATGTTCTCTTTTTCTAAAGTCCCCTTGTTTTAATCGCCTTATAACGCTGTCTGAAGTTAGTTTCGAATCAGATCCTTCCATAGCCATTGTCAATGCATCAAATTCTTCAGGCAGACCAATTAATAATATTTCAGCTAACTCTTCATCTTCTAAAGTGCAACCCATATCTTGAAGTTGCTGCGACAAGTCTAAGATATGACCTATGTAGGCTTCCATTGAAGAATAGTCTGTCAGATTGCTTTTATAAAGATCTTTTTTAACAGATAATCGCCTACTGATGCCCTTATTTTCATAAGCATTTGAGAGGTTATTCCAAGCTTCTTTGGCCGATTTGGCATTTTTTACATATGGGTACACTTTGGTGGTCACGTTAAGGCATATTTTAGCCAGAGCACGTTGATCATCAGCTACATTATAATGTAAGGTGTCAATGCACTGCCATAGTCCAACGTCCACTAATAACATTTTCATTTGGAACTTCCACGTTGAGTAATTGGAAATTCCTTCCAATTTTTCAATATGAAAAACAGTATTACTCGCCATTTGTTGGGTCGAAGGAACCGAGGATTGAGACACCACCCCCAAGTCTTCGCGCTCCCGATCTTCACGTGGTCGAACATTGAACATTGTTCGCATCATCTCCGGCCATTATTAGTTTTCTTTAAAATTTTATCGCACTGTGGAAACTTACTGGTCCCATAACCTGTTAAGATTATGGGCCAATAATAAATAAAAACATTGTTTTTATAAAGGCACGCTGCAATTTTATTGATAGAAAAAATTACAAAGTGAAGTGACAGACATTACAGGAAACAGTTTTTTTTTTTTTTTTTTTTTATGTCAATAATGGCTTGGGGTTTCACTACTTTCGGAAATGCACTTCGCGCATAACAGTAACTCCGTTCAACATTTGGCGATAGTACTAATCCTAATATAAATAGGATCGGAATTTACTGCTACCCAGTGAATGCTGCCTTTGTCGCAAGTTTAAATGCGATTGCCCCCCTAGGTGTTATTGTTGATCGAAGGCGATTGCATTAGATTAGATTATTGTTCACGAAGTAGGTGTCGCGAAGGGTTCGCGAGTATCAAAATTAACCCAACAATAATTGTATATAGCAACACTCAATATAAACCATAGAGCTAATTTCCGATCGGTAAGTGTCAACATTTTTCGCTCCAACGTCGACTCGCTTTCAAGTTTTCAAAGTGTAAATCGTGGCATGTGTGATCTTCGCCTGCTGCTCGCCGCCAGCCTCAAATACCACCGAAGTTAAGTACTCAGCATTATACAAACCTTATTTAGAATTGAATGCATAATGTTCCTGTTAAGGATCGCGTTGATAAAGGACGATGGAATGGTACGCCCACGAAACTCGCTGAGCTGATGGGATGTGGTACAGTTTCATCGTACAGAGAGGTAATGTCCTTACAAATCACTGTTGTTTTATGTCATAAGGCGTGTGCGATTCTGTCCCTTGTCAGGGAACTAAGATTGGATGAGTATCCATAAAAGAATGAGCCCTTGAAGAGCTCGCCCGCACGGCCGCCTGCCTGATAGGATGGCGGCCTGCATGTTAAGTTTGCGCAATCTTATCACGAGGTATAAAGGTTGGTCTGAAAGGACCATAGTTGAGACTAGGGCGTGTGCCGACCGTAGGGTCTGCACTAGTACACCTATCGAGACACGATAAGACCTGCCGATGCTTTCGGAAGGTAAACAAGCTATAAAGAGGACTGAGGTCCTTCACAAAGTATGTGAGATTGCACTCCTAATGACATAACAAACTCAAGTTGATATGCTAAATTTCATGTTGATTACATGTGTTACTTTAATGAGAATATATGTGCTGAGTGCTTAATGATTGTACATGACTGTATGATCATAAGAATTGTCTAACCGCAGGTGTGTCAACCTGACCAAGATGGCGAGGGGGCTAGAGTCTGGCTGAGGGACAAATCATCATCATCCAGGTGAGACAACTGACAGACCTACTTTGCATCATTACCTACCTTAACTGCATGAATACTCTTGGCCTCCTGTATCAGATTTCTATATAATAATATATTAAGATAAAGCGAAGCAGATAATTTATAACTAATAAAATCCATTAACTTTTGAGAAGTACATAGGTACTTTATGAAAGAACTCTGGCAACAACCTGTATGATAGTTTGATTTGTGTAGGCTGTCATACAGATTACAGATGTAATTAAGTAATGAATGTAAGGTCACATATGATACCTACTATGTATACACAAATTTGGTGCAGATGTGCTGGGATTGAAATTTGATATAGATAAGTTGGAATTTATCTGGGGAAAATAAGGGGATAAAGAATTGGATATAGTTATACCTACTTACTGAAAAATAATTTAAGTAGTATAAATTCAAACAAAACAATGTTTAGTACAGATCTCAAACAAAGCTTATCTGATATATGGCCGAGGAGAGTTTAATGAGAATTCATTTGATGCAATAGGATGCATTTGTCAGCTGTCTCATCGAATGATAACAATACCTATAAAAAGATAAACAGATAAATACTCATGAAAAACAATGAACAAAGTGCAACAATTTACTTTATTAGTAAAAGTCATGCGGTCACACCTACACACTTACTTACTATAAGTTATTATTTCTGATGGTATGAGTGAAATTCAGTTTTACTAAGGTTGTGAACATTGATCTAACAAGTTACTACTGTTGAGTCAGTGTTAGCAACTTAACATCAAAACAATCAAAATTCCCGCCAAGTGTTAAGTTTAGGATCAGCGCCACGGAAGTGTCAGTGAATACACGCAGCGCTAGTGTGTTAAGATGTTGCAATTTTTCTCCGCAGGTCGCTACTATACTTATACGAAAGGGTCATTGTAATTGTCAACAAACAAATTGAATGTCATTCGAAACATTTTCAATAGTTTAAAGTGAAACAAAGAAAGTACGAATTAGATTTCAACAGGTAAGACAACAAAGCATCACAAGCATTGTTTGAAACTATAATTTCAAGTTTAAACCATATCTTTAAGTCAGAACAACCAATTGTCAGGAAAAATTTTGCGGCAACCTATAAGTCACATAATTATGTTGAAAACAATCTTCAAAGTTTTTTAGACAAAGAAAATGTGCTTAATGATGAAATAAAATATCAGTAAAGGGTGTTTCAATGAGGACTCTAGCTGTGTGAATCTTTATTTAAACCTAACCTTTTATCATTCTAATAGGGACACCGATACTCAGTACCTACAAACAATACATATAAAAGTGTACTATTACAAGAAGACATTGAGTAATAAATTGAAGTCAAGGTTCAGGTATGTAAACTGTGATCACACACCATATTATTTCAAGCACATACAGGACTAGTCACTTGATAAAACTTCCAACATTAAAGTAGAAGCTGACTAGCAAAGATTGTTTCAGATAGCATGTCAAATTATCATAGAACATTGTCGTCGTAATTCTTATACCCAATCAAAACTAATCATAACCCAATGTTTACATACTTATGGTTTACATGACATTTTCACCAAGCGCACTTAAGTTTTCACATAGTGTCACATACCTACCAAGTTGAATATTGTCATTGCTTCAATTAAATACAACTCAAAACATTGACAACAAAGATAATATGAGCGTCTCATACTAACTTTTATTATTTGAGTGCTGACAGGTATTATAATTATCACAACAAAATACTACTTAAGTTAGCTCACTAAGATTCTTAAAATTATAAGAACAGAGTAGCATCAAACTAGACAAATTCTGATCAAACTCAATAGCCTAACGGTAAATAGTTGGTTAATGCTGTGAAAAAATGATACACAAACAAATACATAAATAATGACCTACTTACCTATCTATTACAAACTACATGCATACATATTTGATGTTCAGATGTTACATACACTGTGAGAATGTAGTATCTGTGCTTATGGATACATAGTGAAGTGCTGTTACAATCAGTGTTCATGTTCAGTGTTTACACACTGTGCTATAGTTTGATAACCTATAGTCAAAAGTGAAAAATTATTGGTGGTCAATATGGTATATTGAGTGTACAAAAAGCAATAAAATGATTGTGATTTCATGCGTTTGATAAAGTTAGTGCTAAAATACAATCTAAACACTGTGTGACCAATAAGAAGTGTGGCCTAGTGAACTTTCTTGTGTTCCCATATAACTGAGTCAAAGAGGCACTGTAGTGTCATAGCCAAGTAACTAAGGCAAACGGTCACTGTAGTGTCATAGCCAAGTAACTAAGTCAAAGGGGCACTGTAGTGTCATAGCCAAGTAACTAAGTCAAAGGGGCACTGTAGTGTCATGGTCGAGTAACTAGGTCAAGGGGGCACTGTAGTGCCAGAGCCAAGTCTAGATAAGATCAAATGTTTTAAAGGTAACAACAACTAGCTCAACTAGTGCTATGATTATAGACTAGGTTGAGTAGTATAACTTACTAGAGATGTTTCACAAAATTGACTATGGGATCAAGAAGTCACTAAATAATTAAAACTTAATACTTGATTAATTATTTCAAAACAAGTTATGAAAGCACTATTATAGATGAATATTATGATTGTTACTGTAAGGTAATAAGAGTGCTAATCTACAAACACACTTTTCACACACAGTAAACGCATAACAAAGTTAAAATTAAACAAGGCTAACTATAATGAGTCTGACTAAAATCAATTAATACGGTGTCATGCATGAATGAGTTATAAATGGTATACAGTATTTATGATGATTTCAGATTCATACCAGTCAATATAATTTAATACCATGGAGGAAATATATTTGGATAGACTAACTACATTTGTGTCAAGTATAAAAAATCTAACGAGTAATTCTCGCGCTCTTTGTGCTTTGAAGTCGTGGTCAGACGATGATTTAGAACAAGCAAGGATCGTGTCATCAAAATTACAAGCAGTAATTCACCGATTTAATAGCGAATTGTATCAATATTTTAACACTTCAACAAATCCGGATGCGGATGAGATATCCAGTATGACGACAGAACAATTAAGAGGAGAGGAAGCATTAGCTGAACTAAATGTAAAAATACAAGTCAAAAAGGACAAGGCTGATTCTTCTTCCAGTTCTAGTCAGTCCATCAGCAGAGGAAAGCTACCTGAATTGAACTTGCCCACATTCTCCGGAGATGTTCTACAATGGACACAATTTTGGGATCAATTCTCTTCCAATATTGATCAAAGAGCATTAAGAGACGTCGATAAGTTATTGTACCTAAAGGCTTCCGTGAAGGGTGAGGCTAAGACAATTTTGGATGGTCTTGAGACTACAAACGAAAATTATAAAATTGCTGTAGCAACTTTAACAGACAGATATGGAAAGAAAACCCAAATAATCGATGCTCATTATTCAACACTTTACAAACTTAAGAGAGCAGACAAACAAGAAGACTGTAGAAGAATATTAGATGAGATTGAAAGACATCTTCGTGTATTGAGCTCACTGGGCGAAAATACAGAACACAACCATCTGAGATTCTTAATCCTGGAAAAGTTTCCTGAGGATATAGTATACGAGTTGAAATTGAAACTAAGTAACGACACTATCGAAGAAATGAGAAAACAACTCCATATTGTACTCTCAGCGAGAGAGGATGCTAAAAGAACATCTGAAAAATTCAATTTAGAAGATACCAGTTATACAACAGAAACGCTTCATATACTAGAACCTAGAAATGAGAAGGGATCAAAAGTCCGAAAACCAAATAATATAAGGAAGACCGATAAAGGAATTAAACGTAGTGTAACTGCTTTCAACAAAACCTTTAACACTAAGAGGAAATTTCAATTCAATGAAGAGAAGTATGGGCATGGATCTAATCAGAAAAGAAGGAAGCTCTACTGCATATTTTGTAAAGGAGATCATTTTAATGATGAGTGTACAGAAAGTAAAACTCTACAACAAAGAAGATTAAAATTAAGAAACCGTTGCTTTATTTGTTTCCGTGAAGGCCATCAAACAGGCTCCTGTAAGTCTAAGCACATAACCTGCAGACACTGCGGTAAGAAAGGCCTCCATAATAGAGCACTTTGTCCGAACAGAGAGTTCCCAAGGAAGGTGACAACAAAGAATGAGGTACCAAGGAAGGAATCTACCAGTACAATGCACATCTATGAAAAGGGAGCCACAATACTACAAACTGCTATTGTTAATGTCAAAGGACCTGAGAATACCTCAAAGAAGTGTCGTGTACTGTTAGATTCAGGCAGTATGAGAAGCTATGTTACGCAAGATGTCGCGCAGGACATTAATTTAGAAACCGAAGAAGACAACCACCTCACAGTATTCACCTTTGGTTCGAACAAACCTCAAGAACTAGATAGCCCGTTGGTAAAACTTCATATTCAATCAAGAACTCATATGCGAAGGACAGTATATGCGAATGTCGTACCATCTATTACACGCAGTATCTCATCTTATGGCAAAGAATTGACCAAATGGAACCATCAAAAGGATTACTTATTGGCGGATGATGGATCTCTGTCAGATAAGGTAGATATTCTGATTGGAAATGATTATTATCATTCACTTATGTCAACCGAAAAGGTGAAATTACAAGAGAACTTGTACTTGGTGAATTCCGACTTAGGATGGATATTGTCAGGCAAAATAACGCATAAACATGAGGATGAGTTATCAATGCTCACATACTTCCAAGCACCCTATGAAACTAGATTAAACGAGCCTGATCTGCCATTAGATAACACATCAATGAAAACTTTGTGGGACTTAGAATCTCTTGGAATTACTGATTCTCCAAATGCTAACCGTGAAGAAGAAGCTATTAAGCATTTCAATGAAAACACCGAATTCATAGAAGGAAGATATCACGTTAGCTGGCCTTGGAAGGAATACCCACCTGAATTACCAACTAACTACGGTCTGGCATACGGACGCCTGATAGGACTAATGAAACGCCTAGACACAGAAACTTTGTCAGCCTACGACCAAACACTAAGTGATCAACTGCAAATGGGTATCATTGAACTAGTACCTAGAAAAGATACAAGTGATCATCCCATCCACTACCTTCCTCACCATGGAATATTAGCACCAGGTAAGGCTCTGAGAATAGTCTATGATGCTTCAGCAAAAACAAAGGATACAAAGAGTCTGAATGAATGTCTATACTGCGGTCCGATGATGTTGGAGGATTTGACTGGACTACTGTTGAAATTCCGAAGTCACGCCGTAGGCATGACGGCAGACGTAGAAAAAGCATTTTTACAGATTGGTCTAAAAGAAGAGGACAGAGACGTCACTAGGTTCTTATGGTTGAAAGACATCAATAAACCCGCTACTGAAGACAATCTACTACACTACAGATTTACCCGTGTTCCCTTTGGGATCATATCCAGTCCATTCCTTTTAAACGGTACGGTTAGACACCATCTTCAAAGGTCGAATGGAGACTACGCAAAACAGTTAGCTAAAGACATATATGTTGACAACATAGTCACTGGGGTAGAAACAGCAACAGATGCTTTAAACCTTTATAAAGAAAGCAAGAACATGTTTTTAGAAATCTCAATGAATCTTCGCGAATGGAGCTCCAACTCCAAAGATTTTATCGAACAAATACCTGATGCTGCCACACAAACAACTGTAAAATTACTGGGTCTAAACTGGGACTTGAAAGAGGACGTACTTTATCTTAGAGCTAGAGTCAACGAGAACAATGAAACCACAAAAAGAGGAGTCTTAAGAACTATTGCAGCTATTTATGACCCCTGTGGATTCTCTGTACCAGTCATGTTACCAGCTAAGTTACTACTTCAACAATTATGGAAGAAACAGATTAAATGGGACACACCATTACCAAATGATCTACTTCACAAGTGGACGAACATCTTGAAAGAAATGAAACAAGTAGAAAACATATGCCTACAGAGAAATATTACTGTACCCAACGAAAGAGAGGCACAAATACACTGTTTTACTGACTCATCTACAGTAGCTTACGCAGCAGTAATATACATAGTACAGAAAGGCACAGTCAACTTCATAATAGGTAAATCACGCTTAGTTCCTATTAAAGACCAAGAGAACTTAAAGATTCCACGCTTAGAGTTATTAGGCGTTCTAATTGGAAGTAGACTTATAAAATTCGTACTCAAATTCTTACCATTGAACATAACCCAGTTAACACTGTGGACAGATAGTCAAATAGTGATTGATTGGTATCACTCTGAAAAGTTACTTGAACCTTTTGTATCTAAAAGACTAGAAGAAATAAAGCGCAACAAAAATCTGATAGTAAGATACGTACCGTCTGGACTTAACCCGGCAGACGTAGCGACACGTCCAACCGCCTCAGAAGAGGAAAGGAACAAGTGGTTATCTGGACCCGAATTTTTAAAACAAAACCCTAGACACTGGCCTAGTGGTCCGATAAGGGATACTTCTCTTCTGATGGGGGAGGGTCTGTTGAACACAGAAAAACAACCAAAAATAACACCGTCAGAGAGAGAAGCAATATCAAACGAAATTTTAGATTCACAACTGCAAGAGATAAAAGAACTACAGAAAAGTACATTTCCAGAAGAGTATGGAGGAAAGAAAACAAACCTATCTAAGAACTTAGGATTATTTATTGATACTAATGGAATTCTAAGATGTGATGGAAGACTCACACATTCAGATTTATCCTACGATGCAAAACATCCCATACTACTACCAAAGAACAGTGAACTTACCGAAAGAATAATTAAGGAAACTCATGAGAAAAACCTTCATGTTGGAGTACCACATACATTAAGCCTTATAAGACAAAAATTTTGGATACCTCAAGGAAGAGCAAAAATTCAAAAAACGCTAAGCAAATGTACAAGGTGCGTAAAGCATGGAGGAGGTCCATATGAACTACCTAAAACTCCAGCGTTACCGGCTGAAAGAGTAACGTTTAATACACCATTTACATACGTCGGTGTAGACTACTTTGGGCCGATGGTCATAAGGTCAGAAAATGGTATAAAAAAGAGATGGATTTGTCTTTTCACATGCCTTGTGATACGAGCAATACATTTAGAGGTTGTCAAAGATCTAACCACAGACGAATGTCTTATGGCATTCAGACGCTTCATTGCTACTAGAGGAACTCCTTCACTTATATTAACTGATAACGCACCTCAGTTCAGACTGCTAGCTGAGGTAATATCAGAAAGAGAATCGACAGAAAAGATAAAATGGAAATTCATTCCTCAACTAGCACCCTGGCATGGGGGCGCGTACGAAAGACTGGTAGCAGTGGTAAAGCATTGCCTAAAACGAACTCTTCAAAAACATATGCTCGGAGAAAATCAACTCTCGACGATCATCAAAGAGGTTGAAGCCGTAGTCAATACCAGACCACTTACGTACGTGGGAGCCGATATGGACCACATTCTGAAACCAGCTGATTTCCTAACACCAGGAAAATGTTTGAACATTCAATTACTCATGGATTGTTTGCCACTCTCTGGTTCAACCATTAAACAACAACTCATCGAAGGATGGAAACGTGGAAACACGATAATGAATGAGTACAAAGAAATGTTCATCAGCCGATACCTTCTGAGCCTCAGAGAAAGGTACGGAAATTCTCCCAAACAAGCAAGAGTGAGGACTCGTGAAATTCCTCAAATCGGAGATGTGGTACAAATTAAAGGTGAAACGAGAAACCGCGAAAGTTGGAAAATAGGAAAAATAGTAGAAATATTAAAAGGAAAGGACGGTTTATGCCGTGTTGCTAGAATAAAAGTCGATAACAATGTTTTCACACGATCAATTGCTCATTTATATCCTCTTGAAGTGGAAGAGGAAGAGACACCACAAATTTCCATTGACAAAGCACTAAATCAAGTGGATCTCGAGAACATAAGCGTCGATGATAGAGACTCGATACAAACGCCGTCTATCGAGATTGAAGGTGTCGACACTAATCCAACCACAGAGATAAGTGATAAATCAAACGATGATGAGAGCACGAATACAAACGTAAGACACGACTCAACACAAGACGCGAGAAAAGAAATAGAGAACGTTAGTACGTTAAATGACACTGAGCTTGCACAAGACTATAATGAACGTGATCTAGAAAACGAAACAATAGATAACCATGAATGTAATAACCAAACAAGCGATGAGAGATCGCGTCGAGCCGCTGCAGTCCAAGCAATGGAGAAGATCCATAAATGGACTCGCGACTTGATGACTACTATAGTGTAAAACTCGCGAGGCGGGTGTGTCGCGAAGGGTTCGCGAGTATCAAAATTAACCCAACAATAATTGTATATAGCAACACTCAATATAAACCATAGAGCTAATTTCCGATCGGTAAGTGTCAACATTTTTCGCTCCAACGTCGACTCGCTTTCAAGTTTTCAAAGTGTAAATCGTGGCATGTGTGATCTTCGCCTGCTGCTCGCCGCCAGCCTCAAATACCACCGAAGTTAAGTACTCAGCATTATACAAACCTTATTTAGAATTGAATGCATAATGTTCCTGTTAAGGATCGCGTTGATAAAGGACGATGGAATGGTACGCCCACGAAACTCGCTGAGCTGATGGGATGTGGTACAGTTTCATCGTACAGAGAGGTAATGTCCTTACAAATCACTGTTGTTTTATGTCATAAGGCGTGTGCGATTCTGTCCCTTGTCAGGGAACTAAGATTGGATGAGTATCCATAAAAGAATGAGCCCTTGAAGAGCTCGCCCGCACGGCCGCCTGCCTGATAGGATGGCGGCCTGCATGTTAAGTTTGCGCAATCTTATCACGAGGTATAAAGGTTGGTCTGAAAGGACCATAGTTGAGACTAGGGCGTGTGCCGACCGTAGGGTCTGCACTAGTACACCTATCGAGACACGATAAGACCTGCCGATGCTTTCGGAAGGTAAACAAGCTATAAAGAGGACTGAGGTCCTTCACAAAGTATGTGAGATTGCACTCCTAATGACATAACAAACTCAAGTTGATATGCTAAATTTCATGTTGATTACATGTGTTACTTTAATGAGAATATATGTGCTGAGTGCTTAATGATTGTACATGACTGTATGATCATAAGAATTGTCTAACCGCAGGTGTGTCAACCTGACCAAGATGGCGAGGGGGCTAGAGTCTGGCTGAGGGACAAATCATCATCATCCAGGTGAGACAACTGACAGACCTACTTTGCATCATTACCTACCTTAACTGCATGAATACTCTTGGCCTCCTGTATCAGATTTCTATATAATAATATATTAAGATAAAGCGAAGCAGATAATTTATAACTAATAAAATCCATTAACTTTTGAGAAGTACATAGGTACTTTATGAAAGAACTCTGGCAACAACCTGTATGATAGTTTGATTTGTGTAGGCTGTCATACAGATTACAGATGTAATTAAGTAATGAATGTAAGGTCACATATGATACCTACTATGTATACACAGTAGGTGCCTACAACTACTACACTACTTGTGGTGCCTTTTTTTTAGTAGTGGCTATCAGTGAAGAGTTGGAGTAAGGGTAAATTAACTGTGACACAAATTATATAGGTACCAGACTAGAACCACACATTATTTAATAGTACCAACTAGAGAGTTTTTGGCGCCATCTTGGCGGGTTAGGTTAAGTGGATATTTTAATTAATCGCAATTTGTTTCATAGTGGACTTTGTGACTCAAGATAGGTGTGGTTTTGTGCCCCAAGTGTTTACGCAACTGGACGATATGTGGAATGATTAAAATATGCGCTATCTCGGTAACGTGATGCCGAGTGTTTTATTGTAGTGGTGACTACCTCAGCAAGAATTACCGAGAAGACCGACTCGACATACTTGACGCCAAATACTCCAAGAAGCATTAGAATGTAACACACCTACATTCTAATGAAAACATAAGAAACTATAATAACATACATAATACTCAAGAATTGGCAGTATGGCTTGATGTCTTCGCCTGTCCAAAAAGGACGAATTTTTTTACAATACTACAATACAAGTACCAACTAGAACTGTGTTTTGAACGTTTTGAAACAATATTTTCACTCAAAAGTAGTAATCAAAAATTAATTCTACTACTTTGACTATGGTTATTCAAACTAGCAACACCAAAAGTGAATCTGGCATTTAATTTACGTTCAGAAAACTTCAAAATATTACAACGATGTGACACCAATGACACAGAGTATTCCATAAAAGTACCGTTTAATTTAAGTTTTTTAATTGAATTGGTTAGCAAAACTATTGTATTATTTATTAATTTTTACAGTAAAATGTATCCTTTAATGGCTATTATTATTTGGTAAAAATCCAACACAAATGTCAGCGAGCACAAATAATACGCACAAAATATTTCTGAACGCGGAACGTCGTCCATCCATTCATTCATCACTTCAATCTCTATTCTATTCTATTTCTTCTATATTTTGTGAATTCAATTCAATGGCCATCGGTAAAATGTAGTCGGGTATTAATATTTAATTCTTTTGTTGTTTTCATAGTAACGTCGCGTGTTTTGATATTTAAAGTAAAGGTCATACAAGTGCTATTCTGGTTGTGTAAGAAATATCAAAGCTGCTAAAATGTCGTTGAGCTTAGCGTTGAAAAATCGGAGAGAAATAATCTTCAATGGAAAGTTTAAGTTGATGAAGAAAATCGGTGGAGGATCATTCGGCGATATATATTTGGCGATCAACATCGGTAGTGGCGAGGTAAGCTATGTCTCTTTCATTAAAAATATCACTAAACTTACGATACAATAATCTTGTGATACAATACAATTTAATTTCACATAGGGTGGGGGAAGCAGTGATCAATTTCCATGACGTATGTACATGGTCTAAAAACAATGCACATTGCATTAATTTTTTTCTACTCCGTTGGTTTACATGGGTCACCTTTTTGAAATAAAGAATCTGGACCTAGACCACAAGGAATAAATTATAAATAGCTAACATTCTCACAAAAACTGTTTTCCTTATTAGGAATGTAGTTTATTTAGTAATAATAATAATAATAGTTATTAATACAGTTCACATTAAACATTGTTTATCAGCTGAGTAGCTATTAGTTTCCAGTCACATTGTTATGTTACTATTGTGATAAAAAGAATCTTACAAAATAACATAAACAACATTAATTTGAATACCTGATAATTTTAGATGAAAGTAGGTTAACTAGATATATTATTAGTATTTGTTTAGATAGAGATTAACTGATTTTATTTAGTCTTTCTATCGTGGGTGGTGTGATATTTTTTTTTAATAGACAAACTATTTTTTCATGGGGCGTATTCTGTAAAAACTATGTTTCTTTCATTACGGGATATAGGTGGAATTTCTGTGCAAAACGGAAGAAGCCATTACCCAAAAAAAAACTTGTTAGTAATAGTCATAATTCATTGTAAAAGTAAGAAAGTTATATTGAATACTTATGCATACCTTCGTTTTATTATTTATTTCATTTTAGCACCTATAACATAGTTTACCAATATTAAAACTAGTAATCCGATTAAAGGTTCACATACCAGTGTGATGGTATACTCTACGAGAGTTCTTATTCTCCTAAAGAGTATGCCTCTTGGCATCCTCTATAAGCCATAGAGGTATTTGCTTATAATGTATATTTTTTTTATATTTCGCATTTTTTTTTCCACACCTGTAATTAGCAGAATAATTCCATAATTAGATCAAAATACTAGTTAGAAAAAAAACTACTTAGTAACTACTTAGAAAAAAAAGGATGCATTAAAATAAAAATGGGTTTCAATGTTAACTTAGAACACAAGATTCTATTCATGCAATCTTGTTTGTTTGTTTGCTGATTATGGATATATTTACATAATAACATTTATAAAAGGAAGATGAAATATGCTGGCCGCCACTTTTAATTTATGATGTTCCAATAAAACAAGGCCAATAGCTTCTAAAGTAATCGGTTATTCATCATCATCATCATCAGCCATTTAATGTCCCCACTGCTGGGGCACTGGCCTTCCTTATGGATGGATAAGGAGAATGAGCCATGACCTACCCCGCAGGCTCAGTGCGGATTGGTGGGTATTAACGACTGCAAGTGCAGCCGGGACCAACGGCTTAACGTGCCTTCCGAAGCACGGAGGAGCTCGAGATGAAAAGTTTTTGGTCACCCATCCCGTGACCGACCATTGCGAACGTTGCTTAACTTCAACGATCGCAGGCCAAGCGCGCTATCCACTGCGCCACGGGCTCCTCCGGTTGGCGGTTATTAATCGGTTATTAACTATGAGCATTACACCTCCATTAGGTGTACATTAGACGGTCATGGAACCATCAGTCAATTTTATTTGCCTGCGATGCATTTCAAATCTTCATCACACAGTCAAATCAACTAAGATTTTTAGACTTTTTCCTTAAACAAAATGTCTATAATCTAAAAAAAAATATCATTGATGTAATAATAATAATAATAAATGAATCATTTATTTCCTCAATAGAATCTTTACAATAGGTTACTTAACTCTAAAACATATTTAAGTGGAATACTATGTATGACCTGTATTGTAAAGATGGTCCCCGCTATAGGTTTTAAAAGAAAACCGTTTGCACAGGTCACCAGGGAACCCCCGCATAAGGATACAATAATGATAATAACTTGATTTAAATATTTTATTTATTTATTTATTGATTCTTTATTGAATAAAAAATATACAAAAAGCGGACTTAATGCCCTTTTTTACCACACTTTTATTAGCTTCACCTGTAACTAAGTCACAATGTAAGAAAATCTTGGAATTTCATTTTAACCTACTTATTGTCATATTGATTTGAAACTTTGCAAGTCTATATGAATCTAATGACAATACAATAATTTTCTACCATCGAGCTGATCTGATGAAGGAGTCAAGAGGTGGGCAATAGAACTCTTCAATGGCTGCTAGGAAACCCCTCGAGTTTAGGCTCATTTGTTTTGTTCTGATGAGACCTATTCGCTACACTTGATGGTGAGGGTCTGATGATGGAGCAGGGAGGAAGCCAGTGGCACTTCTTAATTACCGCACTAGGAAACCCCTCGAGTTTGGCCTCCGTTGTTTCGTTCTGATGAGACTTATTCGCTACACTTGGTGGTGAGGGACTGATGATGGAGCAGGGAGGAAGACAGTGGCACTCCTTAATGACCATTAGGAAACACCTCGAGTTTGGGCTCATTTGTTTCGCTCTGATGAGACCTATTCGCTACACTTGGTGGTAAGGGTCTGATGATGGAGCAGGGAGGAAGCCAGTGGCACTTCTTAATGACGACTAGGAAACCTCGAGTTTGGGCTCTTCTTCTTCTTCTTCTTCCTTAATGGCTTGCTTTGTGTTTGTTAACAATTCCGCCAATGTCACGTAGTTAGGAGTTTGGGCTCATTTGTTTCGTTCTGATGAGACCTATTCGCTACACTTGATGGTGAGGGTCTGATCATGGAGCAGGGAGGAATTAAGGGTTCGGCTCGCGCATCTGGTAACTAATAGACTCCACTTGAATTTGTAAAACTAAATACATACAATCACGACTTTGAGTAAAATGTTTACGGGGTGGGCAGACACATAGTGGACTGTTAATTCCATTACCATCCATACATGGCTTGCTATTTATAAAACTAAAAAGTAAAAAATAAATATGTAGTTTAAAAAGCTTAAAAAAACACACTTTAATGCCTGAGCTTCACCTGCGTCTAATGCCATTAATTAGCGCGCTATTCGATATAATACGCAGCTGTAGCCGGGTCTTAGCGCACTAATTTGATACAATTAGCGCGCCGCCCCGTTATTAACGCCCCGTTAGGCGTCACGCAGGTGAAGCCCCAGCATTATAGGAACAGACTAAAAAGTACAAAATAAGGGCTTCACGTGCGTGACGCCTAACGGCGCGTTAATAACGTCATGCGCGTCTTAGCGCGCTAATTGTATCGAATTAGTGCGCTAAGGCCCGGCTACACCTGCTTATTATATAAAATAGCGCGCTAATTAATGGCATTAGACGCGGGTGAAGCTCGGGCATAACTGAAATTAAAAAGCGTGGTGCGCCATTTGGCATGCAATTCAAGTATGTAAGTAAGTAGGTACCTACTTAATATTGACAACGCGCACCACCTTTTTAATTTCAGTTACTGAATAGACGACAATTTTGTACTTTTTAGTCTGTTCCTATAAAAGTGTGTTTTTTTTAGTTTTTTAAACTACATATTTTTGCTAAAATAATAACCTAACCATATTATCGAGCCTTTTCAGGAAGAACATTGTAAGCGACAAAAAATCCAAAAATCTTTTTTATCCGAATCCATAAGTTCTAAGTTGATTTTGCACCATATTAACTTACTCGTAAAGTTCAAAGTTGAATGCGTTACTTTTATTAAACTTTAACCCCTTTCATTCCAAAACGTGAACTGAAAGTTAGACCATCAATCGTATTCATTTGACAGTTCATATTGTTTGTATCCTACTAATATTATAAATGTGAAAGTTTAGATGTTTGGATGTTTGGATGTTTGGATGTTTGGATGTTTGGATGTTTGTTACTCAATCACGCGAAAACGGCTGAACGGATTTGGCTGAAATTTGGAACATAGATACTTTGTAGCCTGGAGAGGAACATAGGCTACTTTTTATCCCGGAAAAATATCACATTCCCGCGGGATAACGTCGTGTAGTTCACGCGGGCGAAGCCGCGGGCGGAAAGCTAGTCATGATGATAAATCTCATTTCATACAAATTGCAGCCGATTGAATACGATATGAACTGTCAAATTAATACGATTACCTTACGCAATTGCTAATTCTGTCTTTCATTTGGGAAATAAAAATCTGCCAAGTGCGAGTTGGACTCGCCCATGCATGAAGGGTTCCGTACCCACTTAACGTACCGATTGCCTAGCCAAAGTACCACTATCATTTTTCGTCAGAAAAAAAATAACTTTGTTTTCTATAGTGCTTGTATGAACGACAAACTTACATTTGCGGTTTTTGAAAATGTCTTACTTATATCTCAAAAACTGCTTTCTATATCTCGTTCAAACCGTTCAAAAGTTTGAATTAACATCTACTTACAGCATATATTTTTCTAGATTTTCACTCTCTTATTTAGAGGGTAGGAGGGGGGGGACACATTTTACCTCTTTGCCCTTTGTACGAAACGATATTTAAAAAAAATACCCTTCAACTCCTAACCATTGAGGAGTTGTACCTTCCATCACCAGCTCATTACCAGATGCAAATACTTGAAATTTTTCTCGTTATATAAAAATGATACCTATAAAATTTGCGAGTTTTCTTTAATTTCCCATGGATTTCACCATCAGCTCCTAAGCTGACAATAGTGGGAGTGGGATAATGTTTAAGGTCATAAGAGGTAAGTTGCAAAACGCCACCATGCTGCAACAAATACGTCTGAGCGTCCCGGATAGATACGTGTGGCGCAGGCGCAGCGCAGACCCGACTTGTTGGTGGTGCCGCATGCACGCGCTAATCTATCTACTACAGCAGGCGCCGCTGACGCGGGCACTGCAAACGCTCACCGCAGTAAACAAGTGCATCGACATATTCTCATGTTCGCTGACTGAATTCACACAGGTCGCTATGTTTATCATCAGTTATAAATTATAGTTATTATGTAGGTATGTTATTTTAGGATTTATTCTGATTTTGGTTTTTTTACTTACTCTATTGTTTTGGAAGAATACGGTATTTTACTGTTTTTTTTTTATTTCTTTAAAATGTTTTTCGAAATATTAGCTACCTACACAAAACAAGTTTTCATTTTGAATTATCTTGTATATTTTCAAAGATATAGGACTTCAAACTTTATAATTAGACAAGGACAGGACGCTATCTTAGTGACGTCAGTGGGTTAGTAGCGTCATAGTCACGCCATAGAAGATTTCGTTTTAGAAAGAGACAGCTATAGTCAAAATCAAACAGACTATAATTCTTTTATTATAAAACAGATTCAAATTATTTTTCACATTTGGTATTCTTAATTGCAATATTTTTTAACGTCATCATTAAATATCTTCATTTCAACAACAGTAAAATACCCTATTATCAGAATCGGTTCACAATGAGCGATTTTCCGACAGGCCATTTAAAAAAAACCTTCCAAAACCTTCACTAGATGGCGTTGAACGAAGTACGTACATCTTTATTTTGCCTCTGGTTTTATATCTGAATGGGCGATTTTCTGAAAGCTCAGTCACTAGATGGCGCTGTCCCACTTATGCAGTTAGAAGGAACGGAACGTTATAAATTTTACTTTGACGCGACTTTTTTACGTAAAACGGAACGTCAGACAGATGTTATTTATTTACCTAAATCTTTAAATTTACCTATTTCGTTTCTGTTCCTCACAGTAGTACTTATTTAATATATTATTAGTTTCCTTTGGGTTTTTAATAAGTAATTAATTTAAATATGTGTGCGGGTGACAATGTCCCGCACTCTTTCGGGTCAGGACGGACGGAACCAGGAATCAAACTCGCACTTGTATATTATTATACACTATATATATTTACACCTGCATATTGCAATTATGTACAAACGATTACAGCTAAATATTATCTTACACGTTATAAGATATTTATCTAGGAAAATTGTTCCTGTCAATAAAGACCGTTTAATCCCGTTTAATCCCGTTGACAATGATGATAACTTGTCACCTCATATTTATTCTCTTAATGAGCGATTTTCTGAGAGGACATTTAAAAAAAAAAAGCTTCCAATTGCTTCACTAGATGGCGTTGAATAAGTATGTACATGTCTATGGTATATTTTGGTATGAAACATATTTAAATTAATTACTTTTTAACAACCCAAAGGAAACTAATTATATATTAAACTAGCTTTCCGCTCGCGGCTTCGCCCGCGTGAACTACACGACGTTATGCCACGGGAGTGTGATATTTTTCCGGGATAAAAAGTAGCCTATGTTCCTCTCCAGACTATAAAGTATCTATGTCCCAAATTTCAGCCAAATCCGTTCAGCCATTTTGGCGTGATTGAGTAACAAACATCCAAACATCCAAACATCTAAACATCCAAACATCCAAACTTTCACATTTATAATATTAGTAGGATAAGTACTACTGTATAAATAACATCTGTCTGACGTTCTGTTTTACGTAAAAAAGTCGCGTCAAAGTAAAATTTATAACGTTCCGTTCCTTCTAACTGCATAGGTGGGACAGCGCCATCTAGTGACTGAGCTTTCAGAAAATCGCCCATTGTGACGCCGAAAGCCGCAAGGAATGCAACCTCTTTCGGACGCCACATCTGTTTCATACCAAAATATACCATAGACATGTACATACTTATTCAACGCCATCTAGTGAAGCAATTGGAAGCTTTTTTTTTAAATGGCCTCTCAGAAAATCGCTCATTACCTTTATTGCAATAATATACTACTGAAATGATTTTAATGAAACTTGGACTGTTCCCTAAATTCGAATACATCTGATTTAAGTCAAAAATAATCATCTCGATATGACTTTTAGTTTTCTAGAAATTCGTGGACCGTGGACAAAGGATATTTTTCAGTTTTGTATGGAGCCTCGGCTAGGACTTTGTACACTATACCATAGGCAAGCAAAAGATAATATAATAACTGAAAACTAATTATATCGCTATAAGCTAACGCGTTTGATGGTACAAAAGCATTATCTAGTCTTAATTTTTTGCAACCCCGATTCAATATGGCGGTAAAACGTCACACTCACATTAAAAAAAAGGTTAACATTGACAGATTATCATCAGTCGTCAATGTAAAGCTAGAAACACATTTCGCTGGCGCAGCGTCGACCCGGGTGTGCACACTTTACTAGCGTGGCGCAGCGTTTCCTGACGAAATTTTTGATCAGTGTCAATCGAGTCGTTGCCGAGCTAACATCTGCATTATGTTTTCTTCTAATTTTGAAAACAATTTCTGTTCTTACTTGAACATATTAAATCCAAAAAAAATATGTTGATGATTACGATGATAATAATAGGTCTTTAGGCGACCGCGAACCGGACGACGTTCCGTGGGCAGGCCCCCTACAAGGTGGACCGACGATCTGGTCAAGGTCGCGGGAAGCCGCTGGATGCGGGCAGCGCAGGACCGATCGTTGTGGAGATCCTTGGGGGAGGCCTATGCCCAGCAGTGGGCGTCTTACGGTTGAAATGATGAATAGGTCTTTACCTATGAAATTGCCGTTTTCTATGGGGATATTGTAGGAAGTTGGAATTAGCATACAAAGATATTTGGGGATTTCTTGGACATGTGAACTCCGAATTCAACGAAACTTTCGAGATATGTTTAGACAAAATTAATCTAACTATCGCCTTTAATCTCATTTAATAAACTGTCTTAGAATAAAAAAAAAATACTGTTCAAAGCTCTCAAATTGACGACAAACAAAGAGCGGTACTTTGAAGCAGTTATAAAAATTTTAGACGCGTGTTTAATTATTCTTTTCTTAGATGTTTAACATGACGACATACTCTATTTTCGAAACTGACTATTAATTTTGATATATTGATATTAATTAAAAAATGAGAGACGAATAAACATGTGAGAAAAAGACGGCAATTTCATATGTAAAGACCTATTATGATGATGATGATGAATGAAGACGAGATGCAATTTATATCTATACTAATACTATAAATACACTTTGTTTGTTTGTAATAGATAAACTCAAAAAATACTGAACCGATTTTAGAAATATTTAGTGTAATTTATTTTCAAATCAGAATTATACATTATTTTTGTTATAAAATTAAAAAGTATAGTGTACTAAAAACACTTTAATACTGTTTTAACAGTTTAATTAACAACCCTACATGATAATGAATTGGTGACTCTTCTAAACAAAAAAAATATTTTTTAAATTGGCCCATTATTGACGGAGAAATCGGAGAACATAAGTAGTAAAAAGCAAAATGCAGAGCTGCTCCGCTGCGCAGTCCGCTACCGAGCCATCTGACGAAACAATGCTAGAAAGTGGTGGGGGGCCTGGCGCAATCGGAGCCGGGCGGAAACGCTGCGCTGCGCCAGGGAAATGTGTTTCTAGCCATACTAAATGTATGAAACCGATCCCGCTGCGCTGCGCTGCGCCAGCGAAATGTGTTTCTAGCTTCATCGTTTTTTCGTACAGAAACATCAATGTTTCCGAACGTGATTTAAATATGGTTGCCAGTGTGACCATGGATGGCAAAGAATTTTTATTTTAAAGTTTTTTTTGTACCATTTATCCAGAAAGACAATGAAAATTTAAATATTTTATATGACTTTACTATATTTTTTACTATTAGTACGAATAGTGTACAAAGTCCTAGCCGAAAATGAAAAATGTCCTTTACATACACTTACAATAATTAGCACAGATACTTGGATTGGAAGCATTCTATTTAATAACGCTATACTAAATTTCTATTTAATAACGCTATACTAAATCACATACTTACTTACATACAGGGGGTTAACGCGTAACTTTATGGATTTAAACTTCATACGCTTTTTGGAACTTTAAGTCAATTTTATAAAAAAAATAGCTACTAACAGCTTAGATATATAGTATACTAGCCTTCCGCCCGCGGCTTCGCCCGCGTGTACTACACGACGTTATCCCGCGGGAAGGTGATATTTTTCAGAACTAAAAAGTAGTCTATGTCCTTTCTCAGGCTCTAGACTATCTCTGTACCAAAATTCATTCAAATCGGTTCAGTAGTTTAGATGTGATTGTGTAACACACAGACAGACGAGACGCATTTATAATATACTAGTAGCCGCCCGCGATTTCACCCGCGTGGTTCCCGTTCCCGTGGGAATATCAGGATAAAAAGTACAAATAAACCTTCCTCTTGAATCACTCTATCTATTAAAAAAAAAACGCATCAATATCCGTTGCGTAGTTTCAAAGATTTAAGCATACAAAGGGACATAGGGACAGAGAAAGCGACTTTGTTTTATACTATGTAGTGATTAGGCCTTATTAAATGGCTTGTCGGAAAATCGCTCATTGACAGCGCTGTTCGAATCTCTTTTTTCAAACGCATTTAGTACGGAATTGTGTATCTAGGAATTATGTGATCGAAGCGTACACCTATTTTGTCGGTTACCAAAATATAATATTTTTTCTACCATTAGTAGTTTTTAGTAACTTTTCATGGTAGGTTTGTGCATGTAGAAGCTGACATCACTGCCACTGTGACGTCACGTTAAATAGGCTGACGGACGACATCTTTCTAGACTTCGCAATAAAATGATATTCGGAGGTTTTTCGTAGTGTTTCTACGTTTTATTGTGTTTTTGAACAATAGCAAACGTAAAATTTTCATAGTGTTGTGTTAATTTCGCATCAAGCGATGAGCAGTTTATAATTTTTGTGACGACGAGTTAGAAGGAAAAAGAAAATGGCTACCTTCGATCGCATGTTGTTGGCCAGGAAACAAGTCCTCATAGGTGAAAAATACAGCGTTATTCGCAAAATCGGCGGCGGAAGCTTTGGGGAAATCTTTTTAGCAATAAATATCGCTGATGGAGAGGTAAATACATGCTTGCACAAGATTTTTTTTCGATCGATGTTCTCAGCCCCTTGTCAATGGTACCAATTGTATTGTATTTCGAGAAATTTGTTCACGAAAATGGCGGTTTGGGCGTATTCTTCATAATATTTCAATTATTAATTACAACATGTAGTCATTTCATATGATTTTAGTTGATGCCTATTGACTGAATAAAGCCATCTGCACACTGATTATATGTCAACATGTGAAAGGAATTCTTTGTCATGGTCTCTTTTGCGTGTTTCGACTTGTTTTATGTTTTCCCATGACTCCAATACCATCACCCATTTCCTAATTGTGAAAACATGTGCAGTTTCATAAAAATAACTAAAAACAAGACTTGGGCTCTTGCAACCTTTAAAATGGAGGACACCACATTATATAAATGTATTTACTATGATTATGTGTAGGTAGTGAAGGTGAAGGTAGATAGATTATAGCTTGAGCTTTATAAGGTTAAAATTAGCATAGATAAACTGCAACATTTGGAAATGAAAATGAAACTAAACATAACAACAAAATAGAAAATTATTAAATTACTGTACGTTTAGAAAACATATAACACTATTTACACAAGACATAATAATTGTATCCCATTCCAATCATAAAGCCTGGAATACACATACTACGCAGTAGCACACAAGCACGCTAGTTTCGAGCAGATGCTACTTAGTAGCAGACAATTAGCATTGGTATATGAAAAGAGCATGCTTGTTAAACACTCGAAGAGCATTGTTATAAAAGAGCGTAGTCCTAGTAGCAAACAAGCATGTTCTTTTAGTAGCATGTGTATTCCAGGTTTAATATACATATACATGGTCATTGCACAATTTCCGCATACAATTTTCAAAGATAAAATTAGATAAAGAATAAATATCTTGTCCCCAAAAGATTTTCTACTAAAATGTCAGCTCTGCATGTTGTTTCAAACCTAAATAATAATGAATTATAAATACATGTACCAACTTAAGCAATACAAGAGAATTTTACAGGTGAAATTCAAAGTTGGGACTTTTTGACAAACATTTCCTTGTTGTTAATGTTTTTATCTTTGTAACATTAAAAAAAAAACAATAACAAGTTAAAAATATTTACAGACCAATGTCTTTACAAGAAAAACTAATATTGGGGGGTTGTTATTAGAGCAACAGAAAGCAAAACAGTATTCTTGTTTGTCTGTGTTATATGTGCATCACATGGAAATAGTGCATGGAATGCATGCAGTTATCATCAATGTATTTCTTGAGGGTCCTGTGACAGGTCATTCGTCCAAAGCAAAAAGTTTTTAATGCTATTGGAATAAAACTCACGAAAAACAGAATAAGACATTTTTTAATGCAGAGTCTGCTAGACAATAATAATTGAACCCTATTCCCTGTGCTGTAGCAACAATTTTTTTGCACAAAAATGAACTGTCATAGGACCTATGTTACATTGTATAAACTATTTGTTAATATTATTTGTACTTTTTTTTATCTACAATGGGGTAGCACTTAGCCTTTATCACACCTGATGTTAGGTGGTAATAAGACTGATGGTGGAAGCGCACTACTCCCGGAATCCTCAATTTAATTTAACCACCTAGCTGTTGTCTAGTGATTGACGCCACCGATTTCAGACCCAGAGGTCCCAGGTTCGATTCTCAGTGGGGGTACATATTGTATTCGGTTTGGTTGGTGGTAGGACTTGTTCTCAGTCCGTCTGGCTAGCTACCACCAACCACCATCTTATCTAAGTCTGCCGCCATAACATGCGTTTTTAGCATTATTGTGTTCCAGCTAGGGTTGCCACCTTTTTATAGAAAAAATATAGTACTTTCTCCAAAAAATTGAAAAAAATGTAGTACTTATGGGACATTTAGGAAAAAAAATACTACACATTGATCATTGAGGCAAAGGCGATTTTCCACCCTATCCCAACCCAAGTAACTACGAAGGAAAGGCAAAAAGGCTTAAGTAGTTGGAAGGGAAATATTTAAAAATATTTTTTATCACATTATTTATTTTTCCACATGTACTTGCCATTACTAAATTGAAATGCCCCATTCTAGCTATGGATGCGCTTCATTCTAACCATGTGGTTAAATATAGTATTTTTCGTACTATATTATTTTTCTATAATATATAGTAAAATTGACTGAAATATAGTACAGGTGGCAACCCTAGTTCCAGCAGTTAGATATAAGATATCCAGTTCCTCAATGATTGAGGATTCCGGGAGTAGTGCGCTTCCACCTTCAGCCTTATCACCACTTAACATCAGGTGTGGTGTGATGAAGGCTAAGTGCTACCCCGTCGTGGATAAAAAATAAAAAAAACTATTTATTGGTACAAAGTAAAAACTTTGGATTAAAATGTATTTTGTTTGTTGTAGGAGGTGGCTGTAAAGGTCGAATCTACGAAGGCGCGGCACCCACAGCTTCTCTATGAGAGTCGAGTATATAAGATGCTCACTGGGGGCATCGGAATACCACATATAAGGTAATTTGATGACACTTTTTTTTACAAAACTGAAGAGAATGGTCTTATTGTGCAGATGGTGCGATTGTCAATTACAGTTTCAGCTTGGAGGTTGCAGGTTTGGTTCCATTACAGGATAAATATTGGCATGACCTTGAATATTTGTAGTGGTCTTGGTGTTGTCTATTTATTTGTTGACAAAAAAGTATCCAATACCTAGGGATTCATATTAATTTGAAAGTTCATATGGTATTCAATTGACTGCAATTTGTATGGAATGACATTTATTATGATACAATATGAACGATCAAATGAATACAAACACAAACGCGACGAATAGATAACCTTCTTTTAAATTTTTGAAGTTGGTTAAAAACTAGCAATATTCTAATTCTGATGCTGGTCTCTCGAGGTCTACATCCTTTTGCTATTTTGTCTCCTGATTTTCCTTTTTTGTAGGATGTACTGTCCAGGGTTTGAAATGTTCAAGATAATTATTTTCTTAAATAATGATAATTATCTATGGGTCATTCCATGTAACGGGTGTTACAGGTCATACACCTTTACTCGACGGTTAATTAATGATGCAAAAAGAAAACATAATATATCCTTTTTATTAGCTTAACACCCTCCACCTAGGTCTAAGTTTCGTAATCCGTATTAAAACTATCAGTAATAGCTAGCAGTAAAGAAATTAGGAACAATATATGTGCGTAACGGGCGTTACACGATTTTGCCTATGCTTTCCGGATTACTCGCAACAAAAGCAAAAGTCTGCGGATTGTGTTTATTTTCGAAGGGAAAAAAATTGTAAATGCATTTCTAAATAAATTCTAAACATTATAGACTATTCATATTTTTCATTGACATTTAAAAATGTAACGGGTGTTACAGCTCAATGTAAAGGGTGTTACGAATACGAAATTAAACCAATATTTGTAGTAATAAATGTTTAATTGATCAAATTTTTGGCAGTAAACAATATAGGAACTTAGTAGGACTTAGTATCATGCCTACTGCTCTCTAACATCAATATTTTTGGAAAAACTGTTATAGGTACAGTCCCCTTTTACAACACCGAAAAAAGAAAATAATTGTCAGATTGACATTGCGCTTTCCGCCGCCCGCGCCGTTCAAAAGGAAAAGTTTTAAGCAGCCGCATTATTTAATATTTTTAATAACTTTTAAAGCTTGCCTCGTACGTGTAACACCCGTTACAAGAAAAGTGCATTTGTTTATTTAGCTACTGAGTTAATATACGCATCATAAAATGCATCGAAAGATTTTTAGATTCAACAACCATAAAGGTCGTCACAGACGGTGAAGATACTATAATATTTTATCTTAACATAGAATATCGCTCGCCATACAACTCAATGGACCATCACACACGCCGAAGATAACATATATTTTCATATTAAGTATCTTAAGATGCTAGGCGATACGGCAAAATATATATTTCGTATGTTAAGATACGGAAATATATATTTTGCATGTTAAGATACTATCTTAACATACGAAATATATATTTTGGATACGAAAAGATGTGTATACAGGTTGTCCCGTTTTCGGTGCTGGGCATAGAGAGAACTAGCGGCCCGCCCCGGCTTCGCACGGGTGGACATTTATTTTTTAACATTTTGAGATAAATACGAAAAAGTCAAAACATTTGTAACGATGCCGTTTCGTTCCAGTCATTATGGGTGGTTAGAAACTCCATAATGGCTGGAAAGTTTTATAGTTTTACGTACTGGCCATAAATTTTATGCTGTACCACTGTTCTTTCGTAATTAAATTCTTCGCTCCACGTGCCCTATTCAGCATTTTGATTCAGTCCAGAACAATCAAGCTGAACAGAGCTCGCGTGAGAGCTAGCGTACCTACCAAAAATTTATAAGTGAAATGTAATAACTATTAAATAGCCAATTAATCAATTATTGTCACAGTTCCTATTCTTCATAAAAGAGGTATTTTGCTGAGACAGGGAGTTTATTGGCCCCACATTACAAAATAACATAGGTTAAATTTATTTTTTTCACTTTAATTTTTTATTTTCCTTTTACTTTGTTTATTACCAGTTAATTTAAATCTTATGTTCTCATTGTTTTATTATTTTTTGTTACTAATCATGTGTGTGTCAATAAATGTAATTTCTTTCTTCTTTCTTTCTTTCTTCATATTCTTTCATATTTCTAATTTACAATATTTGATAAAACAACTCTCCAAGTGCTGAAACAATCTTTTATTCTCTACAACATCTTCTAATTGAATACTATGCGGTGACTTCCGACGTTCCGGCTAGTGTACCGCTGGCCGACGAGGGGGTCCCGTAAAGCCCCCAGTACAGGTTGGCCGACCATGGTCGGCGACCATGAGCAATACACCGTACATTGACACTTTTGAACGAACAAGTTTAAAAAGGTTCTTTCAAAAGTGTTGATGTACGATGTATTGGTCATGGTCGCCGACCATGGTCGGCCAACCTGTACTGGGGCCTTAACACATTCATAATAAACGAAGAGTAAGTTTACACCTAGTTTAACCAAAAAGTTTGCTTAGAAATAATGACGCTTTGAAACGTCAAACGTAAGGAGTAGATACCTACCTAATGATGATAGTATGATTTTCTATCCAAACTGATCTAGAGTTCGAATTAGCTATAGCAATTTTTATATCAAATTCCAGGTCAGAATCATCTTCTGATGAACTGTCCAATTAGTCTAATAGCAAATCCGAATTGCTCATTTTTGATTACCCTGTATAAGATGGTTTACAGAATATTCGTCCGCTACCTAGGACGGATATCAAGAGAGTGAAAAGATTCCAAAATATATCGTATCTTAACCGTGTGTGATAGTTTAAGATGCTATAATATTTTATCTTACGATATCTTAAGATAAAATATTATAGCATCTTCACCGTTTGTGACGCGCTTAAACCAGCACAACCAACCTTTTATTAGTGTTAATAAAGTCATATCAAAAATTAGTAACACCCGTTACGTAACGGGTGTTACCCATCATTCCTCACCAATATTTCACAAATAAATAATATGAACATCAAATAAATAGAAAATATTAGCAATTCTTTATCATAACCTTACTTTCTCAAATGCATTTTATGATGCGTACATTAACTCAGCCGCGAAATGAACAAATGTTTTTTTTTTGTAACGGGTGTTACACGTAAGAGGCATGCCTTAAAGGTTAAATAATTCTAAGGAATTATTAAAGTATTAAAATAATATTTCGGGCACTGTTTGCTTAAAACTTTTCCTTTCTAACAGTGAAACGCGCAATGTCAATCTGACAGTAGTTTTCTTGTTTTGGTGTTGAGAGTTTTGATAAAACTAAACTACCATCAATCGTAGACAGAAACCAGACTTTGATATTATGTAAAAACAGAATAAATTCGAAAATAAATTAAGGGTGGTCTATTAAAATATAGGCTTTTAAGATTATCATAAGACACATTTTCTTTTAAAATCAGCATTTTAATAAAATATGTTGTGGTAGAGTTTTCCATGGAATGACCCCTATGCTGATTTAATCACTAAAATCTCTCAAATTTTTGACTTGCCTTAAATCCATTACTAAAATCTACAGGCTATATTTATCCCGACATTCCCTCGGGAACGGGTAACACTCGGGTAAAACCGCGGGCCGCCACTGTGTGTAGATGAATATTATACTACCAAGAACATATTATGTTCTGCAACACTTTTTTCTTTTTAATTATTATTTGGCAATCGGGTAGATGACTCGTGCACCCATGCGCGTGAATGTGATATGTACACTAGTTAATACCCATTTTCTCGTCATTATTAGTTTATTCTCAGTTGATAAATTATAGAGTACTAATAACGTTCCTCCTGCGGCTTCGTCCGCGTGAACTACACGACGGCAAATGTTACCCCGCGGGAATGTGATATCTTTTCGGGATAAAAAGTAGCCCATGTCACTCTTCAGCTATGGAATTGGGTGTTTGACTGTTGTTGAAATGTAAATATTTAATTAAGTATAACGAAAGTATAACATTATTGAATAACAAATATGAAAAAAGAAATTCAATATGTATTATAACAAGCGAATTATGAGCTACTTAATTGTGACTCTATCTATCTCTTTCTAAAACGAAATTCTCTATGGCGAGAGTATGGCGCTATGGAAATGTAACGTCACGTTTCTATAGCGCTCTCCTTGTCTATTTAGTAAGTTTGATGCTCTATATCGCTGAAAATATGTAAGGTATTTGAAAGTAAATACCTATGTTATGTTGCTATTAATTAAATGAACATTTTAATTTTTAAGTTAATAATATTTTTTTTGTCAAATACCTAATTGCGTTCATATTGTATCATAATAAATGTCATTCCATACAAATTGCAGCCGATTGAATACGTTATGAACTGTCAAATGATTACGATTACCTTACGCAATTGCAGCCCAGGTCCTAAACTATCCTCATACCAAAAATCACGTCGATCCGTTGCTCCATTTTGACGTGAAAGACGGACAAACAAACAAACAAATAAACAAAAACACACTTTCACATCTATACTAATATTATAAAGCTTAAGAGTTTGTTTGTTTGTTTGAACGCGCTAATCTCAGAAACTACTAGACCGAATTGAAATATTCTTTTTGTTGGATAGTCCATTTATTGAGGAAGGCTATAGGCTATATTTTATCCCGATATTCCCACGGGAACGGGTACCCCGCGGGTAAAACCGCAAGGATCCGCTAGTTTATAATATTAGCATGGATTAAGCTCCATAAATTCATACTAACTATTGTCTTTAAGATTTATGGCTTTCCTATGGCTGTATTTTTTACATTGCAAGAGTACACCTTTTTTCTCGTAGCCAATAAATAACTTTCTAATTATTTTATTTAAATAATTATTAGCTAACCTAACGTCTTAAGAATTTCGGATAAAACAGTAGGTTATGTATGATGGATGACCTCCTAGGTCCAGCCTATTTCTTCCAAAATTAATAATAAACAAGTTTTTTGTAAAAAAAATCATTTTTATGACAAGCTTTTTTGCTGACCTTACTTTAATATTGTATTGTCATGTCATCCAAACCAAACCTGTATACAAAATTTCAGCCCATTCGGACACTGAGAAGTGGGTCAAATTTAACTTGCAAGATTTGATTACAGACAGGTGAAACTAAATAAAAGCTTGTAATTGATTGTATTCATGCAATCACTGGAAGTTCATCTGTGCAAGATGGTTGTTTGCCATGCTAATAAAATTATACATAAGTAATGAAAACATAATATATGTAATGAAAATATTAATAAAATAATTTGTTGTACACACGGCGGCACATCAGACTATACATGTTGACCTTGAGAGCGCCTTTATGCCCTTCGTAATAAAAGCTGTTATCGCAGTTCAACTGTATAACTTGATGTGCTGTCGAGTGTACAATCGAGATCACGTCAAGTTTTAATCTTGATGTCGCCCTTATCACATACCCAAACAAAAATGTTTTCAAATTTCCTCTGAAACACTTATTGCCGACTGTACATCGATCAATATGGCGCGAACCAACCTTGGGGCAGACAGAGACCAGAAGAGGCAACACTAGAAGCGCAGCGGTATCGGTAGTGTAGCGATCCGTGTGCCGTTACCACATCCGTTGGTTTGCGTGTAGCAGCCGCTGCGTTTGGGAAAAAATGCGACTTGCGACTTGGTTAGATTGACTGACACTTGCTTTTTTTAAACATGAGGATATTTGAATTTTGAATCTTTGCCACTAATACCTAAAACACTAATGTAACCCAAATGTAAATACACTCCTACCCCTTTGCAGTAAGAAACAGGCCCTTGCTTTTTCGCTGTGGGGAAATAGGGAAGTGTTTTTTTCTTATTTGAGGCTTTTATTTGAAAGACGAGTTATTTTGCATTATAATAATAGTGATTAGTGTTGAGAAATAACAAGTAGATGATCTGCAATGAGACTGTATCTTGCTACTTTGCGACTTTCGCCGCGAATTCAGCGCATAAGACGATCATGCTATTCCTGTAGGTCTTGCGAGGAATCCTTTGTGTTTGCGTTGAACACAGCTACTTTTAGGTTATGTCGGCGGACAAAAGTCTCAGACCAGTAAACCTAGCATGACCACCCAAAACGTGATATGTATCGCATGATAAAGCGATTTATCGACATTCAAACGTCAAAACCCATAGTCTTTTGACAGTTAAACGGGATAACTTATCATATCATATAGCGTTTTGTTGGTCATGCTAGGGGGGCTGGCCCAGAAATTTGACAGCTTTGTAGAACTGTCCCATGAAATGAACATGCGATTTGTTTGTCGCAGATGGTACGGCTACGAGAAAGACCACAATATCCTCGTGATGGACCTGCTGGGTCCGTCCTTGGAGGACCTCTTCAACTTCTGCTCGCGTCTCTTCACGGTCAAAACAGTGCTTATGCTTGCAGGTAGGTACTTGGCATTATTTATAAATCCTGATATTCCCACGGGAACCACGAGGGTGAAACCGCGGACAGCTAGTTTAGTACTTATAAGATTATACAATTTATCCCCTTCTGTGTCCCCTAACTACATTATGATAATTCAATTTCACCACTGTAATTAGTCCTATAGAAGAATTAGACCTTGCCTACAACTATCGATTTTATCTTAATCAACGATCGTTGTTTTTATTTTGTGTTAGACCTTTTTTTCATAAAAATGGCTATACAGTGGCGGTCACATAATTGGGTATTTGACAGAATTTTTTTTATTGACTTAAAATGTTCATTTAATTAGTAGCAATAGCAACACAACGTTTGTATTTATTTTCAAATATCTTGCATATTTTCAGCGATATAGAGCATCAAACTTTCTAATTAGACAAGGAGAGCGCTATAGAAACGTGACGTCACATTTCCATAGCGCCATACTCTCGCCATAGAAAATTTCGTTTTAGAAAGAGATAGCTAGAGTCCCAATTAAGTAGCTCTTAATTCGCTTGTTATAATACAGATTGAATTTCTTTTTCCACATTTGTTATTCAAGAAAGTTATATTTCTGAATGTCATAATTAAATATCTACATTTCAACAACAGTCAAATACCCAATTAAAGACACCAGTCGATTTTCATACACACGAGGTAACTTTGAAGCCTTGATTCTCCGCCAGAGATTGACCTAGCTGTGAACAGACGATTGCACTCTAGGGGTGATAGGAGGAGATTCAGATCGCTATATACACCCAACTGTTCTGATCAGCATTCTAAAATATATAAGGATATGTTTTAAAAATTCGCAAAATTTGCATAAAATTGTATGGAAATCCAGAAACTGAAAACTCTGATTCTTATATCTCTTTGAACGCTGATCAGAACAGTTGTTTGTGTATAGCGATCTGAATCTCCTCCATTCACTCCCTGGATGGCCATCAACAGATCACAGCTAGGTCAATGCTTGGCGGAGAAACGAGGCTTCAAAGACACCTTGTTTGTATGAAAATCAACTGTTGTCTATAATTATCTGACCGCCACTGTATATAGTTTCCCTTACTTGTGCTAATGCTAATAGCTTGAAAAACCAACAACAGCTTGACCTTAAGGCGGTACTCTGTCCGAAAGTGGCGCCCTCAGAGGTTTTTATTTAAAAAGTTGCTAATAGAAAAGGATTTTTATAAAAGTTTACAGGGAATTTTTAGAGCTCGTAATCAAGTGTTTCTAGTAGGTATCGCTACATTCCCTCATAGTCATTCGTAGAAGTATATAGCAAATATGTGTCAAAACGGCCACTTTCAGCATTTTTTCTATCTACTTCTAGCAGTGACTACATACTGATTAAAAACTATTAGAAACAAGCCCGGCGGCCTAACCTGCCGGCGGGCTCACGGTAAAATTCAATGTGATAGGAAATTGGCTAGTCTTTGTCAAGTCAGAGTAAAACGCGCAAGCTAAACAATGCGAATAGCACCTATTTGCTCAAAATATTATGAGTATGATACTTGCAAAGTTGAATTAATACAACCCTTGTTCCCTCCCTAGACCAAATGCTGAGTCGCGTCGAGTTCCTCCACTGCAAATGCCTGATCCACCGGGACATCAAGCCCGACAATTTCTTGATGGGCATCGGCCGCCACTGCAACAAGCTGTACATGATCGACTTTGGTTTGGCCAAGAAGTACCGCGACTTGCGCACGCGTGCGCACATCTCCTACCGCGAGGACAAGAACTTGACTGGTGAGTGTTTTTTTTTTTATTTTTTCAGTGAAAAATTCTTGAGCGGCGTTTTGCACTTTTTGTGATGGGTAAAAAAATTTAAACTCGCGTCAGGACATCACGTGACCGTCAGATCGAAAATTCGTAAGACGGGCACGTGACCTAAACGAAAAACTGTTACAAAGTCATAGCTCAGATTAGAAAACGGGCGGCATTGAAGCCAGAAGACCGCGGTTCAAATCTAGTCTGTACTTTTTTTCTTTCTTTTTGTCAAATTCCTTTTTTTGTGAAAACGTCTAGGAAGCCCTTTACACTCCTGCCGGCACTCTCTGAGTACTATGCAAACCGTTGTTTTTTTATTAAAAATTTTACGACGTGTAAGTGCTAAAAATATAAATTATCTTGAAACACGTGTGTGACATAAACCAAAATCAGTTTGTCCGCACACTTCGCACCTTCATTTCATTCTTAGGTTCGTAAATTTTTTCAATTTACCCATAACAGTATTTGTGACAATCGTTCGTACTTCACAACGCTGGCGAACCACGCACCCATTCCCTTTTACACACAAGGTGATTTGTGGTACTGATTGTTTTTTTTACTTATTATCATGTATTTATACGTTAGGGTTGTCTACTTACGACCAGAATTAATAATCAATCCACAGATAAGGATAAATATGATCTATATTAGTCGTTAGAGATAGCAAGTACATGAAGGGCCAATTAAAACCAACATGGTAGCAGCGGTCGTCAGCGGCGCGGTCGTCGGCGCGATCTAATTTTCTTTCTAATACCAAAAACTAATACCAATGGTATTTTTACTATCGTAATTAGTAACAAAATACCATTGGTATTACGGTCCGTTTACTAATACTCCACGGATGTTAACAATCTGTTCTAAAGAAAAAATCCTGAACAAATCCGTAGTGATTCCGATTATATTGCGTCAAACACGAGAAACACGTGACACTGCCACAACAGTGAAATGCGAAACTTTGCGAACTTTGAAGTCGTTTTTGTTTACAAGAAACGTGAATTAGCGTGGGCGCTCACTAGGAAGCGAGAGTGTCATTGTTGTCAAGCGACATTCGACCTTATAGTTTACTGTAAAACAAATAAGGGCACGGTCAAACCTACGCGCACGCTTTCTCACAGGCTATTGCAATTTGGGCTCTATGCTTGTCACAGAAAACTTATTTTAAAATCCTTCATGTTGACGTTTGTGGAACGCACGCGATGTTTGTGGAAAAATAAATTCTTTATGGAATAATCATAGAACCGAAACAGCAACAATCTGTAGGAGAACGTGCGCGCACAAAACGCGTAGGTTGGCTCGGCACGCTCCCTAATTATTAGACATGGAACGAGTAGTGATCATTACTCGTTAATTTTACTCGGTACTCGGCCGTTAATACTCGGTGCTCGGCCGAACCCGCCGAGTACCGAATCCAATCCGAGTACTCTGCCCATGTCTACTAATTATTCTTTTCTTTTTACGCCTGTTACTAATGCAATGCCCTGAGTAAAAAATTGTTTTAGATAGGATAGGTAGGATAGATTTACAGGTTATTAACTCTGTGATAGTATTTTCATAAAAGTCGAACATTCAATTCAACAAGATCACGGACTCAGGCCTTTCTTATGGATGGATAAGGAGATTAAGATTAAGCTGTTGGTCCCGGCTGCAGTCGTTAATACCCAACAATCCGCATTGGGCCTGCGTGGTGGGTCTCTCTCATTCTCCTTATCCATCTATAACGAAGGCCAGTGCCCAGCAGTGGGGACATTAAATGACTGATGATGCTGATGTCTCTAACGTCACGCGGCGTCATTGCAAGATGACACGCGCCAAGCAAAGGTGTGTCGCGGCGTCACGCGACGTCACCGACCGATTGGAACGCGCAATGACGCGGCGGACGATTCACCGCGCTCTTGCGAGATGTTCCACTGACACGATTTACAAAGCTGCGCTTTTAGTGTTAGTAGGTCCAATCGTTAATATTTTTGTTGTAGACAAATATGTTTCTGTTTGATTTTTTCGGCTCATTTAATATTACCCAAATACTAGTTAATACTATTTTTTTTTAATTAATAGCTGCCCTATACTTCGGGTGAATTTTGTGTCAGTTCTACATAGTAACATTCGCTAATTTTCACGGTTGATTTATAAGTATATCAACAAGTGACTTCAGTTCCAGGGACCGTACTCTGAAACGCAAACCCGAAACTTCGGTTAGCCCCGCCCCTTTCACTCTATTCTGTCATGGCTGGAGAGGGAGAGGGACGGCTATTACGAAGTTTCGGGTTTCAGAGGTAGGCCCACTGGCTCCATCAAAACGGAGAAGATAGATGTTTATTCATTAACTTATTCGTTGGAAGATTTACAGACAAAAATACAATTATTATATATTAATCAGTAGTGAAAATGAAAACAATGCCACTTACAAATCTCCACCAATAGGTTCTAAAATAAGTGTTCAAACAACCGATGGAATATCTCCCTCCATTCCGCTCAGTTTAAATACCGAATTTCTATTGGTTGATTGAACAATTTCTATTGGTTGTTTAAACATATCTCCTCTCGCGCTTTTGTGGAGACTGGCCCTTATTTTCTTCATCAATCTCCAAACTGATTCAAACAAAAGTTGATCAAAATCGGTTCGGTAATCGGTAACACGGTTAAGTTATCGTGATTATGTGGTTACTTTCCTGCTTATTAATATAATAAATGTTACTTGACAAGCGCGTGCAGTAGCAACTATCAGCTTCGCGTCGCGTACACGAAGAAAGTCGCGGCTAGAAAACGCTATTCCGTGTCGATTCCAAATCAGATTACCATAATGGATTATATTATATTTATGCCTTTGTGCACATGAACATACAAATGGCGATCTTAATGCTTTTAGTTAGGCATTCTCTACCAGTCAAACGAAAAGAATGTTAAAGGGGGCCCTTCAGACTATCAGTGTTTCAGGCAACGGCCTATCAGCTAGCCGCAATCGCCCACATAATCACAGTTTTATATACAAAAACCGAACGTCAGGCGGCCTTTTCGATCGAGGACTGCAGGCGGCCTGCCTGCAAAGGCCATGGCGACAATAAAAAATGACAAAAATGTTAACATAGGCCCGGGCTCGTGCCTTTTTTCTATCACATTTTTCCTATGTTAACATTTTTGTCATTTTTTATCGGCGGGATCCCGCCTGAAAGCTACTTATAGGGCTCGTGGTTTTTTACTATCACATTTTTCTTATACTTTCAGAATTGCATTGTGAATGCATTTAAAATCATTTAAAATCTAAAAATGTTAACATTTTAAAAGAAAATAATAAACGAATTGGGAACATAATAATACATATACACCGACCTACATTACATTATAATATTTATTTTATAAATAGCTTCATGAAACTTAATATGTGTAAGTACTTATATATAAATAATAAATAAATGTCCTGAAACAATTAAATACATACACCTTTGAATACCTTTTCTTAGGTTTCAAAACTAACTGGATCTAAGACTAACTGTAAGCTGTTTAAAGCTCGTAAAGCAATAACAATGCATTGTTTCTCTCACTTACGTAATATTCACGCTGAGCCTTCGCAAAAACGCCAAGTTGCGTAACCCGAACAAATTACAAAAATGTATTTTCAAACTGCAATACAGTTTCACTTCACATAACACCTTGATAACGTGTTGGGGCATGTATAAATAGCTGTATATGTAACAGGTTGTGTGTTTCATCGTGAGTCCAGCGCCTATGTGTTATTAGTATTATGAAGCATTTTTTAAATGCCGTACTAACTAGCTTTCCCTGCCGATTTAGCTTTCCGCCAGCGTCTTTGCCCGCGTGGACTATACGATGTTTTCCCATAGGCATGAGATATTTTCCCAGGGTAAAAAGCCTAGCCTAGCCTCTATGGTCTAGATCTAGACTCTAGACCATAGAGGCTAAGCATTCTAGACTCTAGAATAACCATACCGTATCTTTGTGCCAAATATCATCAAGATCCATTCAGCCGTTACGCCGTGTTTGAGTAACGAACATTAAAATTTTACCATTTATAACAATCGTAATATAGAGTCAATATAAGTCTCAAACCAGGACAAATCACTGAATGAAATAAGAGGTGGTGCATATTTTGCAGAACCAAAAGTGTTTTACGGAGCACGGAGATGATAATCTTTGGCATCCCATGGCCAATTGGCCAAGCATAGCCAAAGCCACTCAATCGTAGGACGCTAAGGCACTGTTCATCGAAATCTGTTTACAACCGTACCGCAGTATTGATCTGTAACGCCCTAACAAGATTATAACTTCTTAATTTAGACTTTGAAGGACTTAAGTCTTTAACTTAAGTAGACCTTTTAATTACAGATACGCATACGCCCAGAGGTTTCACTCGGCGTGAACTCTGAACATTAACCTGATTCAACTTAAAAATCGGTGTCAAATAGTGAACGCATTTGTAGCAGCTTAATATGCCATATTATTGTTGAGACCTACTTTAATGTAAAGGAAATGCTTGACATAAATATTATTCTTACTGCTAAACGTGTTGAAGTTACATAAATTCTCTACGATTAAAGAATGTAAATCGGCCCTGTTTTGCGGCCCAAATCGCAGGCGGTAAATTTCTTATTTATCGTCTGCGATTTGGACTGCCTCTTATATATTTCACTTGCTTTAATTTTGCGATGAAGTGATGCCTTCAAGTAATCTGTGCTTCAGTCTTTTTCTAGTTATAATAATTAATGCTAAGTAAATGTGTCATTTAAAAACCTACTGCCAATAGACACTTGAGTCTATGCAAAATAATGTTGGCTTAAACAATTCAGAAACCAAAATATTTCTAACTATTTAAAGTTATTGTGAGTAAATGGTGTTACTTGATATTTTTGTAAAACCCAATGTGCTATTGACTGTAATCTAATTCTAACTCCCAGATTCTGAACTAAACTAATGTTCATCACATAATTCTTTGACCTGGGTGGGGACGGAATCAACGTGGATCTTGCACTACATTTTGTGCAATATATTTAAATGTAAAGCCTGACCAGAAAAATTAATAAACCTCTCTATGTTGCGGTAATATGACGAACTAAATTTTTCTATAGAATTTGACATTTGTAACAATGAAGAGGCGAAAAGTGGCGCCTCAAGCCAGGTTTTTTACTTTTCAGGTCAAGCTTTATAGTTAGTTAGTTTCCAATGGTGACGTATAAATATTGTTACAGGCACGGCCCGCTACGCTTCCATCAACGCCCACCTCGGCATCGAACAGTCGCGTCGGGATGACATGGAGTCGCTCGGCTACGTACTTATGTATTTCAATAGGTAAGACCTTCGCTGTACTAGAGACACGCTACAATGTATTGAGCGAGTCACACACGTTGTTTAAGTGTGTCATGGAGGGTATGGGATGACATGGAGACCTCGCCACTATCTCACACTTAGAATCAATATAAATACATTTTATTTATCTAGACCACGGTAAATATCTGTGTTATGGAAACTAGCTAACGGATAAATTTATACTTATATACCTACTGATCTTTATTATACATACAAAACTTTGGTCTGGGACCAAGACAAATAGACATGTTCATGCACACAAATATTTGTCTTGTACAAGAATTGAACCCGGGACCTCTGGCGCAGAAGGCAGGTATGTTGAAGTAACTGATAATAGTGAAACAAGCCGTCCGTGACCGCGACCCCTGTAGTGATGAAACGACACACAAAAACCTAAAAACTTTGACACGAAATATTAAAAGAAAATTGTAAATAGTGCTTCATTAATTTGTGGAAGTCATGAAGTTTTGTTTTTATTCATTCATCATTTGATTTATTTACGGCTGCCTCCAATGATGATATATGTGGGTTACCATAGCTTCGTTGCCTGAATATTTTTGTTATAGAACGGGAAATAACAATCTCACCAAAATCATCCTATAAAAAACTGACCAACTCTCGCTGGAGCTGCTTATTTCTTTACAAAAAGCGTTGAAATCTCTCGGTAAAGTCAAGTCAACTCTAATGTTCCTTTCTGCGATTTCTTTATTGATATAGTTACGTTTTAATTTTTTGTGACTTTGGACGTTGAACATTTTACATGATGGTTAGTTTGGTGGGCACAAGTCAACGACCAAGTCACATGATCATCAAAATAGAACTAGTACTTCCCATAAACTCAGAGAGCTGAAATTTGGTACAGAGTGAGTGAGTGCCATAAATGCGAAACTTTGCTTTCGCTTAACTTCGGAACTAAATGACCTACAGACTTGAAATTTTGGATTTTAAGTATGTAATTATAGCTTACTGGATGACGAAAATTTCTGCGTTCTGGTCTTATCCAGAGGTTCTCAAATAGGGGCCTGAAAATGCGGCGAAATGGTTGCAGTAAAGGATGGTACGGCAGTGTTCGCTTCGCGGTCGACTTGGCGGGGGCACTGCCGTGCCCCCAGATAACAACGGTGTCCTAGTAAAAGATCCATAGTTGTCTTATTATTGGAAAGTACTACTGAACTGAAAATATGTTAGAAGGAGCATGTCATGCATTTACCGTCGCCACACGCGACAGTCACAAACGCCACTTAAAGCTAGAAGAAGAAAAAAGAAGAGACGACTATCTGCGTCAGCCGTCAACCGTGTGCGGCGAGTTCATTTATTTTGTACTAGTTTTCCGCCCGCGGCTTCGCCCGCGTGGACTACACGACGTTATCCCGCAGGAATGTGTCATTTTTCCGATAAAAAGTAGCCTATGTTCCTCTCCAGGCTACAAAGTATCTGTGTTCCAAATTTCAGCCAAATCCGTTCAGCCGTTTTGGCGTGATTGAGTAACAAACATCCAAACTTAAACATTTATAATATTAGTAGGATGAAAACTACAGGAAATAATCGGAAATCTACCGGGCTTCAAATTAAAACAGATAAATCGAGCCCCAATCAGGCCAAAATGGCATACAACGATTCATGATGTCCCAGGAACATCGATATCTTCCAAATAACTTCGGCAAATAGTACAATAACAAATGAGGTACTTCGTAATTTATGTTTTAAGTTGAAGCCCGGCATCGTTCCGATTATCGGAAAGTTCGCCGGTAGGGCCCATGAATGAACTGTGGAATCGAAAACAGTTCCGTTGCCATGACGACATAAAGAAAGTAAAAATAGCACTAGGGGAAAATATGGACATTTGACATAGGTGCCTCGGAGCAAAATGTTTCCACGTGCGCTCCACCCACTTTGAGTTCTATGAAAAAGACCATTACTTTAACGTAACATAGATTAGACAGCTTTGATAAATTTTAGACCCACAGGTCCCAGGTTCGATTCCCAGTGAGGGTACATATTGTATTTGGTTTGGTTGGTGGTAGGACTTGTTCTTAGTCCGCCTGGTTAGCTACCACCATCTTATCAAGTCTGACCCCATAACAATGATGTTTTCAGTATTATTTTATAGGTGCATTGGAGCAAAATGTTTCCACGTGCACTCCACCCACTTTGAGTTCTATGAAAAAGACCATTACTTTAACGTAACATAGATTAGACAGCTTTGATAAATTTTAGACCCACAGGTCCCAGGTTCGATTCCCAGTGAGAGTACATATTGTATTTGGTTTGGTTGGTGGTAGGACTTGTTCTTAGTCCGCCTAACCAGGCGGACTAAGAACAAGTTACCTCAAGCTCCTCAAGCTACCACCATCTTATCAAGTCTGACGCCTTAACAATGATGTTTTCAGTATTGTTTTATTCCGGCAGTCAGAGATATGATAGTGAATTGAAGATGCCGGGAGTATTGCGCTTCCACCTTCAGCCTTATCACCACTTAACATCAGGTGTGATGAAGGCCACGTGCTGTCCCATTGTGGATTAAAAAAGAGCTGTTTATTGCTGAAGTCTGCTGGAAGTTAGTTTTTGGAGCGATGACCTATATTTGTCAACCGCCTGTTTTGCGAAATAAACATTTGCGACACGAAATGAACAAACAAAAGAAAGTTTTTGACGAAATTTCTGCCTTCAAATAAAGTCGCTTGTTACCAGCGGCTGTGCGTAAAGTTAGTAATTGGGAAAGCGAAAGATTGTGAAACGTAAGCGATTGCTGTGCGTCATCCGGTATCGCCCAATCGGTGACTCACTCGACTCACTATGACCGATCTAATACTACGTGACGTACTGGTTGTATAGGACGTCACGCACGAATGTCATATGTGCCACGTTTGAAGTTCAGTCGGACGAGGACTTAACTTTATTTTAGGTAAAATTGAAACAGAAAATCTTACCATTTTCCGTCCGAAAATCAACTTGTGTGCCTGGTCCTACACACTATCACACAGGCAACGGCCTTTTTTTTTTTTTCTCCCGGCTACCCGGGCCTCTGCGCTTCCATCGATGGCAAAACGTTGCCATTTCTTAGACTCGTGGGGGGGGGGGGGGGGTCCCCCCCGACCGTGCGATCCGGGAGACAGTCAACAAGCCATCTCCCGAAAACACAGGCAACGGCCTGTCAATAGGGGACCGGACTGTTAATAGTGACATTCAAAAATATAACAAAAACGAAAAAAGTTAATTCTGTCAAATAACAAGCAAGTAATGAACTGCTGAATTGTGATTAACCGTGACTCTAGCTATCTCTTTCTAAAACGAAATTTTACGTGACGGGTGTATGGCGCTACCTACGTATGACGTCAAACGTTAGTCCTTGTCTAATAAGGAAGTTTGATGCTCTATATCTCTGAATATATGTAAAATATTTGAAAAATAAATACCTGTGTCGTGTTTCTGATATTTCTAAAAACATTTTAAACAAATAAAAAAATCCAATCCCATATTATGTACACTCGACAGCACATCAAGTTAAACAGTTGAACTGCGATTACAGCTTTTATTACGTAGGGCATAAAAGCGGTCTCAAGGTCAAATGTAGTCTGTTGTGCCGCCGTGGGTACATACATACAAAAACAGAACTTCGGGCGACCCATTCGATCGGGGACTGCAGGCGGCCTGATATTGTGTGGGAAACTTGTACATAATTGCATCGTGTATGCGTACAATTAATTTAAATCCTAATTAACTACAGTGTAAATAACGAATTCTCATAAATGCTTATCCCTTTGTACAGAGGATCATTGCCGTGGCAAGGCTTGAAGGCAATCACGAAGAAACAAAAGTACGAACGCATCAGCGAAAGAAAAATGTCCACACCCGTCGAGGTGCTGTGTAAGGTAAGACATCAGAATCTATTTAATACTATGGCCCTTTATAACAACTTTTTGGTTACAGACCTCTAGAACTTTGTTAGTTAGAAGAAACTTTATAAAACCCAGTAGATTCCCCATAGGTCGTACGTCAGGTTAGGTATACATGTCGGAAAACGTCAACGAGTATTTTGCCTCTCCCATAGAAACCTTGTTTAGTCAATAGAGGGCTTTGTATGGAAAACAAAAATAATAAATAAAACTAAGTCTTCGTCCTCTGTTCCTTGAACTTTTCGATAATAGATATGATGACAAAATTCAACCTTTGAGTTGTAGAAATTCAATATATCTATACATTGTATAGTCTTCTCCTTTTCCCGAGTAATCAGATGTAACTTCTTTCCTTTAGCTAAAGATCTTACATACTCTTGACGTTTCTACTTCCATTACATTTCCTTACAATCTTGCCGATTTCGGGTGTTTACATTATATACTTGAAAGTTTACCATGAGGTCAAGCAGTAATACAAATGTGGAAGCGAGATACTGCTATAATACGTCGGAAACCACCATCCTTAGGCTTATACAGTATGCATAAAGGTCGGGGGAAGTAATTAAAACAGAACTGTGAATATAAAAGTGTGATTACAGTATGTAACATATAAACAATTGACTCGGGACAGCTGTTTATGCATTCTATAATTTACTTGAAACAGGCAACCATTTTGACCTTTATGTAACGCTTATGTATTTATGAAGGACAGTTTTCGTATTGCAATTTATTGTCCGTGTCTCGGCCGATAGTTAGCTTGGACCCGTAGTATGAAGAAGTATGCAAGTACGCATATTACAACGATTTGGTGTCGGCCTATTTTATCATACTGATTATGAGTTCGATACTGAGGGAGGGCCTAACTAATCTGAAACGCAAGATCCGACATTTCGTTATACCCGTCCCTCTCTCTCCAGTCGCGATAGATTCGAGTGAAAGGGGCGGGGCGACAGAAGTTTAGGCTTATGTGTTTCAGAGTATGGTTCCTGATTATGTGTAAGTATGTGATATTATACACAAAGTATGTGATGTGACTCAAAAACATTAGGAGTCCTCGACAATGTACCATCATTTTATCAAACGAATTCCAACATATCGACAGTAGAAAGCGAAAACCGCCAACAACTTTTGAAAATTGTATTCTAAAAACATTTTTCGCCCGTGTGGTACCCGTTCCCGTGGTAATATCGGGATCAAATATAGCCTATGTCACTCGGGAAGAATGGAGCTTTCTACTGGTGAAAGAATTTTCAAAATCGGACCAGTAGTTTTTGAGTCGTTACAAACAAAAGTACTAATCTTTCCTCTTTATAATATTAGTAAGTATAGATAATATTTGAACTTCATTTTCCAAAAGTGCCATTATGGCGATTAGCAATTTTCGCTTTTCCCTGTAGATATGCAGACAACAATGTAAAGTACGTTTTTTAATTCGGTGCAAAAAAAAAGAAAACAGTATTACCATATTAAAACTCTATATTCACATTCTGTAGAATTCTTTATTTGTGAACGACATTGCCGTTAATTCAAAACATGCTTTGACTGGATAGATATTTGTTTAACATTATCAATAAAAGTAAAAAAATGGAAATTACTCTTACGTAAACAACAAAATAATTTTTCGAAGGGATGTTAGATAGATATTTTTTTCACGTACTAGCAACACGCAGGCACAAAATATTTGTGACGCAGGGGTGACAAACCTACTTTAACATGTGTGTGATTATTTGATTGATTTTGATTTGTATTTTGTTTACTTTACGTGGGCTCCTATCTGCTTCGCGTACAGTGCTTCTTTTACATTATTTTGTAGATTTCTTCTTGTTTCTGTTATTGTTTTTGTTTATTGTTAAGTTTGAACCGTTGTTACTTGTTACTATTGTGTCTGTACTATTACTATCTAACCCATTTTGCATTATTTTACGCGCTTTACCCCAGGATATAGTTTTATAAGTAGATTTTTACAAAATTTGTAAAACCAAAACCTCACAATAAATTTGGTTTAAAAGAGACACGAAGAAAAAGGTTTACGACACCCTGTTGCCAAAGTCAAATGTGAAAGTGACATTATTTTTTTTTTGCACCGAGTTAATAAACGTACTTTAATTATTGATAATAAAAAAGATAAAAAAGATATTAATGCTATATTGATAACTATCCTCTGCCGTAACCGATGATTATTGCCACGGTTTAAATGGGCAATCTATTTGGCAAAGTTGCGATGACCTCGCGCCGCCGCTCAAGGTGAGAAATGTGTGTCAACTGAAAATACAGCGATCATCGTCAAGGATTATCAGTTTACGCGTAATACAAGCTCTTTTGTTATGAAACTAGATTGTTTTTAATGTTTTTTATTTGATAATTGGTTGCAAAATCTTTGCAATTGATTATCAAGATTTGGTCATGCTAGCCTTCCGCCCGCGTGCACTACACGACGTTATCCCGCGGGAATGTGATATTTTTCCGGAATAAAAAGTACCTTCTTAACTATCCCTTACCAAAAATCATGTCGATCCGTTGCTTCTTTTTGACGAGAAAGATGGACAAATAAACAAACAAACACACTTTCACATTTATTATTGTATACTAGCTGTGCCCGCGACTACTAATTTTAGAATATTTCTATAATAAAAGTACTTATCCTAAGTTACTCTTTATTACATCAGCTACCTGTCAGAGAGTCCCGTCAAAATCGGTGCAGCCGTTTCAGAGATTATCGGGAACAAACAGACAGACAGACAAAAATTATAAAAATGTGTTAGTTTGGTATATGTACCGTATAACCGTATATACATTCATATGCATGTAGTAAAAAGCAGTAAATTTAATATTACAAACAGACACTCCAATTTTATTTATTTGTATAGATTAAGTATGGATATTTTCAAATGAATGACATAAAATTAGACTCTTTTTTTTTAAATATAATTAATATTCATAAAAGAGTTAATTACCCTAATTTTTCACTTAATAGTTCTATCTGCAATTAAGTTTTCTTCAGCTCTCACATTGTCAACTTGAATATAGGTTAATTCAAATTTGCACTACGAAAGTAGATCTTATCACGCGTGATAAGGGCGCGATCGTTGTCAATTTGTTAAAATTGGATGTGCTTTCAACTTTGTAATATCACTAGCAATAATAACATGTACTTTCTAATACGGTATTTTACTGTTTTTTTTTATTTCTTTAAAATGTTTTTCGAAATATTAGCTACACAAAACAAGTTTTCATTTTGAATTATCTTGAATATTTTCAAAGATATAGGATTTCAAACTTTATAATTAGACAAGGACAGGACGCTATCTTAGTGACGTCAGTGGGTTAGTAGCGTCATAGTCACGCCATAGAAGATTTCGTTTTAGAAAGAGACAGCTATAGTTAAAATCAAACAGACTATAATTCTTTTATTATAAAACAGATTCAAATTATTTTTTCACATTTGGTATTCTTAATTGCAATATTTTTTAACGTCATCATTAAATATCTACATTTCAACAACAGTAAAATACCCTATTCATTAAATAATGCTACTGTACTTGTAAACAGGTCTTAGTAATTACTGTTGTCTGTCTTGGGGCGACTACGTTATCAAAGCGACATGTGGCATACAAACTAAAATAAACATGTGCGTTACTGCGATATCATTATCAATCGCTTTGAAACAATAACAATGCTATTGTCACATGACATGACATTAAATTATTTACAATGATTGGTATTTGAAAAAGTTACACTGGTTAATTCATGTTACATACAATAGGAAATTTAGCATCTGCCCTCTTAGGTCGGCCTTACACTTGTAAGTTTTACTCACGTAAGTTGCTTTTGTGAGCGACTTACGGTAAATTTTGCAAATGTAAACACTCTTTGTAAGTTCATTTGTATGTGTAATTATACAGCCGTAAATTACTTACATAAAATTTACGGAAGCAACTTACAAGTGTAATTTCGGCCTTACTCTCGAAACAAATTCCAATAGTCAATAGGAGACCGGCCTGTTATTGATATGTAGACATTTACTAGTAACAATAAAAAATATAACATTGAAGAATAACAAAAGTGAAAAGAAATTATCTGTTTAATAACAAACAAGTAATGAGCTGCTGAATTGTGACAAACTGTCTCTAGCAATCTCTTTCTAAAATGAAGTTTCATATGGCGGAAGTATGGCGCTACTCACATATGACGTCACATGTCTGATATGGAAGTTTGATGCTATAAATCTCCGAAAATATGTAAAATATTTGAAAATAAATAATGGTTTTGTTTCTGATACCTACCTCCTTCAAAACATTTTATTTTTTAAATAAATTAAAAAGAAAACAGTCAGTTTCCCTATTACTTATATGAAACTAGTGGCTCTTCGCGGTTTACCCGCGTGGTACCCGTTCCCGTGAGTATATCGGGATGAAATATACTTAGCCTATGTCACTCGGAAGAATGTAGGTTTCTTCTGGTGAAAGAAACCAAAATCGGTCCAATAGTTATTGAGTTTATTCGTTTCAAAAACAAAAATATAAAACTTTTTTCTTTGTGATATTAAATACATAAAAATAAATAAAAATAAATATTTTCTTACAATCACACCAATTATCTAAGCCCGTAGTTAATTTCTTAAGAAACTGTGTCTACGTGAACTTGATAACGGATAAATATATACTTATATACTTTTTGTTTGTAAATACATACTTAATATACATAGAAAACACCCAGACCAAGACAAATAGACATGTTCATGCACACAAATATTTGTCTTGTTCGGGAATCGAACCCGAGACCTCTGGCGCAGAAGGCAGGTAGTTTACCCCTGCGCCAAATCGGTCGTCAAACATAGTGGCGATATGATAATGGTGAAAACTTTATGGGGTAATGACCCCAACAAATAATGGCGATACTTAAGGGTAGTAACCAAACATTGTATAATAAATATTGTATGTTATGAAAAATGTTTGTAACAAGAACAAAACAACAACGAACTGGGGGTATTTCAAATTAAACACCGTTTGTATTTTTAATAAACCATTTATTTTTGTTTCCAGGGATTCCCGGCGGAGTTTGCCATGTATTTAAATTACTGCCGCGGCTTGACCTTCGATGAAGTGCCAGACTATATGTATCTAAGACAGGTGGGTATTGGTATCGGCTCTACTCTCAAACGGTATCGGCCCCGTGAACGTGCCAGTGGATGAGGGAGTAGGGCAAGCCCAAAGATCCAATACGTCTTTGGGTCTTTACTTGGAGAAACATACATCGTCATCATTTACAGTCCTTCGTAACCCACTGCCGAAGGGAACAAATACTTTTTATAAATAGAAATGTATATGAATCAAATTAATACGCGGAAAAAAATATACTTAGTCATTAATTGTGAATATAGAATTGTTAAATTGAGCTTTTATTAAGGCACTTTCAGTCAAACTTAACATAACAAGAGTTTTATGACGAAAGTTAGTAACGAAATCTACGTTTAGGACTTAATTTTAACGTTATAATAGGTGACACTTATTCTGCACGACAAACCATCAGTAAGACTACACGTTCGCAAGTTAGGTCTGGTTGCTCGAAGCTTGGTTAACTTTAGGTTAAATTATGGTTAAAGTAAAATTAACCGGCGGTAAAATTTAAAAAGCGTTGTTGAAACAGCGGTTACTTTAACAAGCAGTCAAATTACAGATTTAACGGCGGTTAAAATAACCGACAGGGTGGGGGTGACTAAAATTTTGACATTAGTAATATTAAGGGAAGGTTAATGAATTGTACAGACAACACTTTTAACCCTAAGATAACCAACATATTTTTCTTTTAACGATGTTAAAATTGACAACAGTTAAATTTAAACTTTTATTTTACTGTAATGTACGACCAACCGGACCTTAGTGTCGAAATCCACGATCGAGACTTCATTTTAACGTTACTGTTTGATGTCGCACAGTTGTTCCGCATCTTGTTCCGCACGATGAACTACCAGTACGACTACACGTTCGACTGGACGATCCTGCGGCAGCGCAAACAGCACATGGAGGCGGGAGCGGCGCCGCCCGACCGCCGCAGCCCGTCCGTGCAGCGCCGCGCGCAGCAGGCCGCGCCGCAGCCGCCGCCCAACAACGAGGTGAGTGTAACGCACACACAGATGGGGCGGGCGGCACATGGACCGCCGCAGCCCGTCCGTGCAGCGCCGCGCGCAGCAGGCCGCGCCGCAGCCGCCGCCCAACAACGAGGTGAGTGTAACGCACACACAGATGGGGCGGGCGGCACATGGACCGCCGCAGCCCGTCCGTGCAGCGCCGCGCGCAGCAGGCCGCGCCGCAGCCGCCGCCCAACAACGAGGTGAGTGTAACGCACACACAGATGGGGCGGGCGGCACATGGACCGCCGCAGCCCGTCCGTGCAGCGCCGCGCGCAGCAGGCCGCGCCGCAGCCGCCGCCCAACAACGAGGTGAGTGTAACGCACACACAGATGGGGCGGGCGGCACATGGACCGCCGCAGCCCGTCCGTGCAGCGCCGCGCGCAGCAGGCCGCGCCGCAGCCGCCGCCCAACAACGAGGTGAGTGTAACGCACACACAGATGGGGCGGGCGGCACATGGACCGCCGCAGCCCGTCCGTGCAGCGCCGCGCGCAGCACAACGCGCCGCAGCCGCCGCCCAACAACGAGGTGAGTGTAACGCACACACAGATGGGGCGGGCGGCACATGGACCGCCGCAGCCCGTCCGTGCAGCGCCGCGCGCAGCACAACGCGCCGCAGCCGCCGCCCAACAACGAGGTGAGTGTAACGCACACACAGATGGGGCGGGCGGCACATGGACCGCCGCAGCCCGTCCGTGCAGCGCCGCGCGCAGCAGGCCGCGCCGCAGCCGCCGCCCAACAACGAGGTGAGTGTAACGCACACACAGATGGGGCGGGCGGCACATGGACCGCCGCAGCCCGTCCGTGCAGCGCCGCGCGCAGCACAACGCGCCGCAGCCGCCGCCCAACAACGAGGTGAGTGTAACGCACACACAGATGGGGCGGGCGGCACATGGACCGCCGCAGCCCGTCCGTGCAGCGCCGCGCGCAGCACAACGCGCCGCAGCCGCCGCCCAACAACGAGGTGAGTGTAACGCACACACAGATGGGGCGGGCGGCACATGGACCGCCGCAGCCCGTCCGTGCAGCGCCGCGCGCAGCACAACGCGCCGCAGCCGCCGCCCAACAACGAGGTGAGTGTAACGCACACACAGATGGGGCGGGCGGCACATGGACCGCCGCAGCCCGTCCGTGCAGCGCCGCGCGCAGCACAACGCGCCGCAGCCGCCGCCCAACAACGAGGTGAGTCTAATACCACATTTAGGGGCCTAAACTGCGTCATGCGGACGCCCGCGCGGTTCCGTACAAAAGTGCTCCGACGCGGGCAACCGTCGCGGGGAGGCGGGCCCCGCGACGGTTGCCCGCGCCTTGTGGCCCGTTTCCCCGCGACGGTCGCCCGCGCGGGTGCCTGCATCGGGCCCGGCAGCGTAGCACGCACGGGCTTGTTCAGTCAATAGCGCTATATGATGCGGTTCCACGGAGCCCGCGCTCGTGTCCACGGACGGAGCGCTTTACTCAGTTTAGGACTTTACATTCAGCCAAAGTGAGCAGGGAAGTGGGTAGGACGAGTATGTGAACACGATACTTCTCATGCTGCTGTCATTGCTAGGCCCAGCGCTCCCCAAAAGAGCGGTTTTCGTGCAGAAGTCAAAGGACTGGCAGCGCGAGGGGCAGGACGTGTTTACATACTGCTCTCGGGTCGCTTAGTTCTCGTCTCGCCAAGCGGTTGGAGGAGAAAGTCGTCTGTTTATTGCTTAAGGTTAAGATCGAGGATAATAATGCCGTTCAACTGGAGCAATGAAAGTACTATAACATTTTTAGAATTGCTTGATATGGAAAGAGTAATTTGGGACGTCAGTAACAAAAAAGACACAGTGGGACGTGGTAATTTCGATGTCTGCCATAGCCGATAGTCGATAGCGAAGTGAATGGCAAGGCAGTATGTAAACACACACTTTTCTCGATCCTGCTAGGATAGGATATAGGATAGGCTAGGCTCTGGCCTGTACTTTCAGCTGCCAATCTCCAGAAACAAAGGTAATTGTTATTACAATGTCACTGAAAAATTATGTTCCTATATCAATAGCATACATTATTGTTAATATCCAATGGTTAACAAAAAAGGGTAAGTATAGATAGATGCTGGCCCTTACAATCAACAAATTTTATTTAGCTTTATTATACAGAGTTATTTTGAAACCACTGGCCAAATTTTAAACTTCGACTCAGAATCGGTTAGTGAACAACTTTCTCCTAGAAACATGGGTCGAAATATGTCATTTTTTAACTTCATACAAATCATACTGACCACGTGATCGATTTAGTATGGGAAGTCCAAAAGTTTTTGTCGTATTTCGACCCATGTTTCTAGGAGAAAGTTGTTCACTTACCGATTCTGAGTCGAACTTAAAAATTTGGCCAGTGGTTTCAAAATAGTCCTGTATGAAAAAATACTATCAAAGTTTTGACCAGCCTGTTGATTGTATGACGTAAACCTCAATACTTTCTCTAGTGTTAACGTGATCCCTATAAATATATTTAAGTAAAAGAATCTCAGGATATCAAATACATATCGCTATCGTCTCCCCGTATAGGTGAAGTCAGTCAACGCGACCAACGAGTCAGCCACCAAGCCCGCAGTCAAGGGACACCAATCTGTTAGTCAGATCAAGAAAAAGCTCACCGCCATATCTTAACCAAACACCCGGGCTTGAGATCACTTACACTAACCCACCAAGTGTGTTTTTGAATTCGTTTCGCTATCTGCTCACACCAATTTGACCCGTTGGTAAATTGAACCTATTCCTATCCGGCTCGAAGGACCAAGAATCGCTAGAAAATTTGGTCTCTCGGTCTTTTTGCTAAGATCATGAAGGTGGACTACAATTAAAATTATTACTGTATTTACGAAACATATTATGCGTGGATAAATAAACAGTCCTTTACGTAGATTATATTGAGATTGTATTACTTAGTGCTAAAACTATGGTTAATTTTTTTTTCATGCAAACGAATAACTTGAGATTTCTAAATAGCGGGTCGATTTGGTGAAGCAGATTGTATTCATTATTGTTTGAAAACGTAACACGAGGCGTGGTCTTCTTTATCATTTTGTCTAATAATATCATGTCATTTTCTTAATTTACACATATGAAATTTTCTATTATAATAAGATTTTCAGCAAGGTATACTTAGTTACTTTAATTTGAATGACCACCTTAAAGATTTTATACTGCTAAAGTTTTTAGTTTTGTGCAAACGTGTTTGAAGTAAAAGTTTACTCTTTACACTTATTATGATCAATGTATGATGAGGCATGTTTTCTATAAAAATAAAGCAGTAAAAAAACAAATAAGGGAAAGTTGTCTGACTAAATATTAATTTGAAAATAAAAAAAGAACTTAAATCTGTGATCAAGCATAAGTCTGATTGGGTTTTGTCATGTCATTTATTTATTTCACGTAACAAAACTGCTTACTCATCAAAACCACTTGTTTTAAGTTTGTCTCATACCATAAAAATAACAATGTTTGTCTATAACCATTTCCCGCGTAACGTCACAGTGGGTTAGGAAAAGTGATCTTATTATTAGTATAGGAATGCATCTAAAATCAAATGGTATCCGTCCCGAAGGACCAACTGTCGCCCTGTTAAGTTCTTACTTTGTAATTGAAAAGTTATAAAAAGCTGTTTGGTTTTCGATGCATATTCTATATGTGGCTATTAAAATTTCCTTGTTCAATTGTTCATCACTGACCACTATTGGCACGCTCGCTATAACTACTTGAAAACGCAGGAATGACTAGTTTTAATGACTTTATTTGATAAAGGTTTTCTCACTGTGGAATGTAAGTTTGTTTTGAATGACTTTTGGGATCACCATAATATGCGGTAAACTTGTGAGCTTCTTTTGTCGTAAAAATGGCGTAATTTTGAGGTAAATTATTTAAGGGGTTCACAGACTATCAGTCTGCCGGCAGTCCGCCTGCAGTCCTCGATCGAACAGGCCACCTGACATTTGGTTTTGGTATGTTAAACTGTGAGTGTGTGGCCGATCGCGGCCAACTGACAGGCCGTTTTGCCTGAAGGCGGACTGGTAGTCTGTGGGGCTCTTTAGATTTTCTGTACTTTTGTTTGTTCAAAAATAAAAGAAATACCTAAAATATCTTGTGCAACAGACACGTTTTTAAGAGTTCGTTTTAAATTTTTTGGTACTCAATTTAATATTATTAAATTATATTGGTACAAAGTCTTATACTGACTTACAACCACAGTGTGATAACTATTTGCTTAAAAATTATTGCGTTTCCTTAACATTAGTAAGTAACGGAGTGACTGTGCGTGCGTGTGTGTGTATGTGTGTATTTTATTCTGTAAATTTTTATTACTTAAGGTATAAAAACAATTTAATTGATATAAAGTACGTTATTATTTTGCATCAGAAAATAACTAAAACGTTTCTTGACTAGATATCTTTCGAAACTTGGCGTAGAGGGTCTTAGCTATTATATTAGGTCCTCATCTATGGAGTTACCGCTTTATATAAGTATTTGCGTTATCTTTACTTTTATACAAATCTATTGATATTTTCCTCGAATCTCTCTGTAGCTTAATTATTTTACTTATTTTATAAAGCTGTTTATTGTTACAATTAAAATTATTACAACTCGCGTTTAATCTAAAGACCACGAGTTATTTATCGGAACCTTGAAATGAAATGATTAAGTTAAAATAATAAAATGTGGAGTGCTAATATTATTGACTATGTGATGTAACGTCAACTTCCTAGCTAAGGACCTAAAATATGTATTAGATAAAAATTGTATAAATTGTAAAATGAGTGGTGTTAACTCTTAAAAATAATGATAAAGTAAGCTGCAATGAGATGTAATGTGGCAAATGTGAATTTTATATAAATTAAATAAAACCTTCAAGTATATAATTTATCTACTTCAATACTGCTCAAATCACACGGTTTAACGGTAATTAATTTTTTATTCTTACAGTATTCAGTTATTAACATTCACTTAACGCGTTTGTTACCGTACTGTTGAATCGAAATTACTTTCGTCGGTAGCGTAGAAACCACATTCGTATCGTATTTAGCGTCCGTTTCATAGTAATACTTGAATAGTAAGTTGCGATACCTTAAGGTTTTATTGCGGGCATTAACGGTGTTTTGTTTCAACAGTGAAAGAGATTACGTCGTTCGGCAGGCACGGGCGCCCCGGCCAAGAAGCGCGCGCGATAGCGCCTGCCGCGTGACGTCACGGGCGCCAGGCGGCTCAAGCTCTCCACGTGCGTCGAACGCGTCGCTAGATGGACTAGATTTGTTTTTCTGTAAGAGACCGGAGAGGCCTTTAAAAGTAACGGTTTCGGACAGCGTCGCGCGATACCTAAACAGCCTACCCGGCCCCGAGTGAAGTGTGCATCGCATATTATTCCCGCGCTCCGCTATTCGAGGATGGCGCCACTATCTTCGGTCACTAACTTTTATCGTTAGCGTTGTGAGATCGTCGTTCGTTTCATTGTATTATATCGTCTGCGTAACTTTCATTTGTAATGAATATTTAGGGTCCATTTATAGTTTGAAGAATGCATTTTAATACGATAATAAAGATTAATACATAATGTATATTTAACATTGTGACATCCTAATTGTTCCGTTCTATAGTTTATAACTACTCTCGATGATTAATTAGTTTTTTCGATGTTAGTTTTATATTAGCTAATGTTTAAATTTTAATTTGTCGTTGTCCGCCGCGAGTATTTTAACTTTTATTGTATATAAACGTATATGAAGTTGAAATACTGGCGGCGGGGAAGGAAGCGATGTAAAACAATATTGGCTAATATCGTTCATTAAAATTTACTGATTTACTATAAGTAGTTTTTCCGTAACAAAAATAGAAAAATGATAAAAAAAACTATTAGATAAGGTGAATCTGATTCCCGTTTCCTCGGAGAGCACCGATCGAGCCCACCATAATAGTTGTAGGTTCTTTTTTGGTTTCTTTTGGTTCGAAAAAGTATGATAATATAAAAAAATTGTACATAAAATTAGGCTCGGGCGGCGCTCTCCGAGGATTATCGGTACATATTATGTATCGCATATTTTAATGATAAATTAAACTAATTGTAAATATGAGACAGTGTTCATTTTAATTGTTATTTTTTTAAGAACACCCTAGTATTTCGTTTCGATTGTAACTGGCGGCGTCTCGTGGCATATTATTGTTCACTGAGTATAAACTGTTAGCTATTCACCGGTCGGGTGGTATTTTTATATAAACCTATATCCTAACTCGAGTAGCAATATACTGATGCTTCCATAGTGGCTGAAGGCAGTTGTCATGAGACCCCGCGATTATTCATAAGTGAGTTAGAACTGAGATCTTGTACGATTGGGCGAGAAAAGTGTATCAAGTGGAGACAAAATATTATGTTAGATATAATTTATAATAGGATATTGTAAGGACACCACAATGATAGCTTTGTGACCCCTCATTGTGATACTATGGATCTCAATTTCCATTTCTGTAAACTGCTTCAAAAGCTACTATTTGATCGACTTTTTACTTTCCGTAAAACTTTTAACACGGCGCAGATTGTGTATCCGTTTTCGGACCGCGCATATGTTTTGCATTAGCTTCTCATACAGGATAAATATTTAAACACTACAAATTTTTAAGATCGACTCAGAATCGGTAAATGAACAACTTTCTCCTAGAAACATGGGTTGAAATTTTGACAAAACTTTTTTGATTCTTCCTACAAATCAGACTGATCACGCGATCGATTTAGTATGGGAAGTCCAAAATTTTTTGTCGTATTTCGCGAACCATGTTTCTAGTAAAGTTGTTAAATTACCGATTCTAAGTCGATTTAAAAAAAATGTGTAGTGTTCAAATATTGATCCTGTATTATTCAAAAGACGTTTACACACCGGACAAAAATAATAAAAAAAACTATTAGATAAGGTGAATCTGATTCCTGTTTCCTCGGAGAGCACCGATCGAGCCCACCATAATAGTACTACCTGCGTATAACAAATCTGAATGGCTAATTCCGTCATGTGTAGGTAATATTAGATCAATACATTCGGTTTTTATTATGTTCTGTGTGTGATATTATTTTACAGATACATACCATATTTTAATATGCGGATATTAAAAGTTAATACTATATGCCATTTGCGCCGTATCCGTTGAACTTGAATTGTTAATTGTAGACATAACCGTTATTTTGTCTCCAATTAAGTTGGTATACTCAATGTAATGTGCACTTTTTTAATTATAAATTAATAAATAATACTAAACAATGAACTATGGTTTCATTAGAAAAAAAGCCTTTACACATTTTTACACTTTATTTAACATCATTGTCATATAACTTACAGTAATTAACAATATTCATTTTTCACATAGTGTTTGACTCTACCCTGGGACCGTACTCTGACACGCAAATCCGAAACTTCGGTTAGCTCCGCCCCTTTCACTCCATTCTGTCATCATGACTGGAGAGAGAGGGACGGGTATAACGAAGTTTCGGGTTTTGCGTTTCAGAGTAAGCCCTCAGGGTAGAGTTTTTCTTTACTGATTGAACACCTAACAACTAATGGTAACATACGAAAAACACCGAGCATCAACAAACTGGATACATGGATAATACTGCATAGGATATCTTTTAACATATTTTAATTCAGAAATACTCTAATAACAAGTATAAAATTTAACAAATAATTTCTCTATACAATAATGGTCGTTCACAAATGAGGTACATTTAAAACAATTACACATACACGAGAATTAGATAATCCAGGAATAGTAACAGTCGAAAGGGATTAGGATCCACTAGCTACGTAGAATACAGGTACAAATAACTATTTGCTTACCTATGCGCTAAGAAAGCAGTTACGGTCGGCGCAGACAAAGAAAAATCCCCGCGGAAATTTTTGAGGTCATTGAAAAATGAACCATGTCACCATAGCCTAAAATACAAAGTATGAATATCAACAGCGAAGTAATGCGCGCGAGGCGACGCTGACTTCCTTTGTTGCCCTTCTTACTACCAATCTTACTACCAGTTTCATACAATTTTGTATGTTAGGCTATGGTGACATGGTTCATTTTACAATGACCTCAAAAATTTCGCGAGGATTTTTCCGTTCTGTCTGCGCTTACCCTTAGTCGTTTGCATGAAATACACGCACGTTATCTTACACCTTGCCGTCTGCTAAGATAAAAAATACTTATGGGGTTTTCAAACTTGTTGATTGAAAGCGGTGTAACGTGTACGTGAAATATACAATAATTTTAACTTTTTTTTTCATCCAGCCAAGCCAACAAAATGATTTCTATTTACCAAAGTTAAAAGAGACTGCAACTCAGTTAATTAAACTGCTGGTACTTTGTCGCTTTGTGCCCACAAAATCTACAATTTAATAAGTTTATTTTGACATAATAAAGTAAAATATAAACTTACACTACTTTCACAAAATATTGTGGTCTCAATGTCTTGGGACCTAATTTATTATGGACGCTCTATATTGTCGCTGATATCCTAGAATACTGCTGACGACAAGCATCTACCTATGGGTGGTATTCCTCTTATCAAAGATCTTTGTCCAATATGCATTTGAACAAAGAAATTATCAATGAAACCATTCATGAATTCGTCCTCGTCCAATTTCTCTGATCCAATATTCAATCAAGTCAACTTAGAAAATATGTTAGAAAAAATGTAATTTGAATGCAATAACTGAGTAGATAAGTGCAATTGGACGATGGAATGTATTATAATTATTACTTTTAAGTTATCATTGTTCTCCTGTAAGTGACATTATTGTCTTTTGTGAGAATAAATTTTCTTTAACCACAATATTTGATAAGTGGAATACCACCCTATGTTGCAATCAATGTGCAGTGACTTTTACTAGTAGCGACACGTAACTCTTGCGCTGACCGAAACGTGGGATGCGCAGAAGTCAACAATAAGGTATTTTGGGCATTTGCGCCATACCATGAACATGCGCAGCTATCCCCTCCACGTCACGGTCAGCGCTAGACTTATGTGCCGCTACTTGTACACCACAACATGACAAATTGACTATCCAAAATAGTCATCGTTACAAACTTGCAATGTATTTAATATGCCAGCATGGCAGACACTGATTGTAATAATAAGTGCATAGAGTACAACTGAGTACAACTACACTAGAGATATTTATTTCCATTTTCTTAGTATAGCTTTAAAAAAGTGCCTGGCCTTTAAACTCGATTTATTGTAAGACTAATTCACTAGGTACGTAATTGATTGAAATTTTAACATTAAATTGACATTTAATAATTGATTAGACTCTTTAAATTTTAAAGAATGTCATTACTTTATCACATTTTCCACAAAGTTTTACAAAAAACGACCGTTCGTATCTTTCTTGAAAAAAAAAAATAGATGGCAAATTTCGTAAAGACAATTTTATTGGGTAACACCTTTACCATAGTGATATGAAGCATTTTTATGGTATGATTCATATGCATTTCATTGAATAATTATGCCTCACATTGTCAGGCTTATTTACCATTCCTTATTGCTCGTTTCGCAATTTTATGGCAAAACAACTTTATATTAGATTAATTTTCAAAATAGAAGAAACTCTGTTTTATTTCTAAAGCTGATGAATATATAACCGCCGCCCGGTCTTGTGAAACAGAACAGGCCTTAATAACTTTAATACCTATTCTATATTTTCACTAAATACATTTCTTAAATACTTATAGACAGGAATAATTATACCATACCGCTAAACAGATCACAGAATTGGATTGGGTGTACTGAGTGCGTAGTCTTGCGTTTTCAACTTAAGTACCTACTCGAACGCGATAACGTAAACGCTTGTAGAATTTGTGTAGACGTACTACATCAACGCCATACTAAAACCTCGCCATACTAAAACCTCGCGCTCACGAACGAACGTGAGTATGTAGATAAAACTCAAACTTCGCACTCGGATTAAAGTGAACGGAACTTAATTTCAACTTATTGGAAGTAGAGAAGTTTGTAGCAAGGTAGGATGTGTTGAAATCAAGAAGTTGTCAGTTGTCGTCAGATTTATTATGGAAATGGAATGTCTCGGAAGAACTGGTAAGTATTACTTACTTGTTTAATATTTATCTAAGTAAACACGAAAAACAAAACGTTAATAATTGCTCTAATAATCTACGCAGAAAGCTACAGTAAAGCTATTCAATTACGTGACAATAATTTGTAGCAAAAACTATTTTTACGATTGATAATTCGTCATAATATCGATGTCGTGTATAAGGAACTAATAAATCGGCACAAAACTTAAATAAATATATTTTTTTACAATTGACTACTTAGGTAAGTAAGTATAGCACATTATTTATTTCTAAAATAAAAAAAGATTACCTATTTACATTCGAAATGTTTAGAAGTTACCCAGCAGCTACATCTACGAATATTCATAAGATATGATGAATATATGTTGTAAGTACTTATACTGTAGGTAATATTATATATTCAGTAGTCTTTTTCAATACCGCCGAAATTATAAGCTAGACAAAATATCAGATTAAGTGCAAATGTTCACCGTAAGCAGGGCTACGCAAAAATATTGTTCTATGATCTGGGTCTGGAACTTTACCTTACCTTTTTTTTAATCTCTTCATGTTTGGCCCTCGCATCATAAGAAGTTAGGTACCTAGTTGTGCGCGCAACTTTCGGTGTCGAATTGTCAATTAATAAAAAAAAACGACTAGGTACCTACTATGGTGTTTTTTTAATTAATATCGAACACCAGATAAAGTTGTCTAGGCCGATTAACAATCATTTACTTAAGTATAAATTTAAAAAAGGACCGATTTTACCTATTTATTAAAGGAAAAAAGAAATGGAAATCACTTCTATTTAAGATTGTTTTAAAAATTGTAGTGAAGTTGGTCAATATGCAAATGTTAGGTAGGTAAGTATCTACCTACTATCGCGTTTGCGTTAGAATTGTTTCTCGATCTTATTTCTATCCAACTATTTAAAGTCCAAAAATACACAGATATTATTGAACTCAACTGCACCATTACGATATAGGTACCTATCTATCAAAATTTAACTCAAAGGCGATAGTAAAGTTTGTAACTACCTGCATTTACAAACTTATACATAAGTAGCACTCTGAAACATGAAATTAACTTGAGAAACGACCCTCAATTTTATAAAAATCTTGTCGATATAGTATCTAAAACTTTACATATCCTACTATTATTAAAGCTGTAAAAATTATTTATAATTTTTCTAACTAAAATAAGTCTAGCCAACCTAACAAACTGACCAAAATACCATGTTGTAACAAAAGTAGGTAGTAACTTAGGCTTTAGCAGTTAATAGGAGCGTTTTACCTACCATTAAAACGCATATTGTGTCCGGAGCCTTATTCGAAGCCTAGGTAAACATATTTTGAGAAAGCCCTTTCCGTTTCCGTTCGACATCAATTTTCCTATTGGTCAATTTTACCCACGTGACGTCACTTCCGTAACGTCATCATAAGTCACGTGATACGAGTTCACCTTTTAGCAACGGCGGAGGATTTGTGTCATTGTAGTCTCAAAATCTGAAACACTTGACAACCATTAAGGATAAAATCTACACCAGGCAGGTCTTAGGGCGCTTTTAGTGTCACGCGGATTTGCTCACGCACGCGGGATTGGACCGCATGCGTAGCATCCGCAAAGAACAATTTCATATAGGTATCTATTGTAAAGCGTGATAAACGCACGCGGGACGCGGGGCGCTGTGCGGGGCGTCACCCCGGTGCGGGGTATCCGCATGCGTAAGCGCTGCCTACAACTTCAGTGCCCATTTTAGAGTCGAGCGGGGCGCACGCGCCGTATTGTACTACCGAAATGAAAATCGATACAGAACGAGTAATCATTGAAGTTCATCTGCGGCCCGTTTTGTGGGATAAACGCAATGAATTATACAAAAACAGGGACGCGAGAGAGGCTGCATGGAGAGATATTTTGAAGGAATTGGCACCTAACTACGAAAATTTGAGCGAAGAGGAAAGAAAAGAGGCGGGTATGTGTTTGGTTCATTATTTTATTTATACAAGCATCATTACTTTATTAATATAAGCATAATTATTTAATTCACAAATAACATCAAAAACCTAAAACCTTTTGAGTTTAGTTAATTAATTATATATCGGTGTTGCCAGGAGACTTTTCCTTCATTGATAAAGTAATCTGCAAATATATCTCTGATATTACTTGCCGACGTATTACTACTTTCAGTCTGCTGCCTGGGTAGTGGTCCCGTAAAACCATTTGTGACAAATGTATGGCTGACCTTGTAGCCATCCCGTTTCCTTATGAAATTGTGAAGTACACATGCCGTCTTGACTATTAATTGTGCTAGATCTAACTTGACATTCATGGATCTGTGAAATATTCTAAATTTATTTGACATAATTCCAAAAGTGCATTCTATGTACCTTCTAGCTCTGGACAGACGGTAATTAAATATTTTCTTTTTGTAAGGTAAATTATCACGAGCATAAGGCCGCATCACATGTGATGATAAACCAAATGCCTCGTCTCCCACTATCACGAACGGCAACTTTGCTCTTACACTAGATGGATAAGCTACTTCGGGGCAAATAATAGGCAACTCTTGCGGGTCAGGGATACCCAACGTGTTACTTTCCAGTTTCGTATACAATTGACTCCTTCTAAAGATGGTTGAATCGGCGTTGCTTCCACTGGTACCGACATTAATATATGTAAAATTATAATCAGCATCACACATTGCGAGGAGCACTACAGAATAATATTTCTTATAATTAAAATATAGTGATCCACTGTGCGGCGGCCGAATCACTCTTATATGTTTTCCATCAATAGCACCCAAGCAATTAGGAAAATTTGTATATGTGAGAAATCCCTCTGCGATTTCTTTCCATTTGATCCCATTAAGCTGTGGAATACATTCAGACTTTAGTTCAATCCATATTATGTAACAAACTTGTCTTACTATTTCGCTAATTGTTGCAATTCCAATCACATAGGAATAGTGTAGATCAGTGAATGTATTACCAGTTGCCAAATATCTGAAAACAAAAACAATATATTAATAATATGATAACATAATATATTAATAATGCTGACATCAGACATAAGACAGCATGCACCGCTCGAATTTTACTTCAGAAGAAAAATAAATACCCTTAAGGTGAAAGGGCACGGAAGTAGCTAGCGCTAGAAGTTTTTAATTCGTTTTAACTACAGTACTATAGCTACGTTAGATTTCTATGATTTGCCGAAAATTTTATCATAGGGGGGTATTTATGCAGTTATGATTTCATATGAAAAGTTCGAAGTATAGTTATGTATCTCATATCTGCTAAAAGTGGCCACTTTTAGCAGATTTGAGACACATAACTATGCTGTAAATATTTTATAAGAAATCTTCTCTGTATAAATTAACCCCTATGGTAAAATTTCCGGCAAATGAAAGGAATCTAATAAATATATATAATATAATATAATAAAATATCGTTTATTTCAGGCAATATTTACATTACAAGATGGTAATGTAAACAGAGGCCCATAGATATATACCTTACAGACTAACATACATATTATTTTATATACAAAAACTATTTTAATTATTTCACACGTAATGTCGCCGACGTGTGCACGGTGTCAGCGGGCAGCCGCCCTCGGAACTTCCGAAACACGACACCCTGCGGCCAGAAGTCCTCCTTCATGAAGGTTGACAGATGCAAATAAAGCAAATTTTTGTTAAAACAAATTAAAAACTTACAGCGCTAGTGACTTCCGGAAGTTTTCACCTTAATTTTGATGATGGCAAATTTTACTGTAACAAATAAACAAATTTCCCGATTCAATCCGGTGTTTTTCCAAAAATCCTTAAATGAAGTTCTAATTATTTTTGTAAAAAATGAATTATTTCTATTCAGTAAAATTTGCCATCATCAATATTAAGGGTACTTTTCCTTCAACTGCGGCCTTATTTTTCCACTCTGTATAGGTATATATATATTGCTTGATTTATCTAATGCTTCATGAGACAGTGTAAAGTTGACAACATGTGTGAATTAAGGAGGGCCTTTAATCGAATGCAGTTAAATTTCCAACTAATATCAGATTTGTACACACGGCCACAGATCAAGCTTCCCAAAACCAGTATAAACAGGACTCATGCGTTGTTTATTATCGTAGACGACTCGGCGAGGCCCTAGCAAGTTCCGTTTATTGGTACTGGTTTTGGGTAACTTGATCTGAAACTGTGTGTACTTTTGCCACTTACTTATTATATTTTGTCATTTCAGACAAGAAAATACAACAACGCTGGCGAACAGCAAGGGACACTTACCAGAAAGACAAGATATCTGAAAAAAATCAGCCATCCGGCTCTGGGAGTAAGAAGAAGAAGAAATATTCTTACTATGACATTTTGACTTTCTTAGACAGTACAACGGAAACTGCTGGAGAAGAGTCACTCTGTGAAGAAATGTCTGAACAAAGTAATTTAGAAACACCTAATGAGTCCACGCAACCAGGTACTTCACGTCAAGAAAGTTCTCAACTAACAACACAACGTAATTTAGAAACACGTAATGAGTCCACGCAACCAGATACTTCACGTCAAGAAAGTTCTCACCCAACATCAAAACAAAAACAAGTAAAATCTAAAAAGCAAGCACCATCTGAATTTGAGGCACAGTTATTAGAATGCTTAAAGTCTAATCAACTGGAGCTAGAAAGTGAGGATTTGGCTTTCTTTCAGTCTCTGCAGCCTTCATTAAAAAGATTCACTAGATATCAAAAACTAATGTTCAGAACAAAAGTGTTAAATATAGTTATGGAAATGGAAAGTCAAACACAACCTGCATACTACAGTCCCATACCTACAACAAGTTCTAGTGCTTTTACTGAGCTTGACAGTTTGTCACCGATAAATCAAGATTACCAAACCAATAGTATAATCCAGGATACTTCGAGTCTTAACGACAATGCTATTAGTTCTGCTGCAGTGAATGACAATGAAACTCTTATTTCGACTGAAAGCGGCCTGTTTAATATCACGTCTTATGACGTAATTTATACCCCAGCAACAACATCATCTACAGGCGAAAGTAATGTCAACGCTCAGGATACAAATTTACAAAGAAATGAATGATGTAAAATTTGATTTTTTAATTTATGAATAAAACTCTTTTTATTAAAATGAGTACGATTAACTTTTTTTCTCCAGTTTCTCTCTAATTGTTTGTTTAGTCATATGAGTGCGGTTGTACACACGGCACAGATCAAGTTACTCAAATCCAGTATAAGCGGGACTCCGACGGGTTACCTAAGTATGATAATACGCAAGGCGCGAGTTCCATTTATGCTGGTTTTGGGTAACTTGATCTGTGGCCATGTGTACTTTATCAGATAAAAAAAAGGATTGTGTATGTAGGTTGAACGTACCAATCCCAAACCAATTAAGGACTTTTTTTGACTTTAAATTACTGTCATGTGCAAACCTATAACTTTTATCTATATTATAATAAGTAGCGTGTGATGAAAGGTAGGAATGATTCCACTTTAATGGCGACATTTTATGAGTGAAATAATCTTATTTTATGAAATTTCAACATGAAATTGAATGAAATTATGAACAATGAAATTTCAGAGTACATGACAAAATCTTTTTTTTGCACATGTAAATTTACACATGACAGTAATTTGAAGTCAAAAAACGTTTATCCTACCTGTTCAAATCCCTTTCCACTAAATCATAGCAGGAAATTAAATATTTAAAATTTAAAACTTACCTTAATGTAATAGCGAGCCTCTCAATCGGTTGTATTGTAATCCTTCGTAAACTGCTTTTTTGTAGCTTATTCTCAATTTTACACAACAGTTCATCAAAAGAACGAATGGACATTCGAAAGTAATTTTTAAATTTACGTTCATTATTTTGTAGTTTTCCAAAGTGTGTAACAAACGCCCCAGCAAGAAGCCTATTTTCAAGAAAGGGATCAACATGTACTCTTGTCTTCTTGTTTCGTCGTTTGTAAAGTATGTAAGCGACACATATTCTTCTGACATTGATCATTTTTGAACACGTCTATACCGTTACGCAGCCCGTAGAAAACTGAAACTCATGCTGCGTATGATCCGCAGCGTGAAATTTTACGCATGCGGTCCAATCCCGCGTGCGTGAGCAAATCCGCGTGACACTAAAAGCGCCCTTAAAGCTAGGCTTCGAATAAGGCTCCGGACACAATATGCGTTTTAATGGTAGGTAAAACGCTCCTATTGTGTCCTTTCGCCGTTATTCGAAGCCTAGGTAAACATATTTTGAGACCTTGTTTGTTATCGCCTGGTGAACGAGGACGCCAATGTGACATGTATCAGCAATTATGACATTAATCTTATACCTTTTGACAAATTCGACAGGTACTAGGGGTACAAGAATTAATTGTTTAACTTTATAACTCAACATCACAAATTAATACTGATATCAGAAACATTATGCTATTACTATCAAACATTCAAGTATGTCATACAATAGTACGTAAGTACCTATATAATGAAAATATGAGCACGGACTGAACACGATTGAAAAGAAAATAAAATGTATACTTATGCTCAATCTATCAAACCTTATTCATAAATATGTAAACTATGTTACATAAATCATTTACATATTCTTGAAATATTCAAAAACTGAAAAGAAACAAACATGACATTAACACAACTTGTGCTATCCCTTATATATTTTTGAAGCAAAAACATCTGAAAATCTTTTGGCTAAGTCTCTTCTGATATAACATCGATACAATATGATCTGAAAACACATAATAAAGCAAAATATAAGTACAATATAATAATTGTAAAAACTTTCGGCACAAGAAACCATAAGCACAAGACTCTTATCTTCCCTAACTGTAAAATCATGTTGCTTTAAATTATTATGTTATACCTACTAGTGACACGCTAAACTCCCGAGCACTAGCATTGTTACGAAGCTGACGACTGTTTCTCAGTATATCCTTTACCGCTATAGGGAAATTATTATTCATAGGAAAATAATTTGGGGAATTTTAATATACCACTGTGTAGCCCCAATCTAAGCAAAGCTTGTCCTATGGCCAAGATGCCCAAGTCGTAATTCTTATTCTGTAGGGTGCGAAGCATTAAGTCCACCTAAGTACTGTAATTAGTGCATGAAGAATTAAATAAATAAATAAACATGTATTTTGTAAATACATGGTTGTGTTACATACAAAACACTTCGATCAATTAAACATAATATTATACTTAAAATATCGAACCCACGACGTTATTTTTGGCAGTTATACTGTTGACTCACTACCTACACCAAATTCAAGAGAAAAGACATTATTTAAAGCTCTGTGCTAGAGAAGAGGTCAACTATTGCTATGTTTGTGCAGTGCAAGATGCATTAAAGTTTGATTGCAAAAATTAACGTTAACATTATTCGAATAAATAGGATCGCAGATCGCAGGATGTTATATGTATAACATCCTAAACTACTTGTGCCGGCTTGTCTTACTGGTCTGGCAAAAAGAGCGATCATGTATAAAGGTCAAGTAAATTTCTGAAAATAATGTAAGCACATGCCTTATTTTACAAGATCAAAACAAAAGTAGTTCGTATATTAACTTTAAAGCATCTGCTATTTTGTAACAAATATCCCTTGCATACAAATCGGATTAATGTAACTCTAAAAGATAAATTGCAAAAGATTTGCAATATTTTGTCATAACTTTATCTACTACTTATATCTATCAATCAATCAAATATTGATTTATTCACATAGACATATAATAAGCATGTAGGTACTTATGAATCGTCAATATTTTCCTACCACCCATTCAAGACTTTTTAACTGTAACTTTACATATAAATATAATAATGACAACGAAAATGACTGGTAATGGTCGATAATGACAGTTTCACTTCATATATTTTACCGACACGGTCCCAAGTTGCATTGCAGGACACAATTTTTTATATAGACTGCCATTCTAAAGACGCGTTTCTCTTATTATTAATTACTATCGAACCAATGAAAAACTCCCGTTAATTACTGCCAATTTAGCTACACGGAACATCTTAAATAGTTATATCCAATCTAGCAAAGAAACATGAATATACAAAATTAAAAAATTTCATTGAGTTATGGCTCATTATACCCATCCATTTAGTAAAAATGGGTTAACCGGGCACATTATATAACTTCGTAATGAATACAAACAATTCTAACATAATGAACTAAATATATATATATATATTAAAACTCACCAAAGACATTGTTTATCAGAAACATAAGAGACTTCTTTTCCTCATCAACGAAAAACCGAGCAACTTCTTTTAGTTGCCCTAATGCTTGCCCTAAGGGCATAATTTTGCTATTGTACAAGACAGTGTTCTTGTGGAGCGACTGTCAATCTGAAAACTCATAAATTATTATCAATGATCTGATCTACTAATTTTACATTTGTATGGGTCCGTGTCCTTGCGAAATCAATCTCAGAAACCCATTTTTACTTATTCTTTCCAAAAAATTCATAATTTATCCAATTTTTATGATAATGATTCATTAAAGGTTCATAAAAAGATGTCTTTGTAGACAATATCATTGTTGTAGACCCTGTCAATCTCCAAACTGCATTCATTCTAGCCTGGAAAGGCGTAATTTTTCTATTTTTTAAGACAGTCAAAATCATTTACGTACAAGTACTTTTGACTGAATACATGAATAGTTTATATCATGATAACAAAAGGTTTACATTTTCAACATCATTACATACACAATTACATGAGTTACATGAGCACAGGAAAAATAATATCGGTAACGTTGACTGCTATTGCCCGTTGTAGGTTGATCTGTATTACAGGCAACAAAATATGGTATATATACCTACCTAGTTTTGCCATTTTAAAAGACCGTGATCGTCAGAATTCGTCTCACAATATAAATCTACGGTGCCATGGAGCAGCCTGCCATGTTTATACATGACGATGAGTAAGCATAAACAATTCCTGTATCAGATGACTTCACTCTTCTAGACGGCTAAAATAACTATTGCCTATAAATTTTCTAAAACATTCTACTGATGAAATAAAGTAAAGTAATAATTTATTCGGTGTTCTGCATTAACAATAGGTACACATTTACTTAATCTAAACTAAATTTAGGTATGAAACAGTCGAAAGGGCAGACCCGATCGGCTCGTGCTGTTCCTTACAGCTATGTCAGACTGTCAGGCTCTTTCAGATACGCAAAACGCCAGACACGCATTATCAGAAATCGCAGAATGTCAGATTACACTAAAAGTCAGAATCGCAATATCCCAACTGGCTTTATAGCATAATTACTTTGACTGCATAGCTTCTAGTCAGTAGGTACCTATTATTCGTTAAAATACTAATTATTGCTATCACTGGTGCCCATAGGGAGCCACCGCAGTATTTCAATCAATATACCTATGAACTATTAGTGCCAAGCACAGCTTCCAGCGTGCCTAATACTAGCGGGGCTTGTTCGCATATAAACATGAAAGGTATGTGTAGTCGATATACCTATACCCCCCCCCACCCCTTTTTACTAATATTTATTTGAATATACAGTTTCTACTTTCAATCATAATTATGGCATTGACGGCACTAATAATATCTCGTAATCCAAAAAAAATAAAAAGATTATAATGCTTATTGTCAAAAACATTACACCCTGATACTTGCGTAAGCAGGAAATGCCGCCCGTTACTTGCGTAAGCAGGCTAATTTAATTAATTTTAAAAATAAAAAGATTCATAATGCTTATTGTCAAAAACATTGCACCCTGATACTTGCGTAAGCAGGAAATGCCGCCCGTTACTTGCGTAAGCAGGCTACGTTTTTTTTTTTTTTTTTTTTTTTTTTTATTTTTTTTTTTTTTTTTTTTTTTTTTTAATTGTAACCACAGCTTAAAATCTGCATTGAATATCATATAAAAAATGACAGGGATAATGAATCCAATTACGTATCCATTAATAAAACATTATCGAACCAATGGTAGGGGTGTTCGGGGGGGCTGAGCACCCCATTTTTCAATATCAAATCATTTGCTCCATGCTACATTACACGACCCACATAAACACTCCCTAAAAGGGGCAAGGGTCAACTGTAGAAAGTATTTAGAATAGACTTTTGCAACAACAGTATGTACTTTTAAAATCATTAAATTAAATACACTATTCCCTTTAAAATATTATTTGCCTTGCACTTGTTGGTTAGTCAATACATACATAGCGACGCTTGTTCCCATTTTTAATGCAGGTAGCACTCACATACAGACATGGGAGTAATAAAAGTATAACAGTAATCACACACTATGTGCCGGTATAGATACATGATCAAAAACAAAACGTTGAAACAAAAGCAACTTAACAAAATTAGTGCTATACCACTCGACTATACTGACATTATTTTCGAACTGCAATGATACTTTTCCAATGGACATGATAACCATTAAAGAAAATGTAGGTACTTAAAAATGCTTTCGTAACAATAAATCGCCACAAGAAGTCGGTACAAATTGTAAAATAGGATTTATAAACTAAACAAGAGAAAAGTGTGTCAAGGTCAAGCACGGGCGACGACGGGAGCCGAGACCCACTGTATACTTCCCGATCCTTTCAAAATCCCTAAATCACATTGTATCATTATTAAAAGTAAATCTATTTGACATAAATGATTATGATTATGATATAATCTCTCAGCGCAGATCGCAAAATCTCGCTACTAACTATCACATGAACAGATTTTTCATGGTGAGAAAATCTAAAATTTCTTACTTGCTTGTGGGTAAAAAAATAAAAATCAAAACTTTCACTGACCTGGCGAGGTGTTAAATTACCTCAATTCCTATGTGCCAATAAACCTGATACTCCATCTCGTCGTCCTAAATGCGTTGGATTTCCACGATAGGTACTTTGAAATTAACAGGTGGACCTCGAGCCCGACCCGCCAAGTTTTCGCGCGCTCACTCACAGGCACGCTCTTTTAAAATTCGAACAATATTCATAAATAATAATATTACTTTATCCGAGAAAGTAAAATAAAAGAACCACTCGTTCAAATTTTTAAATTTTTAAATTTCGAACGCTAACAGCGTTTATGACTAGATGTGAACGGTTGCGAAAAATGGACGCCAATGACACAAATCCTCCGCCGTTGCTAAAAGGTGAACTCGTATCACGTGACTTATGATGACGTTACGGAAGTGACGTCACGTGGGTAAAATTGACCAATAGGAAAATTGATGTCGAACGGAAACGGAAAGGGCTTTCTCAAAATATGTTTACCTAGGCTTCGAATAACGGCGAAAGGACACAATAACGATATTTTTTTTTATCCACAACGGGGTAGCACTTATCCTTCGTCACACCTGATGTTAAGAGGTGATAGGCTGAAGGTGGAAGCGCACTGCTCCCGGAATCCTCAATCACCGAGGAACTGGTTATCTTATCTCGAACCCGGGACCTCTGGGTCAGAAATCGGTTGTGTGAACCGCTATTAGACCACAAGAGGTGGTTAAAACTTCCCGAAATTCGTAGTTTTCTCATATACTTTGTCAAATGGGGTAAAAGTTTGAAGTGATGACGGGTTCAGTGTATTTCATTAATCACCTAGTTTAAAACTAGAACGACTGAAAATAAAAATATTAGAAAAGAAACGACCCATCCTCCAAGTAGCTCCGCCGGGAATCGAACCCGGGACCTTTCGGTGAATGCTCTGACCGCTGAGCTACGGAGTCGTTAGAGGAAGCGTCGAATCTTTCTTATACTTGTTACGCGATGTGAGCCAGTAAAAGTTATTTGAACTAGAACTACTTAGGTACCTATGTTTTAGAAACAACGTTTCGTTGAATTGCACAATACAGATAATATCAAAATTAATTATGTATTTATTTTACGCAAAATAATATCTACTTAATTACCTACTTAAGTACTTACATAACTAATTTTTTGGTTTTAAAATAATTTTCAAATTATACTTTAAATAGTTTATATTCGTTATCCCTCGTGTGATATCACCAAACTTTTTACTAAAAAAGCGCAAGTAATTTAAAATATGTTGTCTTTTAATTACATACATCGTAGCTAAGTGTTTAATTTTATTGTTACCTATTTTTATAATTTGCTGTTTTACCACTTTGGTAAAAATTGCAACCGGGCGCAAAGAAATAAGTCCCATGAACTTCCTCCTTTTTTGAAGTCGGGTAAAAATAAATGTTACCTAAAGTTACTTGAGATGTGTATCATGTATCCTGCATTCTTGAACAAAATTGGAGTATTGACTAGTTTTAAATAAGTTTACAGTATCTTGAACAATAGCTAAGTTATTTTAATAAGTTACTGTTTTTTTTTTAATAAGTAACTGCCGGGATTTATATAACAAAGTAAGTAATTACCTACCTAACTCACTAAATAATTTCATACCTTGATTGCAAATATATTTAAAAAAACATGTTTAACTCGCGCAGTTAAAGAAACCATCTGTAAATGGCGGCCAAGCATTAAGTGTAAGCGCGATAGCATGAGTCAGCATGACCCACCCACGTGGTTTACATGCAGCATGACGGTATGTGTGAGCGAGATAGCATGACCAGATGGCCGCCATTTCCATATTGTTTCTTTATCTGCGCGGCTTATAAGATCCTACCTCTGCAACTTAATAAAAAAAAGAACCTTATAGGTTCTCTATGGTTTAAAACTTTTTCAGCAGTAAGAGACGCAATTAAAAACCTATAGGTCCTAGATTGAAAACTCCTTTAGTAGTCTGATAGGCAGTCAGGCGGGTTATACATGCCGAAGACGTTGAGCTCATACAGGCTGGCGAACGTGATGAAGAGGACGTACCACACCATCAGCACTGCACCGTACTTGCGGTCCAGCTTCCAGCCGTTGGCGTGCGTCGCTACCACCAGGAATATCACCGTGGAGAACAGCGATAGGGTGGAGTAGATCAGACCTGGTGATAAAAAGTAGGTAAGTATAAATGAATTATACTACGAAGATAGATAGAAGTATTGTCACGTATAAGCCGCGCGGATAAAGAAACAATATGGAAATGGCGGCCGGTCGGGCATGCTATCTCGCTCACACATACCGTCACAAAACCGGCCAAGTGCGAGTTGGACTAGAGCACGAAGGGTTCCGTACCATCAAAAAAATCACGTTTGTTGTATGGACGCCCCCTATTAATATTTTGTTTTGTAAAGTGAATAAGTATACAAACAAATATTCTGTGAATATTACAAGCGTCTACCTGTTGTCGTTATTAATATCGAGCAATGTCGTCGCGAGCCGCACCTCTTCGCAGCGTTCCGTCTCGTGTCGTGCCTTCTCGCCGTTAAGTGCAGATCGCGGCCGATCCCAGCGTTTTTGTCAGCGCGCGCTGGCAAAGCTGCCAGGCGAATACAATTGTACCCCCCCACTGGGAATCGAACCCGGGAACTCTGGGTCTGATACAGGTAAGTACCTACCACTATCACAAATCACAGAGACTGCTAAAAAATGATGAACGTAGGTAGGTAACTCTGACCCTTGCTGATGACTTTGACGTGGCTGCCCTGCTTGATGATGGTCGTCTGGATGAACCACGGCAGGCCCAGGTACACCAGAATGTCGAACACGTTTGTGAGAGAGACTGCTAAAAATGATGAAAGTAGGTAACTTTTACCCTTGCTGATGACGTTGACGTGGCTGCCCGGCTTGTTGATGGCCGTCTGGATGAACCACAGCAGGCCCAAATACACCAGGATGTCGACCATGTTTGTGACAGAGACTGCTCAAATGCTAAAAATTATGAAAGTAGATAACTCTCACCCTTGCTGATGGCGTTGACGTGGCTGCCCGGCTTGATGATGGCCATCTGGATGAACCATGGCAGGCCCAGGCACACCAGGATGTCGAACACGTTTGTGAGAGAGACTGCTAAAGAATGATGAAAGTTGGTAACTCTCACCCTTGCTGATGATTGACGTGGCTGCCCTGCTTGATGATGGCGGTCTGGATGAACCACGGCAGGCCCAGGCACACCAGGATGTCGACCACGTTTGTGACAGAGACTGCTAAAAATTATGAAAGTAGGTAACTCTCACCCTTGCTGATGACGTTGACGTGACTGCCCGGCTTGATGATGGCCGTCTGGATGAACCACGGCAGGCCCAGGCACACCAGGATGTCGAACACGTTGGAGCCCACGGCGTTCGACACCGCCATGTCGCCGTACCTGGACGGTTTAGTTAGGTCAATAGAATAGAGGCTTCACTCAATTTCACTGATTGTTATGTATGTTTTGCTGCACTTGAGATCACTTAGGAATGTAGCAACATTTTGAAGTTTTGGGTTTGCCCTTGTCTTAAGCCTAAGCGTTGCCTCACACGGGCCACTGAAAAAGGCCGTCACCGACCTATTTTCTGTAGTTTTTATACATTTTATATGAACGCCGACGCCAGCTGTCTGTGGCGGCGTTTGTGGCTCGTCTGCGGGGACTTCTGGCTGAGCCCTTACTTTTAGCAATAGTTCATAGGTAGAAGTCACCCGTGCGCTTCCGGTTTGTTTCTGCGCAAGTTTTGTGCGCTCTCCACATTCGCCCAATTATATTATATTAACATAGTCTAAGAATTTATGTTGACAACTAAGCAAAGCAGCTATGTGTCACAAGGAGGACCTCATACTACGTAGCTTTTTTTTTATTGAATCAGGCGTCACCTGGCGGAAGTCCCTAACCATTGTTAAAAATAAATATATGTAGCTTTCTTCCGCAAATAATCACAAAACGTGCACCTTCACCGATCACACTACTCTACATTTGTTTCGTCCCAACCCGGGGCATCCTCAGGAGATGTTTGACCGTATGCAATCTAGCACCGAATGACATCGGCAGCCTGAAAACACGGACACGGGTAGCTGTCATTCCAGGAGGACCTAAGAATAAACTAGGTAAGATAGATAAGGTTATTATCACTCACCCTTCCTTGATGACGGCGAGCGAGGAGAGAGCATCTGGCACAGACACGCCGGCTGCCACGAATGTCAGGCCCATCAACGTGTCCGGGATACCCAGCGTGTACCCTACACAGACATGATAGAAAAAAAGTATTTAAAATCTTATATTTATTATTGTATCACCAGTGAAGCTTTTTGTTTTATTGTTATCTCTTGTGTTATTATTCAAGATGAGAAACACAACCGTGTTGTGTCACCGCAATAAAGAAATCGATGCAGACTTTGGGGACGGACGCCTTAGTCCATATTAATATTTTAAATGTGAAAGTGTAGGTACCTATTTGTTTGTTTGTCCATCTTTCACGTCAAAACAGAGCAACAGATCGACGTTATTTTTGGTACCTATGGGGATAGTCTGGCTGCTGAAGAGTAACATATGGGCATAGGCTACTTTTATGCTGAAAAAATATCATATTCCTGCGGGATAAAGTCGTGTAGTACACGCGGGAAGGCTAGTACCTAAGTATATGCATAATAACGCTCATCGGCTCAACTAATTCGGCGTGACGATGTCTTCGGCGGGGCATCTATGTGTTCAAACTCTCAATATAGTTTATTGATTCTCTGATATTTAATTAATCGACTTATTTGATTAGATAAGTAAAATACCAGACTTACCAATGATCGTGATCAAAGTAGGAGTAGAAGCAGATCCTGAGCATGGACACGAGGAAGGTGAAGAGGTACCAGCGGCCGATTTGATTAGATAGTAAAACACCAGACTTACCAAGGATCGTGATCATCCACACCATGAAGTAGGAGTAGAAACAGATCCAGAGCATGGACACGAGGAACGTGACGGGGTACCAGCGGCCGATTTGATTAGATAGTAAAACACCAGACTTACCAATGATCGTGATCATCCACACCATGAAGTAGGAGTAGAAACAGATCCAGAGCATGGACACGAGGAACGTGACGGGGTACCAGCGGCCGATTTGATTAGATAGTAAAACACCAGACTTACCAATGATCGTGATCATCCACACCATGAAGTAGGAGTAGAAACAGATCCAGAGCATGGACACGAGGAACGTGACGGGGTACCAGCGGCCGATTTGATTAGATAGTAAAACACCAGACTTACCAATGATCGTGATCATCCACACCATGAAGTAGGAGTAGAAGCAGATCCAGAGCATGGACACGAGGAACGTGACGGGGTACCAGCGGCCGATTTGATTAGATAGTAAAACACCAGACTTACCAATGATCGTGATCATCCACACCATGAAGTAGGAGTAGAAGCAGATCCAGAGCATGGACACGAGGAACGTGACGGGGTACCAGCGGCCGATTTGATTAGATAGTAAAACACCAGACTTACCAATGATCGTGATCATCCACACCATGAAGTAGGAGTAGAAACAGATCCAGAGCATGGACACGAGGAACGTGACGGGGTACCAGCGGCCGATTTGATTAGATAGTAAAACACCAGACTTACCAATGATCGTGATCATCCACACCATGAAGTAGGAGTAGAAGCAGATCCAGAGCATGGACACGAGGAACGTGACGGGGTACCAGCGGCCGATTTGATTAGATAGTAAAACACCAGACTTACCAATGATCGTGATCATCCACACCATGAAGTAGGAGTAGAAGCAGATCCAGAGCATGGACACGAGGAACGTGACGGGGTACCAGCGGCCGATTTGATTAGATAGTAAAACACCAGACTTACCAATGATCGTGATCATCCACACCATGAAGTAGGAGTAGAAGCAGATCCAGAGCATGGACACGAGGAACGTGACGGGGTACCAGCGGCCGATTTGATTAGATAGTAAAACACCAGACTTACCAATGATCGTGATCATCCACACCATGAAGTAGGAGTAGAAACAGATCCAGAGCATGGACACGAGGAACGTGACGGGGTACCAGCGGCCGATTTGATTAGATAGTAAAACACCAGACTTACCAATGATCGTGATCATCCACACCATGAAGTAGGAGTAGAAGCAGATCCAGAGCATGGACACGAGGAACGTGACGGGGTACCAGCGGCCGATTTGATTAGATAGTAAAACACCAGACTTACCAATGATCGTGATCATCCACACCATGAAGTAGGAGTAGAAGCAGATCCAGAGCATGGACACGAGGAACGTGACGGGGTACCAGCGGCCGATTTGATTAGATAGTAAAACACCAGACTTACCAATGATCGTGATCATCCACACCATGAAGTAGGAGTAGAAGCAGATCCAGAGCATGGACACGAGGAACGTGACGGGGTACCAGCGGCCGATTTGATTAGATAGTAAAACACCAGACTTACCAATGATCGTGATCATCCACACCATGAAGTAGGAGTAGAAGCAGATCCAGAGCATGGACACGAGGAACGTGACGGGGTACCAGCGGCCGATTTGATTAGATAGTAAAACACCAGACTTACCAATGATCGTGATCATCCACACCATGAAGTAGGAGTAGAAGCAGATCCAGAGCATGGACACGAGGAACGTGACGGGGTACCAGCGGCCGATTTGATTAGATAGTAAAACACCAGACTTACCAATGATCGTGATCATCCACACCATGAAGTAGGAGTAGAAGCAGATCCAGAGCATGGACACGAGGAACGTGACGGGGTACCAGCGGCCGATTTGATTAGATAGTAAAACACCAGACTTACCAATGATCGTGATCATCCACACCATGAAGTAGGAGTAGAAGCAGATCCAGAGCATGGACACGAGGAACGTGACGGGGTACCAGCGGCCGATTTGATTAGATAGTAAAACACCAGACTTACCAATGATCGTGATCATCCACACCATGAAGTAGGAGTAGAAGCAGATCCAGAGCATGGACACGAGGAACGTGACGGGGTACCAGCGGCCGATTTGATTAGATAGTAAAACACCAGACTTACCAATGATCGTGATCATCCACACCATGAAGTAGGAGTAGAAGCAGATCCAGAGCATGGACACGAGGAACGTGACGGGGTACCAGCGGCCGCGGCAGTCCGGCATGGTGTGCCGGCACGACCAGTGGATGGGGAACGCCACGTACCACCACGCCAGCTGCAGCGGGTCTGCGGACCGGGAACGAGGGTCAACTACGATTTTAAAGCTTCTTTCGCAACATTCCATTTGTTTATTCAATTTTATTTAGGTAGGTTGGTTTAACAATACGTATGAATGTCACTGAAGCTACGCTATCGGTTCGCAAATTCTACGGCAGGAGAACTTATGTAACGAGAAGTACCGGCAAGAAACTCGTCAAAAACTGATCGTAAAGAAAGTGAAAGTAAAAGTCGTCGTAAAGTGGGACGATCTACCCCATATCAAGCTTGAAAGTTTTGTCAACACTTTCAAGCCATACTTAGATATGGGGTAGATCGTGATCTTGTTGATATTTTTTATGAGTTATAGAGATATTGATTTTTGAATCTATTCGTTTCAAGATCGTCACTTTCTGTTACCTACGGTAGGCATCTTACACGTAAGTAGGTATAATAAATGCATGCAGCAGCTAACCAAAAGAGCTGATGACCCTTGAAACGTCTGAACAGATCTTCGCAATAATCTCGATCACGTCAGTTTTCGAACAAAACAAACCGCATCAAAATCGGTCCATTCGTTCAGGAGCTACGATGCCACAGACATACACGTCAAATTTACAACACCCTTCTTTTTCCAGTCACGGATGTAACAGATTTTAATTTTTAATTTTGATTTTGATTTTTATAACACTCCTCTTTTTGCAGTCGGGAGTTAGAAAACAAGAGTAACGTGTAAAAAATTGTAAAAATACTTACTGGCTCCAATTGGTTTGACAAGAGGGTTGACAGCAGTCTCAGGGTTGTACTCCTTAGCTTTGTAGTAAGCGGGCGCCGATGGAGGCTGCAAGAAATTCAACAGCCGTAAAAATATAGAACACCGGGGGAAATAGTTTGTTCGATTTCATTAATGACTAGCCATCCCCAGGCGCCTAAGGACGCTATTCCCAGGACGGTTTTTGGCCGGACGCCGGTATGCCCCGGGCTATCTTTGGTATGTTTGTCTTTGACTGTCAACATCTAAATAATAAGGAGAGCCAGAGGCATCGCCAGGGGGGAGCCTGCTTAGGACGAGCTAGTCACACTGGGCCCTCCACATTGCGACTCCTACAGACGGCGGTGAGAGCAAGTAGTGAGGGGTTTGGTAGGTTTTACCCCCTCCCGACCTCCCATCGAGCCCTTGCTACTAGATGAGGGGTCAGGAAGCGGCTGGGCGAGTCCCATATAATCACCGTCCTCACATCTGCGCGGACGGGGCATGCGTACATAAATGCACTCCCCTCACTATATAAATAAAATAAAAAATAGGAAGGAGCCTACTCCCCTAGAGACTCAAAATTACCTAAAATTCTTAGTTTTCTCCCTCAAATACTTCGTCTCCCATAGTATCAACTATGTCAGTCACTTAAAGAATATAACAAAGTTTACCTGCGGAGGTTGCTGCGGTTGCTGCGGCGACTTCTGCTGCGTGGGGGACAGGGCGGTGGTTTGTTCGGTGGCTTGTGGCTGCGCGCCCCAGCCGTCGTCGCGCCACCCGGCAGCGGGCGCGGCCGCCTGCGGCTGCGCCTGACGAAAATTAAAATTAAATTGATTACCTTAATGAAATCGGAATATAATAAACAGACCGACTTAAATTTACCAAAGTTACCGACTAAAGTACTAGGTTTGGTTGCGGAAAAATAGTTAGATTCACAACCAATTGCGTCATAGCAAATTTTGTTGTAGGACGTAATGAATGCTGATAAAATTCTCGACAAATTTGGTCTTACTACTCTTACTTGTATTACTATGAGCTCCGAAAAACAGTAGATTTTCAAAAACCTGATTTTGGCCCACGCAAATGGCACTCATATTGTTTATAGGCACTATAGGCAGGTATATCACCAAACTAAGCGAAAACCTATGAAACGTAGAAACAAGGTGAAAATGATACTGTTGAGCTCAGTTCAGTCTTGAAAATGGGCCCCTTGTACCCGCGCATGAGTTGGTGTAACCATCACATAGGTACCGGGTTGTCGCCCCACGCCGCGTCGGCGTCCCACGCGCGGGCGGGGTCCCTTGTACCCGCGCCTGTCGGTGTGACCATCACATACCGGGTTGTCGCCCCACGCCGCGTCGGCGTCCCACGCGCGGGCGGGGTCCCTTGTACCCGCGCCTGTCGGTGTGACCATCACATACCGGGTTGTCGCCCCACGCCGCGTCGGCGTCCCACGCGCGGGCGGGGTCCCTTGTACCCGCGCCTGTCGGTGTGACCATCACATACCGGGTTGTCGCCCCACGCCGCGTCGGCGTCCCACGCGCTTACGGGGTCCCTTGTACCCGCGCCTGTCGGTGTGACCATCACATACCGGGTTGTCGCCCCACGCCGCGTCGGCGTCCCACGCGCGGGCGGGGTCCCTTGTACCCGCGCCTGTCGGTGTGACCATCACATACCGGGTTGTCGCCCCACGCCGCGTCGGCGTCCCACGCGCTTACGGGGTCCCTTGTACCCGCGCCTGTCGGTGTGACCATCACATACCGGGTTGTCGCCCCACGCCGCGTCGGCGTCCCACGCGCGGGCGGGGTCCCTTGTACCCGCGCCTGTCGGTGTGACCATCACATACCGGGTTGTCGCCCCACGCCGCGTCGGCGTCCCACGCGCGGGCGGGGTCCCTTGTACCCGCGCCTGTCGGTGTGACCATCATATACCGAGTTGTCGCCCCACGCCGCGTCGGCGTCCCACGCGCGGGCGGGGTCCCTTGTACCCGCGCCTGTCGGTGTGACCATCACATACCGGGTTGTCGCCCCACGCCGCGTCGGCGTCCCACGCGCGGGCGGGGTCCCTTGTACCCGCGCCTGTCGGTGTGACCATCACATACCGGGTTGTCGCCCCACGCCGCGTCGGCGTCCCACGCGCGGGCGGGGTCCCTTGTACCCGCGCCTGTCGGTGTGACCATCACATACCGGGTTGTCGCCCCACGCCGCGTCGGCGTCCCACGCGCGGGCGGGGTCCCATGTACCCGCGCCTGAGAAGGTGGGTCCATCACATACCGGGTTTGGCAGGACCATACCCATTCTGCCACTCCCATTCAGCCAACTGCGCTCATGGGTGAGACAACGAGCTTGTGCTGCACATAATACTCGTTGGGTAGATCTAACAAGCTGTAGACAGTCTAAGACAGCGATGACTGCAGTCTCGACGCGTTTAACCTGCAGGCTGCTCAGCCTTAATCGTCCAGACCTCCGGAAACTTGTACGTACATTTACACCTAACCTTAAACCGACAACTATTTATCATGCATGCGAAAGACAGTCCTCTATGTAATGGATGCCTGGACGCAGAGGAAACAGCCGCCCACGTGATCCTAGAGTGCGTGGTTTGGCCGCACAACGGGCAGAAATCCTCACAGAGGTGAGGTCGCTCCTAGAAGCCTGTGAACGCCCCAGGAGGCTTCTGCGCTACTGGAAGGAGCTAGGATGGCTTGACTTGCCATACCGATGTTATGTTCACGCATAGCGGACCAAATTGAAGTCTAAATGCGGAGAAAAGCAAAAACTACAACTACTACACATACCGGGTTGTCGCCCCACGCGGCGTCGGCGTCCCAGGCGCGGGCGGGGTCCCACACGGGCGCCTGCGCCTGCTCGGCGTTGTACGCCGCGTTGTCGTACGCGCCCTCTGGGTTGTAAGCTGGGGCATCAAACAAAATATGGTTCATTAATTCATCTATCAGGACTACCACTATAACGGTCTGGCCATGAACATGCGCGGCGGCAGCGGCGACGAGCGAATTGCGCATCGGTTGGTGCGTCTCATTGACTTATTTGATTAGATGTCTGTCGCGAGCGCGCAATGATTCCGCAATTCGCTCGTCGCCACCGCGCCGTCGCGCATGTTCGTGACCAGGCCGTAAGGCTGCCCGGGCCTGACCACGTCCACCAAAGCGAACCAGTAAGGATATGTGCTTAATTAAATAACCAATAAAATTTAGTTGTGTTATTTCAAGTCCTCCTCCAACAGCTGAGCATAAATAACGAAATTCTAAGTTTTATAAACGCATATACATCTCCGCTCAGAGTCTAATAGTAGCTGGGTGCATATCTCCACTGAGGCATAGAGGTGCAAAAAGGATGAGATCTCTTTAAATGTTGTTTCCTTAAAACTCTAACAAAATGGTCCTTCGAGCCGGATATTTCGCAACGAAAAGGTACCGATCGATGTCGAGGCAATGAATGATTTGTTCTCATTAATGAAATACCGATACGTGATTGTGAAAAGTACTCACGAGGATTCTGCAGCGGGGTTTCCTTAGTCTGTCCCTCCACTTGCGTGTACTGGCCCTCGACGCCCGGAGCGGTCGCAGGCGGGGCGCCACCCGCACTCCTGTACCCATTAATGATTTTCAAATTGTATTCAAGAAGATTTAAATCGAGCCAGTATACGATCCAACCAATCAAAAAAATCAACCAATTTCACCAAAAGAATCGAAAACCAGGCCATTTTTGGAATTTGGAAATGCAAATAGTTTCCCATCTATATAGACTCTGTATCTAGACTCTGAAGTGAGCATGTTTGTATAAAAATGGCCTAGTGTTTTGATTTTTTTGAATATACCTCATAACATCCAATGTAGGTACAACCCGCTGAAACACCACGAATGTCAGACATGTGTAAATCTTTGCTTGAGTTGGTTTGGGCCAGCTTTACTTAAGCGATGATTCAAATACAAAATAGTCAGTTATAATGTTGATAGCTTCGATCAACAACACCACTAAGTAGACAAGGACCCCCTGGGGCTAGATGAAGCTTAACATCTTCACAAGGTGGATGAGAGCAGCAGATCGTGCTCGGTGGCATGTACTTGCAGAGGATTATGTCTAAAGGGCTCCCACACAAAACTGCGAATTCGCATCGCATTGCAAGAATCTGATGATGCGTGTCAAGTATTTGACAGGCTATTATAGGTTTTTATAAGCTGGCTCATCGCAAATTTTTGCAATTTTGTGCCCTAACAGTGGAGTGATTTACTTGTAAGTGACCAAGGCGGCTTGCTCTTCCCTGGTGGGCAGCTTGAATGGCAGCGGCAGCGTCATGGCCCACCGCTCCAGCGTCGAGTTGAACCACAGCACTTTATGGTACGTAGGACGCCCTGGGGCTAGATTGAGCTAAGATCTTCACAAGGTGGATGAGAGTAGCAGCAGATCGTGCTCGGTGGCATGTACTTGAAGAGGCTTAATATCTAAGGGGCTCCCACACAAAACAGCGAATTACCGCATTGCATTGCAAGAATTCGCGATGCGTGTCAAGTATTTAACAGGCTATTATAGGTTTTTCTAAGCTGGCGCATTGCAAATTATAGCGAAGTGATGCGAATTTGCAGTTTTGTGCCCTAACAGTGGATGGACTCACTTGTAAGTGACCAAGGCGGCTTGCTCCTCCCTGGTGGGCAATTTGAATGGCAGCGGTAGCGTCATGGCCCACCGCTCCAGAGTCGAGTTGAACCACAGCACTTTATGGTACGTAGGACGCCCTGGGGCTAGATTGAGCTAAGACCTTCACAAGATGGATGAGAGTAGCAGCAGATCGTGCTCGGTGGCATGTACTTGAAGAGGCTTATGTCTAAGGGGCTCCCACACAAAACAGCGAATTCACATCGCATTGCAAGAATCTGCGATGCGTGTCAAGTATTTAACAGGCTATTATAGGTTTTTCTAAGCTGGCGCATTGCAAATTATAGCGAAGTGATGCGAATTCGCAGTTTTGTGCCCTAACAGTGGATGGACTCACTTGTAAGTGACCAAGGCGGCTTGCTCCTCCCTGGTGGGCAATTTGAATGGCAGCGGTAGCGTCATGGCCCACCGCTCCAGAGTCGAGTTGAACCACAGCACTTTATGGTACGTAGGACGCCCTGGGGCTAGATTGAGCTAAGACCTTCACAAGATGGATGAGAGTAGCAGCAGATCGTGCTCGGTGGCATGTACTTGAAGAGGCTTATGTCTAAGGGGCTCCCACACAAAACAGCGAATTCACATCGCATTGCAAGAATCTGCGATGCGTGTCAAGTATTAACAGGCTATTAGGTTTTTATAAGCTGCCGTATCGCAAATTTTTGCAGTTTTGTGCCCTAACAGTGGATGGACTCACTTGTAAGTGACCAAGGCGGCTTGCTCTTCTCTGGTGGGCAGCTTGAATGGCAGCGGCAGCGTCATGGCCCACCGCTCTAGAGTCGAGTTGAACCTCAGCGCTACGCAGTACACGCCGTACATTATCAGCATGAATAGGGCTTCGGGCCTGCAGAAATCAAGGAAACGTGGGAGATCGAATCAAAATATTGAAAGAAAGGAATCTATGAAGAAGTTCTCTTTGGCTTTAACAGTCGAGCGACAGTAAAACATATTTTTTGACTAGCATCGACTACGAGCGTTCGCTAGAAAGATCATGAAAATGTTCGTTGCGATGTTTGGCTCCATGCTTTGCTATGTTCGTTGTTCAGTTCGACAAATTTAAAAACGGCGAATGCTCGACGTTCTGTTGGGCAGCCATTAGACGGTCACGCAACCATCAGTCAATTCCATCACTCAAGACTAGCTAACCAATCGGTATAGAGGAACTTCGGGCAGCGTTATGAATGGTTCATTTTGATTGGCTAAAAGAATGGTGAGTGACAGCAAACTGACAGCAAATCTACCGTCTAATGGCTCGCTTACATACATACAAGCGAATTCTATCTCTATCTGTACCTTAACGGCTATAAAAATCTGGTTTAGTAGTTATATTATCTTTACCATGAGACGAATCCGTTGGCAATGGTGCACAGCATGACCAGTATCGAGATGGCGTAGAAGAAGCAGTCGCGGCAGAGCGGCCACCAGTTGAGGTGCGACACGGTGCCGGCGCACAGCGCGCACACGCTGATCACGAACATTATGTTGAACACGGCCGACCCGATCACGCCCGACACGCCTAAGGATGACAAAAGAACATCAGACACATACACTTCACTACCCTTACCACCGGTTGCACCAAGTTTTTTTTACATTATACTTTTACTTTTACAGGGTTTATGGTTTAAAAATGTATGGGATTTGACAGTTTTGACAGCAAAATTCGGTTACTTTTTACGAATTCGTAAAATGAATATTTTGGTGCAACCGGCTGTTAGTACGAGTTTGGCAACTGTATTCGTAATCGAAAACTATCGCTCTATCTCTTTCATGTCCTTTGCCTCCTTTACCGACATGAGCAGTTCATCCGATAGTTATCGTAAACGTTGACAGTTAAAATCAACTCATACTACACAGCACCTGACTCTTCTGACATACTGTGCTGAGCGCGCAAGCCTAGCCGTCACCCCGTCAAACGTTGTTTAAAACGTAGCTACTTATATAGGAATATAAAGTAACCACATAGCTTAGCGTGTTGAAGTATTTCTGTATGGCGTTAATCATTAGTTAATACCATCGAGGCAATGGCCCCTGCTCTTAAAACCAGTGGCATCCCGCGAGGCAACAACCTGCTGGCTATAGATGTATGGATAAAATCCGAAGGGTAGGTAACTTAATCGGCTCACTACTCGGCTGCTACACAGCAAGCCAAACAAATTGTGGATGGAAGGCATAAGAACTCACAACAATGAGAAGATGGACCGAAGCTACTTCCTGAGCTTCTGTAATTGCGGTTGAGAGACCACCTGTATTGCATGATTAGGTTCTGTTGTCAACTTGTTTGTATTTACCTATGTCATCTTGCGCGCAGAACACTCCTATGACGACGGTGGCCAGCTCCGGCGCCGAGCTGCCGGCCGCCATAAAGGTGGCACCGGCTACGTCGGGTGCCAACTGAAGCTCTGGCGACAAAATGATTACATTAGTTTGTACAGCAATTGACAGTCATAACGACACATAGATAATCTAAGTTGTTGCGACTCATAAGAGAAAATATAGCGTAGGCTTTTTTTCTAAAATATACGAAAGGATGGTGGGCAACAAAATACACCCAGCTCCGCCAACCATTTAATTAGTGTGACTCAAAACACCAACCATAAATGAACATTTTATAGTATGACACCTTTACAAAACATCCTAGAGGTCATGAGATAAAACTGTGTAAGTAAAAACCAAATAAAATGGGCAAAATACTTAGACCCAGCTCCGCCAGCCATTTGATAAGTGTGACTCAAAATACCAGCCAAAAATGAACATTTTATCATATGACACCTTTACAAAATATCTCAGAGGTTATAGGTACACATTATGCTTGTTTCAATAATGCTCAGTATTATACTTTAAATAAATATAGAACCCCGGGACGGAATCTGATGTACATTGCCATATAGAAACATAGATCTATTATCAACAAAATAAGCGTATTATAAGCTCTGGCGAAAATGGGTGTGCCGTCCATATATTTTTGCCCTTTATTAAAAAATCTACTGTGTTGTGTTGCAGAATGGACCTCATATGTTTAAATAGAATCGCAATCGAAATCTAATAGCCTCGCAAGTAGATTTTTGGACGGGACTTAAACCTTAGATATTCGGGTCCGGTGCCCTCCCAATTGAGCTAGCGAGAGACTTAAATAGAAATGAAGCTCGATGATTGGGATCTCAAAGAAATAGTTGAAAGTAGTTTTGCTGCCGTACTGCGTCAGATTCATAAGTTCACAGATCGAGGCTGAAGACGATGTACTCGTCACACACGATGGCGAGCCCGATGAAGGTGAACATATGGCGTCCAGGATGTGGATGATCAAACCAACGTGCTTGCTCGTATACTGGCCCATCAGCGGCTGTGGAAACTGGGCGAAAGCGAAACATCTTGCGTTCTGGTGCATCATTGGCTGTGGGAGCTTTGCGAGTACGAGACATGATAATGACTATACCTTCACAGATCCTATCGAGACTAGACACGAAGTACACGTCACACACGATGGCGAGCCCGATGAAGGTGAACGTGGTGACCAGGATGTGGATGAATAAACCAACGTGCTTGCTCGCATACTGGCCCATAAGTGGCTGTGGAAACTGGGCGAGAGCGAGACAGGGTGCGTACTGGCGCATCATTGGCTATGGGAACTGTGCGACAACGAGACAATAATGACTATACCTTCACAGATCCTATCGAGGCTGGAAACGAAGTACACGTCACACACGATGGCGAGCCCGATGAAGGTGAACGTGGTGACCAGGATGTGGATGAATAAACCAACGTGCTTGCTCGCATACTGGCCCATAAGTGGCTGTGGAAACTGGGCGAGAGCGAGACAGGGTGCGTACTGGCGCATCATTGGCTATGGGAGCTGTGCGACAACGAGACAATAATGACTATACCTTCACAGATCCTATCGAGGCTGGAAACGAAGTACACGTCACACACGATGGCGAGCCCGATGAAGGTGAACACGGCGACCAGGATGTGGATGACCAGCCCGCCATGCTTGCGCGCGTACTGGCCCATCAGCGGTTGCGGGAACTGTGCGAGAACGAGACATCATCGTCATCATCATCATCAGCTATAATAAGTTCCCACTGCTGGGGCACAGGCTTTCTTTATGGATGGATAAGGAGATAAGGACATAATGCATACACGATCATAATTAAGAATATTAAGATACAAAGGTATGTAAGTAATGTAATATAACAATGAGATAAAAAGGCCCTTAACGACTTTCTTCTCGTATCAAAGTCTCCAGCCGTAGGATTTGCGAATCGTTGACGCAGCTTCTTTGGCGTTCACAAGGGTTTGTAGCTTAGACTGAATAATTAATGATATTTAGTTCCAATTCAATTCTGAGCAGTCTGTTGGTGACTTTATACGAAGTCAGGCATACGAATAAAAGACGCTGCTTTCTATTGGCTAAATCTATCAGACGTAAAGGTGTGCAGAGAATTAATGTTACGTCTACCTACCACCCTACAGATACCTCGATAGCTGACTGAAACACTTAGTACAATTCTAAGAATGTCAACTGAACTCCTGTTTCTTATTTCAATCGGTAGTGTAAAGTATGTGTTACCATCTTTTTACATGCACATTATCAAATCAAATTAAATCATTTTTTTTATTCAATTATGAATATGAACAACACTTATGAACGTCAAAGAAGTTACGCCATCGGTTCGCAAATCCTACGGTGGGAGACCTTGCGAGAAGAAGACTTTAAATCCAATCCACCTATACCAATTTATTGTTGGCGGTTGGGTTTTGAATTCCAAAGTTATAAGCACATACATATTACTCTTTCAATGGCATTGGATCTAACGATAGGTACTTATTTCCAGATTTTCTCAACCTCACTCAATTTATCTCTCAATAATGTTTCTTGTGTTGTGTTTGTGTGACTGTGAATCTGATTAACTATATAAAAATAAGAAGTTACCTGTTCAATGGCTGGCGGATTGCAGTCGAGTCGTAGTGGGTGAACTGTTGGTACTAACGACCTCGCAGCTTGTTTCTCTTTCTCTCTCAGCTTCTTTGTTTCTTCATCCTATGGTGAAAGAAGTGAAGTAAAAATGAGACATACCTAGCTGTTTTAGAGTGCGTAAATTTTTTGTTTTAAAGTTATCGTAAAAGATTAGTTTTCGATTTCGACCGCACGTAGACTTATCATCGCGCACTCTATTCGAGACATAGCAACAATGCAAGCATTCTTTACATTAAGATATCACATTCTATAATGAGCTAATTAATCAAATATTTTAATTTGTACGTTTCTACTCTCTTTACTTCACCCCCTCTAATGTAAATTTTGTCCTCTACTTCTGTTATATTTATTTTTAATAAAATAACTTCTAATTACCTACCTACCTACTTGTAATTTATACGGTTACTGGACATACCTATTTACCTTCTTTTTAATAAAAAAGTATACCTACCTCTAACATGGCGAATTCAAGAATAACATTGAAGAGTTTTCTTAAACAGTAAATTTCTTCAAAAACCTGGATGAAAAAAAAAACTTATAAAGAAGATAAGATTGTTTAGTAACATTGACTACTTACCTAGTTGACAAAAATAGCCTTTCGATCAACAATAGTACTAGATGAAGGCTCACGAACTAAATGAAAACTTTATATGGACAGACTGACTTTTTTTAAACGGAGAAAAAAGGTTACGTATGTTACGATCTTACATTATAAATGACAGGAAGCGTTCCAAGTTTGAAATAACTTAGTATTATTGACACTGTCAAAATAATCTACTTATAATAAAATTATAATCTCAAGTGAGCGTATATAACGCTCGCCATACCTGTCACTCCAACTATGAATCTAGAACTAGGTGTTATTGTTGATCGAAGCCTTAGCCTTTGAAATATTGAAATTAAAATTTTTGATAAGCCACAAACAGTGTTGATTAAAGTTAGGCATCAAGTAAGAGAAGAGAATGAAGCATTTTTTATTGTTCATCCAAGGACGTTGAATGCTCTCGCAACACCCTTGGATTCATGGGACTAAGAAAAAGCTTATTACCGGGTCTACAACCACTAGCAATAATATGTTATTAACAACATAGGATTACCTATGTCATATTATAATATGGCAGAGTATAGTTTGATTCGGAACACTTCATTGTGACAAAGTTCTATGTTGTTACATGTTATTGCTCGGAACTGTACATTACCTACACCCGGCAATAAACTTCTTGGTCCCATTAAATACCAATAAATCTCATAGTTAATCCAAGGGCGTGGAGTGTAGAGTTAACGTTATAGAAGCAAGGTAGATTAAGCTACTCGCAATACAAAATAAACGGTCAGCATCGTCAGAATGGACTGTCGACTGTCAGTAGTATGAAACAGTTTTTAGTTCCAAAAATGACCACCACGTCAGATAAGTTTGTAGGACTCTACCGTGTCATTATACCGTTTACTCTAACCGAGTGCAGAAGGCTTAAGGGATAAAGATATAGGTAGTAATTGTAAGACATACTCGTAATTATCTATACTAATATTTTAAAGAGGAAAGATTAGATTGTTTGTTTACATCGAATAGGCTCCAAAACTACTGGACCGATTAAGAAAATTCTTTCACCATTAGAAAGCTACATTCTTCCCGAGTGACAGGCTATATTTTATCCCGATATTCCCACGGGAACGGGTACTACGCGGGTGAAACTGCGAGGATCCGCTAGTGGAATATAATTTCCGGAAACCTCAGTGGTTGAGGATTTCGGTGAGGACTAGTTTGCTTCCACCTTCAGCTTTGTCACCACTTAACATCAGGTGTGATGAAGGCTAAGTTCTAACCCGTTGTGGATAAAAAAAAATGAAATAGGTTGAAATGGAAAGTTACCTCTTCGTACCCAGCGTCCTTCATCTTCTTCTTGTCATCCTCCTCCTCTTCTTCGATGTCCGATTCCGTGGACCTCTCCTCTCCTTCGTCTGGACTTTTGTCCGTTGGTTTTGGACTCGATGCGACGCTTTCAGGCTTCGTTTCACCTGCAATAGGTTTTATTGAGGTTGAAATACTGCTCTCATAGTTTTATTACTTTCGTTATGTTTAGATTACGTGTCCTCTATTACTTCTGAAGCTTAAAATAGTTATTTGACTAATTAAAACTCGGATCAGTATAACTAAACACAGGTCAACTAAGGTTAGATCTATTTGGTGAAATTGGATAAGCTTACGAGCTCTCATCTAAATAACGAACGAACAAACTCATGTTAAAAGTCAATTCGAATCGTACTTAAGTCGAGTTGAATTTGGACTTAGATTATACTCGGTCAAAATTAGGATCTATTAGGTTGATCTCGGATAAAACTTCAATGTAGGCCAGCACGGATACCTACTGGGATCACCATGAACTGGTGAAGACTGTCTCAGCAGTGAAGACTATATTTCTATATCTTTGGCGAATGTCTTTATCAGTATGGGGAGTATCACGGAGTTTTCAAGCCTGGGTCCGTCTTAAACAGGAGCTTTTTATACATACTTTTGACTCTCGCAACCAGAACCTACTTCTGAATACATCTACGGTCTCAGACCATTATGCGGAAGCACCACTCAAAATCCTCTGCAGTGGTTAAGCCCTTACCTGTGAATAGTCAGTGCTTTGTCACGAGTAGTGGGGCTCTTCTCTAGCGTCTCCAAGTCTGCTTTCTTCGCAACCCAGAAGCTTTATAAACATACCTTTGGTTCCTTCTGCTTTTAAGATAATTTCATGGAGTACTGAAGCTACTCTTATAAACCTTTGACAGACCATTTTGCAGAAGAATCACTGAAAATCCTCTGCAGGGGTTAACTTAAGACCTTACTTTTGACTAGTTCCTCCTTAGTGTCAGGAGTCGTGGGGTTCTTCTCCGGTGTTTCCAGGTTTGCAAGCGGCTCGGACGCGTTTGACAAGGTAAACACGGCTTGCAACACCAAGTACGCGATGAAGAAGACCGACTCAGTCAGCTAGAAGCTACTTCTACAAACCTTCGACAGACCATTTTGCTGAAGAATCACTGAAAATCCTCTGCAGCAGATAACTTAAGACCTTACTTTTGACTAGTTCCTCCTTAGTGTCAGGAGTGGTGGGGTTCTTCTTCGGTGGTTCCAGGTATGCAAGAGGCTCAGACGCGTTTGACGAGGTGAACACGGCTTGCAGCACCGAGTACGCAATGAAGAACACCGATACAGACAGCCTGAAGCTACTCTTACAAACCTTTGATAGATCATTTGGCTGAAGAATCACTGAAAATACTCTGCAGCAGTTAACTAAAGACTTACTTTTGACTAGTTCCTCCTTAGTCGTGGGCCACACTGGAGCGGCGCGTCTTGCGTCCGCGTTGAGCGGGAGAAACAAATATATTGAGACGGACGGGAGGGGCCACACTGGCGCGTCCGGCGGTTGGCGCGACCGGCGGAGGGAATAGTACGTGTTCGCGCGTCCTGCGGATCCGGCGCGGTCGCTCCAGTGTGGCCCACGACTTAAGTGTCAGGGGTGGTGGGGTTCTTCTCCGGTGGTTCCAGGTCTGCAAGAGGCTCAGACGCGTTTGACGAGGTGAACACGGCTTGCAGCACCGAGTACGCGATGAAGAACACCGATACAGACAGCTTGAAGCTACTCTTGCAAACTTTTGACAGACCATTTTGCAGAAGAATCACTGAAAATCCTCTGCAGAAGTTAACTTAAGTCCTTATTTTTGACTAGTTCCTCCTTAGTGTCGGGAGTAGTATGGTTCTTATCCGGTGGGTCTAGGTCTGCAAGAGGCTCGGACGCATTTGACGAGGTGAACACGGCTTGCAGCACCGAGTACGCGATGAAGAACACCGACACAGTCTGCTAGAAGTTACTTGTACAAACCTTTGACAGACCATTTTACAGAAGAAATACTGAAAATCCTCTGCAGAAGTTAACTTAAGTCCTTATTTTTTACTAGTTCCTCCTTAGTGTCAGGGGTGGTGGGGTTCTTCTCCGGTGGTTCCAGGTCTGCAAGAGGCTCGGACGCGTTTGACGAGGTGAACACGGCTTGCAACACCGAGTACGCGATGAAGAACACCGATACAGACAGCTTGAAGCTACTCTTGCAAACTTTTGACAGACCATTTTGCTGAAGAATCACTGAAACTCCTCTGCAGGAGTTAGCTTAAGACTTACTTTTGACTAGTTCCTCCTTAGTGTCAGGAGTGGTGGGGTTCTTCTCTGGTGGTTCCAGGTCTGCAAAAGGTACTGCAAATCCTCTGCAGGAGTTAACTTAAGACTAACTTTTGACTAGTTCCTCCTTAGTGTCAGGGGTGGTGGGGTTCTTCTCCGGTGGTTCCAGGTCTGCAAGAGGCTCTGACGCATTTGAAGAGGTGAACACGGCTTGCAGCACCGAGTACGCGATGAAGAACACCGATACAGACAGCTTGAAGCTACTCTAACAAACCGTTGACAGACCATTTTGCAGAAGAAATACTGAAGATACTCTGCAGGAGTTAACTTAGGACCTTACTTTTGACTAGTTCCTCCTTAGTGTCAGGGGTGGTGGGGCTCTTCTCCGGTGGTTCCAGGTCTGCAAGAGGCTCGGACGCGTTTGACGAGGTGAACACGGCTTGCAGCACCGAGTACGCGATGAAGAAGACTGACACCGTCAGCCAGCGGTGACGCCGCGGGCGACGCATCCTCTGAAATACAAATATAGTCAAAATTGCATTAAAATTGTTATTGATAAGAACTACTCAATTTGACAACTATTTTAGGACCTCCGTGGCCTGGTGGTGTACGCACCGGTTTCAAAGTGCCACTACCTCTAGAGGTCCTGGGTTCGATCCTCGGTCGGGTAAATGTTGAAAACGAACTTTTCAATATTTCCTCGGGTCTGGGTGTATATATATTGGACACGTTCACATACATTGTTCCAATACCAAGGTATTAGCTTATGCACTATTATTATGGAAATTGGAAACAACGACGGGTATTACCACATACACCCAGACCCGACGAAATATTGAAAAGTTCATTTTCAATATTTAGGTACCCGACCGGGGATCGAACCCAGGACCTTTAGAGATAGCGGCACCTTAAAAACCGGTGCGTACACCACTCGGCCACGAAGGTAGTCAATTATGTTTATTATTTCATTATGGCGTGTAAGCATCTTTCACCGAATAAACACTATGTTAAGATCCTCGATGCTTACGAGGACAGCTCATGGCTGTATTTGAAGTTGCTACAATCCACCAATCCGCATTCAAGATTCAAGATTCAAATTTATTTATTTAAGAAAAATGGAAAATAAAGTATTTAGAAAAAATCGACCCGTCTCACAACCTGCTCCGATGGGACTCGAACCCACGACCTTTCGCTATCCGGGCGACTGCTCTGCACCGCGACTGCACCGGATAGCGAAAGGTCGTGGGTTCGAGTCCCATCGGAGCAGGTTGTGAGACGGGTCGATTTTTTCTAAATACTTTATTTTCCATTTTTCTATGATAAAAATTGCATTGTAAATGCAAATAAGTAAAACTTTAAATAACTTATTTATTTAATTTAGATTGTTATTTGCAATACTTGTGAACGTCATAGAAGCTACGCCATCGGTTCGCAAACCCTACAGTGGGAGACCTTGGAGAAGAACCGGCAAGAAACTCCAAGGGTTGTTTTTTTCTCCCTGTTTTATTTCATACAGAGTCGTCAAATTGAATCAAAAAAACCACATCAAAAAAGTAAGAAATAATTCCTCACCAAATAAATAACGTAAGTACTTTGAAGTCGGGCGTGAAACATGTACAATTTTTTGTTGTTTTTGTTAAAACCCGCCCGACTTCAAAGTACTTACGTTATTTATTTGGTGAGGAATTATTTCTTACTTTTTTAAAGTGGTTTTTTTGAAGGCGGTTTTATTTTTTTATAAAAATAATTTTTATTTCACTCTTTTTAGTGCATCGTGCAGGCAATTTACGTGTTTTCTGGTAAATAGGTATGTGATCAAACTGAAAACCTTTTTCGAAGTCGGTTAAAATACCTTGAGGTATCCCCTTTTTAACAAAACAAGAATCATCTAAATCGGTTTATAAACAAAGGAGTTATGCCTAAAGATACGTATTAATTTCACATAAAGTGGTAACGAAAACTACAGTATTTTCAAGGTTTCCTCAAAACTACTGAACCGATTTCAAAATTTCAAAAAATGGGACCAACTTGGAAACCAACCTGATGTAATAACGTTTGAACCATTTCAATCGGTTCAGCCGTCTTCGAGTAATCGGTGGCATACACAAAAAAAAAAAAACACATACAGACGAATAGAGAACCTCCTCCTTTTTGATTTAGAAGTCGGTTAAAAATGACCTTAACATGGTATGACTAAGGTCAGTTTCCATCACAATTACACAATGGGTTATGATAAATACAGTTAAGTATAGGCGAACTAATGATCATAGCGGTGAACAATTTTCAATTACTTAGGAACTCTACTTAAAGCTTTAATATTAGTTAAGACAAAAGACAATTCTACTATATAGTGCAAGTTGCGCCATACATGTTTCAAATGTAATTCTTAATAAAATGAATAAAAACAAAAGAAAACACATTTCAAGGCAAGCAGATAAAAGCAGACCCATTCCCACTGGCAGCACCCGTTCACGAGCATGACGCATGAACCAGCCATCGCTTCGCTCAACCATATTTTAGGGAACGTAACGACCGGCACCGGCCTCACACGCCACCACTGCAGATTTATTGGGCCACGAGATGGGTCATGACGTCATGACCCACAGAGGTCAGTGGTCATGACCACTTTAGAGGACTGGGAATCCCGGGACCTCTGGGTCTGAAATCGGTGGTGTGAACCACTAGACCACAGAGGCGGTTATTGATAGTGTAAAAAACACTAAAATTATAAATTAAATTATAATTAAATTGCGATAGAAATTTATACGAGTTGACTAGAGACTTATGCTTTGGTTGATTGTTAAAATTTTTATATCATCAACTCCCGTAATTATTTTACCTGTGTAAAGTCAATAAAACGATTTATTTTTAATACTTATTAGAATCATTAAAATGTTACTGGGTTTTTAATAATAAAATTCTGAAATACCTACGTAGGCATATTTTTTGGACGTAGGGGATATTTCGAACTACGATGGGGTAATTCCGAAGTAATTGAAAAATTATTTTTATAAAAAAATAAAACCGCCTTCTAAAAACCACATCAAAAAAGAAAGAAATAATTCCTCACCAAATAAATAACGTAAGTACTTTGAAGTCGGGCGTGAAACATGTACAATGTTTTGTTGTTTTTGTTAAAACCCGCCCGACTTCAAAGTACTTACGTTATTTATTTGGTGAGGAATTATTTCTTACTTTTTTGATGTGGTTTTTTAGAAGGCGGTTTTATTTTTTTATAAAAATAATTTTTATTTCACTCTTTTTAGTGCATCGTGCAGGCAATTTACGTGTTTTCTGGTAAAAAGGTATGTGATCAAACTCAAAACCTCCTTTTTCGAAGTCGGTTAAAATACCTTGAGGTATCCCCTTTCCATCAAAACAAGAATCATCTAAATCGGTTTATAAACAAAGGAGTTATGCCTAAAGATACGTATTAAATTCACATAAAGTGGTAACGAAAACGACAGTATTTTCAAGATTTCGTGAAAACTACTGAACCAATTTCGAAATTTCAAAAAATGGGACCAACTTGGAAACCAACCTGATGTAATAACGTTTGAACCATTTCAATCGGTTCAGCCGTCTTCGAGTAATCGGTGGACATACAAAAAAAAAAAAACATACATACAGACGAATAGAGAACCTTCTCCTTTTTGATTTAGAAGTCGGTTAAAAATCTATATTTTTTTACTTTGACCGACGGTTTTAATTTCTTTTTCAGTCGTAATACCACTCACACAAAATACCATTAATTTTGTTAAAGGTACCTATCGCTAATCTTTTTCTTGTAACACTTAGTTCAATAAGGCAAAACAAAATCCTAAGGCTACCTGGGCGCTCATTAAAGAGTTGGGCAATCTCAATCAGTCACGCACCTCAGCCATTCAACTACTTTCATCCTCAAGTGACCCTTATACTGCAGTAAATAAAGTAAATCACTATTTCGCTAATGATGGGCAAAATTTAGCAGCTAATATTCCACGTCAAAATCCAGCTGCTATTTCAATTGATCATCCACCCCTGAATTCCATGTCCTTGCTGGCCACTGACTGTAGCGAGATAGATAACATAATAACAGGTCTAAATAGCACCACTGCAACTGGATGGGATGGTATTCCAACTTCAATCATCAAACCTGCTAAACTAACACTACTTCCTGTACTTGAACACGTTTTTAACCTGTGTCTCATTTCTGGTATTTTTCCATCCGCGTTGAAGAAAGCTATCGTGCACCCTATATTTAAGAATGGGGACAGGTGCAGTGTCATTAATTACAGACCAATTTCGTTTCTAACTGTGCTGTCTAAGATCTTGGAAAGGATTCTTAATAAAAGGCTTACCGACTTCCTCGATACGAATAACATCATTGCTCAAAATCAGTTTGGTTTCAGGAAAGGAAAATCTACCGAAGATGCAATCTTACATTTTACCGAATCCGCTGTAAGAAGTCTTGAATCTAAACATAAGACAGTTGACCTGTTTTTGGATCTCTCAAAGGCCTTTGACACTGTATCTGTACCCATCTTAATTGATAAACTATCATGGATTGGTATTCGAGGTGTTGTTTTGGATATCTTTAAAAGCTACCTCAGTGGTCGTTCTCAGTGTGTTACAATAGACAATGTCACTAGCCAAGATGCAAGCATTTGCTGCGGTGTCCCGCAGGGGAGTGTGCTGGGACCTACTTTATTCAATATCTACATTAACGACCTTTGTAAACTGGCACTCCCAAACTGCAACGTTACAGTCTAGGCAGATGACACAGCTATGCTCATCTATGGCAAAGATTGGGATACGGTCTTGGTTAGGGCTGAGCATGCACTAAAGGAGGTTACGAAATGGCTATCCTTGAACCTTCTCACCCTTAACTTAGACAAAACGAAATTTGTGACTTTTTCAGCATCTGCCTCTTCGTTACCACCATCGTCTTTTACCATCCGAGCTCATAAAGTTCAAGAGGAACTATGCTCCGATTGCAACTGTTTGCCAATTTCAATGGCACCCCATATTAAATATTTAGGCGTATGGGTTGATGCTCACATATCCTGGAAGGAACATGTTAAAACCACTGTTGCCAGGTTCAGAAAACTTATATACATATTCAAAAACCTTAGGAACAGTATTGACATTGAAACACTGAAATCTATTTACTTCGCTTTAGGACAGTCACTTATATCGTACTGCATTTCAATTTGGGGCTGCTCGGGTAAAACTCAGCTTTTGCGTGTGGAAAGGGCTCAACGAGCTGTCTTAAAAACAATAACTTTTAAACCTAGCATCTTTCCTACGACCGAGTTGTACACGTTAACTAATGTTCTAGCTGTTAGAAAGATTTATATACTTCAAGTATCCTTACGCAAGCACAGGCAGACGCCTTATGATAGCACTGCTGTCTCAAGTAATAGACGTAGAACTCCTCCAGTTTGTAAGACAACTCACTATAGGTTATCCTTAACGAGACGTCACTTTTACATTATGGGTCCTTTATAATAAAATCAACAATATATTAAACATATATCCCCTAACAATTCGTGAATGTAAGCTAAGGGTTACTGCGTGGCTACAACACCTGACTTACTCTGATACAGAGGAATTTCTTAGTTTAATACTATAATAATATCTTTTACTTTTACTAATAAAATTATGTACACACTTAAACGCACATACACACACACAAATACACACACACACACACGCACGCACATACTTACACACAATCTATAAGTACTTAAGATGGTTTTACTGTATCAAATAGTATTTTTGTTAAATTAAGTTAAATTATTTACCATTCCGTTAGAGTGAATGCTTTATTGGACCGCGTGGAGTTGGGCGCTAATGTCTGCGACGCAGTGTATACTATAGCGGGCGTTAGCGAACATTGTATAAATTGTACTCTTTGTTTTTATACCAATAAAGTTTTTTATTTATTTATTTATTTATTATTTATTTACTTTTATTTCGGATTTACCCCAGGCAAAAGTTTGTGGTTCTCAACATGACAGTTAAGTTTAAAGGGTAAGAAAATTCGTGTGCATGAAAGCTAAGCGAAACAAAGCGAACTAACGAGCAATATCTAGATTCGTTAATAGGCGCAGATTCCAGCGGGATTCCTTTCAAAACGTAACGGGGTTATTCCGAATGTTTTGTTTATCGGAATTACCCCCTAGGGGCAATTCCAAAAAATAAATAAAACTACAGCTATTACATTCTCGTCCTCTTAAACACTCAGAAAAAACAATAATCTGTCATGAAAATCAACACAAACCAAGACAACTTACCAGAATCCTGAGATAACTTTGTTGGGGTTATTACGAAGCAACAAAAATGTCGCAAAAGACACTTGTTCGGCGAAAATTGAGACTGTTCACGTGCTGTTGGCATTATAGGCTCGTGGCAACTGATGTGACTAGCGCAATGAAGATGGCTACTGGTTTAATGTAGCCATTAAGGAAATATCGCTAGCATTTGCTAGATTTTTTGAATTATCGGAATAAACCCACATTCGGAATTACCCCAATGCACCCTATACCTGTGAACGAATACTGAGGAAGCATCAAATACGAGTACGGAATACGATTAACGTGATTGACATACAATTACATTTACATGTTGTGTTTCTTCGAAACACGCAAGTCGTAGCAGTTTTATAAAACAAATCAACACACACAAATAAGAAACACAAACACGAAATCAGATCGAATGACAAGTGAGAAGACAGAATCTGACAGAATCTACATTATTTGATTACTCTTTGGATATGCCAGATGAATGAGTTTTTTTAATTGACCAAGGACAAACTTGCTCAGCCTAACCTTAGTGATTAGACGATCAATCTGGCGTCAGTTCAATCTGTAACCTTGGATTGACGACAATACGTGATCCATTTCAATCTGGCGTCAATCAACATCCTACAAGATCAAACTGGCATCAATCTGAATCAAGGTCACGGCGGAACCACAGTAGCTATACACCTACCAAATTGATCATCTATAAGCGCGACAAGCATATCTGTTCCGGTGTTAATCTTTGGAACTAAAACATTTTGATACGACAGTCTATTGCAAGTGGCTCCTCTGTCACACACGTCACAACTGTCACAGGAACAGAGAGGAATATCCATGAAGCTCGACTTAATACTCTGAGGCATCTCTGAGGTAAGTCGAGCTTCATGGGAATATCCTACTTCCTACTTATACTTATTACGAGCATAAATGTGAAAGTTTAGATGTTTGGATATTTGAATGTTTGGATGTTTGTTACTCAATCACGCCAAAACGGCGGAAGGGATTTGGCTGTAATTTGGGACACAGATACTTTGTAGCCTGGAGAGGAACATAGCCTACTTTTTATCCCGGAAAAATATCACAGTCCCGCGGGATAGCATCGTGTAGTCTACGCGGGCGAAGCCGCGGGCGGAAAGCTAGTGGGACTATAATGGTCACTGAAAATATGCGAAACGAACGTCTTCCGTTCACAAATGCGATATTATTTGTATTTAAATTTATAATTCGCAAGCAACTGGTAATTTTAAAACATTTTATTTATTGAGTAACATTCTGTTCAGTTGGATGGGCTATAATATCTTGACCCTCTTTTATCGGCAGTAAAGTCTGTCCTCCAATAGAAAGTACTTACTCTTGTAATAAAACTGCACTTTACGCACTTTCCAAGGATATAAATACCTCAGTATACATATAAATCGTGACCCTAATAAACCTTCAGATTTATCGATTGGAAAGTTAATTGAGTAATGATTGTTAGTAAAATATAGATCCTTAAAAATATAGACCCTTCGGCGGTTCCCACACTGCACCGCACACCGCTCCGGTTTGTGGTAGTGCGCTTCTTAACTATGGCTGTAGAATCTTGATGTGCATACAAAACCCGCAGTGTATGACAAATCACGCCGCATCTCCGTCCGGTAGTGCGGAAACCGGAGGCAGTGTGGGATCCGCCTTCAATCAACAATAGTACTAGATGAAGGCTTACGAACTTTTTATGGTTGAGAAAAAAGGTTTATAATGTACGATCTTATGTCATAAATGACAGGAACTACTTATAAATATACGCTCAAGTGGCTCAGCTCAGTGGGCGCATATTTTCTCAGCTGTGTTTGTCACTCCAACTATGTATCTAGACCTAGGTGTTATTCTTGATCGAAGTGCGGTCCTCTTTTCAGTATTACATCCTGAAGATTAGATAAATAATAATAGAGTAAGAAGGTGTTATTGTTGATCGAAGGCAAGAGCCCGTGAATGCTAGACCTTGGTAATTTTAATAGCTGACAGTTTCTCAGCGCAGGCTTCCAACACGGGTTCAAAGAAACGATAGGCAACTATGAAGTTTGGGCATCGTGGCTTTGGCAGGTATCAGGTAGCAAAGGTGTTTAATAATACCACCCAACTTTCACCAAATTTAATAAAAGTTGGGTACCTATATTTAAAATTATTTTTTTTGAAATCTTGACTGCTTTCAATATTATAAAAAAAAAAAATTACATATACTTACTTATTTTATTATCGACGATTGCTTGGTTTAAACCTTGACTAATTGATCGTTGAAAAGTCTGACAAGCCAAGACTCAAAAAACATTGTATATGTCTATACGATCAGTCGACATACTCGCATAAAACGAGTATGTAAACCCAGAATATTTATATAATGTTATTGAGAGTATCTATGACGGTTTGTACGGTGAGGTGGTGGAGTCCCAATTTGTATGGGATTCGGGAGATGTCCTTTGCTATCATGAACTAATTACAGCCTGTATTAAGGTAATCGAATATAATGATTTATGCCTTTTATATTTGACACTGAATTAAGTGTAAACGTAACCAATCAATATTTTAAGTCCCACAAAAAATTTAAACAATAATGGGTTTCTCTTTAGCGCGATGGCCAAAAAACGTGAGAACTTAAAACCACGAATCCAATACATTCTAATTAATAATTGTGAAACTTAAAGAAATAAATGAAACGCGTTATGATCCATAACAAAAAACATGAAATAATTTCATATGTCGGGTTTCTATAATCTACGAATCGTAGAAACGACTACGACGTAGACTACGCTACGACTTTCCGTATGTACAATAGTAGATTGTACAACAAGTGCATAAAACGTACTATTTTACCCGAGACATATATATCCACCCGAGCCGTAGGCGAGGGTTGATAGTCAAGTCAAGGGTAAAATGGGTTTTATGTAAGAGTTATACACTCTGCTTTTCACTTCGAATGTGAGGAAAATAAATAACAATATTGCCAAAACGAAAAAAGAAAGACTTCGCCATATTGGCGGGAAGATTTTCTTTTTTTTTATACGTGGCAGTGGCAGCACAGTGACTTTAGCATAGATCGTAGTCCATAATGCTCTTGAAATACTTATTTCTTAGAAAACTCATTAATTTTGCCTAGTTTTATTAATTTAGTAATTTATCATGGATTATGTACAAAATTGAAGAAATAACAAGTCTAATTTACGAAGTTTAATTGCGTGTGTGACTGTTTACCTAACGACCTTTGTCTTAGAGTCTGAGACTTAGACGAAGATTTTACTTTATGCACTAGAGCATAAAAAGCGATTTTATGCAGCCTATACCCAACATAAACACGAACTTTACGAGCATGAGAAGTGAAAAGGTACTTTGTGGCTACGACTTCACCGCCGCCGCACTATGGGAACCCTTTTCATCTCATAAATCTATAACTTCCGTGTTTATGATGAAATCCACGTAATTTTTTTCCTGCTAATTTTAAGACAGATTTGAATCGTATTCATAAAAATAAAATAACAGCTATTCAGCTATAGTTTGAGGTATGAAACATGCATCCCCGCAGACTTTTGTAAAAAGTATTTATGAGATGGCTCTCTTAGGAGTATTCCCATAGTGCGCCGCCGGATTTCGAGCATTGCTATTGCGACCGATCGATGACGAATATCATTTAATAGCTATATATGTATATATATAGCTAAGTAAAACAATATATATAGCTAAGTAAAACAATATATATAGCTAAGTAAAACACTTTCGTAAGCAAAACGATCGTTAATTTATAAAATAATAATAAAATGTTTATTAGATGCAGATATAAAAAATCCATACATGTTTGATAGCAATATAACTTATACTTTAATAGCAGAGAACAATAATTGTTAATTACTAACAAAAATCCGGGCATATAACTTAACTTTGTGGCTTGTTGTATTGTTGGAATTGCTTTGAGAACCGTCTCCCCTGAGGGGACTTAAGCTCATTTATACTGAGTTGAGGGCTTCACATCGGGAATCCTAGAGCACAACTTGATCGCGGAGGAAAGGATGAAAAGAAATCTTTATTTTATGTTGCAATTGCAACCGTGGTGATATGCTTTGGTAAACAATATAATAATAATAACGTGATTACTGATTATCTATCAATAATAATTAATATAAAGCGAGTATAAATTCACAATACTGAAAATCTTTTATCTTTCACTCTAAAGACATCCATCCGATATTAAGCGGTATTTTTAAATCTTTACAAATAAATAAAATTGGAGTGTCTGTTTGTAATATTAAAATAATCGCTTTTTACTACATGCATATGATTATATATACGGTACATATACCAAAATATTTTTTTTTTCAATTTTTGTCTGTCTGTCTGTCTGTTTGTTCCGGCTAATCTCTGAAACGGCTGGACCGATTTTGACGGGACTTTCACTGGCACGTAGCTGATGTAATAAGAAATAACTTATGATACTTTTTATCCCGATATTCCCTCGGGAACGGGAACCACGCGGGTGAAACGGGCGGCCGCTAGTAATTTAATAATATCGTAGGTACTATGAATTGTGTTGCTTAACAAAAAAAAAACACTTAATCAATAATAAATACAATTTGATTTCGACCACAAGTGTAGCGCGTTCAATACACATAGATACTTGACGCGTACTCTATAATTTTCCCGCGCTTTTCCGACTCGCCGAAGGATATACACAAATTCCCGACTTATTCTCCACTCGAGCAGTGAAGTGCGCGCTCGTGGAAGCAAGGCAAATCACATTCCAAATATTGTGGCCCTTTGCAGATTTATTGTCGGGCTTTCCAGTGAAATACTTTTTATTATATTTCTGTGAATGTCTTGAAGAAAACAATGTTACAATTCTTGTAGGTAAACGAAAATAAATTACTTACGAAAATTCTGTAAAATATGTTTAATTAATTGCATAAATGTTTTATATTGAAACCTTGACATACATAATAAGAAAGCTTTAATTTATGAAAAAAAATGTAATTGGTAAAAAGAATTGTAATAAAATTTTGTTCAACGATTTTGATCTAAAGCCATCTCACAGCTGTATTCCGTATAATAAATCGACTAAAGACTAAAGACATTAATCAATGATTCAAACACAGATTAATGTGAATCCAGATAGACAGACAGCATCGTATAATTGTATCTAATGAAAAAAAAATCATAAAATGGACCTCTTTGAGGTTGGTGCCCTTTTCTGGCATTTTCATGGTCATGGCAGGCACCGACCTCAAAAAGGTAGGTATTTATTTCTTTTCAGTTGACAAGTACTTTTTGAAGTAGGTACTTTAGGTTTAATCTTTTTAAATTATTTTTTAATTTTTAGTGTAGATTGTAGGTATGTATACCATAAGATACTCCAAAAACTACTGAACCGATTTTTAAAAACTTGGACCATTCCCTAAGTTGGAATACACCTGTTTTAAATCAAAAAGAATCATCTCGATATGACTTTTCGTTTTCGAGAAATTCGTGGCCAAGCATACAAAGATACACTTACAAAATTTTGCATATGTGCTTGGAAGCCTAAATGTAACCCTATACTCAAATATTACCCAATTTCAACAATAGGTATCACATACATACAGGTGAAACTGATAACCTCCTTCTTTTTTGAAGTTGGTTAAAAACACTACCACCCACGGTACGTTAGTCGTGTAACGTTTCATGAAATTTCCGGTTATAGCTAACCGACGAAGCAAACATTCGCCCATTCATCAAATGCACCAGTTCCCGACAATCTTCATCCTTCACTACCAACATGACAACATTAACTTAACGTACTAACGCCACAGATAGACGACCTACCTCACCCTCCTTTGCTTGCTCTCTCCGGCACACGTTTCGGAACTAGCGCAACCTTCCGCGGCTCAACTCAAACCGGTCGCGCTACACACACACAAACAAGTGTTCGCTCCGATCAATACGTTGGATGTTCGGACAAACTTGCGAGGGTGTCCTCAGGGGAAAATAAACCTTATTGACTTTAATAAAGGTTGAAAAGGTACAAAAGCCTCAAGAGCCGAACATTTCCTCCTCAGGGCACTTGAAAATTTGAGATTAATTTCCTTATAACGGTGTGCCAGCATCTGATAGGTGATTCCATTCGGGGGCCGATCCGTCGATTTGATGTTTAAAAGGAAATAAGAGATTGTTTTTATTTCGGATGCTTCCGAGCTGGTTTGGTCAATCGATGCGACAAAGTTATTTTATATACTTGCTGTTAAAACAAACTTTACAAAGTATTTTTCACCACTCCAGCTCGAAAAGGGCGCTTTTGGCGCCTAAAATCTCGCAGCAAAATCGATTTTTGCTGCGAGCGTGAGGCAAAGTGCTTTTTTAATTTCTTACACTAACTTTTGAAATAATTAAGAAAAAAGAAATAGAGTGACAAGGATGAGACTTTTAAAATTAATATGAGCAAAAAGGATAGATAGATAGCTTTATGTCGATGGACATGAAATATAAAGCTTAAAAAAGAAATACACGGATACCAAAGGTTCGAAATAAAGAGTATGGACGAAATGAGGTCGCATGCATGATATAAATATAAAATAAGAAAAATTAATGAATACTAATAACAAATTATATAAATACGATTGTACTACTATTGCTTTTTATTAAACACGCAATATTTAAAATAAATAATAAGAAGTGAACATTATATCGCTTACTAATATCATGTTTGGTTTTCAAAAAATTACATGCAGTGCAGTTTTTGAACGCAATGCAAACAGTTACCTTCAACTTGCATAATTGCACCAATTTCACTCTTAATTATTAATTTTGATGTTTTCTTTATTGTTTGTTGCCTTCAATGTTGTTTTTCTGACCTGTAACATTTTTCTCGCTGGTAGAGGTGAAAAGTTGTATGTTTAACACGAGAGCAAAATTTTCTGATGTCTCGTGCCTTTAAATCACTCACTGTGCTCAGTAGTCTATATTTGAATCACTCGCTACGCTCGTGATTCAATTTTAGACTACTTCGCTAGTTCGTGATTTAAATTAGGCACTCGCAGCGAAAAAAGATTTTGCTCTCTTGTATAACAAATAACTATTGTAGAATATTAGCTGCGCCCTGGGGCTTCGGTCCCGTGGAATTTTGGGATTGTTGACTCTTAACAAAATTCTGCACTTTAAAGCAAAATAATTCACAAACGGATGCCTCAATCAAAAAACTATTTTCACAAACCCGCAATAGTTTTGAAATTGCTATCCAACGACCCCCACACTATAGGGTATACAAGAAAAAAAATACATCCCCACTTCACGTGTAGAGGAGATAACCGAAAAAAATATATTTTTAAAATATTTTTGATTCATATGTTTAAGGTACACGGAAGGTTCATATGGAGGGAGAGAAAAAACATAAAAATTGCGTGGAAAATAGTGAAAACAACACTTTTCTCTTCCCATACAAACCAGCTGACGTAAATATAAATCAATGGTATTTTATGTCATAACGGAGCAACGGATCGACGTGATTATAGGTATGGGGATAGTTTGGGAGATGGAGAGTGACATAGGCTACTTTTTATCCCGGAAAAACAACACATTCGCGCGGGATAACGTCGTGTTGGCCACGCAGACGAAGCCGCGGGCGGAAGACTGGTACACAATAAAAATCATATAAAAATTGATCAAGCCCGGAGTCCGATAATAAACTATGTAACACGAGAATTACGAGATTTTTATATATTAGTTAGATGATTTTTAGCTCAGAGGGCCGAGTGTAATTTGGAAATACGCATAGGGACTATCGCGATTGAGTTTAATTTTGAGCGATAAATTGTATCTAATTATCAAAAAATAAGATCTAGAATAGAATTTTTAACGCAAACGCGATAGTAACGTCTGCTCATTAACAAACTTCTTTTTTACCGCAACGGTGTTGCACTTAGCCTTCATCACACTCGATGTTAAGTGGTGATAAGGCTGAAGGTGGAAGCGCACTCCCGAAATCCTCATTATCTCTAACTGCCGGAACATAACAGAATTATGCTGAAAACATTATTGTTATGGCGTCAGACTTAGATAAGATGGTGGTAGCTAGCCAGGCGGACTAAGAACAAGTCCTACTTCTGGGTCTGAAATCAGTGGTGTGAACCACTAGACCAGAGGCGGTTAAAAACAAACTTACACTCGGGGTACAGATTTATTAGTAATTTTATTTTTTTATGTTAGCTTTATTGGCTATATCTTAATATCTGATGGGTTTTAGGTATAACAATAAAACCTACTAACCCTCTGTAGAAGGTAAAAGATTCGAGTCTCAAGAAAAAGCAGAACGCTACTATCGCGTGCACGTTAAGAATTCTCTTCTAGATCTTATTTCTTTACTAGTTATTACGATCAAACTCAAACGAGTAAGCTAAGTAAGAGCTGCCCAAATCTAAAACAAACGCTACAGAAATGTTTACACATTGACAACCTTACACTCAGCCCTCAGCCTAAAACAGCCCCTAACGTTGTTTGTTTCTAGTATTTAAGTTTAAACTTAATAACACTTCACTCATCTCTTAGTATAAACACTCATGTCTCACACCTCTAATGATGTACCACTTGCATGAAAAGTAATTAAAATGCCGTCTGCGCCCCGCAATAAAGCCGTACTCTACGTGATGTGCAAGATAATAGCCTTGTCAGGGGAAAATGAACGTTATTTTCTTATCCACAAAGTGTTCAAGTTATTCTTAAACTTGACTGAAGCCTGAAAAAAGCGGTGAAAAAGATTCAGCATTTCATTTATAATCGGAATAGTTCGAGCACGTAGGTTTGTCTGTTTTAGGGAAATGAACTTTTTTAACAGACTAGGACCCTTTGGTTCCTTCTAAATAAAAAGTTATGATATATATGTATTTACGTAACGTATAAATTGTAATTTTGATTTATTGAGACTAAATAAAAGTACTACAGTATCGTGATGTGGTATCGTGCTCCTTAGGAAACACTTCAAATCTCAACAAAATCTAGCCTACTATAATAAGAAGTATTTCCAAGTAAGTATATTATTACGGTAATAGTAGTACGGTGCCACGCAGGTGAAAGCGCGGGCAACAGCTAGTTGTTATTATAAACAAGCAATCCCTCACCACTCTGTCTACGAGATTTCCGACATTTTAGCAATATTATTTAAAAAAATCCTTAATAAAGTTTTACACCCTTTTCCCGACGAGACCTTAACTCAGTTGTTACTGGAACTAAGTATTATATCAGCGAACAAACACAACAAAAAAAAAATATGACCACTTCTACTATGTTTGAACCGAGGGTAATTTTGATGAATTTTTGATCTATAAAACGATCGGTCGCTGTAAATGAGTTATGACTTGAGAATTTTGATGCCCTTTCTTAGTGCTCTCTAAAAAAATAAAAGGAAGCCTTGTATAACATTTTCTGTGTCATAATAAAATAAAGTTTAGTGCAAAATGTCAAGTTTCTGCTAGCAATTTCGACTTCACATTAAGTTTTTGTCTCTCTTCATCCCTTCAAGGGTTGGAATCTTTACAATTTACCTTCATTGCTTCCTTTTAGTTCAATTTCCAGGTCACTAATGTCAATATCTATACAATATTATAAAGAGGAAAGATTTTTATGTATGTAATGAATGAATTCAAAAACTGCATTATCCCTGATTAACATAGGCAATATTTTATCCCGATATTCCCACGGGAACGGGTCAATGTTTATTTTTCATTGTTATTGTAACCTTTTCTCCTACGATAGTATACAAAGCAAGCGAACAAACAAGAAGGGCCGAAAGAAACATAAAGAAAACAAAAGCTTTGATAGGATCAACTATACATAGAAACAACTTCTTAGTCAAATTATTCTTGCTTATTTGCGTTCACAATGAAATTTTTATTATTTTAATTAAAATTATTACAAAAAATCAACCCGTCTCACATCACAACTAGCTTTGATGGGACTCGAAACCCATTTTTTCTAGATCTCCATTTTAATATTTTCGATAGCAACTAACATAATTAAGTTCTCAAACACTATGAGCATTATAAATAACAATAACTTACACAGTCAATGTGATATTTCCTATCTTGTGAAACAAAGCAAGGAAATTCCGACAGTAACGCCTTTTTAAAATTTCAAACTTCAAAAACTACTTTTTGCTGAACTAATAAAAATACTTCGAGGTAGAAATGAAGAGCAGATCAGAATCTGTAAACTATAAATCTTCATCATCAGCCATTTCACGTCCCCACTGCTGGGACACTGGCCTTCCTTATGGATGGATAAGACTATACATACATGATACATTAGTATCACGGTCAAGTTACAGGCTTATGTTTGTTTGTCTGTGTAGGGAACAGAAGGGATTCCCCGGAATCATAGTATCAATGCCCTTTCGAGTGTTTTACTTAGTACAGAATTTTATATTAGCAAATATAACATAGGTAAATACTAGTCAAAATAACTAGCGACGTAAATATTTATAATGTACAGCTTTCCGCCCGCGGCTTCGCCCGGGTTGACTACACGACGTTGACGGAATGTGATATATTTCCGGGATATATAGATTTTGAGAATAGAATCCGTTGTTCCATTTTGACGTGAAAGGCGGACAAACAAATAAACCAAGAAACACATTTTCATATTTATAATATTAGTTAGTATGGATGTCCTACCTCTCACGATAGGGAGACATTCAGGCGCCTTACTTGCCACTAACCTAAATCCGTTCAGACTACATAAATTGCGTAAGAGACATGGAATGGAGAGAATAAAGATTTTTCCAGGCTATGTAGACGTAGACTGACAAACGACAAACTAGTCTAGTTTCGCAAGCAGTAGACATTAAATAGATGAAATAGCTAAAGGAGATTGACTGCTTTACGTAATTTTGTTGGCTGAAGTTAGCTAAAATGATTATTTTTCAATAAGAAATGATTTATTTTATCCACACACCTTTAGTTTTACTAAAGTGGTTGGGAACAACCATAAGTTTTTTGCTTTTGTCAAGCGGTCCCGTTTTTAATATTAATTTTTAAGTAAGAGACATACTTACAAGTTATAAAATGACATACTGTGACTTTATCCTTATCGTAATGTTATCAATGCGACGAGTAAGTACGTACAAAATCGCAAAATCGTAATAAGATCTTCTTTTACTTTTTCAAAGGTAACTAAAAAGACTTTACTTTACTTTACTATCCTACCCATACTTTAGAGATAGAGATATATTGGACATGGAAATAGTGTGATATTTATTTTATTTTGTGTTGCGCAAATTTTAAGTGATCCCTAAAGGCCCCCCCAGACTAGGCCCTGTCAGTTGGCTACATTCGGCCACACACTCTCAGTTTTACATACAAACCGAATATCATGGTCGATTAAACTGACAGGTCGTGGCCTGCTGGCGGACTGACAGTCTGTGGGGCCCTTAAGCCGGCCTAGCATGAGCGGCTTTATCACGCGATATGATATGGTACGGCATATGCCGTCTTGCTTACACCTTAGTGGGGTAAGCAAGACAACTGCCGTACCATATCATATCGCGCGATATAAGCCGCTCATGCTAGGCCGGAAGGAGCCTGTTATATCTACCACCACTTGTATTATTAAAGGCTGATTTACATTGATCCAGTAGCTCGATTACTGGATTGGCACTGGATCAATGTAGGTAAACATGGTTCAATCCAGTACATCAGCGTCCAGTAAAACATGTTTACATTGATCCAGTGCCAATCCAGCGCCGCAATCCAGTGACACTGGATCGATCTACTGGATCAATGTAAATCTGGCTTAAGAAGTAATTTCATTTAATTAGTTTCATAGATTGCATACCCGAAATAGTTACCAATCTATACATATAAAACTCTAAATTGATTGACCGATTCACTGATTCATTCATTGTTGGCATATGCATAGAGCCCTAACGGCTGAAGGTAGAGACACCATTTTTAGAGGGTAGATACCTTTCATGATTTAGATGAGCATTAAGAAAGGATTTTGGAAAATTCTCATTATACAGGGTGCTACAAGGTGTTTCAGTATGTTAAGGAATTTCCATTTAGGTTGAAGGTAGAGACACCATTTTTGGAGGGTAGATAGCTTTCATTCATAGTGCATGTTAATTGATAGTAAAAACCAAGCGAACAAAGACTCTGACCCACTATGTCAGAAGATAAGTGAGCATGGAACAAAAAAATAAGGTTTACTGATAAATAAATACCATTGATACTTATAATATACCATTCAAAATAAACGCACAACTATCTTAATCACGCGAAATAATCGCGGGCAAAAGCTAGTAACCATAATAAAGATTAAAGATAACTACGAATTTTCCTACCACAATCGAAGCTAATCCACCGTGGTAAACCTTTTAGTCAATAAGCATCATAGTTAAAGTAATAACTGAAGCAAAGGTTATTGTTGCCGTTTAGCTATATTTACCCTGTCCGATTAGAGAAGACCCACAACGGTGAAAGGTCATGTCAAGTGAGCAGTAACTCATCGGCTAGTATTAGGCAGTATCGGGTTACGGTCACTGTGATGTTAATACTTGGCTTGTTTACCGTAGTAAAAGCTCAAAAAGCAAAAAGAGCGGTGACATTTTGTCACCGAGTATTAGGCTGGTAGCTAATACCTACATATCGAGTTATGGTCACTGTGATTTTGAAGATTTACTGCATTTATGGATGTTTGATCTACCGAGTTACGATCACTGTGATACGTGACAGGAGAGTGTGGATGAAAGAGCCAGGTTTTGAAAGAGCCGAACTCGATTTGACGCATTTCTTGCTGCTTCCCAAATATCGATTCTACTCCTCAAATACCAAAACCTGGCTCTTTCATCTACACTCTCCTCTACTATGGTTAGAGCTTAAGTTGAGGTAAGAAGTCCAAATAGCCATCGACTTCGATGATTCCCCTAATGCGGTGTTTAATCACTTATGTTTTCCTATAAACTTGTGAACATTCCATTTGCGCCGGGGTTTCTTATTGAACATTCTAGATTTTATGTTTTAACATCATACAGGCAGTGATGTATCAATCTAGCATTTATATTTCATTAGAATTAAATGACAGATGAGGGTAAAAATCCATCTCGTATTTTAGACTATAAAGGAACACGTAAGAACATCTTTTTTATAAGATACTAGCTGACCCAGCGCGACTTCGTTCCCGTGGCCCTACCCCCTACTCCACCCTACCCTACCCCACCCGTACCCTACCCTACCCTTACCCTACCCTACCCCTACCCTACCCCTACCCTACCCCTACCCTACTCCTACCCTACCCCTACCTACCCCTACCCTACCCCTACCTTCCCCTACCCTACCCTACCCTACCCTACCACTACCCTACCCTACCCTACCCCTACTCTACCCCTACCCTACTTCTACTCTACCCCTACTTACCCCTCCTTCCCCTATTTTCTCACAGCTAAAACCTACCTTGGACTTCCACGAATATTTCAAGACCAAAATTAGCCAAATCGGTCCAGCCGTTCACGCGTGATGCCGTGACCAAGGGAAATACGGATTCATTTTTATATATATAGATAAAAGAAACTTACTTTTTTCAGCGAACAGGTGGGAAGTGAACCAGGACCTAGATCGATATTATTACCTGGTTACCACCAAAACCAGTGCCCTAACCACTCGACCACAGACTCCAACCAACAGAACAGCAGGGTTAAACAGACATTTGCCTTCAATCCCTGGAGCCCATTAAAAACCAACTGCAAATACCTCCCGGTGCGTGCCCCAAGCCGCCATGGCGGGCTTAGAACCCATCGGAGCTTTATTTATTTATATTTTACGTGGCGCATTCTTTAAATGTAGAAAAGAGGGTCTGATTTAAAACTTCGATATCAAATTAAAACATTGACGTATCAAACTTAAATTAAATTTCATTGGAATTTCTCAAGTCTAGAATATTAACATATACAATACTATCTTGATCACTCAAGTTTGAAAAAAAAGGTAAGATGTTTGGATGAATGTTGCTCAATCACGCCTCAATAACGTCGTGTAGTCCACGCTGGCGAAGCCGAGTGCAGGAAGCTAGTTAAAATTAAAACCAAGCAGATAAAGATGATATTTTTATCATAAAAACTATAACTATTATGTAATAAACCAATGTAATATAAAAGTTTGATAATAAAACGACTCTTTACGAGTTCGTCTACATGACTACGAAGACCGTAGTCGTCCGTAGCAGCGACTACGGCGTCTACGAAGCCCTTCAAATACTTTCATCGTCGCCTCAAAAATCGTCGCTATTGAAATTTAATAAAAACTAATATAAAGATGAAAGAAAAATGTTTGTATGGATGTGCGAAATTGTACTTTTAAACTTTTACGATTAGTTATGTCAAAGTCACTGGTTTTAGCTCAAAGAGCCCAATCAAACAAAAAAAGTAATTTAGAAAATTAAACAAACTTCAAAAAGTACCTATTAACTGAAAGGGAAAAATAATATTTTTAAAGTCCTTACCTACTTTTTTGAGGTCGATGCCTCTTTTTGGGGGTTCGCACCCAAAGGACAAAAACGGGACCCCTATTACTAAGACTCCCTGTCCGTCTGTCTGTCTGTCTGTCTGTCTGTCACCAGGCTGCATCTCATGAACCGTGATAGATAGACGGTTGAAATTTTTTCAGATGATGTATTTCTGTTGCCGCTATAACAACAAATACTAAAAACAGAATAAAATAAATATTAAAGTGGGGCTCTCATACAACAAACGTGATGTTTTTTGCCGTTTTTTGCTCGCTATTAATAACGGTACCAGGTAGAGCCGTCGAGCCACGTGAGTAGGGGTTACATATGCGTTGCCAGCCACGCCGCCGCAACGCAGTGTTGGGGCCTCGCCCTAAGTTGGATGGAATACAACTTATTTAAAATGAATTTAAATCAAAAAGAATTATCTCGATACGACTTTTAGTTTTCGAAAAATTCATGAAAATACATACATACATACCGACGAAATAGGGTATTTTACTGTTGTTGAAATGTAGATATTGAATGATGACGTTAAAAAATATTGCAATTAAGAATACCAAATGTGAAAAAATAATTTGAATCTGTTTTATAATAAAAGAGTCATAGTCTGTTTGATTTTGACTATAGCTGTCTCTTTCTAAAACGAAATCTTCTATGGCGTGACTATGACGCTACTAACCCACTGACGTCACTAAGATCCTGTCCTGTCCTTGTCTAATTATAAAGTTTGAAGTCCTATATCTTTGAAAATATTCAAGATAATTCAAAATGAAAACTTGTTTTGTGTAGCTAATATTTCGAAAAACATTTTAAAGAAATAAAAAAAAATCAGTAAAATACCGTATTGTAACCCACGTGCATGGAAACGCTATACTCAATTATTATCCAATTCCAACTACCTATACCTATATCACATATTACCTATATACATACAGGTCCAACTGATTACCTCCTTTTTTTGAAGTTAGTCGGTAGTAAAAATATTGTTACCATTTCCTTTGCAGTCACTTGAAAGGTGCATTTACGGAAACAGAAGCTTCTGAACCGAATTTGACGAATTATAAGCATAGACCTTGGAGAAGGAAATAAACTTTTTTTGTGGCGAAAAGGTGTAAAAGGTATAAAAAAAATATAAGCTTCTTGTGATGTATTAGAGTCAGCGCGGCGCGTAGTCGCCATTAAATAGAAAAAAGTTATTATATTGGTTTTGTTTAAGTGATCCCTCCACCTGTAGGTATAGGGAATTATATAAACGCGGCCATAGTGCGAACAAACCAAGGAGGATGCAATAGTTAGACCTTGATGGTACGTCTTCAATTCGACAGCAAGGAGTCGAAAGGAAGTGCAGCCATGCACATACCTAACTAAACCCGGTGGTAAAATTTGGAATTAAAAGAATATCTAACAGCCATTTCGGTGATTTGGTTTTGTTGTGGCACCTCCAACACCCGATGAAATATGTTTGTGGGGATGTACATCTGACAGTAGAGCTGGCTGACTCCACAAGATTTAATTATTTATTTCTAACTAGCTTTCCGCCCGTGGCTTCGCCCGCGTGGTCTACATGACGTTATCCCGCGGGAATGTGATATTTTTCCGGGATAAAAAGTAGCCTATGTTCCTCTCCAGGCTACAAAGTATCTGTGTCCCTAATTTCAGACAAATCCGTTCAGCCGTTTTGGCGTGATTGAGTAACAAACATCAAAACAACCAAACATCCAAACATCTAAACTTTCACATTTATAATATTAGTAGGATCTCACAATATTCGAATTTGATAAAAAAATATTCATCCTACAAACTGCTGAGATCAAGTTGAAGACAATATTTTTTTATTTTACTTTGATTTTATTATGCGTTAATCTTCCTAAAAATCCTCTAAGAATTTTACCAACATTTGCAATGTTGCCAGTTTATACTATCACGATGTTATCGCGAAATTAAAGTACTTACCTAATTCTCTAAGAATTTTAACAACATTTGCGATGTTGCCAGTTTATACTATCACGATGTTTTCGCAAAATTAAAGTACTTACCTAATTTCAATTAAAATATGCAGCTATACACTGCGATCTCACAATCTTACTTTGACATTGCTCTTTGGCTCTAACAGCTAATAATAACCCCAGGATGCATAACATAGATTCTCTGTATTGAGTACCTATAACAAAATTCCATAATATAAAAAATATTTAAAAAATAAAATAAAACCGCCTTCAAAAAATCACATAAAAATTAAGAAATAATTCCCCACCAAATTCGAAGTACTTACGTTATTTATTTGGTGAGGAATTATTTCTTACTTTTTTGATGTGATTTTTTTGAAGGCGGTTTTATTTTTTTATAAAAATAATTTTTATTTCACTCTTTTTAGTGCATCGTGCAGGCAATTTACTTGTATTCTGGTAAATAGGTATGTGATCAAATTGAAAACCTCCTTTTTTGAAGTCGGATAAAATACCTTGAGGTATCCCCTTTTTAACAAAACAAGAATCATCTAAATCGGTTTATAAACAAAGGAGTTATGCCTAAAGATACGTATTAAATTCACATAAAGTGGTAACGAAAACGACAGTATTTTCAAGATTTCCTGAAAACGACTGAACCGATTTCAAAATTTCAAAAAATGGGACCAACTTCGAAACCAACCTGATGTAATAACGTTTCAATCATTTCAATCGGTCCATCCGTCTTCGTGTAATCAGTGGACATACACAAAAAAAAACATACATACAGACGAATAGAGAACCTCCTCCTTTTTGATTTAGAAGTCGGTTAAAGAGAGATCATTATACCTCGGCTACTTTCCCGCAAATCTGGCCTCTGCAGGCCCTCTATGGCTCAATCCCTCCGTAATCATGTCCCTCCCGGTCCCGTCTCCAATCCTATTAAATGATGCACCATTTCGTTAAGAGCGTAAAAGATAAAGGGTGTTGTCTACTAAAGAAATTAGATTATTATTTTGTTCAATTAAAATTAGTATTTTTTTAAACTAAAAAAGTGGTTGCATATTTCTTGTCAACCATTTGTTGCTTAAAAACATTTCGTTGCATGTTAAAATAATAACATTGGTCTTATCACTATACATGCACTAGCATGACGGCAACGACATAGATTGTCGCACTCTTTCCAACCAATTAAAGCTCTACTCAGAAAAATATGGACTTTTTAAAACTATAGGACGGTTAGAGTTGTTACAAATCTGGTAATAAGATATATTTCTTCATACCTTTATCTAGATTCGTATAGTTTCAGAAACACGATTTTATGATTTTGCCTCGACACTTTTTATTTTCGAAAATACCTCTAAAAATACGAAAATTTAAGATTATTCTTAAATGGGGTTACACATACTATTGGAAATTGGTTTAATTAGTGGACACCAATAATATTTGGGATCGTGTAGAAGAATTTAAAAAAATCGCTATAGTTTTTTAATACGAAGTGATTTTGTGTTTTTTTTTGCCTAATCTGCAAATTCGGTCTCGCTCCCGCGCGCATCCTTTTCTCATCGCTATCTCGCTATAGCACGATTTTTCCGAGTATCACCTAAACACGTCGCTTAAATCACGCGCGCTATCTACGAGCGATCTGATTGGTCGACAGTAACGCGACAAACTTTGTCGTTGCCGTCATGCTAGCCCTGCTGGAGGGAAACTACTGGAAATAATGGAGATTCACTCAAAGAAAACATGCTTTATTTTGGCAAGAAACAAAACTGAATTTACAGTTTTATTATCTCCACTTTTCCATACAAAAGTACTTACTCCTCAACTCAACTCGACATCGAATCAATGGATGTTTTCCTTGCATTTAATTTGTCATGTTTCTAAGAGAGATTTATGTCATAAAAATACAGGATGTCCTTTTTTTGAACTTAAACCGGTTCTGTTCCTGGTTGTGGCAAACATATTTTTAAGAGTCATGAAAATATTATGAAAATGATTCCATGAAATGATGAGAAATAGTTAATGAAATAATTCCACCCTGTATAATTTGTAGAAGCGTTTCAATCGCTAACATAGCGAAGCGTGTTTTACGAGTTTATAGTTCTGATTCTGGTATCTGGTAAACGTCTCAAAGACCAGCATAAGACTCAAATTGGATTACACGTGATCGAAGTAGCGCATATTTACTAGTATTATTTATAGTTAATTTTGAATATTATATTTTCAGTTATCAGTAGGTACATCAAACTTAACATTATTGACCTTGACCGCTCTGTAATAGTGTACGTAAATAACGATTATATAAGGTGTTGTAAAAAAGTCAACGGAATTTTAAGGGGTCAATGTACTCATTCATACAATAAAATTTACTACGGAACCAACATTGAAACTGCGAAAAAAACAGCTGTTCCATACATTTTGATCAATTTAATTTCAATTTTTCTATGGTACCTACAGCTGATATTTCGCGAAAAAAATAATCAGCTGTTCCAATTAGAAAATTTGAAATCGAATAAATCTAAATGTATGGAGCGAGCAGCTGTTTTTTTCGGGATTTCAATGCTGGTACCGTAGTAAAAGTTGTTTGTATGCATAAGCATGAGTACATTGACCCCCTTAAAATCCCGTTGACTTTGTTTACAACACCCTATATATATACCTAGTAATCGTTTTAAGACGTATAAAGTTCAAACGGGGCAATAACCATTTTAATTAGCTTAGATAACCTCATGTCAGTGAAATAGCTAATGATTACATTAAAACATTTGTTTAAAAATAACTGTAGATATTGTTTACGACTTCAGTGATTTCCGAACATGTGTGTTTTATGAACGATAAAATCAAGGCCGAAAAGTTATCGTTCGGGTTTCACTGTTAGATAAAATCATTATACTTTTATACAAGAACACTTTGCTCAAAACAGTACATATATTTAAAGAAAACCACCATATATTTTAACGGCATTGATTTAAAGCGGCAGTTGTATATTGTATAATTGGTAAGTTTAAAATTACAAAATACATGTGTAATAACAAGTTCAGCAGTAAAAACTGAGCAGTAAACTAAATAGAAATGATTAGTAAGAAATATTGAAATGGGCAGTTAAATAAATATTGAGCAGTAATATGACTGAATGGGCAGTTATTAGTGGTCAGTTAACAAATCGGAATTAGTCGATAAGAAATCTCATTCTAAACAGTTCTTAAAAAATTAGGCGGTAAAATGTACACCTTGTTTAATTTGTCTGTCAGTCCGTCCATCCATATGTCACATCCACTTTATTCCAAATCTTTTAAGACCACACTGTTGAAACTTGGTAGGTAGATGGATTTTGTAAACCGCATTAAAAATAACCACGAAATTTAAAAATTTAAGTAAAATTAATTTATTTTACTTAAATTTCTAACCTATCAATTGTTCTAGAGGACCTCCGAGGCAAACTTGCTCACTACCGGCGGAGCCACTTCCCTTGAAAAATATTTTTTTCTAAAAATAGTTCTTTTAAAAGATAAGACACTTTCTAAGTGGTAAAATGTGAACCTCGACCTTCTAACTTTTAAAATAAAAAGTGAAAAATCTAGAAATAATAATATTACATAACTTACCGTGAACTGCCGAACTATGTATCTAACTGCCCATTCCATCATTTTACTGGCCATTAATTTATTACACTGCTTGAATAATTTTTGAGTCTTCATTGTAGGATGAATTAACCGCTAAGTTTTCTTTTTATTACTATTTATGTTTTACTGCTGTAGTAAATTTCCAACCACCCAAAAATGAAGTAACTGCTCAAATAGTTTTTCAACTGATCTTAATAACATACCAAATGTTTAAATAACAGTTGGAAAAATTATTTCCCTATTTTAACTTGCCACTTGGTATGATTTTAAACTTCCTTAACCCTTTCAGAAGTGTTTTTTTTATGTCCGATTGGACTTATTTTTTTTTTGTTAAAATAGATTAGTTAGTTACAGAGAATATGTAAAAAATAATATCTATGTTTAAAAGAGTTTATTATGTAATTATAATATGAACCCAACGGTTTTTAAATAAAAAAACATCGAAATAAGTAACTAAATATTTTGTTAAGTTTTATGTCCTCATTTGTGGACGCCAGGTCTGAAAGGGTTAAGAGGACAAAAATGTGTGGAAATTGTGGCCTTTGTCTTTGGTTTTGTAACCTGTATGTATTGATTTGATAGGCATGGATGATTGCTACTTTTAAATCATTTTCATGTGATCATATTAATATATGATTATCATTATCGTATTATAGACCGCGTCAGTAATGTACTAAATATTACAATAGTTTTTTTTATCAAATCCTTCATAGTTAGCCCTCAGAACTCTGAGAATAAATAAGTTTAGGTACTTATATTATACGCATTATTACCGCGTTTGAGTTAATTTCTAACAGATAGGACCTAGATTGTACAGTCAGCTTCAAAATGATCTGAGTGTTCAAACCTACCAAATATATCTGAGCATTTGACAAAAATCAGTCGTAGCACAATTCTTGGTGTACTTTCACTTGTTGTCATTTGTTCTCAATCAACAAATGGAAATGCACCTTTACGTCATGTAATAAGGTTTCTTTTTGTCAAATGTTCAGCTATTTTTGGTGACTTCAAACGCTCAGATAATTTTGAAGCTGACTGTACAATAGAAATAAGATCTAGAAACTTCGATCAACAATAACAGTACTATTGTTGATCGAAGTCTAGAAAATAATTCTTGACGCGAACGCGATCGTAACTGTTTTTCGACGTTATCGTTTTCATTCATTCGCAGAGCATTCGTTACTTCCAGCAAAACAACTCTGTTTTCACAATTGTATTTTGAGTCTAATAATAATTATAATTGCCACAATCCAGAGTTAATTTGCAGTTTAATTGGGAAGCCGAAGTATCTTGTATTGTTCCGACACGGCGCGGCGGCGGGCATCACTCATCGTAATCAGCTTACTGTTCGTCGACTTTGCGACGGAAGTAGACGTAAATTATGGCACTTTTATTTAAAATGATATAAATGAATAAACGAAGAGATTATGATTTTATTATTGTTCTGACACTCACCAAGTTATGTGGTGCGGACTCTAGTTTTTTTCCAGTTCAAAGTCAGTTTTCTCAAACTGTTGTATTCTGTCTTTAATCTTTCACAGAGCATTCGTTTCTTTCCTAGAGCAAAACAACTCTGTTTCCACAATAACCTCAATCCAGTGTTAATTTGCAGTTTTAAATAAAATTGGGGATTCTGTCGTCGCGGCACGATGGCCCGGGCGGGGCATCAATCATCGTAATCAATTTATGGTTTGTCGACTTTGAGGAATAAGAAGTAAATTACTTCACTTCTTATTTAAATTTATTTAACAATGATTCAATTTGTGTTTATTTAAAACTAGCTTTCCGCCCGCGGCTTCGCCCGCGTGGACTACACAACGTTATCCCGCGGGAGTGTGATATTTTTGCGAGATAAAAAGTAGCCTATGTTCCTCTCCAGGCTACAAAGTATCTGTGTCCCAAATTTCAGCCAAATCCGTTCAGTCGTTTTAGCGTGATTGAGTAACAAACATCCAAACATCTAAACATCCAAACATCTAAACATCCAAACATCTAAACATTCACATTTATAATATAATTAGTAGAATTTTGCTCTTATTTGAGCTTAAGTACAAGGGAGAGCTAGCGATGCTTTTGTTTTGTGCTGATGTACACTCGATAGCACATCAGGTTAAACAGTTGAACTGCGATAACAGCTTTTATAACGTAGAGCATAAAGGCGGTATCAAGGTCAACATGTATAGTCTGATGTACATTTGAACATTTCTTGCTACGTTCATTGAGAACGAATAAAATAAATTTCGTATGCATTGAGTTCGTGGCAAAAATTACCACTTTTTAAGTTAGTCCGGCGGGCAAAAGTCCCTCATCTGCGCAGTGCGTAAGGGTGCTATCAATGTTTTCTATTCATATACATTTACACATTTCTTGCCTACGTTCATTTCGAACTCGTTAGAAGTTGTCAAGTTGTTTTATTTCAATGTTTATTGTAAAGGGAAAGTGTTAAAAGTTTAACAGAGTGTCAGAAATTGTCCAATTAATCAAGGATTTAGACTAATCAAGGATTTCTTGAAAAGCTGTAGGGATTTATTTATACACTCAAATTACATAATTATTAACATATACAAATTGTTCAATAATGCCTTCGAAAAGTTGAAACAAAGTAATGATTAGAAATTTAGAGTCCCACACTCCTATCTGTTCCGATGACAGCTGTGATGTGACAGAGGATCCACTTGCAATACGAAATCAGCTGTCAAAATGGACTGTGTCGTGTGAAAACTGTTTTAGTTCCAAAGATTATCACCGGAATAGAAATGCTTGTCGCACTATAGTTGAATTAGAGTGCTCAGATGTTATACTTATTTGTTTTAAAACGTAAGCGATTAATATTATTAGTTGGTATGCTAGAGACGTTACAGAAACAATTTGACATTTCACCTTTTCGCATAATATAATACGTATCAAAAATTCTTTGTTATTAGTGTCTTTCAGACATCATAGCAGATATTTTAAAACATCGATGATAACATTGAGACAATTCCTTTGTGTTACTTTTAATATGAATATTTTTATTGGAACTGAAATAATAAGTTTAATACTAGGCATACGTATTTTCACACCTGAACAAATGGCAAATTTTTGTATTGACATAGGTTACAGCTTGTAAACGGACATAACCCACCTTTTTATTATTGAATTAGTAGCTCCTCGCGGTTTTACCCGCGTGGTACCCGTTCCCGTAGGAATATCGGGATAAAATACATCTCACTTGAGAAGAATGTAGCTTTCTACTGGCGAAAGAATTTTCAAAATCAGTCCAGTAGTTTTTGACATTACTTGTTACAAACAAAAATAAAAATCTTTTCTCTTTATAATAATAGTATGGTTGGAGAAAGGGGTTTTTGTCTTGATATTGCGACTTTTGAATTTGGTTCTGCCTAAATACATACAGCAAATACATTGAACATGACTAATGTGATATCATGCTGAGACAGTGTATTTATAGGCCCCACACTACACAGGATAGGTTCTACGTTTTTGTTGTAATTAGGTTGTTTTATTAAACTGTTCCATTTTCATTTTGTATTACCTATGTCTATACCTACCTACAACGTGTGTGTCAAAAAATGTATTTTCTTTTTTTCTTTCTTTAATGTCTAGGTAGTAGGTTATTAAACAATAGCTGCCTCTCCTTATTATTTCTGACACATTCCATCATACGATGCTGCACCACATCTTCGACTTTTAGACTTGTCATTAGTCAGGCTATTTTCGCAAAATGCAAATTTTGCTTATGTACAAAATCGGAGTCTTAAAGTAGCCCACCTTTTGTTGCTAAAGTAAACCATAAAACGGGGCGTATGAGGAGATGAAATTGTGTAATTGATAGTCACGGATAGCTAGTATACTTACAAATCAATGTAAGTTGTTAATTATTTAAACGGTTTTGTATGAAAGGTTTCAGTTAAATCTTGTTGTTATCGCAGTAATGAAATTTGAATGGTATTCAGAGCGATGTTCACCACTCGACGATGCCTTGACGGGCTGGGTCGTAAAAGTCGTAAAGCTGAATTCAATTTGTTGAGATCCAATTGAATTTTTCCCGATCTTTTGTCGGTTGACGTGAAAGAAGATGATTAAAGTGATTGAAAGTCCTTCGTACCGGGAATTTAGTGCTGGGAAATCTTTTGGGTTTTATTGACGTATTGTAATAAAATGTAGGTTTTGTTTCATGATAATGAAGATGATTCATCTTAAGTTATAGGTATATATGTATTGCAGATTTTAACAAAGTTGTGATTTTGTTAAGGTGGTGTTTTAGATTAATAAGTAGTTATTGAAGTATACACTACTTTTACATATTAAAAAAAGTTTTAATTTAAGGCTCTCACCGTAGGCTGCATAGTGTCTGGCGGCCGGCCAGCTGTTCTCAAACGTAGGTCGCTATTTATACGCCCAGGATATCGATTTTGCCCGGAACAGTTACGTAACCCACACGACCGACACCGCGCGGCAAAAGTTTGGCACCTTTGACTTACACGCACACTTACTTAAACCATTCTTTATAATTAACAACGAAAACCTAAAAAAATACTAGTGTCTTTTAACAAGCAGTATTTTAAATACGGATACAAATGAAATTAAGGTAATTGGTTGTTTAATTCACTGATTAAAAATTGTCTTTTTACAATCTAATTGGAAGGCGGGAATTGACTATGGGAAGGGGTATTTTTAATGGAGAATTGACTGGTAAAGACCCGGCGTCGTCGACGAGACGACTGTGCTCAGTGGCGCCGCCGAGCTTACTGGACGCGCGGCGACTGCGCGCGACTCACACCACCACCGATCGTCATTTTATTCCACCATTATGACATTTACGTCATAGAAAAAACAGTCTAATTTTCATTGCACAATTACGTCACCACTTTACCATAAGCTTTGCTACCAATAAGGCCTTATGTTTAAGGCATTAAAGTTCAAAGTTCAAGGGGTGGTGTTGATAAGGGTTGGTAACACTGTAACATTGTTTCAGAGGTTTCATCGGAAGAGGCAGACATGATGGCGTCAGTTTTCACTCGTTTGTGAGATGCTTATTGTTAATTTAACGTTTGTTTATTGTTTGTCTGTAAGAGACATCCTCTATAAGATTTAAATAAGTTAATGAGGTTTATTTTACGGCGTTTCTATGGTAATATAGATTATCTGTTACAGTTAGGTCAAGGAAATGTCGAAGGTCAACTTGAATGGATGACATAAATGTTATTTTGTAGTTATTTATATCTTAATCGGGCTAATTGGAGGATCAAAGCGGGGCTGAAATGTTTTAATTAAGATTTTGTTGGTTATAAAATTCTTTCATTCCGCAGGGGAGACCGGGGCAAAGCCGCATAGCTAAGAACAAACCTATATAGAATCGAAATAAATGATAATAACTTTCATAATTAAGTAACTCTTTGTTAGAGACTCTCATTAGCTGCAGAAATGTTAAACATGTTTAAAAGACGCTCTTAAACAAAGTCTATTTACAAAGTAAAGGATTGCAATCGCAATGCATTGTTGTCATAGTAACACTAACATTGTATAAAAAGAAAATATTCCAATACATATAAGTATGAGAAAAATTTCCTTCAGCATTAATTGGTTGTTTTATATAATTTTTGTTATTGTACGATTTTGTCTAGCAACGACATTTATAATTATTTTGTAAATGCGTTGCTTCCTCAGATCATATAATACATTATATGATCTGAGGTTGCTTCTGTTAAAGCTGATGAAGCTGCTGCCGTTTTTCTTTTCAGTTAAAAGATGACCGGATGATAACGGGTGGTAGGTAAAACGGTAGGACGATTCATAACAATTAATTTAATTTAATCTTTGGAATAATTTTTTTTTCAAATTTGACATTAAAATAAACAAAAAATAAAACTGTAATAATTGTTATAACAAAATTAATCAACTAATCAAGTTTTGCCCTGGGGGCTGGATAAAACCGTATTATAATATACGATATTGTCCCATACGTTATTAACGTGAAGCATTGGAAACTATCCAAGTCATCTCTATCCCAGCAAGTAGAGCCTTCCTATGCTTTACACACATAATCACATATCAATACTGAATCAAACAGTTTACCCCTAAACTAAACCGTCTCGTATATTTTGACGCTCTTCCTTGCTACGATGTAGCCACTAGGAAGAGGTTTGTAGCATTCTCGTAGCAATTTTCGTAGCAGTATCGAAGAACCGCTACAGCTCCTTTGCTACGAACCACTTCTGCTTTATCGACATTGCGTTAAAAGATTGTTAAAAACCAACATAAATTGACTCCACAATCCTTACATACTAGCTGCTCCCCGCGGTTTAGCCCGAGGTGTACCCGTTCCCGTAGGAATATTGGAACAAAATAAAGCTTATGTCCCTCAAGTATATTTAAGCTTTCTATTGGTGAAAAAAATTTCAAAATTGGTTCACTAGTTCCAGAGATTGCCCTAAACGTCTGAACTTTACCTCTTATATTTGTATAAATTGCGAAACTAGAACTAGTTTACGATCATATAGTTTCCTCAACACTGGAAATACAATTTTACCCAATGGTTAAGACTAAAGACCACGGTAGCGCGGATATAGATATACTTATTTTACGGTGTGAAACTTTAGAATTCTTTGATATTACTGGAGAAAAGGCTAATGAATCTAATTTTTTTCATCAGAAAAACTGGAAGAACTTTCATGTTCTGCCTGCTAGCTATTGCATGAAGATGAAAGAAGCGGTAAATGTTCCAAATCAGCGCAAAAGTTTTCAATCTCTTATTTATCCAGAAAATCAGTGATATATCTGTAATTTATCACAAGAAGGAAATTATATAGCAAGAAGAAAATTATCTATGTACCATGAAAGGGACACTGGCAAGCAAAGTTAAACACCCTTAATATCATTCTGATGTACCACACTAAGTAGGTACATAGAAAAGCTAACACCAAAATCATGATGTGATTTTATCGATCAACATCAATTATCACTTATATCGAGTAAACACACATTCAAACTACGTTTCTAACCAAAAACTCTTTAGCAAACTTTAAATCCATACTAATATTATAAATGTGAAAGTGTGTTTGTTTGTTTGTTTATTTGTTTGTTTGTTTGTCCTTCTTTCACGTCAAAACGGAGCAACGGATCGACGTGATATTTGGTATGGGGATAGTTTGGGAGCTGGAGTAACATAGGTTACTTATTTTATTATTCCGGAAAATTGAATTAAAATTGTAATTTTCTATGAAAAATCGTTTAACTGTCGTACCTTCGATACAAATCGTGTCATTTCTTCCATTGCTGTTTCCAAAGAGTATGTAATCACTGACGTCTGCGCGGTCAAAATCGAATAATAAACTTTTCCATAAGCTTAGAATAAAAAAAATAACTGTAAGTAGCGCCAAAAATGCCCCAGTCGCGCATGCGCGCAGAGTTATCTGACACGCACTCTACTTCACAGAGTAATTTTTTATATGTAGGAAATAGGGACCAATCTTAGGCCCCCTTTATTGGTAGTTTGTAACTAGCGATATCTGTGGTCTGGTGTAGGCAACTTTTGGTGTATAAACACACACACAAGATGTTGGTGACCGGGTCCACTATTATATGGCAAAACAACGTTTGCCGGGTCAGCTAGTATTTCGTATAAATTAAAAAATTACGCACTCCTGATAACGTGCGTTTACGTAATCGACCTCTGCGACACTATTTTGCGACAAAAGTGGTATATTTTGCAGACTTACATAATTTTTTTTTAGTTATATATTTCATAGAGAAAGGGCAGCAAAATGTGAAGTTTTTAAAATATGTCACTTAAACACCCAATTGCAGGAAGCTCCATTAAAGTTAAAGCTTCATTAAATCTATTGCTGTCACTTTTTATTTCTTGACAACGAAAAGTGACAGCAATAGACTTAATGAAGCATTAACTTTAATGGAGCTTCCTGCAATTGGGTGATAGGCTCCAGATTTAATTATTGTCTATGTCCTATGCATAGGACGCTATAACGCTAGAGGTCTTTTTAAGGAATTCCGAACTGTATTCACAGATTTTGGATAAAATTTACGGTCTGCAAGAAAAATGCCAAAATACCAAAAAAAAGTTTTTTTTTATGCCAATCGATCCTGTTTCATGTGGGGATCAAATGACTCTAAGGGACCATTTAAGGTATGAGTACTAGAAATGACAGAAATCGCCAAAAACTTTTCCCATGCATTTTGTACGGAAAAACAATAAATCACTCGAAATATTCTTTTTTGCCTAACGATCCTATTTCTTTCTGTGATCAAAAGACTCATAAGAGTTTTTAAACACAACACAACAACAACACAACACACACGCACCTTTGCAAAAACTTTAACCATGGCTTCGGACCATCATGCTGAACAACGAACAGCAAGAATTTTTTGTCGGAAATGAAAAAAAAACTTTTCATACAAATTTAGCGACTAATCGGGATATTTTGTGTGGAGAGTCGAAATATTTTTTTCATTTCCGACAAAAAATTCTTGCTGTGCGTTGTTCAGCATGATGGCCTGAAGCCATGGTTAAAGTTTTTGCAACGGTGCCCCAACACCGTGTATTTTTATTATAATTAATATAAGTTTATTTATTTATTAATATTAATATTTCTCTCGCCTTTTTTTTAAAGTTTAATACTGGTTGTGCACCCTACCACATTACTATCTCCATATCACCCTTAGGTTAACTGGTAGAGAATGCCTAAGGAATTAGGTCCGCCTATGTACATTGTGAATAAAGAATATTTTTAAATAAATAAAATATACTTATTTATTAATCGATTTTTGTGGTCTTTTACTGATATCTGCTACGAAGCGCTACGAATCTACACAACCCAACAAATGTGTTTTAAATTAAAATGAATTCCATTTTTTTTGCGTGATAACGTCTTATAAATCGATGAACGCCCCGGCTGCACCCACGAAAAAGGATGACGCAATGTCACGTTCCGCTTGAGCTTAAAAAAGAACTAGTACTATAAGCCTAGAGTCCTGAAATTTGGTATTAATGACCACATAAAGGGAAAACTATAAAAACTAAGATGATTTGCATAGAAATAACTTAATTTCTCATAATCACGCAAAATTGTTTAGCTCAAATTAACATCACTAGATGGCACTATGCTCAGCTGACTCGCGCTCCGAGTAGAAGAGAGACAGCGGCATATTTTTAATAATCAAATTAGCTTTAAACATTATTTTATTGATAACAAGTACTTGTTTCAATCATCAAATGAACTGTAAAGATACATAATTTTGTACACAATGCTTCAACAAGCATGTAAATTAGATGTATGATAGAACGCTTGTTTTATAAACAAGTTGACGATATAGGGCGCTGGTACGGTAACTCTAGTTCGACATTTTTCATAAATGTTTTCATAAGACGTTATGACGTAAAAATCATAGTCCGTAAACCGACTTTACAGACAACCAATTTTTATAGAAACTTTCAAACAAATAAATTAACAAGCAAACAAACTGGAAATTTTAATAAAAAAAATGTTTAAAATGTATGTGTGTGTTCATTTATCATTATTGCATAAATTCTAATAAGAATTAGTTAATAAGGACCTTCGATCGTTTATATGATCGAAGAAAAGGACAAACGATTTTTACTCTTTTTGCATTCACAATGCCATTTTTATTGTTGAAAATGAAGTATTAGAAAATTCGTGGGTACGAGTCCCATCGGAGCTAGTTGTGAGACGGGTAGATTTATACTAATACTTAATTTTCAATAACTTACAAGATATTCGTGCTCGTAGGTCTCCGTGATTTTCTGACAGATTTTAAGCTCTATACAAGGAATTTATAAGTACTAATTATAAATTCCTTGGCTCTTTATGACGTAAGAGAGCACCTGACGGGTCGCCAGAGTATTGAATCAATAGGCAGTAGACACAAACATTTTCAGAAGCAGCAAAAATAGAAAACAAATTTTTTTTTTATTTAACCTCTATCAAAAATGTGTGGAATCGATTCTGCTCTCGATTCTGAATAAACTATTTTCTAGTTTCGGTTAAAGTAATAACACGTTGTATATGTGTAGTGTAGTGTACTACCCTCGACACTCGAAAGAAATACCTTTTGAGATAAATTTGACAATCGATAAAGATGAAATACCTAGTTGCTGTTTCAAATTGTTTTTACCTTTTTGCATTCACAGTGCAATTTTATTATTAAAATTAAGTATTAGAAAATATCGCCCCGTCTCACAATTAGCTCTGATGGGATTCGAGTCCGAAAGACCTTTCACTGTCCGGGCAAATGCTCTACCTAACCACCACTAAAAATAAGATTGCATTGTGATCTATACTAATATTATAAAGAGGAAAGATTTGTATTTTTGTATGTAAGGAATAAACTCAAAAAGTATTGGATGTACTTATAAGTAACTGTAAGTTTTCCTAAAATTTCTAAAATAAAATAAAATAAACGTCATTGGTCACGTTGGTCTGCTCCCAGACCAAATCGGAACGTGTGTAGCGCAGATTTGGTCTGGCCAGACCAGATCGGAACGTGTGTAGCGCAGATTTGGTCTGGGAGCAGACCAAATCGGTTGTCGGATCGGAACATGTGTAGATACTATAAAAGATGGCAGTGTAGATCAGTGTAGATGTCATTCGAAACAAATTCTTGCTCACAAATTAAAGCGTGTTCTGAAAAACTGATCCAGACATTTTATATTATTTTTATGCATTCACAATGCAATTTTTGTAAGTATAGGAAAAATGTGATAGTAAAAAACCACGAGCCCTATATATATAACAAGTGATAGCAAAATTCGACGAGTCGTGTAAGCCTTTCGGTAGCTTAGTTGGTCAGAGCATCGGGCTGGGTTCGAATCCCGCCTGAAAGCTACTTATAGGGCTCGTGGTTTTTTGACCTGCAGGCTGCTCAGCCTTAATCGTCCAGACCTCCGGATAGTTGTTGGTACACTTACAGGCCACCTAACATTAAACCGAAAAATTTATTATGAATGCGACGAACAGCCCTCTATGTAGAGGTTGCCTGAACGCAGAGGAAACAGCCGCCCACGTGATCCTGGAGTGCGTGGGTTTGGCCGCACAACGAACAGAAATCCTCACAGAGGTGCGGTCGCTCCTAGAAGCCTGTGAACGCCCCAGGAGGCTTCTGCGCTTCTGGAAGGAGCTAGGATGGCTCGACTAGCCATGTTCACGCATAACGGACCAAATATGAGTCTAAATGCGGAAAAGTGTCAATACCAAATACCAAATATAAAATCTCAATATGGCTGTTTCATAATCTTAATCGATTGTTAAACATTTGTAAAAATGTTTCTTTCGAATGCGAGGATTTCCTCACATTGATGAAGCAACGCTGGCCTACAGCGTAACAAGTGATAGCAAAATTCGACGAGTCGTGTAAACCTTTCGGTAGCTTAGTTGGTCAGAGCATCGGGCCGGATTCTCGGAGGCGCGGGTTCGAATCCCGCCTGAAAGCTACTTATAGGGCTCGTGGTTTTTTACTATCACATTTTTCCTATACTTACAAAAATTGCATTGTGAATGCATAAAAATAATATAAAATCTCAATATGGCTGTTTCATCTTAATCGATTGTTAAACATTTGTAAAAATGTTTCTTTCGGATGCGAGGGTTTCCTCACATTGATGAAGCAACGCTGGCCTACAGCGTAACAAGTGATAGCAAAATTCAACGAGTCGTTTAAGCCTTTCGGTAGCTTAGTAGGTCAGAGCATCGGGCCGGATTCCCGGAGGCGCGGGTTCGAATCCCGCCTGAAAGCTACTTATAGGGCTCGTGGTTTTTTACTATCACATTTTTCCTATACCTGATCCAGACAGTTTGTCTGTCCATAGTTTATTTTATTCAATTTCATTAATGTCAGCTTAAGTATTTGAAAGTACTGTACTTAGATGAAATTTGGTTAGTGATAGGACATTTTCTAAGCCTATATAGCCTAGCCTAGTCCGCCTGGCTAGCTACCATCATTTAGCTCAGTTTGACCCATAACAAAAATTTTCAATGTTTTAAACATTGTTGTGTTCCGGCGGCAGTTAGAGATGAGGACCATTCTGCAACACACTCAGCAGGTTAGATTTTTAAATAAACTAGCTGACCCGGCAAACGTTGTTTTGCCATATAAATTTTATTGGACACGAACTTCGTATCAACTGCCTGACACAATGTCACTTATTAAAAAAAAAAAGAAATCATAAGCGGCAAAAATGTCAATTACATACTCTTTGACATACCTTCTCTTTGGAAGCGGCTAAGAAATGACAGTTGTGTGAAGTATGACAGCTTAACGGTTTTCTATACAAAATTACCATTTTTATTTTATAATTTTCCTGGATAAAAAGTAGCCTATGTTACTCTCCAGCTCTCAAATTATCTCCTTACCGAAAATCTCGTCGATCCGTTGCTCCGTTTTGACGTGAAAGACGGACAAACAAACAAACACACTTTCACATTTATAATATTATAGTATAGTATGGATATGGATTAGTATGGATTTCGTCTATTTTTGTCCTTCTTATATTGATTTAACATCAGGGGGCTATGAAGACTAAGTTGTAGATAAAAAAAAAATTGAAAATGGCCGTAAGTGACTTGTGTGTTGTGTGATCTAAGCACATGGGAGTGGCGCGACAGATGCGGCTTCAAGTTTAATTGTGCGTTCGCGTTGCGTTTCGTGTCCATTGTACTTATTGTAACGTGCCGTGTGAAATGTTGGTTTTCCCATTTCATCTATACTAGTATTAAAAGAGGAAATATTTGATTGTTTGTTTGTTTGTTTTTCATCGAATAGGCTCCGAAACTACTGAACCGATTTAGAAAATTCTTTTACCATTAGAAAGCTACATTCTTCCCAAGTAACATGGGCTATATTTTATCCCGATATTCCCACGGGAACGGGTACCACGCGGGTAAAACAGCGAGGATCCGCTAGTACCGAATAAATAAGCAATTAACCAGTATTAGTATCTAAGCTCGGGACATGCAAACTTCCATTGTTTTATCTAACAACGCGAACATAAGAATTAACATTTTAATAAGTGGAAAAATAATATACGTAGGTACGCTAATGTTATAAGTCGAAAATTATGCTTCATAGTTTGATCAATAAAAAAATAGTCTCTGCCCGCGGTTTTATCTGCGTCGTCGCATCGCAAAAATATGCGTCGCGCCATGCTAATAGAAACCTTATTGACTGTCAAATACTTGACACACTTCGCAGATCTTTGCGATGCGATGCTTTTTCGCAATTTTGTGTGGGAGCCCTTGTGTTTGCCCTGTGCTTTTTTGAACCGTTAAGGGTTCTAGGCTTCTAGGTTTCCAGCTTGCACACATTTTTGATACTTAGGGGTTAAATAAAAAAAAAAAGATTTCTTTTTTTGCCGCTTTTAAAAATGTTTGTGTCTACTGCCTATTCATTTAATACGCGCGAGACCCGTCACGTGCTCTCTTAGGTCATAGTATGATAGTAGAGCTTAAAATCTGTCAGAAAGATACAGAGACCTAGAGCACAAATATCTTGAAAAAAAAATGTTTTTTTATTGTTATTCATTTAAATATAAAATAAATTTGTTAGTTGGGGTGTATTGGCTTTTCGGGTATTGCATTAACACGTTGTATAAATACATAGTTATCACACTAAGATTGAGTAATATCTACTTCATCGTCCATCGTGAACTCACTCACTAAGCATAATCAAATGCGTTTGAACATTAACTTTTATATATTTTAACACCCACACTGTTGATTTAAGCGACATTTCTTTCTTAAAATCTGTCGAAATCTCAAGCTGAGTTGTCAATTAAAATGTCTGTCGATTCGTCTCGCTGTCTCGCCCCGTCACACGATTTACCAAAGTCAAAATTTCAATTACGTACCACTTAGCAAAGTTTCTAGAACAACCAATACCGAAAATTTCGTGCCAATTTCAACTTTAACGCCTTTACATAAGGGTATTGATAAAAGTTTAGATGTATCAGCAAATAAGTCAGTGAGAGTACTTAGTATAGATGACATTGTTGAAAAGATCATGAGTACATTAGCTTTTGTGCGATCGAGCACAAAGGGATATCTTCAATGATACACGTCAACAGGACTAAGGGGTCTGTCTTTTAATTTGAAAGCTAAATTTAGGGGAAAAAGAACTTTATATCATAGTAATAAGGCTGAACTAAAGTGCTCTAATGGTGTTGTGGTTGTCACCCAAAAGTTGTATGGCCAATTTTTTCTATTGCGTTTGTTAAATTGGGTTAGGATTTTAAAAGCATTATGTCGGCTTAAGTATTTGACATTTCGGTTAGAGAGCAGTGTTTACGCTTTTTGTTTGTAATCCGATTAGATTTGTTTGTTATTGTTTTGTTTGAGGTTGACTTTGACACTTCAAATTGTTTTTTGCGAAGACGAGTGGACAGGTGTTCGTTAAGATGAATAGAGGTAACTGTAAACTTTTTGTCTGTGATAAATTGTGGTGAATGAAAAATTAATAATTGTTGTAACTATGGTCGACTGGAACTTTTCACCCAACTGCGACAGGAGGGTTATGTTTTTTCTGTGTGTATTTAGAGCCATTTTTTAATTTTAAATACTTAATTTTAAGAGCCATCCACGAATACGGCTATCGAATTAAAATTCATTTTTCCCAAAAAACAACCCTTGAAGCATTTTTGCCCGTTCTTCTCCTGAGTCTTCCGCCGTAGGGTGTGCAAACCGATGGCGTAGCTTCTATGACGCTCACAAGTAGGTATTATAAATCACAATCTTAATTGAATAAACTGACTTTGACTCTTCGATCAACAATAGGTGTTATTGTTGATCGAAGCTTTGACTTTGAAAAATGCAATGTCTGAAACTAATTAGAAAATAATAATTTCACTTAATGTATTTGACTGAATTTTTTTTATTGACTTAAAATGTTCATTTAATTAGTAGCAAGTAGCAACACAACATAGGTAATTATTTATTTTCAAATATCTTGCAAAGTTTCAGCGATATAGAGCATCAAACTTACTAATTAGACAAGGAGAGCGCTATAGAAACGTGACGTCGCATTTCTATAGCGCCATACTCTCGCCATAGAAAATTTCGTTTTAGAAAGAGATAGCTAGAGTCACAATTAAGTCGCTCATAATTCGCTTGTTATAATACATATTGAATTTCTTTTTTCATATTTGTTATTCATTGATGTTATATTTTCGCATGTCATAATTAAATATCTACATTTCAACAACAGTCAAACACCCAATTCTAAAAATATATTGAAAGTAGATAGTTAACTTTGCAATATAATTTGTAAAGGTAAGTAGGTAACATCGCATTCTATATATTGAATCACAGTTGGAATCGTATACCTATGTAGATTGGTTTTGATGGTTATTTATTACAAATCATGACTTTCGTTTAGCAAAGCATGTTTGTCTAACCCGTATCTCATCAATTAGGTATAACGCAAAAAAGTAAGATTAATCTTCTTAATTTTTTCACCACATACTTAACAGACAATACTGAATGGCTTTTCGAAACTATACAGGCGCAAACCATGAAACCTTTTCGGAAGATCTCGAAGTTTTTTTTTCATTCGAAAGTCCAATAAATTTGTAATATTTGGCCCGTGGCCTTTATTCGCGACCGTGGCAGATGGCCGTGGCGGTGGCATTGTTATGTGGCCACATGTGTGTCGCGTCATTTATATTTATTTAAAATGGTTGACTGTTTCTTTGCCTGTTCTACAGCAAACAGTGCCGGTTCTATATATTATGCCAAAATGCTCCCTTATGCACTCTAATAAAATGTTATTTCATTTACTTAAATATACAAAACATCTGAAAAATTTGAGATAAAACGGTTATTTTGTTAATTTTGTAAAATAAACATTTAATAAACTAGTTTGTCGCGTCATAAATCGTGTCTTTGTATTCAAAATAATCATACCAGGACACTCAGAAAGTTTTGGTAAAACTAAAAAACTAACTTCTATGGATAAAATATTTTAATTAAATCTTTTCAAAGAAGGAGCTCTCCACCAGCCTCTATACGCGAATTTCATGCGTCTGAATCAATTATCGAGACATTTTTTTCCAGTCCGCCGCAGACACCTCTTCCGCGGCCTTCTCGAACGCTGATAGCGCGTCTTCCAGCGATGATAACTGTATCCGCTTCAGCTGATTTTTTATGTTGGGGATGAACGGTAGATGGTTGCTTAAGAAGGTCCTTCATCCATAAAAGCCATTTGAAGTCGATCAAATGACTCATCAGGTTAAAGAAGGCCACATTTATAATCGTAGAAAATCATCGCACGAAAATGTTCACGATGATCCATTATTAAGTGAGACACGATAACTTTAATTCGGCTTCCGAAAAAATGTGGAGGGAAATTTGAAATTTGAACAATGATATTTTTACTTTTTATATACTTAACCAAATTTTTCGAAATAATTACAAGTGGCCAGTGCCTTATAAAAAAAACTTTTTTTCGCAAAACTTTCTGAGTGTCCCACGCATTATAGATAAAGTTTGTGAGTATGGATGTATGGATGTTTGTTACTCTTTCAAGCAATAACTACTAAACGGATCTCAATGAAATTTGCAACAAAGATAGATTAAAGGCTGGAATAAAACACAGGATACTTTTTATCCCGATATTTCCTAGGGAACGGGAACCACGCGTGTGAAACCGCGGGTGGCCGCTAGTCTTACTAAAATTATTTAGTAGAAGCTGTGGTAGAAGCCTCTCAAAACCATGAGGTGAAACTCCAACAAAATCAACAACCGCCTCTGTGGTCTAGTATGTAGTAGTGTGTGGTACACACCACTGGTATCAGACCAAGAGGTATGGGGTTCGAGTCCCAGTGGGGTACATATTGTATTCGGTTTGGTTGGTGGTAGGAATTGTTCTGAATCCGCCTGGCTAGCTTAGCTACCACCATCTTATCAAGTCGTGACGCCATAATAATAACGATGTTTTCAGCATTGTTGTGTTCCGGTATTTAAGGATTTAGCCAGTTCCTCAGTAATTGAGGCTTCCGGGAGTAGTGCGCCTCCACCTTCAGCTATATCTTCACTTTGCATCAGCTGCGAATGCTGCGATGACGGCTAAGTGCTACCCCGTTGTGTACTTATAAAAAAATCATAGTTTTATTCTGTACATTTTAAAGTTAGTACCTAAATCAAACTGTTTAAAAAAGGGGGACAGTCTCGTCGCAATATGATGATAGTCCAGGGTTTTCCAATCCAAACTTTGTTATGCCCTGGCTCAGTAATTTGTAATGTTTCTCCATCGTGACCCACCAAAAGTTTTTTAAGCATCAAGATCATAGTGCATGTATTTTTAAAAGCTTTTTATTAACTTTCCATGTTAGTTAGTTACTTAGTTAGTATGTTTGTTAGTGGGGGACAAATCTTGCATGCTTTATTTGACCCATCTCCCAGTGTCCGATGGAGCTGAAATTTTGTATACTTACAGGTTTGGTTCAGATGACAATACAATATTAAAGTACAGTCAGCAATAAAGCTTGTCAAAAAAATGATTTTTATACTAAAAACTTATTTGTACTTACTCTATATTTTTTTACGTCAATGCTGCGACCCGGTATTTTATTTTTACTGGGTCGCGCGACCCACTACAAGGGAAACGCTGCGATAGTCTACCACTTTGTTTAAACTTTCTAAATCCCCTCCAATTGATGGGACTCGAACACCGCGCCCCTCTGGTCAGCCCCTTGCAATTCACGCATCACTGCACCAAGAGGGAACAACCATTTGTTCAATGTTATGTACTTGCGACAGTATAGGATATTTCTAACTGTCATGTAAAATGGGTAAAGCAAATCTGTGGTAATAAAAATGCGAAAGAAACTCTACTGTTTTGGTTTCAGGCTAAAATTACCGAAATTTTGAGAAAAACAAAACTTGAAAAACAAAACTTCATTTGGACCCTAAAACTAAACAAAAAAGAGATGAAGTCAAGTGAGAATTAACAATTTTTATTACCGACTTCAAAAAAAGGAGGGAGGTACTCAATTCAACCCGTATTTTTTTTTTGTTTGATGTATGTAGGTATACCGATTACTCTGGCGTTAGTGATCCGATTTTAATAGTTATTTTCTTGTTCGATTGGGTGTACAATCCCATAGAGGTCCAAAATACTGTTATTCACAACGTAAATAAAACTAGTGTGTAGGTCGAGGATAATTTATTGGGTGCATCGACAAGACTATATCAATCACCAAAAAATCTTAACACCGCCGTTCAGCATTACGTACGTTTGGCACAACGCCATCTATGTACAATAATTACAACTTATATTTAAATACAACGGCTTAACATTCCGCCCACCATGAACGGAACGTCCATCAGAAACAACACAATCAAATAAGAAACTTAACAAAAATAACAAAATTTAGGTATGCAATACATCAATAATACATAACTAACACATACACATACTTGACTAAATTAAAATACAAAAAAACATAGTAGTAGGTATTTACATTTATTAAGTGACAGGTAAAATTATAAGTTTGGATACAGGTCTTTTTACTAGAGACCCCTTGCATCGCAAGGTTACGACTCTCGTAAGATTGTCCGCACCAACATGTTTTTCCTTAATTACGCCATACAACCATCTGGACGGTGGGAGGTCATCCTCCTTTACTAACACGACATCCCCTACAGAAGGTTCAGGAGCAATATAGGACCATTTATATCTATGCTGTAATTGAGTCAAGTACTCATGAGACCATCGTCTCCAAAAGTCTTGCAGTAGTCTCTGTACAAACTGCCATCTTTTAAGAGTACTCACGTTACTCTGCTCAAAGTTTGCATCGGGTATAAGCAGCAACGGCTCACCGACTAGAAAATGGCCGGGAGTTAATGGATACGGATCATCTGGATTATGGCTAATTTGAGAAAGTGGACGCGAGTTAAGGCAAGCTTCTATTTGATACAGAAGCGTGGACATCTCTTCGAATGTCAAGGTACTGTTACCAATAACCCTTTTTAGATGGTGCTTTGTGGACTTCACTCCAGCCTCCCACAACCCTCCAAAGTTCGGCGAGTGAGGTGGAATGAAGTGCCAGTTGGTACCATTTGTTGCCAACCACTCAGCAATATCATTAGCGGCTTCAGACTTTTCCGTTTGGAATAAATGCTTTAACTCCCTATTGGCCCCCACGAAGGTCGTGCCGTTGTCACTCCATAAATCTGCGCAGTGACCTCGCCGTGCAACAAAACGCTTAAAAGCTGCTAAAAATGCCTCGGATGTCATGTCACTAACGACTTCGAGGTGTATTGCACGAGTGGTCATACATACGAACAAGGCTATATATCCTTTAACGGCTCGATAACCACGCCCTTTATACGGTCTTATAGCTATGGGTCCTGCGTAGTCAACCCCACTCTGATAGAAAGGTCGACAGACTGTGACACGTTCCGTAGGTAGCTGTCCCATCATTTGCTGACTTGTTTGTGCAGAATGGCGACGACATACAACACACTTCCGAACGACCTTGCGAACAAGATTTTTCGCATTAACTATCCAATACTGCGTTCTTAAAAAGTTTGTCATTAATTGTGGACCGCCGTGAAGAGTGCGATTATGGGCATCATCCACAATCAAATCTGTGAAGTGCGACTGATACGGCAGCAATATTGGATGTTTCATATTTTCATCTATTTCAGCATTTTGTAAGCGACCGCCCACCCTGAGTATACCATCAGCATCAAGAAACGGACACAGTGAGGTAAGTTTACTACTTTTCTTTATCTTTTCCAAAGTTTGTAAACATTTTATTTCTTCCAGGAAACTTTTCCTTTGACACAATCGGATACAGGTAAGTAAAGACTCTTTTGTTTCTAATCTAGATATGTAAGGCGTAAATTTTTCTTTCTTTAACTTAAGGAATCTACGTATGTATGCAACAACTCTTAATAATTTATTCAATGAAGAATAACGACATAATATAGATTCTGACTCTGACTGAATAGTGTGGCACGAAATTTGCTCTTTTTTCTTTTCTAAATCCGTTAATTTAAATTGTCCCTTTGAATAATTAATAACCTTTTCTTGCAGCCATTGTGGACCCTCTCTCCAGATCTTCAAATCCGATAGTTTGCTCGGATTTATACCTCGCGACGCACAATCTGCAGGGTTAGATTCGGACTTGACATGTGACCACTGAGTATTATTCATAAGCGTTAATATTTCAGAGACCCGATTCGCGACATAGGTTTTCCATTTGCTGGGATGACTACTCAACCATGAAAGGACTACACTTGAGTCCGTCCAGGCGTAAACGCACTCCTTCGGAATCTCTAAAACTTCTGCAATTTCGTGAAGCAGGTTGGCTAACAATACCGCTCCGCACAACTCCAACCGAGGAATCGAGACTTGCTTCAACGGAGCAACCTTCGTCTTTGCGGCAAGTAATCGTACATGCACATCACCTTTAAAATCAACGATTCTCATATAGACTACAGCTGCGTATGCTGCATTTGAAGCATCGCAGAATCCTTGAAGTTCTCTGCTAACATCTTTGGTGCTAGTGCCAATCCATCTTGGAATCTTAAATTGAGCAAGATGTGTAAGTTCTTCTCGAAACTCAAGCCATGCCTTCAAAATATCACATGGCAATTCTTCATCCCATTGTATCCCTGACAGCCAGACTGTTTGAATAAATATTTTAGCAGTGGTGACCACAGGAGCTAGCCAACCGAGGGGATCAAACAGTTTTGCTATTTCCGAAATCATTTTCCTCTTAGTTATGGGTGTTTCCAGTGCTGTAAGTTGGACAGTGTATTGAAATTTATCTTGGTGTCTATTCCAAGTGAGACCTAAAATTTTGATAACTGTATCTAATTTTAGCTCTAAAGTTTCCTTTGAATTCTTACTTTCTCTATCCCACTTTGACAACAACTCACTATTGCTACTACTCCATTTCTGAAGCTGGAAACCACCAAGTTTAAGTAACTCGTTCATTTGTTGATAAATCTGTGCTCCCTCGTTTATATTTTCGCAGCCTGTCATAAGATCATCCATATAATATTCCCTAAGGACTCTGCTAGCTGCCAAAGGATATTTATCTCCCTCATCATGTGCAAGCTGTTGTAAGGATCTGACCGCCAAGTAAGGTGCCGCTGATGTACCAAATGTTACACGCAATTGTCGGAGATGCTGAAGTTCTGAATTAACATCGCTACGCCATAATAGACGTTGAAAATCAACATCCTCAGCAGCTATCTTGACTTGACGGTACATCTTCACAATATCTGCTACCAGGCTTATAGGATAGCAGCGCCAACGTAAAATAAGGTGTCGAAGTGTGGGTTGAAGCGTTGGACCTACCATGAGATCATCATTCAACGAAGTTCCATTATTAAGCGAACACGACGCATCAAACACGACCCGAACCTTAGTGGTGCTTCTCTCATTGCGAACGACAGCGTGATGGGGAAGATACACAGCCTTGGGATTAGCTTTCTCCACTTCCGGCACTACTTCCATGTGATTTAATTTTAAATATTCCTCCATAACCTCGGAATATTGAATCTTCAGTGGTTGATTCTTCAGTAATCGTTTTTCGAGCATAAAGAATCGTTTCTGCGCAATATCATAAGAATTACCATATTGACAACTTGGATCCACATTTTTGAATGGCAATTTTACGACATAGCGACCCTCATCATCTCTAGAAGTAGTTTTGGCGAACAGCTCCTCACATTGCTGTTCTTCTTCAGACAGACATTTCTTCACAGCTGAAGACAGTTCTTCTTGCTCCCAAAAACCTTTCAGGAGATCGTTCATACTCAATTGAGTGTGCATACTAATTATTTCATTACGTGTCTGTGAAAGTTCGTAACTTGGAGGGGAAAATATATGGCCTGAAAGGATCCAGCCAAGTTTGGTATTTTGCGCAATTGGAGAACCTGGTGGACCTTTGACAACTCCATCCATTAAAATTTGACCATACACTTCCGCCCCCAGTAAAATATCAATTTTACTCGGAGTATCAAACTTCGGGTCTGCTAACTCTATAGCAGGAATCTGAGGAGAAAACATCGGAACAGACATTTTCCTCTCAGGTAAAAGAGAAGTGAGCTTATTAAGAACATGAGCTTTAACTTCAACTATAAAGTTGGGGTCATGGCGTGACTGAATTTTGACCATAACGGTCCATTTAGACTGCAAGGATGAACCTTGATCACTACCTAACCCTGAAATGTAGCTCATGTTTGAAACTCTTCTAAGACCAAGCATTTGTACAACAGACTCTGCTATAAATGAAGCTTGTGAACCTTGGTCCAGAAGAGCTCTGATACAAAAAGTTCCATTTCTCGTATCTACATTGACCAAAGCAGTGGCCAATAATACTTGACTATTTGCATTAGAAAAGCATGATACTATATTTGATGCCTCGCCTTGAGATGATTCTACATTAGACGACTGAGCGCCCCCTTCCACTACGGAAGTGTTTACCTGATCATCTTTAGGACCTAACTTTGGGTGCAGTAAAGAGTGATGTCGCCTTTTACAAATGCGACAGCTGGTTGATTGACGGCAATTGTATATCGAATGATTCGGAGCAAGACAATTAAAACATAACTTGTTGGTTTGGGCAAAAGTACGACGTACATTTACATCTTCCTTGGCGAATTTTTTACAATTACACAGCTTGTGAGCATCGGAACAAAATATACATGACACAGCAGGAATTGCATGCATTGTTTTAGGAACATTATAACGAACATTACTCTGTTTAGTGGATTTATTGTCAAGAAATTCTAAAGATCTAAAACGATGATCCAAAAAGTTTTTGAAGTTAATAAGTTTAGGCAATTCATCATTACATTTACTGACTTCCACTTCCCACAACTTTCGAGATTCTGTATCAAGTTTCAACGAAACTATATAAATTACAATAAGATCCCAGGAATCTACATTTACATCTAAATTAGTAAGAGCATTTAAACACTCATTAGTTGTGTCCAGTAATTCCTTTATCGCACTTGAAGATTCCGACAATACATTTTTTTGGTTCATAAAACGTTTTAGTACACAATTGGCTAAAAACCTTTTGTTGTTGTAACGATGCTCTAACTGATCCCAACAAGTTTTATAATTACATGCCGTGATAGGAATGTGTCTTAACATTTGCTCGGCTTCGCCAGACAAGTGACTTTTCAAATAGTGCAGCTTTTGAACGTCATCCAATTCCTTATTGTTGTGAATTAAAGACAAAAATAAATCACGAAAACTACTCCATTCTGTGTATTTGCCACTGAAATTAGGTATTTCTATTTTCGGTAATTTAACAGTAAAGGATTGGGTGCTGTTAGTTGCATTTGCATCATAAAATTCATTAACATTAACATCTTTCTTTAACCTAAGGATGGCTTCCTTTAACTCCGACTTGTAATTTATGTACAGTTCTTCGGTCTCATCATACATCTCATTTTTAAAATAAGTAGATTTTTCAAGTATGTCTCCAGAAACTTCCATTATAATCTTCTTATGTGTTTCATCAAATGAAGACCACTGTTTTTCTAAGGCTTCTAGACGTGTTTCTATGTATGACAAAGAGATCCTATCTTTCGGAGATTTTCTAAAATTAGACCTTCCCTTCTGAATCTTTGACTTAGTATCATCTTGCATTTTACCGTAGGCATCCATCTCGATAGTTATTCTAACTATTCACCGTATGAGAAAATTCAAAATTATTTTCTAAGTCAATCGTAAAATTTACGAAATTTTTCTAAGTGTTTTCGCACTTGGCTCCGCAAACTAGCGTGGATTCCCCGTATTTCACTTTTGGAGAAATTATTCTAAGTCTATGAAAACACTTCTAAAATTTCCAAGTTCTAACTTTCTTGAAATTATTCTAAGTTAATGAATGACACAAATGTACTCACAGTTTCATCACAGCACAACACACTAAACGCTTCCGCTTACGCAATCGCTCGCTTCGTGGTCGCACCGGACCCGCTGACGTCACTGCTGGAGCTGCTGCTGCAAACTCAAACCTCCGATCCTCCGTAGTCCCTGCTCCTGTCTCTCGTACTGAGCTGGTTCCAGGTCAACCAACCGAAACTTCCGACTCGATTAGGACCATGTACAATCCCATAGAGGTCCAAAATACTGTTATTCACAACGTAAATAAAACTAGTGTGTAGGTCGAGGATAATTTATTGGGTGCATCGACAAGACTATATCAATCACCAAAAAATCTTAACACCGCCGTTCAGCATTACGTACGTTTGGCACAACGCCATCTATGTACAATAATTACAACTTATATTTAAATACAACGGCTTAACATTGGGTATACTTTCGATTTGGTCCCATATAAGTTTCATTGAGATCCGATGACAATCTTAGGAGATATGGGGCCTGATGTCATGGGAGTCAGGAATTATTAGAAGAAACTGTAATGTCATCCATGTAAGTAAACGTTAGGTTTTTGTTCGGGTTGAATAGTTTGTTCTTCAAAATAGCGTCAATAAAGCCACACGCGGAAACTCATTATATTCTAATTATATCATAGTATAATGGGTATATATATGGGCTTCACTTCCAGGACCTTGATTGGTGATGTAGGTTATCACCGCGTTTTGCGATCGTTGCGGTTAAGCAACGTTCGCAATACTAACTATTTACCAATTTCAATGATTTTTTTTATTTTTATTTGAAATAGTATACTCCTATGTTGGTCATATTATAATCAAGTCAGGATCTGATGGTAGAATCCAAGGGAACGAGGAAAACTCGCAAATTTTATGGATAGATTACGTGTTTTGTTTTATCTTTTTTCTAATTTTTTTTAAGCTTTGGCATACAATAGCCATCAGCTCATGATGATGAGCTGGTGATGGAAGATACAACTCCTCAATGGTTAGGAGTTGGATGATAATTCTTGAATGATTGTTGATACGTAAAAAAATATAGTTGTAAACTTTCAGGTTATTTAAGTGAACTGATGATGGAAGGTAAAACTCCTTAGGAGTTAAAGCATGTTTGGTTACGTACCACATGCACGAATAGACCTTAAGTTGTATTCTTTGAAGTTTTTTAGGTTAGCTGATGTTGGAAGGTGAAACTGCATAACAACAGACAGAACATGAAAAGAAAAAATATTTTTGTGTTCTGTGTGCATAACAGTTATAACAGAATTGTCACAGAACATAGAGAAAAAAATCTTTCCGTGCATGTTCTGTGGTGATTCTTGTCCGAGCATTCTGGCTTTTAGTAGCTGCTCATGGCGCTACGCTTGCTCATTTTGCGGTTTCTTTTGGAAGCGTTCTTATACCTACTAAAAATAGAAAAATATTTTTTTTTTATAAAAAAACAAACCGCCTTCAAAAAAACTGCAAACAAAAACTCACTTCCCAAAAACACGTAAAAATGAAAAATAAATCAAATCATTCAAATCAAAGGACGAAGGTTCGGGATTTTTTTAAATTAATCTTGCAACTTACTGATCTGATTGAAGTCGGTGACAAGCCCAAAGTAACAAGAATAAATACTTAGTGAAAGAATAACACACAAAACCTACCTCATGCGCGGAGTGGTGTGAATTGTAACCTATCAAATAGGTACATAATATAATACATGGCTTGGCACCGACTTCAATCAGATCAGGAAGTTCTAAGATTAATTTAAAAAAATCCCGAACTTTCGTCCTTTGAATTGAATGATTTGATTTATTTTTCATTTTTACGTGTTTTTGGGAAATGAGTTTTTGTTTGCAGTTTTTTTGAAGGCGGTTTGTTTTTTTTTGTTTAATTTTGTTCAATGTTATAGATAGGTAGCAATCAAAATGGATTATCTGTAGTAAATAAATGCAAAATTTTTACGCTTAAACTACTGAACCAATTTACTGAAAATGCCACAGATTTCTTTTTGACATGTTGCATTTAGAATCGTCTTTATTTTTTTCCAATATATGTATTAGTAAAAGCTTGTGTAGATAAGCTTTTGCTGAGAATAACATTACCTACAGCCTTCGAATAAATAAGTTGATGATCTAATTCCGACTTTAATTTATTGCAATGCAATCACAATACAATACGATCTATTATATGTTCTAGACTTATATAATTTAACTAGCGGCCGCCCGCGGTTTCACCCGCGTGGTTCCCGTTCCCGGGGGAATATCGGGATAAAAAGTACACCTTCCTCTTGAATCACTCTATCTATTTGTTTTATACTATGTAGTGATTATATTTAGCCTTTTTAATTACGTAAATAAGTATTTGCTTAAAATGCTCTTGAACAAAAATCGATAAAAATTTTTTACAGATAATTTAACAACAAACTTTTTTGTAACAGTTTACGTTTGTTAAACAACTTGTTCTTAAAACTGATAATAGAAAATAATAATTACAAACCTATGTAGGTATTTGTTTATAATCAAAATTAAAAATACCAACTAGCCTCCTAGCCTCCCGATCTGTTACCGTCCCGTCTGACTATATTCAAATGAATATCTTTAAAAACTACACAGAGTGTTATTCTATTTTGAATCATTTACCTATTCAGAAAAAAATGGCGTGAAAAGATAGTTAGGCGGCATCAGTACTCGACAGATAAAGGCAGTAACACCTCACTCCTGATTTCAAATACACCTGATGTCACAAAGTCTTTGCAGAACGCCGCCGACTTTGAGAAGCCGCTGCCCCGCCCACCGATCTCGACAATAGCCGGCCTATCGTCACATAGCATTGACGATTGTCAACAATAATGGCAGTGACATTGTAAATTAGGTTAAAAGACGCGGTACTGCCTTGATGTGGCGAATTTTTGTTTGGTTTGCACTTTGCACGCACAGGTAAATGTGAAATTATTTGGTCGCTTTAGGCACGCTGTTTGTTGAGCTTTTGTATGATTATAATAGTAGGTTGTATACTATTTGTTTATTTAAATATGGTATATCTTTGAAAATGAAATATTAGAAAAAATTACCCATCCTCCAAGAACCTAGCTCCGCCGGGAATCGAACCCGGGACCTTTTAGTGTCCGGGTGAATGCTCTGACCCTCAGATCATATAATATTATACTAGGTCTGACCACTGAGCTACGGTATCGTTAGAGGAGGCGTCGATTCTTACGCGTTGCTTGTGAGACAGATATTATTTACTACCCTCGACACTCGAATGAAATAAATTGCAAAAAAGTTAATAAAAATATAAGTAAGAAATCAGAGATAAGTATAATTTACTATAGTTTTGTTTTTACCCACAGACTAGGTAGGTACTAATAGGTTTGCAGTTAGAAAGATGAAGCCGTGATAACACTTATCAATCAAAAATAAGTAGGAATATCGAAAATTACTCGTCTCTACAAATACAGCGTATTTTTGTCTTTGTTTTTCTTTCTTCTTGTTGTTTTACAAAAAAAAATAACTCGCATCATCATCATCAGCCATTTAATGTCCCCACTGCTAGGGCACTGGCCTGGCCTTCCTTACGGATGGCTAACACTTATCATAAGATTTTAAATTATTTTTATGCATTCACAATGCAATTTTTGTAAGTATAGGAAAAATGTGATAGTAAAAAACCACGAGCCCTATAAGTAGCTTTCAGGCGGGATTCGAACCCGCGCCTCCGGGAATCCGGCCCGATGCTCTGACCAATTCGACGAGTCGTGTAGGCCTTTCGGTAGCTTAGTTAATGCAGCCGGGACCAACGGCTTAAGACGCTACTCGGAAAAATATGGACTTTTTGATTTAAAACTATAGGACGGTTACAGTTGTTACAAATCTGGTAATAAGATATATATTTCTTCATACCTTTATCTAGAATCGTATAGTTTCAAAAACACGATTTTATGATTTTGCCTCGACACTTTTTATTTTCGAAAAGACCTCCAAAAATGCGAAAAGTGAAGATTATTCTTAAATGGGGCTACTTACACTATTGGAAATTGGTTTAATTAGTGGACACCAATAATATTGAGGATCGTATAGAAGCATTTTTTTAAACCGCTGTAGTTTTTTAATACGAAGTGATTTTGTGTTTTTTTTGCCTAATCTGCAAAATCGGTCTCGCTCCCGCGCGCGTCGTTTTCTCATTGCTATCTCGCTTCAGCACATTTTTTCCGAGTATCGCCTTAGCGTGCCTTCCAAACACGGAAGAACTCGATGCATACGTTGCGTACGTGGGATCAGTTTGTCTCTACCTTTAATTTCAATGATTTGGCACCCGTGCGAATACGGGCCTGGATACTACGTCACTAGTCAAATTATATTGAGCTCATGTAGATTATTGTAAGAAGTAGGTAGACTTAATATTACCACTTCAGTGGAAGGCTAAAAAGGCGAATGCTAAATTGTATGACAATAAAATCAAAATTATAAATGTGAAAGTGTGTCTGTTTGTTTGTTTGTCCGTCTTTCACGTCGAAACGGAGCAACGGATCGAAATGATTTTTGGTATGCGTTACCTTGGGAGCTGGAGTGGAGAGTGACTTAGGGCGTTTGTGCACTACACTGAATTTTACCGATCCGGAAAAAAACGGATGCTTGTATTTTAATAATTAATCATTTATATTAGTAACTAGCTTTCCGCCCGCGGCTTCGCCCGCGTGTACTACACGACGTTATCCCACGGGAAGGTGATATTTTTCAGGAATAAAAAGTAGCCTATGTCCTTTCTCAGGCTCTAGACTATCTCTGTACCAAAATTCATTCAAATCGGTTCAGTAGTTTAGGTGTGATTGTGTAACACACAGACAGACAGAGACGCATTTATAATATAAGTAAGGATTAATTAAATACAAGCATCCGTTTTTTTCCGGATCGGTAAAATTCAGTGGTAGTGCACAAACGCCCATAGGCTAGAGAAAAAACTCCGTGTTCTGTGTAGGCTACTTTCTCTCCCGGAAAAATATCAGGTTCCCGCGGGATAACGTCGTGTAGCTTACGCGGGCGGAAGGCTAGTACGTACTCATAATTAATAGTCTTTTATGGCATAAGTCCTAAAGATAAGATAGCTGATCATCTGTTAGCAATAACACTATCATCTATCTATACCTCACCTACACAGTTTTTTTTGCCAATGCATGCCAATTGCCAAATCATATTGTAACAAAATACTTCAACCTTACCATTTGACGTGTAAAGGCGGTTTTTGCCGCTACACGCTCAGTTGAGCAAAGGCGATTATGACATGATGTTTCTGCCGGCTGATGCCGACAAAGTCAAAAGCTATTGTGGTGGTGTTTGTTATTTAGTTTATTGCAAAACGTATCTCGTCACTCGTGATCAAGTCACTTTTGTGTACGGCGAGCGGTGTGCCTTGATACTTTTACGACTAGTTCTGCTACTTCTTCAGCTGATGAAAATCATTCACAATTTTAATTCTGGTTGCAATTGTAGCTAAAAAATGACATTAAGGCGATACTCGGAAAAATTATGCTAAAGCGAGATAGCAATGAGAAAACGACGCGCGCGGGAGCGAGACCGATTTTGCCGATTACGCAAAAAAACCACAAAATCACTTCGTATTCAAAAACTATAGCGATTTTAAAAAAATGCTTCTATACGATCCTAAATATTATTGGTGTCCACTAATTAAACCAATTTTCAGTTGTATATGTATCCCCATTTAAGAACAATCTTGATTTTTCTTATTTTTTAGAGGTATTTTCGAAAATAAAAAGTGTCGAGCCAAAATCATAAAATCGTGTTTCTGAAACTATACGATTCTAGATAAAGGTATGAAGAAATATATATCTTTTTACCAGATTTATAACAACTCTAACCGTACTATAGTTTTATATCAAAGAGTCCATACTTTTTCCGAGTAGCGCCTTAAAACGTCGAAATATCAACATTTGTTTTTAAAGGAAAAATTAACAAAGGCGAGTAAGACATGGCTTTTCTGTCGCCCGATGCCGACAAAGTCGGGGGCTATTTTACGTATGATGCTGTTTGTTATTTCATTTATTGCAATATGTATCTTATTTTCGAGTCACTGTTTTTACTGCGGATGATATACGTTGATACATGAACAGAATGTACAACTGGCTCAAATAAATAAATACATATTGGACACCTCATAGGTACTTTGTTCCAATACCAGACTATAGTAGCTTAAACACTAGTATTATAAAAATTGTAAACAACGACGGGTAGGTATACGAAAAGCTCGTTTTCAATATTTACCCGACCGGAAATCAAACCCGGATAGACCCACTAAAGATAGCGGTATCTTGAAAACCTGTGCGTACACCGCTCGGCTACGGAGGTCATTAGCAATTCTTTCTGCATTGGGAAACTTCTTTCTGTACAGGTACCTATACCTACTTAATTCTTGACAAGATCCATCTAAACTTTTTCTTGTATTCTGAGGTAGCAAGTATCAAGACTACCTACTATAGCTGTAAGTATCTGTTTCAATTTTATTAACAATCGCTCTCAAGTCGTAGTGGGCGGGGCGCGGCGCCTTTGAATCTGTTTGTTTGCCGACCGCGTTAGTTTCGCACCTTGCCGCAGATGGCGCGGTAAGCGTGTCTGACTGCTGACATGACAGGTAAAGGTTTGATGACAACTAAACTGTGACTGAAACGACATTGCTCAATTATGTTTTCTGCGTTCAGTCGGGCAAGAAAATGCGCTCCTGTAAAACATATTTGAAAAATATCAGTTTTTCTTACAAATGGTAATTTAAGCTACGAGGCTTAGGCTAAAATCAAAATATGAGTGGGATATTTTGTCTTCGGTAGCAAGAAAACGGGTAGTATCTGAAGCAGAGACGAGCTGTTGAATATACTTACCCCACATATGCGTAGGTAGTGATAGGTAAAGGTTAAAGGCCATGCTATTTCAATATCCTATCCTTTGTGAGAGATAGGCCTACCAAATGTTAGTTGCCTAGATTTTTTTTCATTCGTCAAAAATAACAACGATTTCTTGGTTATGTATAACTATCGTAGGCCTACCAGTTAACTTGGGATAAAATTATAGAAACGGACCGTAAAAAAAGGTTAAACCATTGCATTCTCTAGTCAAACTTGGGTAACTCGCGCTTTCTGGCACTTCCTCAAGCACGCACTCTATTCACTGTAAGTAAACAAGTACAGTCAGCGTCAAATTGATATAAGCGTCTAGAGTAGTCAAAAAGATCTGAAAAACATAAACGCAATTTGATCTAAGTAGTTTGAATCATCATATTGTTGTAAGCGCGCAAGGTGTTCAAAATATCTAGGCACTCATTGTTTCATATTTATATGAGCAGTCAGAGTGTTCAAAATTATCTAGGCAAACAAAGCTCTCAAAATATCTGTGCAATATGGTGTTGTACATTATGCACAATCAATATGATGATTCGAACTGCTTAGATCAAATTGCGTTTATGTTTTTCAGATCTTTTTGACTACTCTAGACGCTTATATCAATTTGACGCTGACTGTACCTTCAAACAAACCCTTTACTTTTATCTATATATATAAAATCCTTTGTCCTGAATCAATGACGGATAAACGCACAGCCTAAGCTGCTCATCGTAGAGACCTGAAACTTGGAGGGTGTGTTCCTTGTATGATGTAGGCATCCGATAAGAAACGATTTTTCGAAAGGATTTTTCGAAATTCTACCCCTAAGGGGGTGATAAACGGGGGTAAAGTTTGTATGGGACAACGTGATTCCTTTGTCCAATCTTCTTCAAATTTTGCATAAACATTCTATAACAGAATTAATCGAAGATGTGTTTCATATTTCATTGAAACTCATCGCCTAACAGGGTTAAAAAGGGGATAGAAAACTATTTTGGGGGTCATTTGCATCGAAGTTAATATCAATACTCCTTAGTGCTTTTGATTTTTATTTTCTTTTTGTTTTGACATATGTTTGAAAACTCAATCCGTTTATACCATAGATGTAATACATCTATGGTTTATACAGTGCGACTGCCACCAAAGAGTAGTTATGTATCAACTAGCGTATTGCCACTATTGAAAAAAAGCTTCGCTTTGCACGAGAGAGCTGTCATAGAACCCATGCCACATTAAAAAGTACCTAAGCAAAGTATTGACTTGATTTTTTGCATTTTGGTAGGTAGTTCAAGAGTAGGAGAATGTCTGAATTTTTGAACTTTCATGTTTGGTATAAAGTATAGGTAGCGTGCTCGGGCTGCGATCGCTGAGGTTATGTGACTTTCGCAGTGGTCTTTCACGGGATGGCTGTTCAAAAATATATGATGCTTCGGAAGACACGATAAGCCGATGGTTCTGGCTGCATTTGGATTGGTTAATACGCCATAACTGCAATGGGCCCGTGTTGAAGGTCATGGTCCATTCTCCTTATCCATCAATATGAAGGCCTGTACCCCAGCAGCGGGAACATTAAAATGGATTGATGACGGTGCTGACGAGACCTTAGAGAACGCCTATCTACCTACTTTTTGACATGAAATTCTGCGATGAACCCAATTTTAATTACTCACGGACGGACGTAGTCGCGGCCGGCCAATCATATTCATATTTCTACTATCCCTAATATTATTATAAATGCGAAAATTTATGTTAGTTTGTCTGTCTGTCTGTATGTTCTGTTTTTACGTCAAATCTGCTGAACCGATTCAGATGAAATTGGGAATGGAGATATTTTGTGACCTCAGCCGGCCTAGCATGAGCGGCTTATAACGCGCGATATTATATGGTACGGCAAGTTGTCTTGCTTATCCCACTAAGGTGTAAGCAAGACGGCATTCCGTACCGTATCATATCGCGCGTTATAAGCCGCTCATGCTAGGCCGGCTGAAGGACTTTTTACCGCGGGAATAAGGATCATGCCCATGGTAAAATAAGTTTTAGCACGAGCATAGCTGTGGATTGGAATTAGTATTTAAAGTGATAGTTTAAGTTAATGGAAAGGATTATCTTTAGAATAGAGATAGTTCAAGACCCTGGAAAAGACATACTTAACACTTTTTACCGCGGGAAAAATCTCATTCCCATACGAATATCATTTTAAGCGCGGGTTAATTTGCGGCTTGAAATTGGCACCTATTTAAGGCTAGGAATCCCGAGCGCAGAAATAATTTGAGGGGGTGAAGAACGTCGCATACGCTCCGCCCATCGGAGGGACACCCCGCGCGTCTCAGTATACTTGCGCGGCCCTGGCCGGCGGCCGCTATCGCGCCACAGTGTAGCAGCAAGACAGTAGTGACTGATATTCAGTAGAACCACTCAAGTTTCATTTTAATGTAATATGTTTATTATTTTAAAACGAAATAGGTAGATAACTGTAGTACAAATAATATTATTACCTACCACTGTATACCATACTATAATATTACATTGAATGTATTACAATATTGTTACGGTGAGGGTATTATTATGAATTTCAAGCGAAATGATCGATTCTAGAATAGAATTATAGTAAACAAGCTGTTGCCCTCGACTTCGTCCGCTTGTATTTCAGTTAAAACATGAGTTTCAGTTGAAAAGTACCCTATATCATTCTCGATCGTCCTATTTATCTCTCTATACTAAAATTAATCTCTATACTAACTTGGTTCGCATTTATAGTACTAGCTTAATAACGCTGAATGATGAATTTTGGAATTTTGAAATACATTGAACCTTGCAGAAGGTCATAGAATATTGTTCATGCGATAACCGAAATCCACGTGGGCGAAGTCGCGGGCTGCATCTAGTAATTTGATATACTAACTGTGGCCCGTAACTTCGTCTGCATGAACTTTGGACATTGCATTTGTATTGTAATTGCAGTTATATCGCGTAAAAAAGTAGCCTATGTCCTTCTCCAAGATTTGTAATCTCTGTACCAAAATTCATCAAAATCGGTTCAGCTGTTTTGGCGTAAAAAGTAACATCATCTTGGCAGCCGAACGACGCCCACCGCTGGGCATAGGCCCAAAAAGTAACATATGGACGAACAAATAGGCCGATAGAGTTACTTTTTGTAGGTATGGATAGTGCGTGAGAATCGGAAAGGGTATCAGAGTGGGGATTACAGTGGGACTGGAAATGGAAGAGAGGATCGTAGAGGAAATCATAGTGGTGATTGGAGTAAGTGAATAGGAGTAAAATTAAAATAAATAAGTATGTCAATAATAATGGTAAAACATGGCTTAAATCTAGAATCTTGACTCAATGATATCTTGAGCTGAGAACGCACTTGTGTCAAGGCAATATCGTGCCATTTTTGATAGTGCCATTCCAAATTCTCTTAAAACGTCCACCGCTGAGGCCGCCGCGGTTGCAACTAGTCAAGCTATTATAGCATACCACCGCAAATCATACCGCCCGCCGCGCCTCTTGAGCAGGGTACTCACCGAGCTGTGTAACACGTAACGTAACGTAACTGCTACTGTCAAGTGAGTAGGACATGGGAGGCACGAGCTCGCTGCGAGCCGCTCGCGCGTGGTTCGCAGTAAGCTCGCAGTGACCCGCCGAGTGGCGGTATCGCTGCGAACACAAAGGAAGGCGGCTCGCAGTGTGCGCGTGGACTACGACAAGACCTCTTGTGCAGTGAGTACGCGCGACGCGAACTTCAAACGAACGCAATCATGGAGTGAGCAGAATGTTGTAGGCGTGATTTCGTCACAAGCACTGCGGATCCGGGAGCTCGTAGCTGATGCCGTACTCTGAAACGTAAATCCGAAACTTCGGTTAGCCCCGTCCCTTTCACTCGATTCTGTCACAACTGGGGAGTGAGAGTGACGGGTATAACGAAGTTTCGAGTTTTGCGTTTCAGAGTAGGCCTTCTGGTTACGCGGTGAACGTGGACGAGCCGTACTCACTTTCAGGTTGATACAGTAACAGTTAGGTTACGTGCTACAAGCTAGATGAGTACCCTGCTTTGCAGCACCGCAAGCCGCTCCGCTAGAGACTGTGGCCGACGTTATACCTAAATATACAAATCTGTTTAAATAGTTAACCGAGTAATTTCGCAGTACATAAAATGACTTATTTATACCAGTTAGTATGTAATACTTGATAAAAATCGAAAACATGAGTACCTACATTGCAATTTTCATACTAGATATCCCAATAAGTTAGTTGTGCCTCGCTCAATGACAACATGTTTTAGTGATAATTGTAATAATATGTGTATTAAATTATATAATTTACTATCCAATGATGTAAGAAATATGCCATTCAATTTTTTTAAAAAAACAATATTTGGGATATTAGTTAAAAATAGTTTTTATGACATTAATGAATTTGTAACCTTTTGCCGTAATGGAGGTAAAGATAAAAAATGCTGACATGTGAATGAAACCTAAATTTGACATCTGGGGCCTATTGCATAATTAGACTAATAATATTAGTGAATAATACAAGTTACTAGTTAACAAGTTACTAGTTGCGTTATTTCGTGTTGCATAATTATTTTGTGTTTTCGCTAATAATATTAGAAAATTGTGTTGCATGAATTACTAATATTATCGTGAAAGTTACAAGCGAATTCATCATTATTTACAAGTACTCATATTTTTTGTTGCATAATTAATTTATACTATCTTGTAATAAGAGTACTAATATTATAAGCAAAACATACAAAATTACAAGTATACAAATTGGCTGAGTGAGTCAAACCTTTGCCCATCTGTAGCCTTTGCAATAAAAAAAAAATCTTGGCGGGAACAGAAACGTTAAACTTTTTCCGAAAGTATAATTTATTTGTTTATTTATAACACGCGGAAAATGGTTGGTAAGAGAGAAGAGCAAAGAAAATTAAAAATGTGCATTTTATTATTTATTTAATTCTTAATGCACAATTGTACAATGGCGGACTTAATGCCTTAGGCATTCTCTACCAGTCAACCTTAGGGTGATCTGGAGACTTTTATGTGGTTGGGTGCACAACCAGGGTTATTTTAATTTAAAATAATAATAAAAAAAATATTATATAGCTAGGTACATATATAAAATAAAAACTAAAATCAAAGAAAATAAATTTTAATGATCATCATTAAATGATGATTCTCCTTCTGAGGAGATAGGGCTTCTGTAAAATTTACACTGTTGCCTTGTTTGTAGGAGCAATTCATCTTCTTCGTCTGCTGATAATTCAATCAACTGAAGATACATTTTCGATCAACGTTTACTACCTACAACGAAAACTACAACAAATACTTTAATAATATGGTGCCCCTTAGGTGCGTAGAAATAATTACAAGTTTCTTCGAATAATTTGTATTTTAAGCTTCATATTGCAACAGAAACTAGTAAAATTCACTAATTATATTAGTTATTAGTACTGATATTTTGCCACTTGTAGTTTATTACTGCTACTTTATTATGAAACAGAAATATACAAGTTATAGGTTGAATTTACTTATATTATTAGCTTGTACTTAGATACTTGTATATTTGTATCTTGTACTTTATTATGCAACATAAAAGTACAAGTTACAACCAAAACCACTAATATTTATTTATTAGCTTGTACTTTGTTATGCAATAGGCCCCTGGACATTTAATTTTTACAAGCTTTTATTTAACTTGCAGTGTATGTATGTATGCATGTCCGTTCGTCAAATCTTGCGAGCTAAATTTGACCCACTTTCCAATGTCCGATTGAGCTGAAATTTGGAATTTACCTTTAGTTCCGATGACAATGCAATTAAATATATAATCAGTATAGTTATCAATTCAGAATTCTTGCAAATTTTCAAGTACTATATTCTTGTTTTGTTGTGATGGTTACTTGACACGTGCTTGACCAAAGCCATCTTCTATCTCACTTGTTGCACTTGTAACAAGCCATGCTCCTTGGAAAAGCGGCAACGTTGCAGTCGATTACGTCAACGTGTTCTGTTCCGGTGGCCAAAACTGGAACTAACGTGTTTTGTTCATAATGTTATTTTACTGTCAAGTAGCACTGTCCAACCAGCGCTGCTGTCACCGGAACAGAAAAGATTGTTGATCTATACACTTTACTCTTTGTTCTATATAAACAAACAATCGTGTAGTGTTGCCAGGTTAGGCGATAACTCTCAAATTATGTGGAAGTAAAAATCAACGAACACTCAAAAAACAGTATAGAGGTAAATGCTTGGAACACAATCTTTGACTTTGTAACTTTGTTTGGGCTAATAAGAAGGTAAACATAGCAAAAGTCCCCGCCCGTAGCCCTTAATCGGGGGGGGGGGGGGGGGGGGCGGTTTTGAAGGTCTCATTTTTTTTTCAACCCGATTTTAGGACAACCAAACTAGTTCATCGCGTTGACATTTCAGAGAGCGACTTTGCCTCGGAAGACCTGTAGATGTAGAACATGACACAAAAAAAAAATAACCACCATTTTAACCAATCACGTGTTCTACAGGACTTCCGAGGCAAACTCGCTCTCTGAAATGTCAACGCGATGAACTAGTTTGGCCTAGGAAAAACTAGTTTGTCCTGAAATCTGGTTTGGCCGGTAAAATATATACAGTATTTTAAAAAACTTTTAGCCCAAACAAAGTTCCAAAGTCAAAAATTGTGTTCCAAACATTTCCCTCTATATCTCTTCGTTGACTAGGCTTAACTTGATATAATATATTTAAAAAAAATAACTTTCGCCGTAATTCAATTCACATCTTAGATTTCTGCGCGAACTGTTCATTTAAATAAAACACTTTCTCGGATTTTGCACGCATTTATTTAACAACTTGTTTAAATTTGCTTGTTACAAAATAAAAAGAAAAATTATTATTTTTGCACATTTTTATATTTTTTTTATCTGGATGTGGCAAGTCGGAATACTCTTTGGTCATGTCAAGAAACGTTGCTGTTTGATTTTCTTGATTGCTGTTTGGGTGTTTTAATACAATATCTATTGTATAATTAGTGCATATAAATACGTGATCATTGTTGGAATTACTTATGAAACCTTGGATCTCGAAAGATTTGGATTCCCGAAGGAGGAACACTGCGTCAGCGATGGATTCGTGCAATACCTCGAGCCGACTGGGAGCTTACAACATCGTGACTGTGATATAGTTAAAATAAAACAACCCTTAGTTATGTACGCGTATTATTTGATTTTAAGGCGCTATAATCAGGAATTCATCTCATCTCATGCATACAAGAAATTAGGATTACATTTTACTCCCTAAGGACTAAAGTGGTTATTTAGTCCCGCTTCGTAGGGCTATATTTGCGTACTTTTAGAGCATGAGAATTGAAAATTATTATTATTTCTATTAAAACATTAATTTAAAGTCCCTATACTTAGGCTTTTTCTCAATTACTTACTTAAAAAAATTACATTTAATTAAAAGTTTCCCTGTCAGTTACAGGCCACTCGAAATGGTTTTGAAGAATTTTTCGTCATTCTTTTGTGACAGGTACCTACCGTTAATTTTTTTTCAAATCCAAGACCTTTTTTTTGTTTATAGGTCTTTTTCTTTACAAGCCCGTTGCATTGGCAAATCCAGGTGATTTCTGTGGGTATTTGATAAGAAAAAGTGATGTGATACAAGGCCTTGTCCAGTGATGTGATACAAAGCCTTCGCCAAGGCCAGATTTGGTGTAACTTTTTTGATTTTTTGATTTGATTTGATTTTGATTTGGTACGAACGTGTGTAGCACGGATTACCTATATTTGCTTTACAGCAAAGTTCGTCCGCACCAAATCGGCGGTTAGGTCTGGTCTGGACGTGTGTAGCGGCTATAAGAACTAACGAACGAACTTTAAAAAGAAGCAAAAAACGCGAAGTTGCTTTAATCAGACCCTACTAGGTGTCACTTCACTACATAGTATATCACTACATAGTATAAAACAAAGTCGCTTTCTCTGTCCCTATGTCCCTTTGTATGCTTAAATCTTTGAAACTACGCAACGGATTTTGATGCGTTTTTTTTTATAGATAGAGTGATTCAAGAGGAAGGTTTATATGTACTTTTTATCCCGATATTCCCACGGGAACGGGAACCACGCGGGTGAAACCGCGGGCGGCCGCTAGTTGCACATAAATAGTTCACTAAAGTCAACGACAGATGGCTCCAAGTTAATACAACCATAGTCTACCTACAGAAAAGAAATATCCTTTTTTTCTTCATGTAAGTACTATGTTTATCAACTTTGATAGAAACTTAAATGTGTCTTGTTCTTTAGTATTTATTTTTTAAATACTTACTAAAATTTACAACTGAAAATCAGCGTTTGCTTGCGTTGCAAGACAAGTAATATGACGCTGAGCTGCGACCATTGAGTAGGTACTGCTGCGGCACGGCACACACACATTTTTATTTGGAACTTTTTGTCTTATTGAGTCTAATTTGTGTTTTCTATTCTTGTTCGTAATACAGTGCTACCTTCTCTTATACCTATGTGAATATGCCTTGTATTTAATGAATACTTATGTGTGTGTCTATAGTAAGAATCTACAATCTCTATTTGGTGGTAAAATATATATAAGGTCCTTCCTAAATAGTGCACATAATTTTAAGGGGTCAATGTACTCACGCATACAAAGAGTTATTACTATGGTACCAACATTGGAAACGCGAAAAAAAAAAACAGCTGTTCCATAGAAAACTTTAAATCGAATAGATCAAAATGTATAGAACAGCTGATTTTTTTTCTGAAAAACTGAAACATGTCCAATAACTAAAAATACAAAAATAAATTATATTTAAAAAAACCTTTTATTTAAAATCAAGCTTTTATTCAAATGTCCTAAAAATAATAAAATAAACTGTGTATCAAGTCAAATCCAACAAACTTATTACATTAAACAATTTATATGTTTTAAAAGCTTGTCGCGAGATTTTATTGTTACTGGGCTTGCACTAAACACAAATGCTTTAACTTATATTTGACATATGAAATTAATTTTAAATAAAAGGTTTTTTTAAATATAATTTATTATTTTTACCTATAATGACATTGAATTTTATGTACTTTATGTTTTAGGATGATTTTAGGTAATAATTTATTTATTTCTTTGTGACGATGGCATTGTGTCCTCCTGACCTGACTAAGTAGTATTTTGTTTTCTCTTTTATTATTCTATTTTGACTGATTTTATTCATTTCACCGTTTGACATTCAATGATATATACTAAGATTGATGAATTTTGAAACCAAATTTAATACTCGTACAAAAAAAAAATTATATTATTTAAATTAAATCACGACGACAAATATTTGCATATCGACAAATCGATAAAACATGTTAGTTCTAACCTATTTATAAGACCTCAGATGTACCATGTTTTATGCAAATAAATATTATTCTATTCAATTCTACTGCTATTGTACTTATGGTAATTCCTTTTTTTGACCCTCATTTTCATTAATAATTGCTCAGTTTTTTTTCTTATATGATATTAGAATGAAATTTGGCGTCACGAGTAAGAAAATCCAAAAAAATGCATACGTATATTAATTTATTTTAAACAACACAAATTCAGTACCTATGGGAAATTTCTCAGCATTATTGCTTTTTAAAATTATGTGTAGTCACATAAAATACCAAAAATACCATAAAATACCAAAGTGATATACCACAAATCTTAAATATCCAAAGGGATAACATCGAAAGTTCGACATAGAAATTTTCCATTTCAAGTAACACCAAAATTTCATATTTGATTAAAATTTGGTTTTTCTGTTGGGATATTTTTTTGGATATTGCCTAAATTGTTTTATACGTTATATAAATATGTCCGGTGAAGAAAGTTTAAACGGATAATTTTTCCTGAAAAAGATATCAATGAACTAAAACTTTATTAAAAATACCTAATTTCTATTAAGTATTAATATTCTTTGGAAAGTTATACAATACGTTTAATTTATTGCTACTATATCATCATGCTGTAAAGTTTTCCCTAACTAAGGAATTACTGTTGGGGTCGACTAGGTTAATTTCGTACAGTGCCTCACCTATCTCTATACACTGTGACACAACTTACTATTTAGAAATCTATGTAGATTAATATCCGATTCGTTCCAAATGAATAAAAAAATTCAAATCACTTAGTTACCTTTTATGTTTGTTTATCCTTCGCAGAGTCTGCGACGAAATCTTCATTTTTTTACAAGCTTTTATTTAACTTGCAGTGTATGTATGTATGCATGTCCGTTCGTCAAATCTTGCGAGCTAAATTTGACCCACTTTCCAATGTCCGATTGAGCTGAAATTCGGAATTTACCTTTAGTTCCGATGACAATGCAATTAAATATATAATCAGTATAGTTATCAATTCAGAATTCTTGCAAATTTTCAAGTACTATATTATTGTTTTGTTGTGATGGTTACTTGACACGTGCTTGACCAAAGCCATCTTCTATCTCACTCGTTGCACTTGTAACAAGCCATGCTCCTTGGAAAAGCGGCAACGTTGCAGTCGATTACGTCAACGTGTTCTGTTCCGGTGGCCAAAACTGGAACTAACGTGTTTTGTTCATAATGTTATTTTACTGTCAAGTAGCACTGTCCAACCAGCGCTGCTGTCACCGGAACAGAAAAGATTGTTGATCTATACACTTTACTCTTTGTTCTATATAAACAAACAATCGTGTAGTGTTGCCAGGTTAGGCGATAACTCTCAAATTATGTGGAAGTAAAAATCAACGAACACTCAAAAAACAGTATAGAGGTAATTGCTTGGAACACAATCTTTGACTTTGTAACTTTGTTTGGGCTAATAAGGAGGTAAACATAGCAAAAGGCAAACTCGCTCTCTGAAATGTCAACGCGATGAACTAGTTTGGCCTAGGAAAAACTAGTTTGTCCTGAAATCTGGTTTGGCCGGTAAAATATATACAGTATTTTAAAAAACTTTTAGCCCAAACAAAGTTCCAAAGTCAAAAATTGTGTTCCAAACATTTCCCTCTATATCTCTTCGTTGACTAGGCTTAACTTGATATAATATATTAAAAAAAAATAACTTTCGCCGTAATTCAATTCACATCTTAGATTTCTGCGCGAACTGTTCATTTAAACAAAACACTTTCTCGGATTTTGCACGCATTTATTTAACAACTTGTTTAAATTTGCTTGTTACAAAATAAAAAGAAAAATTTTGCACATTTTGGATATTTTTTTTATCTGGATGTGGCAAGTCGGAATACTCTTTGGTCATGTCAAGAAACGTTGCTGTTTGATTTTCTTGATTGCTGTTTGGGTGTTTTAATACAATATCTATTGTATAATTAGTGCATATAAATACGTGATCATTGTTGGAAATAACTTATGAAACCTTGGATCTCGAAAGATTTGGATTCCCGAAGGAGGAACACTGCGTCAGCGATGGATTCGTGCGATACCTCGAGCCGACTGGGAGCTTACAACATCGTGACTGTGATATAGTTAAAATAAAACAACCCTTAGTTATGTACGCGTATTATTTGATTTTAAGGCGCTATAATCAGGAATTCATCTCATCTCATGCATACAAGAAATTAGGATTACATTTTACTCCCTAAGGACTAAAGTGGTTATTTAGTCCCGCTTCGTAGGGCTATATTTGCGTACTTTTAGAGCATGAGAATTGAAAATTATTATTATTTCTATTAAAACATTAATTTAAAGTCCCTATACTTAGGCTTTTTCTCAATTACTTACTTACTTAAAAAAATTACATTTAATTAAAAGTTTCCCTGTCAGTTACAGGCCACTCGAAATGGTTTTGAAGAATTTTTCGTCATTCTTTTGTGACAGGTACCTACCGTTAAATTTTTTTCAAATCCAAGACCTTTTTTTTGTTTATAGGTCTTTTTCTTTACAAGCCCGTTGCATTGGCAAATCCAGGTGATTTCTGTGGGTATTTGATAAGAAAAAGTGATGTGATACAAGGCCTTGTCCAGTGATGTGATACAAAGCCTTCGCCAAGGCCAGATTTGGTGTAGCTTTTTTGATTTTTTGATTTGATTTGATTTTGATTTGGTACGAACGTGTGTAGCACGGATTACCTATATTTGCTTTACAGCAAAGTTCGTCCGCACCAAATCGGCGGTTAGGTCTGGTCTGGACGTGTGTAGCGGCTATAAGAACTAACGAACGAACTTTAAAAAGAAGCAAAAAACGCGAAGTTGCTTTAATCAGACCCTACTAGGTGTCACTTCACTACATAGTATATCACTACATAGTATAAAACAAAGTCGCTTTCTCTGTCCCTATGTCCCTTTGTATGCTTAAATCTTTGAAACTACGCAACGGATTTTGATGCGTTTTTTTTTAATAGATAGAGTGATTCAAGAGGAAGGTTTATATGTACTTTTTATCCCGATATTCCCACGGGAACGGGAACCACGCGGGTGAAACCGCGGGCGGCCGCTAGTTGCACATAAATAGTTCACTAAAGTCAACGACAGATGGCTCCAAGTTAATACAACCAAGTCTACCTACAGAAAAGAAATATCCTTTTTTTCTTTATGTAAGTACTATGTTTATCAACTTTGATAGAAACTTAAATGTGTCTTGTTCTTTAGTATTTATTTTTTAAATACTTACTAAAATTTACAACTGAAAATCAGCGTTTGCTTGCGTTGCAAGACAAGTAATATGACGCTGAGCTGCGACCATTGAGTAGGTACTGCTGCGGCACGGCACACACACATTTTTATTTGGAACTTTTTGTCTTATTGAGTCTAATTTGTGTTTTCTATTCTTGTTCGTAATACAGTGCTACCTTCTCTTATACCTATGTGAATATGCCTTGTATTTAATGAATACTTATGTGTGTGTCTATAGCAAGAATCTACAATCTCTATTTGGTGGTAAAATATATATAAGGTCCTTCCTAAATAGTGCACATAATTTCAAGGGGTCAATGTACTCACGCATACAAAGAGTTATTACTATGGTACCAACATTGGAAACGCGAAAAAAAAAATCAGCTGTTCCATAGAAAACTTTAAATCGAATAGATCAAAATGTATAGAACAGCTGATTTTTTTTCTGAAAAACTGAAACATGTCCAATAACTAAAAATACAAAAATAAATTATATTTAAAAAAACCTTTTATTTAAAGTCAAGCTTTTATTCAAATGTCCTAAAAATAATAAAATAAACTGTGTATCAAGTCAAATCCAACAAACTTATTACATTAAACAATTTATATGTTTTAAAAGCTTGTCGCGAGATTTTATTGTTACTGGGCTTGCACTAAACACAAATGCTTTAACTTATATTTGACATATGAAATTAAAGCGACAAGCTTTTAAAACATATAAATTGTTTAATGTAATAAGTTTGTTGGATTTGACTTGATACACAGTTTATTTTATTATTTTTAGGACATTTGAATAAAAGCTTGACTTTAAATAAAAGGTTTTTTTAAATATAATTTTTATTCTTTTTATTGGCCATTTTATCGTAATCACTATAAAATATTAACAGAATTATTCTTGAATGAACCTAGTTAATGCATAAAACAAACAGTAGATACACATTAAATTTAAAATACTTATTTTCCTACAAACTATTATTATATATTTGTACAAACTATAACTTGGTACATTATACGACACCACACATAATTATTTGTATCTATATAGCTTACTGAACTCTCTACACAATCAAATATTTGAATTGTTTTTAATTTCGCTCGTCGCAGGTAATTGCGCCGCAAAAATTGGCACGCGTCCGACCTCTAACTCATTCCGCAGGGGACTGATTGATTGAAATTACGACCGTCAACTTAGCAAAATAGGTTTTTTTCGAAAATAAACAATGCCTTAAAAAAAATTTGACTTATGACGGCCGGAATCCCTCGGCTATTCAAAGACAATTATTTTCGTATATTTTTCATTAACTAAAACCAAGTATTTTGCAAATAATACGATATTTGGATTACGATTAGACGGATGTTTGGGATTTTATTTGACACACTTAAATATCACCAATCGAAAAAAAACGGCCGGAAGATAAATAACTGTAAAATAACATATATTTTTTCCAAGTTTTAAGTACTTGTGATTTGCGAGTAATCCATAATTTAAAATACCCTATTTTGGGGAATGCCCGCCTTAAGTAAATAATTTGAGACCCTGGGAAGGATTATAATAGGCTACTTTTTCTTTTTACCACAGGAAAGTATCATATTCCCACGGGAAAACCAGTAGGTAAGTTTTTTTGTAGATAGGTAGGTAGTTATTTGTTTGTCCGTCTTTCACGTCAAGACGGAGCAACGGATCAATGTGATTTTTGGTATGGGGCTAGATTTGGGAACAGGAAAGTGACGTAGCTTATCCCGGAAAATATCACATTCCCTGAGGATAATGTCGTGTAGTACACGCGGGCGAAGCCGCGGGCGGAAAGCTAGTTAAGTATATAAGTATAGATTTTCGACTTCATAACTTCGATCAATGAAGGCTTACGAACTAAATGAAAACTTTATATGGCCAGACTGACTTTTTTTAAAATGGAGAAAAAAGGTTACGAATGTTACGATCTTACACATCTTACATTATAAATGACAAGAAGCGTTCCAAGTTTGAAATACTAGTTTGAAATACCTTAGTATTAATTGACACTGTCAAAATAATCTACTTATAATTATACTCTCAAGTGGGCTTATGAGGCTTGGACATATCTGTCACTCCAAGTATGTAGGACTAGGTGTTATTGTTGATCGAAGCTTCATAAAGATAAATAATAAGCCGTGTCTACATGATTGTAGTGATCGATCAATCCTTTTTAAGCTTTTGGTTGGAACCCTTTCACTAATTTAATATGCCTTAATAATACAAATATTTGGAGACAAATTACATATTGTAGAGTATGTACCTACCTAGATACATGATTGATCGGAATACAACAATTTAGCTTTGTTATTATAGCAACATCCCTTAAGTTAAATTTCCTATCTATAAACTAGAAAAACAAACTGTATACAATTAGGTACTTTCTGATGAAACCATAGTGTACAATTTCAAACTAAGTACGAAAAATACGATTGAATTGAAAACCATTTTTTCTAATCTTTTTAAAATACCTACCCTCAATATGATAAACCCCTATATTTTGTAATATGTGTACTCTAACTTTAATTTTAGTACGTTTATGTATTTTACATCTTGTACTATTTAGAATTCTGTGCACCTACCTAAAACCAACACTGCTATTTGCAAATTATTAATCTTTTCCATTTTTTTACTCTGTAGGGATCCCTACCACATCAGTTAACATCCCACATACCAAAACGAATTTGTGTCGTCGTAATTCAATTTAAAAATGCAATAATAATAATAATAAAAGTGCATCCTGATTCCTGACCCTACTGGCGTCCCCTCGTGGCTCCACCCCAGGGGTCTGGGGTTCGACTCCCGGTGGTTAGCGGTTAGCTGTGACATCTAGTTTGACACGGATGTATGATTAAAATGGTATGTAGTGGTTCAATGGATATTGGAGATTATTTTAGGAGCTTGGAGCACTTTAGAAATAAAAATGGCGCAAATACTGGGCTTAGAATGAGAGAATTCGAATTGAAATATTCCATTGCGCCAAATCATTTAGATATATTAGGAACTTTGTAGATTTCAAATGTTTACATTTATTATAGAAATGTAAAGAAAGTTGTGCTACAGCGGTGGTCGAAATATTTGTCCACACCGTGGTATAAGAGTTCTTGAAAAAAATAAAAAGTAGAAGTCTTTTGAAATGTGTATTTGAATTGACAAATGATTGTTTGGCCTCTTGACAAAGATGCAAATAGTTTCCCATCTATGAGACGGTAACTAAAAAAGTAAGTTTGTAGGTATAATAATTACAGCTAGGCCAAGTTTTGGTGCTGATGGGTGTATTAAAGGGTAAAAAATTTGTCTTTTGGTTTAGAGATTCAATCAGGATTCAAATTGAGACGGACAGTAGTGTTCTAAATCACGCTTTCAGTTGCTTCTATCCTATCCCTATACAGGGTGACATCGAAGTCGTTAACATCCTTTTAAAATAAGAACATACTTATTCATGATATAGAGTCTTTTCCCCAAATATGAGGCAAGATGTAAAATATTTTTATTTAAACCCTGAAAAATCGCGTAAAATACTCAGTAATTGATCATTATAGCAAATAAAAAATTAAATAATTAAAAATAACAATTTCATAACAAAAATCATTAATGAATTAATATTCAAATAACATACACGCCTACTTCATTGGCCTCTCGACAAAACGTGGGCTCTACTATAACGTGAATTTATTCAAGTTCGCGCACGAAATTCACCGAAACAAACAATATCACCCATGCTTCATGCCCGCTTTGCCCGCGTCCTTGCGCCCGCGCTGACGCCAAGCACCACCCCTTTTCACGTAAAAACATAGCTTCATATGAGTACATTAATGGGCCGAATAGATGCCAATGACTTCAAAAACACCCTGTATACCCTAAATAGTGGAAAAATTTAAAATGAAGTATTTAGAAAAAATCTACCCGTCTCACAATCAGCTCCGACGGGACTCGAACCCACGATCTTTCGCTATCGGGCGACTGCTCTTCGGATAGCGAATGGTTGTGGGTTCGAGTCCCATCGGAGCTAGTTGTGAGACGGGTCGTTTTTTTCTAAATACCTACTTCATTTTACATTTTTCAATAATAAAAATTGCAATGTGAATACAAAAAAGTAAAAATTTTAATAACCCTAAATAGTTTCTGAATGAAACATTCAAATCAAGAGTCTTGTATTTATTTATTAACTTTTTGGTTTTGTCAGTACCTACTTAGTAACTTTTTTAACTTTTAGTTAGACGACGCTTTGGAAAATTACTTATCTATAAATTTTTTGTACAGTGCCACAAACTTTTCTGAGCATTTCTACAAAAGGGTTCCTTTTTTCTCAATTCGGTGGTTGATTTAATATTTGGTTTTTTAAGTAGTTTAAATAATAAAAATGTAAGTTTATTCCATCCTGAATCTAAAAATGACAATGGGACTATATATTGTGAAGTGGTTTATGAGAAAAATTAAGCACATAATTGAGAACCCACCGAATTGAGAAAATGAATCAACGAATTTCAAAATCGCCCATCGCATTTAGAATTGACGTACCTAATATAGAAACAATGTATTTAAATGATCAAAATAATAAATACCATAAACGTTTTGATAACTGACTGCTGGTCTATTAGTTTATTAGATGGTTTATTTTAGGATGAAGTGCGTCTATCTATCTTTAATTGAAATATAAATAATAAAAACAAAAATCAAATAAACATGTTTATTTTTTCAATAGAGAAGTAAGAAATAGTCTTAATTTTTATCCAATCGCAATCCTATCCACTCCAATACCAAATTATTTAATTTCTTTCCTAACAAAAATATCTTTCAGAACGTTCCATGGCATGTCTGTCATGTAACATCAGGGATAAATTCGGTGAACCACCTCATACTACTTTTCGTGCGGCTGGCCTCTCACCATTCACTTGCAGTCTCTATCCATAATTGTTTATGCATTGTTCTACCCTACATAACCAAATAGTAAAAGGATCTACGTTCTAATGGCAAGGCACCAGCCAGATAAACTACACAAAACAAGCAAACCGGGTAAGGAAGGTAATATCGAATCAGGGTCCTGGCCTACTGGGCAACCTGCGTAAACCTGATGGCTCTATGACTTTGGATCAGGAGGAGATGAATGCCGTTCCCCTACAAACCCACTTCCCAAACTGCTATCCTCTACAGCATATCGAGTGGCAGGCAGGACGTAACAAGTCATTCAACAGATGACCGCTGGTCTTTGGCTAAAAGGGTGATAACACAAAAAAAGGTAAGATGCGCAATAAACAGTTTTTCGCCTTTTAAGTCAACACGGACGGTCAACATCTTTCCTGCCCTTCTGCTATGGGGGGATCAGCAACTCGTTGCGGTTATTACCCAACTTTTTCGAGCCTGCCTGGCGCATGGCTACATCCCACACCCCTGGAGGGAATTCAGGGTAGTGTTCATACCAAAATCTGGTAAGTCTGACTACACGAACCCGAAAGCTTTCCGACCTATTAGCCTTTCCTCCTTCCTGATGAAGACCATGGAAAGGGTATGTGAATGGTCTTTACGAGATACAATACAATCAGTACATCCTTTACATAAGCACTAGCACGCCTACAGTGCTGGCAAATCCACAGAATCGGCACTCAATCAACTAGTCGGTGAGATAGAGGAAGCGTTTCAAAACAACACTTCTTGTGGAGGCGGTGTGTGATAAGGTCAAACCATCCTTCATCTTTGATAAGAAATACAAAATACAACTGGATGACTTAGAATGCTCTCAGGCACAACACAGAGCACTTCTGATATACACCGATGCCTCCAAGACCTTTAATGCAACAGGGACAGGTGTGTTCTCAGAAGACTTAAACATACAAATTGCGCAGCCACTAAGTTCATACAATACTGTCTTTCAAGCTGAGTGTATTGGCATTTTACTGGCAGCTCAAGCAGTAGCAACCAGGGAAGTAATCGACTATGATATGCTCTATAGATTGCCATTATCATGTATGAATGGCCCTTTCAGCTGAATTCATAATATGTGAAATCTCAATTCTGTGTAAGTTTTCTCAATTCGATGCCCCATTTTCCATTGAATTGAGATCCACGGAATTGAGAAAATATTACAATTCATCAAATTACTCGAAAATATTATAAATTACAACAATTTCTATAAAACATACTGGCAGATATCAGTTAAACACTCAATTGATTTACCTCAAATCTCATTAAATATTTCATAAACAAAATTTATGTCGCACACCGATTTGAGAAATGACCGGACCCCAAAAACACCGAATGATTTCGAACCTTGGAAAAATGCTCCTCAATGCGACAGGTCCCCCGTCCACACTGCTCGGCTGCTCGGGCGCAACCCCCGGGTGGCGAGAATCAGTAGTGTGCATTCGTATTTCGCGTAGTTAGTGATATAGGTAAGCAAAAGTAAATTTCACCGAATTGAGGCACACGCCTCGGACAAAATTTAAATGTGTTACTGTATTAAAACCCAATGATGTACAGTAAATATAATAACGTCTAAGGCTGTATTGTCTATCCCTTGTTCTGTGAATGTAAGAATTATAATAAGCAAGTTATTATTTTAAAAGTTATGAAACAATAACGAGTAAATTCTGGAAACCGGACACTCCATTTTAAGCCAAATTCTGCCCGTTTTTGAACTTTCCGATTTTTTTTAAGCGGTATGTAAAACCTGGTGGTCTTCTAGATATGCTCTCCATCAGGCCAAGAGTCCTATAAATATGTGTGAATTTTTTCAAGTACTTAATTCAATTTTAAAGGTAATTTTTTCGCTCCAGTTGGTCAATCGGTCGTCTCCGTAGAAATGCCCTTCTGTTCCGGTGGCCAAAATGTGAAACTATCATCATATATATCTTTATATCATAACATGTTTTTTTTTTTAATGTTATTCTGCTGTCAAGTTGATGTCCAACCATAGTACTCATGAAGCTCAACTTAATACTGAGGTAACTGGAGAGTGCAGTACTAACACTTTTTTGTCACCAAAAATTACACTGTGGCTGTCTTCCGTCTCACCTACACTTTAAAAGAAATACGTATGGTCATATGAGACAACTGGCAGCCACTACATACATAAATGTCAAATTTGCTGGGTACACTTTTTTATTCAGGGTGAGCACTCCAGTTACCTCAGAGTATTAAGTCGAGCTTCATGATAGTACTGCTGGCGGCTGAAGGTCTTTGAAGTCAGGGCCGGGTAAATTGCTACAAAAAAAAGAAAAACGTACATAGCGCCGCTGTCACCGGAACAGAAAAGATTGTGCCACTGTAGGTGTGAATAGCATACATTTTTTTGGTTATACTTACTACCTCTTGCTCTTCAGTTCCTCACACTTTGAGAAACGAATTTAAGACTAAGAATTCTGGTTCTAGTAGGTATCGATTTAAAAAAATCGGCCAAGTGCGACTCGGACTCGCGCACGAAAGGTTCCGTACCATTATCTATACTACAACATTAGACACTATTTATAAAGTACAATATTAATCTATACAACATTAGACACTGTATTTAAGATACAGAAAAAACGACATAAAGTCACATTTGTTGTATGGGAGCCCCCCTTAAATATTTATTTTATTTTAATTTAATTATTTATTTTTAAAGGTAATATACAACTAAATATTATGTGAATGCTTCAAGCGTATATCGTCGCCGTCATTGATATGGAGCAAAAAACGGCCAAAAATCACGTTTGTTGTAAGGGAGTCCCCCTTAAATACTTATTTTATTTTTATTTAATTAAGAATGTATTTTTAAATTGAATATACAACTACATATTCTGTGAACATTTGAAGCGTCTACCTGTTGCCGTTATTAATATTGAGCAAAAAAAATCACGTTGGTTGTATGGGAGCCCCCTTAAATATTTATTTTATTCTGTTTTTAGTATTTGTTGTTGAAGCGGCATAAGAAATACATCATCTGTGAAAATTTCAACTCTCTAGCTCTCACGGTTCATGAGATACAGCCTGGTGACAGACATATAGACAGACGGACAGCGAAGTCTCAGTAATAGGGTCCCGTTTTTACCTTTTGAGCACGTAACCCTAAAACACCTCAGAAAAGAGCAGGATTCAGGTCACAAGCCTATTGAAATTCCAACCAAATGAAAGCCTAATGAAATGCGAACCAAGGCGCGTAAATTCACTACTTGTAAAGTAAAAATGTCAATAAAATTACTTGGTAAGTAAGTACTATTTTATACAATATTTGTCACTAGCAACACTGCATCACACGGGTAGCTGAGGCGACATCCAGTCTGGCATTTTTTGAATGGAACACAATGGCGCCACGGGAATGGCTGATTTATGGCAAGTTTTGTTCTTCAGGCTGGTTATGAGGCTCGCGAAACTACGAGACCACACAGACACCGCGAAACTGGTATACAGGGGGTTTGCATACGTCAGCGTAAAAAACCGCTTAGCATTTTGAAAAGGTAAAGCCTGGATTTGAAGAACGTACACTATAGGTATAAACAGCAGTGATACTGAAAAGCAAAAGAAGAAATTTACTAATGCGCAATTACGTGTTTTCTTGAATAAATTTAACTCAATAGTAAGGGTAAAAATGAAAATTTCTGTACATTGTTGGGCGCAAAATACCCACATACCTTTCTAATATGTGGCGATTAAATTAATAAAAAAATGATAAGTCTTATGGCTCTAAACAAAAAGTAAAACTGAAAACCAAATTTTAAATCTAAGTAAGTGTGTACCTATAAGTTTTTTAAAGTCGTTTAAAAATTCGAACACCCTTACTACACCTACTAATTCTGAGCTTCCATTCATTCACAACCGTTCATTGACAACCGTTGTAATTGACCACTAGAACGCGCCAAAAAAACTGGGCCACAGATAAAAAAATATCGCTATAAAGTTGTCACGCTCTTCAAAAAATTTCTACCAAAGGCACTATGAGGATCTCAGAAACTTTTGTTGCACGAGATTTATACGAATTTTATATAGAAATTAAGGCATTACTAAAGACCACTGACTATATTATTCTTGGCCAGAGATTTATGAATGAAAGACGCTTTGTGTGGTCACAATACACAACTTACATTTTTAATTGTGATCTAATTTTGAGAATGCGAGATATGCAACGAATTGTTGTGAAGATTTCTTTCTTCATCATTTTATACACCAACCTAGATTAAAAGTTCAAGTCCAGGCAACAATCTTGCAATATTTCTTTTTTAGAACAAGCTTTTTTGCTGAGAGTAAGAAAATATAGTTAAATGCCCGAATGTTTTTATGCTGATCCCGTAGATGTGTGTAGATTAGATGCAATTCAGATGTTCAAGTCCCTTAGTAACCAAATATTCTAGTTATCTTTATGATTAAGATAAATATAATTATTTACGAATACATTGTATTAAGGCGGGCATTCCCTAAAATAGGGTATTTTAAATTATGGATTACTCGCAAATCACAAGTACTTAAAACTTGGAAAAAATATATGTTATTTTACAGTTATTTATCTAGTGCTTCCGGCCGTATTTTTTTGATTGGTCATATTTTACTGTGTCAAATAAAATCCCAAACATCCGTCTAATCGTAATCCAAATATCGTATTACTTGCAGAATACTTGGTTTTAGTTAATGAAAAATATACGAAAATAATTGTCTTTGATTAGCCGAGGGATTTCGGCCGTCATAAGTGTTTATTTAATTTGTAATTGAATTTTAAGTGATTTTCGATTCGCGGGGCGCTCGCGAGTTCACAGTGCACTGCCGGCTGCCGCTGCGTCGGCTGGTGCCTATTTCGGTCGGGATTCATCGCCTTAAATGTGAAGGACCCTCAATATGTATGAGATCTTTTCAGCTAAAGGCTACTTGAAGCTACTTTAACCGCCTCTGTGGTCTAGTGTTACACACCACCGGTATCAGACCTAAGAAGTCCCGGGTTCGATTCTCAGTGGGGGTACATTTATTGTATTCGGGTTGGTTGGTGGTAAGGCTTGTTCAAAGTCCGCCTGGCTAGCTACCACCATCGTATCTAAGTCTGGCGCCATAACAACGATGTTTCCAGCATTGTTGTGTTCCGGTATTTAATGATTTAGCCAGTTCCTCATCATAACTGACCTCTACCAAGGGGGCTATTGCTATTGGCTAAAAAATATGGGTATGGACATGGGCTTTATTTGACATTTGAAGTCCATATTATGCACATATTAACTTCGATCAAAAATAGTACTAGATGAAGGCTCACGAACTAAATGAAAACTTTATATGGACAGACTGATTTTTTTTAAACAGAGAAAAAGGTTACGAATTTTACGATCTTACATTAAAAATGACAGGAAGCGTTCCAAGTTTGAAATACCTTAGTATTATTGACACTGTCAAAAAAAACTACCTATAATTATACTCTCAAGTGGGCTTATGAGGCTTGGACATATCTGTCACTCCAAGTATGTATCTAGAACTAGGTGTTATTGTTGATCGAAGCATATTAAGGACAAAATATGGGTTTCAAATGTCAAATGAAGCCGGGTTCTATTCCTGGGGGGCTTTTTAGCGGGTAGCCCCCCAGGAATAGAACCCGGACCTCGGAGAGAGTAGTTGAAACCTTGAAAACCCGTGTAGGTACAGCTCACTCCTCAAAGGAAGTTGTTAACAAAATAATATAATCTAAATCAAACAAGGTTATTTAGGTATTAACTTTTAATGAAGGGATTAAATAAAAGCACTATCTATGCGTTAACTTCGAGTTTAGTTCGCCAACTATCTTAATTAAAGCCGGCGATGGGAACAATTCTGGATTTAATTTCAAGATTGTTCATCATTATTTTTTGCCCTTTTCTTTGAGTTTTGTTGCTTTTTGAGAAGCGATGGCGATGTTGGCAGATCTTAATCGCTTTCGGAAACTTCTGTTTTAATCTTTTTTTGGTTGACGGTAGAGCTTGTTCTAATTTCTAGTCAATAGGCTGCTTTCAGGTAAGCTCGCTCCATCTTAGGCTTCTTCTCAATCCTAACGCTCAGTGTGAAGCCTCGAGCAAGCCCATAAAATATAATAAAAAGTTCGTCTGGCTAGCTATTAGGTACTTACTCTATTTTTTAACCGACTTCTAAATCAAAAAGGAGGAGGTTCTCTATTCGTCTGTATGTATGTTTTTTTTTTGTGTATGTCCACCGATTACTCGAAGACGGCTGAACCGATTGAAATGGTTCAAACGTGATTACATCAGGTTGGTTTCCAAGTTGGTCCCATTTTTTGAAATTTTGAAATCGGTTTAGTAGTTTTCAGGAAATCTTGAAAATACTGTCGTTTTCGTTACCACTTTATGTGAATTTAATACGTATCTTTAGGCATAACTCCTTTGTTTATAAACCGATTTAGATGATTCTTGTTTTGTTAAAAAGAGGATACCTCAAGGTATTTTAACCGACTTCGAAAAGGAGGTTTTCAGTTTCATCACATATCTATTTACCAGAAAACACGTAAATTGCCTGCACGATGCACTAAAAAGAGTGAAATAAAAAGTTATTTTTATAAAAAAATAAAACCGCCTTCAAAAAAACCACATCAAAAAAGTAAGAAATAATTCCTCACCAAATAAATAACGTAAGTACTTTGAAGTCGGGCGGGTTTTAGCAAAAACAACAAAAAAATGTACCTACATGTTTCACGCCCGACTTCAAAGTACTTACGTTATTTATTTGGTGAGGAATTATTTCTTACTTTTTTGGTGTGGTTTTTTTGAAGGCGGTTTTATTTTTTTATAAAAATAACTTTTTTTTTTATAAAAACCGGGCAACCATTTGACCACCATCTTGTTTGGCTAACAGGATGCAGTCTAAGGTGTTACATGCCTGCCCAGGAGAAGCCTATTCACTCTCGACTTAAAGAGACCTGGGTTGTAAGTACTCTTAACTACGTCTGACGCCATAACCATGCTATTTTCAGCATTATTGTGTTCCGGCAGTTAGAGATAAGATAGCCAGTTCCTCAATGATTGAGGATTCCGGGAGTAGTGCGCTTCCACCTATTCAGCCTTATCACCACTTAACATCAGGGGGCCAAGCCTGCTAACGTTAAGTCATAATCGTGTCTCAATCGTGTTTCAATTGTAAGTAGTTCATTTGTAGTGCTTTTTTACACACTAGTTACTAGAAATGTGTACTTCTTTCACAATACTACTGATGGTCACACCACACACTACATTCACATCACATCATACTGTCATAATTCTTGTAACTAGGTTTTAAAGAGCACTACAACTGAACTACAATTGAAACACGATTGAGACACGATTGTGACTTAACGTTAGCAGACTTGGCCCCCTGGTGTGATGAAGACTAAGTGCTACCCCGCTGTGAATTAAAAGAACGCGGAAAACACAATAACCATGATAAAATCTTTATATATTTACTTTATTTACTAGTTTTCCGCCTGCGGCTTTGCCCGCGTGAGGTGCACGATGTTTCCCGTAGGAATGACTCATTTTCCTGGGCTAAAAAGTAGCCTATATACTAACGTTATTCTAAAAACCAAAGCAACCAAAGTCAAGCCATGTTCTGCCGTATCGATGCGATAAAGCTAAACTTTTGCATTAATAATATTAGTAAGTAGGACGGCCAATGTCGCGTGCAACAGAAAGTTATTTGAATTTATTTTTTAACAACCTCTTCACGTGCTTTTTGCAATTGGACAAATAACTTCGTATACCAAACGATTAATAAACCACCGATTTGTCGGTTTCTGTATTTATTTATTTTTTAATTAAGTTTGAATAGAAAAGATGAAACTAGAGCTTTATAAGGCATTCTGCTTTTTATGCGTAATACTGTAAGATTCTACCTACAAAAGATAAAGAATAAAATTCACAAAACGTTATTTCGGTCTTACCTAGGCGCGATATACCAGAGCCCAAAATAAAATAATAAAAAAAAAAACAAATCGATCAACCGCTCCCGTGCAGCAAAAGGCGCGACTTCACAAAACGACCAAATAAAACGTCAAACTCTCGAGTTTTACATCTTACGTCAAAACTTGACGCATCGGGCCCCGTTATTGTGAAACATGTGAAACGAAGACGCAAGTGATCGGTCAATCTGACACGTTTTGGAGGAAAAAATAAGAAACTGAAATTGCGCAGTCTATTGTTTACTTTATACTAAACTACCTTTCCGCCCGCGGCTTCGCCCGCGTGGACTACACGACGATGTTATCCCGCAGGAATGTGAAATATACTCTCATCACTAACATTATAAAATCAATGTCACCAATGACCAATTCATTCCAAGCCAGATAATTAAAAAAAAAACGACCAACTTATGAACTTAGAAGCGTACATGAAGTCGCTATGAGTGGAGAAAACTGTCGCAAAAGAAAGAATCGTGTTTATATCATTACTAGCTTTCCGCCCGCGGCTTCGCACGCGTGGACTACACGACACGTAATCCCGCGGGAATGTGATATTTTTCTAGGATAAAAAGTAGTCTTTGTTCCTCTCCAGGCTACAAAGTATCTGTGTTTCAATTTTCAGCCAAATCTGTTCAGCCGTTTTGGCGTAATTGAGTAACAAACATCTAAATAGGAGGAAGTAGGATCAAAATCCAATTTTCTTGTTTTCTTTTCTTATAAGGTAAGCAAAACGGAAGACTTAGCAAAATTGACAAGTGCAATGTAGAAAACTTTGTTTTGGTCGTTTGAATAAAAATAACAAAAGTAGGTCTTACAATGGCCGTTAAAAATATTGATTTAACCATAAAATTCACAATTAAACTTGTACAATAAACTTGAGATGGCGCGATCGATCACTTTTCGCGCCAATTTTGACAGATCCCTCGGATTCCGAATCGCGTCCTTTGCGGAATCAATCAGTACGCTCAAAAACGCAATCAAGCCTATTGTCCGACTCGCGCTGATCCGTTTAGATCGCCGTCATCCATTTTGTGGTATCAATGACAGTCCTCTTTTTATGATAAGAAATGGATGAATTTGATTAGGTTTTTGTGATTGTCTTTTTTCTACCGCAACATTTTTTCCTAGTGTAAGATATAGGTTACATTTTAGTCACCGGGATGAGTGGTATGTATTATAATGAGTGATAGGGTGACCGACTGTTCCGAATTGCTTGAGGAGCCTTACATCAAAATATCGTAAGCAGTATGGAAACGATTATTATCATTAATATTTGATTTGATACCTAAATATCAATTGTATAATGCGAGGCGCGAATTATTTCAGTTCATTTATCGAAATGGAAGTAGTTAATGTCGGGTAAGTACCATCCATACTTTGTTACTATTCCAAACTTACGCACAGAGCGCTTTAAGATGCCGGCGACGGGTCAGCAAAAAAGCGTTTTGGTATTACGTTTGTATGGGAGACTGACGCGACGCAGGCCTCTCAAGTCCTCTTTTATCAAGCGAACAGTCAAGGAGTGGAATGCCCTGCCAGCGTCTGTTTGATTCCTGCGTCCCGAGCACGTTACAACCCAAACCTCTTTAAGGTGCAAGTGAACAGGCTTCTTCTTGGCGATCCGCCCTTGGGCCAGATTGAGGTCAAGGGTAAGCCCATTTAAAATTAAAAAAAGGTCGATTAGGTAAATGATAAAAGTAAAGATGTTTTTACATCGCTTCATCAAATAAATCGATATTTATGCCTTGGTCGTTCGCAGTTAATCTAGCTTTGAACTGGCTTCGAATTCTTTGGTAATTAAGAGAAACTAAAAGGTAGTAGGGCAGGCGTACCGGTTTTGGCCACTTTAAGGATTTTTTCACTTTTAACCGCTTAGTGTTTAATGATCTTAAGTATTTTAGAGAAAATATATAATGTAGAGTTATAGATAATTTATCGACCTTTAAGGGTACAATCTACAAAGTAAAAAAAACAATAGGTTTTTTTATTTAGAACAAATTCTGCGGAGGGGACCAAATACACCGTTTGCATTGGTTTTGGCCACTTTCATAAAATTACTATATTTATAAGTTGAGTTTATGCTTAATTGATGTCTTATTAGAGTTCTGGACTAAAACACTACATGAAATAGTATTTCAATCACAGCTAGCTCCTTACTACAATTTTATAAGTATACCTTTATCACTTGATTAAAAGAAAATTAGCGGATTGAGTCTAGTGTAGACTAGTGCCTACACTAGCCTCAATCCGCTAATTTTTGTAGTACGTTAGCTAACAAAAGTGAGTTGTGAGTCTTGTAAAATAAATGAACTTTATGATAGGTTGGAAACTTTCTACTAATGCCAAAGTGGCCAAAGGTGGCACAATGCTAAAATTTCTAGCCCCACTTTTGGCCACTTATTGTTTCCCAACTTTTTGTAAGAACAGTGAAAAAACAACACTTAATCCATCTAGAAGAAACATATTCCAATATGATATAAAATATTAAATAACCATAAAATAATTTTATTGTGGAAAAAAAATGATTTTACAAAACCTTTACCCTTAACATTTTGCTTAAGAATTTTACAAAATGTTAACTTTGAAACATAACACATGTTTATTTCTAAAATATCGTACTACATAAAAAAAGCTAAGTGCTGTAATTATTAACTAAAAGTCCAATCTTTTATACGCCATTAATAAATATAAGCAATAATTATTTAATTCCTATTTATATAACTTTAAAGTGAAAAGTGACAAAAACCGGTACAGTGGCCAAAACCTGTACGACTACCCTGCCTAGGTACTGCCAAGTAAGTAATTTCTTAACAAAAAAACACAGGATCGCTTGTGGACAAGTTAATGAATGATATTATAAGCAAAATGCAAATGCAATTGAAAATCTTAGATAAAAATATTCTTTACCTTCACTTCAGGTTACAATAACACATTTATAGTACTTTTATTATATTTCAAAAACTACAAACACATTTGATTTAATCAATTAAGTAAAGGACACAAAAAAACATTTACAACAACAGCAAACGCTGACAACCAAAATTAATTTCGCCCCCAGCGGGGAATGAGATTGTCTATTCTCCCATAAACCGTTATCCAAATCGTATGTACGTGAGTATGTACCATAAATAAGAGACCGCAACAATCGCGACCCATTAGAACAACCAGCTGCAAGGAGCCACTCGAGTGGAAACCACGGCCCTAACCCCGCCTCCCGGGCTCGCACAAAAATCAACATAAATAACAATACACACCCCTATCTCAGACACTATGACAACACTACAACGAAAACACATCAACAACCATACAAAAACCACAGGAAACTAGACCAAAGTCAAAGGACATAGGGTTGAAAACACAACGGGCTTGCGAAAGCAGTTAAACAAACGACTAGCGACCCCCAAAATGTGCAACAATTGAAAAATATTTCGTCTCTTTCGTCCATTGAATGGCAGCCGCTATCCCTCTACTCCAGCGCGCCTTTATTAAATTTATTGTTAAAGAAATGTATATAAAAGTTGTTGAAATGAAAAAGGGGCCCAGTCAGTGACTTGTGACGCGTGTGACTACACACTGTGAAATGCTGTCCGTTGAGCAAAACTACTCGAGGCTTTTCAGGCCGTGGGATGTCAGTGATAGGAAAGACGTAAAACAGACGAACTTGGATTGTGATAAAACTAATTTTGATGACGCTAAGGCGAAGAAAACGAAGTTGGAGCAGAAAAGAGAAAATCGGCTTCGGAAAATCCGTGGCACGTTCAAGAAAGCAGACGCTAACATTCACCAAGACGCTACTGTGTCCACTACAACTGCAGATGCGGAAGAAGAAAAGAAATTAAGGTTAGGTGATCAAAAAGGCGAGCGTTTAGACTCTCCAGTGGCGAGTTTGAGCTTATGCTGCGACAGACTACTACAGGAACCGAAGAAGGAGATAAGCAAGGAGAACGTTAGTACCCCAGTCAACTACCCACCTCAAATGGCTCAAACAGTGATACCTCAAAGTATTTACCCTGGGTTTGTACCGGACTACCTTCCAGCAGCCGACATCGCTCAAGCATTAGGAGTTCCACCAACGGATCCTCTGCTTCTAGAATCCTTAGCTCAAGGTTACGCTATGGAGTTGGAGTACGCAAGGATACTTCAACAAGAGAACGAAGCGAAGCTCTTAAATGCGAGGAAACAGCGTCCGAAGAAATACAAGTGTCCTCACTGTCAAGTAGGGTTCTCGAACAACGGGCAATTGAAGGGCCATATCAGGATTCATACGGGAGAACGTCCTTTTAAGTGTGACGAGAAGAATTGTGGGAAGACCTTCACCAGGAACGAGGAGCTGACGAGGCACAAACGGATACATTCCGGGGTTCGGCCGTTCCCTTGCCCCACTTGTGGGAAGAAGTTTGGGCGAAGAGACCATTTGAAGAAGCACACGAGAACGCATTATATGCAAGCAGATAGAATGCTGCCAGTATTCGTCCCCCTCTCCGCCGTTCCTCATGCTTTTCCATACTTATATGGTTACTGATCTATCTAAGACGATATTTGAATGTCTTAATTCAACTTGGTACTGAATGACGTAATGACCAATAGACAATGTGTGTATGTAGTGTGTAAACAGGGTTGCCAGATCTTAAAACCGAAAAGCTGGGCCTTGATATAAACCCAATGGTTTTATGCCTTTATTCTATAATAAATGCCATAATTTTGCAGTTACTAATAATTAATTGGACAAAGAGATAAAACCCGGATAAAAACCGGACAGGCCGGACACCTTCTAATCTGGCCGGACAAGCATCCAAAAAGTATGACCCTGTCCGGCTTAACCCGGACGCCTGGCAATCCTGTATGTATCCCATACATACTTATATAGTTTGGTTGCTGACCTAGGCTTGAAAAAGCTTTCACTGTAATGGAATTCACTTGTTTTGTAGAAGAAGAGATTAGAATATGACCAATAAATAAATAAAATATTGTAAATAAATATAGGTAGGTAGTCAAAATAAAACAATTAATATTTCTTGTTATATTGTAGATACTTATTTACTGTTTGTATATTGATATAAATATTTTAAGGAAGTTTGGTTGTGTGTAGGTAACTGAAATCTGTATTTTTCTATGAAGAATTTCCAAATTAAATAAAAAGATGAAACTATGAACATATTGTTATTAATCCAACGACTCCGCTAATTAAATATAATTGTAAATTACCTAAGGCTATGTAATTAAATTAAACGACAAGCTAGAAAATATAGATAAAAGCTTTAGTATTGTTCCACAGAGAAAGTAATCACTACGTGATTGTTCCTATCGTCAACGCCCTACCATTTGTGAAGCTGCGGCGGGTCACTTCTTTTCTGTGTTTTTTTTTTCTTTTTTTTCTTTTCCATTTATCAAGAAGGGCTTAGGAAGGCTATATAACATCACGCTACAACAGAAGCGAAAAATTAATGAAAAATGTTGCATAAAGGGAAAAAATAAATTCCTCTTTGGTAGGTTTTTTCCTTTTCCTCAAATTAACCCAGGTGAAACTGCGGGGCACAGCTAGTCTATACTAATATTATAAAGAGGGAAGATTTGATTGTTTGTTTGTTTGTTTGCATCGAATAGGCTCCGAAACTACTGGACAGATTTAGAAAATTCTTTGACTATTAGTTCTTCCCGAGTGACATAGGCTATATTTTATCCCGATATTTCCACGGGAACGGGTATGACTCGGAAAAAATCGCGTGGAGCCTCTAGTACAAGAATAAAACAATATTAATACAACAGCATAATATTTTAACATTTTTTATGCTACGAGTATTGTAAATATTTAGGGCAAAAGACATCAACGCGTTAGCCATTAAACAAACAAATTTAATTCAAACTAATATTATAAATGTGAAAGAGTGTTTGTTTGGCCATCTTTCATGCCAAAACAGAGCAACAGATCGACAAGATTTTTGGTATGGGGATATTTTGGGAGCTGGAGGGTGACATAGGCTACTTTTTATTCCGGAAAATCCTACTAATATTATAAATGTGAAAGTTTAGATGTTTGGATGTTTGGATGTTTGGATGTTTGGATGTTTGTTACTCAATCACGCGAAAACGGCTGAACGGATTTGGCTGAAATTTGGAACATAGATACTTTGTAGCCTGGAGAGGAACATAGGCTACTTATTATCCCGAAAAAATATCACATTCCCGCGGGATAACGTCGTGTAGTTCACGCGGGCGAAGCCGCGGGCGGAAAGCTAGTTATAAAATAAAAATGGTAATTTTGTATGGGAAATCGTTAAACTGTCGTACTCATGGAGTGTAGAGAATAGAATAGAATAGAATAGAAATAATTTATTTCACACACAGCAATGCATAAGTAATTAAACAAGAGAGGAAGAAAAAAAAACAATGCGGCTACCTACTTTATGTTTTGAGTGACATGCGCGTCGAAACTATAATCAATTTGATATTATAATTGATTAATTGTACTTAATTAAATAAAACGAAGCAATAACAATAATCTTCATCAAAAATATGATACTTAATGTTAATAAAATGAATACAGAATTATAATAAATACTTGATAGCAGATTATATAATTGAATAATTTAAAGAGGTAAGGAGGACTATCTCCGTTGTGAAAATTGACCGTCAAACTGCGTTAAATTACCCACTTAAGCCGACCGACCCCCATACTTGGGTTTTGAGAAATAAAAAAATCTAGCATCATTGTTTTATTAATTTGAAACGGGTATTTCATATTTTAAGAAACTTTAAAAATATATGAGAAAAAAGAGTTTCAGGCTTATCTGGGCAAGGTGGCGCTGCAGTAATAACCTTGTTCCGCTCCGCTAGTTAGTCCGCTCAAATTAGACCAAAAAAATAAGAGTGAAGGTACTACATTAATTCGCAAGAAGCTGAAACCTAGTGAAATTGTTCAAGACATAATTATAAATGAAATTTAAAAAGTCCTCATCGATCCGGTACCTGAAAAAAAAATACTCGAGGTCAAATGTAAAAAAAATGGGTTTTTGCGATTATCTACAAAAATGTATCAATACTTTTTTCCCTAGGAGCCTCAGATTAAGTTGGGAAAATTGTAATCGTCATCATAATTATGCACGTTTACACGCCACCTATAAGGTAGTGTACTTAGCGCGTTTTTTAACGTGTTTTCCTCGGTAGGCCTAATCCATCGGTTTGTTGTGATTCTGTTTAATTTTAAACTATAGCAGACTAGCTTTTCGCCCGCGGTTCGCCCGCGTGGACTACACGACGTTATCCTGCGAGAATGTTATATTTTTCCGGAATGAAAAGTAACCCTGGTTCCTCTCCAGGCTACAAAGTATCTGTGTCCCCAATTTCAGCCAAATCCGTTCAGCCGTTTTGGCGTGATTGAGTAACAAACATCTAAACTTACATTTACGTTATCCCGCGGTATGTTTTCAGGGATAAAAAATAGCCGAAGTTCCTCTCCAGGCTACAAAGTATCTGTATCCGAAATTTCAGCCAAATTCTTTCAGCCGTTTTGGCGAAATTGAGTAACAAACGTCCAAACATCCATAAGTACCACCACTTATCTAAGTCTGACGCCACTACAATCATGTTTTCATTTCATTATTGTGTTCCGGCAGTTAGAGATAAGATAGCCAATTCCTCAGTGATTGAGGATTCCGAGAGTAGTGGGCTTCCACCGTTTCTGAGATTTATCGATTTAAAAAATTCGGAAAAGTTGTAATCGTCATTATATGCAAAGCTTAGATGTTTGGACGTTTGTTACTCAATTTCGCCAAAACGGCTGAAAGAATTTGGCTGAAATTTCGGATACAGATACTTGCTTGCTTGCCAGGCGGGCTAAGAACAAGTAGGTAAAAATACTGCGAATACTGTAAAAAAAGTTTGATGCCCTATTACTTTTATAATAATATTCAAGATAATTCAAAATAAATATTTGTTTTGTAGTGCTAATATTTCGAAAAACATATATTCAATTCGAAAAGGCTACGAGCTACGAGTTAAAGTTTACGGCCAATGAAGGTTTTGAGATTGCAACAGTGTTTCATATTTCCAAGAACCTAGAATATTTCAGATAACTTTTTGTTGTTCTATATAAATCTGCAGTTTAATAAGCATAATAAGTAAATGAATACATGAAATGATTTCTAAAATAACAATAAAAATTTTGAGTTTTTTTTTTATAAAGAATAATATTTAGAAAAATACTCAAACACATAGATGTCTCAAGCATGCATGCGTTAACATTTCGATTTTTTCCCTAACAATTTCTTCAAGTGGCCCCAAGTATCAACAATAACACAAATGGAAACATTATCGATACAAATTACCTACGTTTCCTATACAATCACGACTCAATAACGATTCATCATTCCAAATTCATTTATAAGCCGAATAAAGAGATTTGTGCAAAACGGACTTGACTTCCGTTGACCTACAAAGAACAGGATACAGACTATTACTGTTCGCTAAATATTTTGACTCCTGCCTTCTTTTACAAAGGTGACACTTGTGTTTTGAAAGGAATTGCGAGAACGCATCACGACGATAAAATAGATAAAAGGCCGATCAAAATAACTTAAAGGATCCTTAGTAGGTAATAGCACAGTAAGTAGGCCGATCAGTCGGCCTATATGTGCTCGTGACCTTAAAAAAGGTAAACATGTCCACTTAACAGGCAAAAAAATAACTTACATTAGTAGTATATTTAATTTAGCTAAAGCATGTTCTGCAGAAACGGACTTCGAATGCTGTGCAGTGTGTGTGTTCTGTGGCTGTGCTTTATCTTTGTCTATTATCCAAACTGCGTCAGATAATCTGATGCAGTTAAAACAAAAGTTTAATAATAAATAAGTTTAAACCATAAAGCTACCTATCGTATATTAACTTTATGGTTTAAACTTAACACTTCGCTGACCTGGGTGCATACCATCATCAACTTTAAGACAGCGATTCAAAAATAGCGCGATGCAGAATAGGTTCCTAAAATGAATTGCTTTCTTTCGTACCATGACCTTCTAAAAACTGGATCGCAAATGAATTGCTAAATGTGAATGACCGAACGATGTGTGTCCTTATTTCTTCTACCCGTCTCTTTCACTCGATTCTGTTATGCCAGGAGAGTGAAAGGGACGGGTATAACCTGCAGGTGACATGTTAGCTTGGCCAAGTTATACGTCAAATAAGAGTTGATGACAGCTCAGCGGCTGTGAAATGTCATTGAATGATCACTGAATCGCTGTCATTGATATTAAGCTGTCGTGGTACGAATAAGCGAAGCAGATCAGTTTAGGTTCCTAAACAAAACCGCAATAAGAGTTGATGGTAGGCACCCTGTAAGCCTAGCATGACCACCCAAAACTCGATATGTATCGCATGATAAAGCGATTTATTGACATTCAAACGTCAAAACCCATAGTCTTTTGACAGTTAAACCGGATAACTTATCATATCATATCGCGTTTTGGTTGGTCATGCTAGGGGGGCTGGCGACCGAAAATGAGTTATGGCCACTGATGCTAGAGGTCGCCGCTTGATTCGATCTTGTGCTAGTTCTGATGCTGACGAGTCGGGTACCGGAAGTTCTATGAAATCTTTCGAAATTTTACTAGCCCATGATTATCCTGATTTATTTCGAGAAATAACTCTCCTTTTTCTCACCTAGGCTTGGCGGAATAGTATTCTAGAATGAAAGGTTTTTAGATACACGCTATCTAACCTTTGAATCTCAAAGTTCATTTATCCGCGAAAAGGCGAAAAGTAATAAAAGCTTCGCAACGCAACAGAAGCTAATAAATAACAGATTGTCCAGCAATGTCAACACAATAATACTCACAAATACAAATTAGCAAAGTTCCCACGTTTGGTAATACTCAATGCCCTACATTAAACTTCAACATAAGAACACAAATAAAGAAACTCGGAAGTCCGTTTGCAAGCTCAGCATGATACTAGCCATTAAAAAGATACTGTCCATACAATTTCAAATTAAGACATCTACCCTAACCTGTTGTAATAAGGGTCGAAATCCTCTGATCTTTCACAAATTATTCTGTAAAATTACAAATAAATAGTGTCAGTATTCTTAAATGGTTCGATTATGGGCAGATATAATTGAAAGAATAAGATGTTGTCATTGCGCTCAGCGTGAGGTATCTATATAGTTTGACTTTCCCTAAATGTAAATTGGTAATAGATAGATCCGGTAGATATAAAGAGATTTTGCCAGTAACTTCGATGTTTACAAAAGGCCTTTCCTTGATTTTAACGCTTAAATCACACACATAAAAATCAGATATTAAAATATCTGTTTATTGTAAATCTACTTAATCAAAGTAACCTACTACGGTATTAGAACTTTTACGTGGTTTTTCAGGAATACCTCGTTTTATTGCATTTATACACCGTAAATTTTTCTGGTTGATCTCCCGAAAATTGCTTGAAGTACTTACTCATCAATACAATCAACTTTTGCTATGGGAACAACTCTGAAATCGTGAAGAAAAATTCAGCTGTTCCATACATTTCAATCGAGTGTATTTGAAAATTAGTAGAAATGAGTAAAACACGGTTAAGTCAGTAAGTTTTTTCAGCTTTTAAGTACCGAGGAGATTGTACTGTACACGAGGTTAGAAGGTAACCTATATTTATATCAAGTGTGAAAGTATCCAGTTACTGTGTACGAGTCATGTTTTGAAATATCCTTAATCTTCGCACTATCCTTAGGGGAGATCCTTTTATCGAAATACCTACCTACACATTTAGTTCATAGGTTCGTAAACGTTTCACGTTTTGGAATTGAATTCACCTAAAAAGAAGCCCTTTTATATCTTTCAGGTGTTATTGTTGATCGAAGCTTTCCCACGATCAAAAAACACAAAACTCGACTAAAATTGCGACACAGGGCGTGTCTGCTAATCCAAGCATTATCTCTTGAACAAATATGGAAACTTTGTCTAACCCAACCCGCCTACGAAAGGAACAAATTCGATGAATAGATAATTTATTGACCGTATCGAACTCTAAAACATTCACAATAATACCTTTTTTGTACAAAAAGTTTTTTTCCAAACAGGTGGTTCCGGGTTGAATGGGCTGGGTAAAAAAATGACGAAATTAATGATTTTGGTCAGTGTAAACATTTGTTGTTTGCTACGATCGGGGTTCATTCATAGATTTCATTGTATTAAACCGAAGTAGAAGTAGCACAGGCAAGCTTTCGGGCGAAATTCGATACGTGAATGAATAAAGTAGATTATATGGGTCAGGCCGTAGATTTTGCCACATTCGAGGGTACAAAAGTCTCCGCCTCATATAATTTTAAATATATTACTCTTAGAAATGTCTCAATCTTATCATCGTGTTTCCTAAGAAATAGCAAACCAAGGCAGATATAGATATTTGGATAAGTTTATATATTTGGAAAACTATTTGACATTTCCCTCCCAAAAGTGACGGATTTTTTATAAAAACCGCGAATCCGCATTGGTAGGTGTACAGCTTAAACATCGATAAAATTATCATTTTTTAACTTATTGATGAGCTGTTTGATTTGACGTTTTAAAATAATAATAAGGTTGCCATTCCTTTAATATCTTTGCGTCTTTCCTAAGAAAAAAGATAAGTTTTCGGCAATAAGATTTTTTTTTTGAAAAACCATTTCTTTGCGCTACTTATATTGCGTAACCATTTTCACCCATTTTATGGTTTTAAAACATTTATTAAGATTTTGTTTGAGTGCTGGCATCACCAAAGTATCGTATTCTATGGTCAATGCAGCGTTGACGACCATATTTTTTGACATTTCGGTGTCAACTCCGATCAAAGTGAAAAGTGTCGCCTACTTTGCAGAGTGCATTTTTTGAGATTTCAAGGTAAGTTTTTGATTAAAACTTATAATTTTTGTTGCGCATGGTTTAATTAGATGTGTGTGATCTGTATATGTTAAACTAGCCTTGTAAAATAGTATATTTTAAGAGTTATAATCGATTTCATTTGCGCCTCGGTTCCGCAAAACTGTCTTTATGTCACTTTGCGATACCGGTTGCGTAGAAATTGCGCCACTTATTTTACGCTATTGAATAATAGTGCATGCACACAAGGTTTTCAAGTTTTTTATTATTTTGAAATTACTTTTAGCTGTAATTCCGCTAAAAACATGACTAGCATTACTATTAATTGATTTGTTAGCTTTTATTAATATTCTATAAGTACAGGGTGTTCGGCAGAACGTTAAACATACGAAAATAGGGGTAGGTGCGGTGGTCTGCTACCTAACCAGCCTCAAAGATTTTACCTAGGTCCAAAGTTTTTTTTTATTTTGTATTTTATAAGTTTTGGAATTTCGTCACTTTCATACTATCTTTTAAACCCATGTAACTTTTTTTTTATTTTTTTATTTTTGGCATCCTAATGGTTGGCAGGTCCTTTTAAAAGTGATACTTCAAGCAGGTTGTTGCTAGAGTTAAAGTAATGGACTCTCAAACATTGAAAAGAGTTGAAATAAATTTTAAAGTTGTATTATATTTATATAATTAATAATGAATAATACCAAATACCTCCATCTAACAAATTAAATGTATTTTTTTTATAAATTGAACAAATCATACATAGGTACTTACTAGTTTTTGTCATCCTGTTTAACTTTTCATTGTGCGCAATATATAAAAAAGAATTACTCATAGGTACATTATTGTTAATTATTAATTAAACATACTTACATACCAACATCGTGTTTCTTTTTCTAGTTTGATGCAATACCTCTTGTTAGTACATGTTTGTTAAATAAAATCACATTAATGTACGTGCTCCTTAATAATTTTGCGCTACCATTTTGCACCACTTTGTGCGACCGACTCGTAGAAAATTTTGCGTCACCATTGCGCTATTTGTGGCAAAATCTACGGCCTGACCCATATTAGATTTTTTTCAAATTTTGCACTTGGAATGTAACTATATATTTTTATTTGATAAATCTATACTAATATTATAAAGAGGAAAGATTTGATTGTTTGTTTGTTTATTTGCATCGAATCGGCTCCGAAACTACTGGACCGATTTAGAAAATTCTTTGACCATTAGAAATATATTCCCGATATTCGCACGGGAACGGGTACCACGCATGTAAAACCGCGAGGATTCGCTAGTTATAAATAAAAATAAACAACTTGTAAATGTCAGATAAATTGCTGATTAATGCCGACTGCTGAGACGGTATTATATACTTCTACTGTCTATATTGGTATGGCTTTAATAAATAAAAGAGTAGGTATATCTATCACATCCTCAGATCATATAATACTATATCACATCCATTTTCACCTATTGACCGGTCGCCGTGCCGTACCAGTGTAAACTCGGCCTAACTAAAGAGACCATATTTTGAGGTAAGTAGCTAGGACACTTTTAATTAAACTTAAAAGTAATAATAATGAAGTAATCACAACCATTTTCACCTTATTTCTTTTCAAATGTGTCAATTGAACAAGTTAAACGTTTCAATTAACCGTGTCACAGTCACAGTGCTGCAATAATGGTTGCAATAAATTAACCGATTGTAGCGCATTGTAATATCGTATTGTATAGTGCGTGTGGGAACTAGCCTCAGGTGCATCACGCCCCCGCTGAGTAGCGCTACCTGAAGCGGACTGTGTAAGGTACTGTGACCATATTCTATAACGTAGGTGGACTTTGGTAATTAGCAACATAACAATACCACTAGATGGCGCCTCACAAACTTCTTAAAATACAATGCAAATATGGCACCGAATGTCTATTATTTAAACGTAGAAAAAGGTTACGAAGCTACGATCTTACGTCAAAAATTACAGGAAATAAGAGCACACCTTAGAAGTGTGCTCTTATTCGCTCGCCGGCCGCTTTTGACACTCCAAACGATTATCTAGTGGTATTGTGGATCCATAGTGAAATAAATAATACACAATTAAAAAATACAGTCATGCTAACAACCTCCGTGACCTCCGTGCATCCTTTATCTACGTGGTCTTAAGGTCGCTATCTCTGAGGTCCTGGGTTCGATTCCCGCTCGGGTAAATTTATATGTCGAAAACTAACGTTTATTATTATGTTCTCGCGTCTGGTAGGTACTTATGTGGTAAAACTCAATTTTTCTCATTGCCACAACACAAGTGCTTAAGCTACCTAAGGATTGGATTAGGTAGTGATTATTGGCGATTTCAAAATATTTTTGTCAGATATTTTTTTTGGCTTTTTATGGTTACGTGGTCACCCTACAAAGTCCGAATCCAAACAAATTCAAAAATTGAGTCAACAATACAAATAGGATATTTACCGTGGTCATTACGCAACAATGTTCATTCATGACTGGAACTAGGGCATCGAAACTCGGTTCAATTTTGAAAACCCGGGTTTTCGGGTCTAAGAGTAATCAAAACCCGGGTAGACCGGGTTTTTCGAGCTTTTCGATCTTTTTGTTATAATTTCATTAAATACAAGAAACTGTGTTATTATATCAATTTTTACATTGAGTACAAGATGTTAAGAATGTGGAATGATTAAAATAAATTAAAAATAGAATTACAAAAACAGTTGCCTATCTAATATAAAAAAGTCATCATAGATTTTAAATTTTTCCAGAATATCTTAAAACTAAGTAAGTATAGATTACTAACTTAGCGCCTTTACAGACTTGCAGGACTGGCCATCATAAATTTCGGGACGATTTTTTTTTAAATATTTGTACAGGGTATGCAGTATGCATGCATTTGACCACCATCCAGCATAGCAGACAGTATGCAGTCTAGGATGTTGTATGCTTACCCAGGAGGTGCCCAATGCCCATTCACTCTTGCTTTGAAAAGGCCAAGGTTATAATGGCCAGACGCGCATCCGGCTCGACCCCTGTTGGCCCAGAGCCGATCGCGCCTTTCCCGACAAGCTGGTTTGCAAATAAGATCCGTGAACGCACTATAGAATTACACCAACTTAACTGGAGCTCGCTGGATTCGTGCAGACAGGCGAAACTTGCACAACCTATCCAGGGCCCTGATACAACTGTGTAGACCGCAACTTCGCCTGGTAACAGGTGCTAGTACTGGTCATGGACAATTTAACAGAAATCTTTTTAATTTAGATGTCACCGACAGTCCCCTATGCAGAGGGTGAATGAAGGAAGAAGAAACAGCTGCCCACGTACTGCTGGAATGCAGGGGGGTGGCCCCTACCGGGCGAGGTACCTCGGCTCGCCGGGCAGCGTCCAGGAAGCGATCACGAATGTGAAAGCTCTTAGAGCGTTCCTGGCTGATCTGCGCTGGCTGGAGTGTTCTGGCCGCGCACCCTCCGGACGCAAAATTGGCGCAATAGACGTCGAGTTGCAGAAACCGCCCGTATTGATAAGAAGAAGAAGAATGATCGGTGCGACGAATTCGTAGGTAGCGCATTCCAATCTTTAGCAGCTTGCATTCAAAAAGTACTGGCGAAGCGCTTAGTACGGACAGGTGGTATGTCTACGATGTATGGATGGTAAGCTGACCTGCATCTGGTAACCCGATGGTGGAAAGGCGCTGGAGGAACAAGATTGTGGAGTTCCTGTGCGCACTCTCCAAAGTGAATCCGGTAAAACACCGACAGACCAGCAACAGCAACTCTACGGCGATGACTGAGTCTTTGAAGTTTAGCTTTTACTAAAGTTGTGTCTCCAATGAACTTCTTTGCGCGGTTTTCAAACGCATCTAAAACTGCCAGTTGGTACTTCAAAAATCGAATCAAAATTGTTTATTTGCTTGAAAACACGGGTAATGCAATAAGATACAAGTGAAACTACTACTAAAACTTTAGCGGAGCCATCTCAAAGGTGACAGCAGTACTCCATGCACGGATGAATTTGTGCTTTGTAAAGAACTTTGAGAGGACGCCCAGTTTTTTGGCAGCAGTTTTACCAATTGAGTCGATATACTCACCGAAGTTCAGGTCCGATTATAGAGTAACGCCAAGTTGCAGGTTCTCGGTTACTGGTAAGGATACACCCAGGAAAGTCGGAGCTAGTTAAAAGGGACTCCGTTTATCTGAGAAAAGACACGCCTGCGTGGCGAGGCGTTGAAACTGACAAGGTTGGCAATTCCCCAATCGGAAGTGCCTGAAGTGCCAGGTTCGTTTGCTCAACTAGTGACTCTCGACAAGACTGAACTTCATCACTAGTAGCCCTTGCATCTGAAAGATATCTGCTAGACACACTGGTGTCATCGTCATGACCAAATGTACCAGGCACCGACAGGTCGTTAATGTGGAGAAGAAATAGTGTTGCAGATAATACCGAACCTCGGGAAACTCCAGCGTTGATGTTCTTCAAGTCAGATGTCTCAATTCGAGTCGTTGTGGATGGTCATCCACAACGACTCGAATTGAACGGTTCCTAAGGAAGTCGGTAATCCAGATGCAGAGGCCGTCAGAGATTCCATATGAGGGAAGCTTGCCAATTCGGCTATCATGCCAGACCCTATCAAATGCTTTGGAAATATCAAGCGAGACAGCAAGTGCTTCGCCATGTCTATCGAACGCTTGATTCCAAAGGTGGGTGGCGTACACGAGAAGATCTCCAGTCGACCGTCCGCGGCAAAAACCATACTGGAAGTCACTAGGGAGCTCGTTAGTTTCAAGTTACGCCAATAGATGTTTATTCAGTACATGCTCCGTAGTCTTGCAGAGTATGAACGTGACTGAAATCAGCCTGTAGTTAGAGGGGTTGGCATGGCTACCTTTTTTAGGTATGGGCTGCACATTGGCACGCTTCCATGACTGAGGAACATGACAAATCCTGTCTCAAATGAGAGGCGGCTCAAGATAGGAGACAACTAGGGTGCACAGTTACGCAGGACTATTGCTGGGATTCCATTAGAACCACTAACCTTATTTCCTAGACCACGGAGAGAACAAACACCAAATGTTGGTGTTGGTTAGTTGGTTGTTTTTTTGCGGAAGTAAGCTACATATATTTTGTTTTTCACAAAGTATTAAAAATACCCGAAAAACCCGGGTTTCGCCCCAACACAGGGCATCCTCAGGAGATAGTTCGTGCGAAAACCAACACCAAATGTTGGTGTTGGTTTGTTGGTGATATTTTTGCGGAAGTAAGCTACCGATTTGGCGCAGGGGTAAACTACCTGCCTTCTGCGCCAGAGGTCTCGGGTTCGATTCCCGAACAAGACAAATATTTGTGTGCATGAACATGTCTATTTGTCTTGGTCTGGGTGTTTTCTATGTATATTAAGTATGTATTTACAAACAAAATTTAAGTATTTAAGTATTATATTTATCCGTTATCAAGTTCACGTAGACACAGTTTCTAAAGAAATTAACTACGGGCTTAGATAATTGGTGTGATTGTAAGAGAATATTTATTTATTATATATTTCGTTTTTCACAAAGTATTAAAAATACCCGAAAAACTCGAAAAACCCGGGTTTTTTTAAATCAAACCTGGGTTTTTTGTATTCCTTAAAACCCGGGTAAACCCGGGTTATTCCGGACCGGGTAAACCCGGGTTCGATGCCCTAACTGGAACTTAAAAAAAGCTCTTTTTATACCGTGGGTACTTCAACTTTGCGCAAATTTGATGCGGCAGGTTGGCTGTCTGTATTATCTGTATTACTTTACTTTTTTTTCTTTTATGGCTTTGACACTTCTTGAATGTGATCTTTTTTGACAATCGGTAAAACATGATCGATTTGATCCGATTTTTGTGTTTGTGTAGTCGACCTTTTCGACTTTTGGCACTTGGTATCTCTCCCACGCATTTGGTTTTGTACGTGTTTTGTATGATTTTGGGTTTAATGCACCAGGCAACCATGGTATAATTGGCACCGTGGGATTACTTCGACATCCTATATTTTAAAATAAACTTTGAAGTTGATTTTTTATTCACAGTCAAAGTTCACAGTAGACGTTCCTTAAGTAACTAAGTATCTACGAGCCACGTATAGTGCGACAAGCTTTTCTGTTCCGGTGATAATCTTTGGAACTAAACAGTTTTCATAGGACAGTCCATTTTGACAGCTAATTTCGTATTGCAAGCGGCTCTGTCACGGCTGTCACCGGAACAGACAGGTGTGTGGGACTATACTTACTTTTTTGTGGTATTATTTTATGACAAAGCCAAAGCTGACAGTATTATCTTTTTAATTATTAAAGCTAAGTACTTAAGTACTTATTTAAATTATGTAGGCATTATATTGAAATATTTTATTGGAAAAACTAATCGCTCCGCTTGCGACTTCATCTGCGTGGACCCCCTTTTCTACCCCTTAGAGGGGGAATTTCCAAAAAATCCTCTCTTAGTGCTCCCCTACTCTCCCCAAGGAACATAGGGGAAAGGTGTCCAAAATTATCCCCCTTAGGGAAATCGGTTACTGTATCCAAAACATTATAAGTAGTAAGAACAAACATTGAAAGACTTTTGGGTAAGTCATTTAAGTTTTGTTATACTGGCATGCCATTATTGCAGTTCGATTTATATCTTTAGATTTATTAAAGGTTTTCTAAATCTCTACTAAAAGATCATTTTGTACACCTGGGTGTCTAAAAAGATCCCTTACTATCTGTTTGGTTAACCTATAAATTTTTGGTTCAATATATTTTATGTGCTTAACGTGTTCTCTCTCATGCTTAGGTGTAAACACCGTTTGTTTATTGCCCAAAGTCTTAACTGCACCAACTGCGTTTTTGTTTTTAGCACCATTACAGGTACAGAAAACTGTCTTGTCGTACAGAAAACTCACTCTAAGTTTTGTCGGTAGGTTTTTCTTTAATATGTAGTGGCATGATCTGTAAAAAGTACAAATAGATAGGAATACAAAAAAACATGACTAATTTTAAATTGTTTTTCAAGTATAGTAAAATTATTCCTGGGATCGTTTTATACCCACTAAAGGGGATCGTTTTACCCCGAATGATGAATTTACAAGAGTTGTCGAAGTAGGTATGACCTCAAAACATTATGTTGGTGAAATCAAAACGCGTTTCAAATTTTACTGAATATCAATAAAAACTACCAGAAAAACTTTCATTCACATATCCACAAAAAAATTTCAACATTTTAACTTTGATTGCAGGCTTATCTTAGATCGAAGACAGCTATTTTCAATTTTTTGCAATAAATCGACGCACTGCTGTACTCACACCGCCATGACACTTTATTTGGCGACTGAGTGGAGTACAGGGAAGCCGTCAGCCAACAAATCGCATAGACGGCACTAGCACTAGTATGTAGGGAATCATTTTACCTCGTGGGATCATTTTGTACACCTTTCCCCTGGCCCCTATATATATGCCAAATTTCAGCTTCTTGTTTCGGCTGTGCGTTGTCTGTCAGTCAGTCAGTAACGCAAGAGTTTTAATAAACCAAACTAAAAGATTTTAATAGGAACAAAAGCGTTTAGAAAATTAAAAGATTTTGTTTCTAGATAGGTAAGTAGCTAAGTAAGTTAGGTAATTTTCCCAAAACGTGCAAAGAAAACTCCTTTTCATAACGACAGATTTGGTATGATGTCAGTTCAGTTGTGTTGTGTCGAATATTGTGTGTTTTCTTTTTTTATAAAAGAATCAGGGTATGCACCATAGAGTAACTTGTGGTATGCACGTAGTGGTTCTTCGCTAAGTGTCAGTATGGTTCAAGGCGCAAGCGAAGCGAAGAGTTATTAATTAACAAAATAGAGTTAGCGTTTTCAAACTGAGACAGCGTTATTTATTTTAATGTGTCATTGTATTCCTCTGAAATGGCTTCGACTGATTTTTATGATTTTTTGATATTTGGTAGGTCTGAGGATAGGTCGTAGGCTATTTTTTACAAGCTTTTAATTAACTTACAGTGTATGTATGCATGTATATCCGTTCGGGCCAAATCTTGCAAGTATATTTGACCCACATCCCAGTGTTCGATTGAGCTGAAATTTTGTATGCAAGTTTGGTTTAGATGACAATACAAAATATTAAGTCATTCTAATAAAAAATATCCTACGTTTTAATCCAGGCCATCTGCTATCTGTGTGCCAAATTTCATCCAAATCCGTTTAGTGGTTTTGCGTGAAAGCGTAACAAACATCCATACATCCATACTAACAAACTTTCGCATTTATAATATTAGTGGGACTCTCTGTGCCTATGCCATTTTAAGTAATAATAAAAAAATTATAAATTAACAAAATGCAACAAAAAAGGTTGTCTAATTAATGATGTTGCTTCCGATCGGAAGCGACCGCGATCGCGACAAAATGGCGACCACCCATGGCGCGATTTGTCAATGCGAGCTAGCCGCACGAGCTTTTAGTTCGGTAATGGTTAAAACAACAATAGCTTGTAGCTTTACATATTGTCTGCTATTGTTTTGTCATTAATAAGGACCTTTTTTGTGGTCGTCATTTAAGGACGGAGGACGGAGGACGCACCGGTTTTCAAGGTTGCCGCCATCTGTAGAGGTTCGATTCCTGGTCGGGTAATAAAATAATATTGAAAACAAACTTTTCAATATTTCCTCGGGTCTGGGTGTACAGTCGGCGTCAAATTGATATAAGCGTCTAGAGTAGAGTAGTCAAAAAGATCTGAAGAACATATACGCAATTGACGACCGATTTGGCGCAGGGGTAGGCTACCCACCTTCTGCGCCAGTGGTCTCGGGTTCGATTCCCGAACAAGACAAATATTTGTGTGTATGAACATGTCTATTTGTCTTGGTCTGCGTGTTCACTATGTATATTAAGTATGTATTTACAAACAAAAAGTATTTAAGTATATATTTATCCGTTATCAAGTTTTCCATGATACAGTTTCTTAATGAAATTAAAATGGGCTTAGATAATTGGTGTGAATGTAAGATGTTATTTATTTATTTATTCATTATTTATTTAATTTGATCTAAGCAGTTCGAATCATCATATTGTTGTAAGCGAGCAAGGTGTTCAAAATATCTTGGCACTCATTGTTTCATATTTATATATGAGCAGTTAGAGTTTTCAAAATTATCTAAGCAAACAAAGCTCTCAAAACTGCGTTTGTTGCCCTTGTTACTACCAATCTTACTACCAGTTCATATAAATATGAAACAATGAGTGCCAAGATATTTTGAGCACCTTGCTCGCTTACAACAATATGATGATTCGAACTGCTTAGATCAAATTGTGTTTATGTTTTTCAGATCTTTTTGACTACTCTAGACGCTTATATCAATTTGACGCTGACTGTACCTATGTGAAACCCGTCGTTGTTTCCAATGTCCATAACACTAGTGCTCAAGCTACTACAGTTTGGTATAGGAACAACGTATGTGGTGGTGTCCATTTTTTTTTATTTTATTTCGATTTACCAACATTTGAATACATTCCTTCATTAACAAAAAAGTCCTTAAGCTAAATACAACATGCACTAAATATGAAACAAAACAATCGAGCTAACCTAAAAACTAAGGGCAAAATAACATAAAAAATTTCAAAAAAAATTTTTTTTTGTAGAGTGCTTTGTATGACACTCGTGTCACCTTTGTCATAATTAAAAAATCGCAAAACCAAAGCACCCCAAGAAATTCGCGAATTCACAGACTGTTGTTCGCCATTAAAATTTAATGATATACCGCGGTTACCTATCACACCGCTTCCAACAATAAGCCCCAATGCCAATGTGTGGTCTCTTCGACCGCAAATAATTCCCCAGCCATTGTGAATTGCGTAACCCTCCCTACGCGGCTATTGTAACATTGTATCGTATCTATTCGATTGTTACGCATTGATTTATTGACCTAATGTTGACGATTGCAACTGCACTCCTAATTTATGCAATCTCCATTGTTATAATGAGAGATTTTCTGCCAGCAAATAAAAAAAAAAGTTTATTTATTAGCTCGATAGATGGTGCTGACCTGACATGTACCTATCTCATCTGATCTATACCTATGATCATGATCTGACCTACACTTGTTGTTCGGAAAAGATCGACGTTTCTGAACGCATCCCTAATGTCACGTCGAATTGACATTTAGCTGTCACTTGAAGTTGACAGCCCACTGGATTGGAATTCTTGTAAGAAAACATGTCGGATAAAATTTTGCTGAATTGTTAAAAAGACGCTCGCGTTGAATATGCCTGGCATATCGAGTTTGTATTGAATCCTGAATTATCCTGTCGATCCCGTTTTGTACGACCAAGATTTTGACGCCATCCAACATCGGGCCGGTCGCGGTGCTTTGAAAAAGATAATTTTCCACCACACGCGTTGTTGTCGGGACAATATATCTTAATAAACAACCCCCGCGTGTGTCGTTGTGTATTGTCGCCCAGTGTCTTGGGACCGCTGTGTTGTGTTTGTTTTGTGAGTAAGGTGACGAATTGGTAAGGTCTGCAGAAGAACACGGAGCACATCATAGGGGGCCCCCTTACACCACTTCTGCCCTGGAGACCTTCGACACCACAGAACCGTATGTAAATTTCACCTTAATTTAAGTTAAGTCGCTGTGTATCGCAGTCCAATTGTTCAGTTACATCCCGGCTGAAACCAAGTTTTGTCCGGAGTCTATAATCATGATAACCTTCCACTGCGCCATGCCGGCCCCGCGGGTCTAAGCAGGGGTGTACTGAACATTTCTTGGTAGCAAGAGCGTAGTTTGAAGGCCTGAGAGGCCCACGCCAAAACTTTGTCTATTAATCAGTGCCGTTTTGATGACCATCTGGTCCGGACTAGATTAATTTGTACTTGTAAACGGTAATTAACTTGCATTTGAAAAGTAAAGGGCATTCCTTCTGTTATTGGTTCCATGTCTTGTAATTAATTGTCATGTATTGAAGTTCCAAAATGTAAACAGATGCCTTTCTTTGTTCATAATAATTATTATTTAGTTTTGTTAGCAAACTTGAGTTGTGAATATTGACAAGTTGTTGCTAAATAATAGCGAATAAAAAGTTGCCCTAAAAAGGCTTGGGTACTTAATAAGTTTGCACCCAATAATTAGTGAAACTTAAATGATTTAAGACATTATTTACACATTGAAACTTATTGAAACTTGTGCTTTGAAATAATTAAAATTATCTTGTTGTATGTTGATATCCAAGTGAATTTCAATAGTCAGTGATTTGTTTGAACTGAATAACTTGTTGACTTATAAAGTCAAAGTTAGTTTGTGTCTAAGTTATAACCTCTTGAGAGTTAGAGTTATAATTATATACTTGAGTTTTGTTGTTTTCTGATAACCTCCAAATATTTAAGAGTTTGTGTCATTATAAATACTTTGTTGTTGTAATATTGGAATTTTGTGGTTATTAATAACCTCCAAATATTGGAGATTTTGTGTTATAGTGAATATTTTGAATTTGTTGTTTTTGTTGATAAATTTGTGACGTTACAATGACGGCCTCCTCTGCTAAAGCCAAAATACGTTCTGAGTTACGGTGGTTAGCTTCTGCGGTTGCATTGTTGGATCGACCGGATAGGACGGAGGCCTTGTTGAACAGATACGTAGATCTGCCCGTACGTTTGGCTGTTGTTGATGAACAGTATGCCTTATTTTTGGAAAGGACTGTTGAGGCCGATGTGGAAATGCGACAAGAAGTCGGTTTGGATGTGGACCAGTGTTATGATTTTGCGGACAGAATTACCCAGGTGGCTCGACCTTTGCAAGTGGCAAGAAGGAATGAACCGAGCCCGTCCCCGGTCACATCTAAGAGTATGCCCCCGCTATTTGCTAGATTGGCCCCCTTAGACTTAAGGCGTTTTGCTGGTCGTCTAGAGGACTGGGAGGGCTTTATTAATATTTTTGATAGTCTCGTACATGCCCGGGATGATTTGACCCAGGGCCAGAAGTTGGCTTATTTGTTATCCGTGTTGGAAGGGGAGGCCCTTGAATCGGTTCAACATTTGGCCCCCTCGGATGAAAACTACCCTATTGCTAGGGATTTGATTGCCCGTCGGTACCAGAACGTACGACGTCTGGCGGACAACCATGTTGCCGCCATGTTGAATTTACCCCGCGTTGCCAGCGTGATGCACTTGAGAGTGGCTTTGTTGAATCCGCTGTTGGTTGCCTACAACGCATTAAAAAACTTAAAACTCCCAGTGGAGCAGTGGTCGTTTTTGTTACTGCACATTGTCCTGGGAAAGTTGCCGGACTCTGTTAAGGTCCGTTTTGAGCAGCAGTATGGTGGGGATAGTGCGACTTATCTGCCACCCTTCTCGGACCTCTTGACGTTCCTGGAAGGAGAGAGTAGACTGGCAGATAATTCCTCTCTGGCCGGTCCTATGGGACCCGAACGACCTGTGCCACAGAGTAGATCCCCCACCGGACCCCCCCGTAGGGGGCGTATGGCCCCTCGCGCGCCCGGCCGCTATGCCACCGTCCAGGAGACCGCCCGCTGCTTGTACTGTCGGGAACCGGGTCACAGCACGACCCGTTGTGATAAGTTCCTCGACCAGCGCGTCCAAGGCCGTCGAGCGATCGCGCGACAACGGACATGGTGCTACTCGTGCTTGGGCCTGCACATGCAGCGCGAATGTACCCAAGCGCACCCATGCCGCTTTTGTAAGGGCAACCACCATCCCCTCCTCTGCATGAACAGCCCAGAGGGCGGCGGAGCGCCGCAGCACGTCGCTGCAGGATCACCTCGTATGGGTGGGGGTCTCGGACCCCCCGCGGTGTTTGCATCCCGCAGCAGTTCTAGTGGCCACCAGAGTGGCCCCAGACGCTCTCCGCCACGTTTGGAGCCTCAAACGGGCGGGGGTCCCAGGGACCCCCCCATGGGAAACCGATCCCCAAGGATGGGGATGAGTTATGCGAGCGTTGCCGGAGGTCGTAGAGGCCCCCCGCGACGTTTTGAGCCTCGCACGGGCGGGGGTCCCAGGGACCCCCTCATGGGAAACCGATCCCCAAGGATGGGGATGAGTCATGCGAGCGTTGCCGGAGGTCGTAGAGGCCCCCCGCGACGTTTTGAGCCTCGCACGGGCGGGGGTCCCACGGACCCCCCCATGGGAAATCGGTCCCCAACTAGGGGGTTCGATTTTGCGAGCGTCGCGGGAGGTCGTAGAAGCCCCCCGCAACGTGTTGAGCCTCGCACAGCCGGGGGTCCCCGGGACCCCCCTTCTGAAAATCGGTCACCGTGCCCCCGCGACTATGGGGCGACGTACACGGTGGATGCTAGGCACCGATTCTCGCCGCCGCTCGCCGAATACCCGCGTTTGGAGCGGCGCCCGCCCCGTCTTCAAGGGGCCGGGGCCTGAAACAGAGTAGGAGAAATATAAGAACGATTGTAGGTGTACTCACTGGGCACTGCCCACTAAACAGACACCTATCAGTGATTAAACGGACAGAAGACTCTATCTGTCCGCAATGCAAAGAAAGAGAAGAAACAAGCTACCACTTCATGGCAGAGTGCCCGATGTACGCATCACTGCGCTGGGAGCTCTTTGGAACGGACAAGCTTAAGGAAGAGGATCTAAAGAAGTTAACGATAAGTCAACTCAACAGGTACTGTAAGCGCACAGGTAGGTTCGAGGGTCCGACGCCGGTGGGGTAAATGATAACCCGCCTCCCCCCCTGATTTTTTCAGCTTTTAGGGGACTTGGGGAACTGGGTGAAATGGTCCCGACCTAGGTGACTGATCACCCGTCCGGCTTCGCTGGCGTCCCCCCTATAAATAATAATAATAATAATAAGGGGCCGGGAGATATAACCCGCCTGATACCGGGCGAATTGGACGTAGGCAGTATGTGGGAGAATGGGACCCACTGGATCGCTATGAGCGACCCCCTTACCATGGGGGGACGTCTGGGGACCCCACATACTAGCAATCAACGTGTTTACGGTCGATTGTAGCCACCCCTCCAGAGACCGTTTTGTTGCCCACGGCCTCTGTGCTTGTCAGGGGATTGAATGGCGACCTTGTGGAAGTTCGCGCCTTGTTGGATTCCGGTGCTCAGGGGTGTGTTGTGTCATCTTGGTTAGTTAGGCGGTTGGGCCTCAAGGTGCACCCCCACACGGAAGGCGTGAGAGGTGTTGGCGATGTGAAAGTCCCCGGGTTGTTAGGGCATGTTGACTTCACATTTACATCACGTAATAAGTCCACGCCAGGCATTAAGACCTCGGCGATTGTGTTGGACACAGTTGTTGGCCGTCAACCTTCAGTTGACTTGGGACCGAGTATGTTGTCTTTGGTGTCTGATTCCCCACTCGCCGATCCAAATTTCTTCCGCCCAGGCCCGATTGATGCTCTCCTTGGAGCCGATGTCCTGGGGCGAGTTTTGTTGACGGGGAAGCGAGTTTTGCAGCCAGATGGCTTGGTAGCTCTGCAGACGACACTCGGTACAGTTGTGATGGGCCCTGCTCGCCGCGTTTTGGATTCCCTTGATGAGGATCGCGGTCTTGTTTTTAATGTGTCTCTCTCCGAAGTGGTGCAGAAGTTTTGGGAGGTTGAGGAACCTCCACCAGCCCCGCGGGTCGACCCAGTAGCGGATGAATGCGAGTTGTATTACCAGAATAACACTGGTCGCCTCCGCTCTGGTCGTTTGATCACCCGTCTCCCCTTTCGTGCCGGCCGACCTCCTCTGGGCGAATCCCGACCGCTAGCGGAACGTAGTGGCGATGGAGCGTCGCATGAGCAAGGATCCGGTCTTCCGCCAGAAGTATGTTGAATTCATGCGGGAGTATGAGGAGTTAGGGCACATGTCCGTGAGCGATTTGGATTGGCGCTCCGTTGAGCACTTCTTTTTGCCGCACCACGCCGTTTTGAAATCCGGAAAGATTCGGGTGGTCTTTGACGGTTCGGCTCCCACCTCTACTGGAGCGTCCTTGAACCAGTGTCTGCATGTAGGTCCCAAGCTGCACACGGAGATCTCAGACATTTTGACCAACTTCCGGCGGCACCAAATTGTATTTATGACTGACATCCGGATGATGTTCAGACAAACGGTCATCCATCCAGAGGATAGGAGGTACCAATTGATTTTGTGGAGAGAGAGTCCTAGGGACCCCTTGTTGATTTATGAATTGAATACGAATACGTACGGTTTGGCTTCGAGCCCGTTTGTTGCGATTCGTTCTTTGTTGGAGTTGGCCGAGAAGGAGCGCTTGAGATACCCTCGCGCCTCCGCCATTTTGGCCAGTGACGTCTATGTGGATGACATTTGCACGGGCGCCTCATCTGTCTCAGAGGCGATTGTCCTGAGAGACGAACTCACCGCCCTTTTGAAGTCGGGAGGTTACGAGTTGAGGAAATGGATATCCAACTCGCCTGATGTACTGGTAGGTTTGCCCGAAGAGCACCAGCAGGACCCCCACCTATTCGAAAATGTTGATAATCCCCATGTGGTGACCGTCCTTGGCGTACAGTACAAACCGGTCTCTGACACGTTCACTTATTGTGTGGATTTACGACCACCGAAAGTCTGGACCAAGCGTTTAGTATTGTCTACTGTCGCACGTACCTTTGACCCCAATGGGTGGATTTGCCCCGTGCTGTTTATGGCCAAGTGTTTCTTGCAACGGTTATGGGCTTCGGGTGTGTCGTGGGATGAACCCCTCTCGGACGAGTTACTCCGAGATTGGATTTCGTTTCATCCCTCCCCGAGATTAATGAAGTGCATTTGCCGAGGCTATTCCTCCCTTCTGAAAATTGTAAAGTTACTCTTCACGGCTTTTCCGATGCCTCCGAACGTGGATTTGCTGCGGCCGTGTACCTCCGCACCGTTACTGTTGACGGAGTTGTTGCTGTGCATCTGGTGATAGCGAAAAGCAAAGTCGCTCCCCTTCGGACTCGTCATACGATCCCGAGGTTGGAATTGTGTGGAGCTGCCCTCCTAATGCGTTTGTTGAACCACGTATGGCTCACATTAGGTCGATCTATTAAGATACAAGAGGTTTATGCTTGGACGGACAGTCAGGTCGTCCTTTGTTGGTTGAAGGCTCCGGCGCACACCTTGGACGTGTTTGTGGCCAATCGAGTGTCGCAGATTTGTAATTCCGACATCGAGTTGATTTGGAGACACGTGCCGGGAACCATGAATCCCGCGGATTGTGCGTCTCGGGGTTGTGTAGCCCCAACCCTAATTAACCACCCCCTCTGGTGGGGCCCACAGTGGTTGATGCGGCCTGAGTCGGAGTGGCCGCCCTCTCCAGCGTTGTCGAACGTAGCCGTTCCTGATATGCGGGCATGCGTCCTGGAGACTAACCCCGCCGGGGAAAAGGATTTGTTGTTGGATCGGTACAGCTCCTTACAGAAGCTGCTTGGTGTTACCGCTTGGATCAGACGTTTTGTGTACAATTGCAGAAACCCACGCGCGAGGCGTGATTCGTCGGTTCTCACTCCGGACGAGCGTAGGGACGCGCTCTTGTTTTGGGTCCGGAGAGTACAAGCTGATAGTTTTGAGTCCGAGATTGAAATTTTGCGTTTAGGCCGTCGCAAGTTGAAGGGCGCGGTATCGCGATTAAATCCCTTCCTGGACGAGAGTGGGCTTTTGCGAGTCGACGGAAGACTTCGAAATGCGAACCTGCCGTATGGAGCTCGTCACCTCCTTTTATTACCTAAAGCCGGACATTTGACTCAACTGATAATAACAGATCGCCATGTGAATGCACAACATGCTGGCTGTAATGCTTTGTTGGCCATTTTGCAGCGTGAATTTTGGATTTTGTCTGCTCGTCGAGCCATTCGCACTGTGGTTTTCCGTTGCCTGCCTTGTTATCGATTGAAGGCCGCGACCATGCAGCCCCAGATGGGTGATTTGCCTGTTGATCGCGTCACGGAATGTAGAGCTTTTGCCGGAGTCGCCACCGACTTCGCCGGTCCCTTTACTGTAAAGGCTTCGAGACTGCGTAATGCTAAAACCTATAAGGCGTACTTGTGCGTGTTTGTGTGTTTGTCCACCAAGGCTGTCCATTTGGAAATTGTCTCGGAATTGTCTACCGAAGCCTTTGTCGCCGCCTTGAGCAGATTTGTTTCCCGTAGAGGACTGCCGACATTGATACGTTCCGATTGTGGTACTAATTATAAGGGAACGTGTAATTATCTTAAGGAAGTAGTTAAGTTTTTTGTTGATAATAAAATAGACATTGGAACCACCCCCTCCCGGCGTGGGATAATCTGGAAGTTTAGCCCTCCAGCTTGTCCGACCTGGGGAGGAATTTCTGAAGCTTGTGTAAAGGCTGCCAAGACACACTTGCGTCGCGTGATTGGAGAAACGATTCTCACGTTTGAGGAACTTGATACGGTATTTTGTAAAATTGAGGCCGTCCTCAACTCGCGACCCTTGTGCCCGTTGTCTTCGGACCCGAATGACCTGGAAGCGTTGACCCCAGGTCATTTCTTGATCGGACAGCCCCTTTTGGCTTTGCCTGAATATCCGATTCAGGATGTAGGATCCCATCGTTTGTCGCGATACCAACTTTTGAAACAGATGTCCCAAAACTTCTGGGCACGTTGTTCGATGGAGTATTTGCATATCCTACAACAGCGCGTGAAGTGGACAGATAAAACCACCCCACCCCAGACTGGCGACCTCGTGTTGATTAAGGATGCTAACCTGCCGCCCCTATGTTGGCGAAGGGGGCGCATTGTTAAACTCTACCCCGGAACTGACGGAGTTCCTCGTTTTGCTGAGGTTTTGGTTCGAGATTCGGTTTTGAAGAGAGCAGTTAGTGGGCTCTCCCGATTACCCGTAGATTGACGTACCGTTCTTAACGGTCCGGGGCGGGGGGATGTTCGGAAAAGATCGACGTTTCTGAACGCATCCCTAATGTCACGTCGAATTGACATTTAGCTGTCACTTGAAGTTGACAGCCCACTGGATTGGAATTCTTGTAAGAAAACATGTCGGATTAAATTTTGCTGAATTGTTAAAAAGACGCTCGCGTTAAATATGCCTGGCATATCGAGTTTGAATTGAATCCTGAATTATCCTGTCGATCCCGTTTTGTACGACCAAGATTTTGACGCCATCCAACATCGGGCCGGTCGCGGTGCTTTGAAAAAGATAATTTTCCACCACACGCGTTGTTGTCGGGACAATATATCTTAATAAACAACCCCCGCGTGTGTCGTTGTGTATTGTCGCCCAGTGTCTTGGGACCGCTGTGTTGTGTTTGTTTTGTGAGTAAGGTGACGAATTGGTAAGGTCTGCAGAAGAACACGGAGCACATCATAGGGGGCCCCCTTACACCACTTCTGCCCTGGAGACCTTCGACACCACAGAACCGTATGTAAAGTTCACCTTAATTTAAGTTAAGTCGCTGTGTATCGCAGTCCAATTGTTCAGTTACATCCCGGCTGAAACCAAGTTTTGTCCGGAGTCTATAATCATGATAACCTTCCACTGCGCCATGCCGGCCCCGCGGGTCTAAGCAGGGGTGTACTGAACACTTGTATTTCAAAGTTGTGCAAGAAGGTGCAAGGCCAACAAAAAGTTGACGTTGACGAAAGAAAAGAAATGTCAAATAATTCTATTCCTCTTGTTTTGCGTTGCAATACCATACCGCGATTTGTAGATAAGCCTTTTCAGTCCTGTAAATGTTTTTTTCCTTCTGCAAGTGTTTTTTTAACATTGACCGTCTTAACGTAGACTCCTTGCCAGCAAATTAAAAAAAGCAAACCCATGTCTGATGAACGCCATCTGTTGAGTTTTTTGGAACTAACTTTTATCTTTTTTAATCATCTGTCAGAAAATCCCTCATTGAAATGCACTTTGACTGGTTTCAACATCCGCAAACTACTTACCTATAGGTTTGTGTGAAGACTGAGGAAGATAAATTTGTTTACTTACTATAATACTTACCTACTTTGGTACTAGCGGCCGCCCGCGGTTTCACCCGCGTGGTTCTCGTTCCCGTGGGAATATCGGGATAAAAAGTAAGTAAGTAGCCTATGTTACTCCTTATTACATCAGCTACCTGCCAGTGAAAGTCCCGTCAAAATCGGTCCAGCCGTTTCAGAGATTAGCCGGAACAAACAGACAGACAGACAGACAAAAAATGTAAAACATGTCATTTTGGTATATGTTATTTTAATGACAGACACTCCAATTTTATTTATTTGTATCGATGTATAGATTTGTTTTTTAATTCCATTTCCGATATTACTTACCTAAATATAAATAAAATCAAAAATGGACACTACTCGTCATTAAACAAAAATAGATTTTTATTTATTAGCTACAATTAAAAAAAAAGATTATGGAAAATAGTTTAATTCCTAATAAGTAGTTGTGTTAAAGGAGCGACGTTTTATAAATATAATACCAATTCGCTTTTTTATCATTAAACGTTATCCATATCATTGGAGTTTTCTTAAAACAAAATAAAAGCTTTAGTTGGGAATATCACAAGGAAACTAACAAATTAATAAAGTAATAAAATAAATAAATAACTGGTCTCACTAAAACTCATCTTTTATTGGCATCTTCAGCTCATGCACGAAGTCTTCAAGAAGCAACTTAGTATCCGAAACGTTTAAATCTAACGAATCAAAATAATCTTTTTTATTGCTATCTTCCACATACTTCAGTAACGCTTCAAATAAAGTTACTGCCCTATGCTTACCTTTTAGAACTTTCAAGCAAAAAGGTTTCATATTTTTGATGAGCTCGAAAACAGGAGCTATGACGTCGTTGTCATCATTGGTGTATGACCACGTGGCTTCGAAGATGTTCAACAAGCCATTGCAAACCGTAGGCGTGGACATACGTTCGATCAAACCGGTTCTTCTATAAAGGATCAGTTTGCTAGGATCCATATTGATAGAGTGCTTTCTATCTCTCACTTTTATGTGTTCATTCAAAATTTTATTGAATAGATCGAGGAGAGTTGAAATCACCGACGTGTCTAGTTTTGTCACTTGATTGTAAAACGGCTCTAGACCTTTTGATTTCATGACGCGGACTTGTGCTTTCGGGTTTTCCGGAAGCCATTTGTACAAAATGTCTAAAGCATGAGCTTTCATTGCCAGATTGTTGTCGTTTTCAAATGTATCTAGAAGGTTGTCGATAGCATCCATTGGGATTACTTCAGCAGTATCAGGAAATTCATAAAAGAGATATTTCAATACTGTTAGAACTAACCCTTTAAGTTTAACATTCTCAGTGCTTAAGTAAGGGACTAAAGTTCTATTTATTCCACCAGCTTTAAGGAACTTGTAAGCGTGGTCTGGATCTTTAAGAACCTCAGCTAAGTCTTCAAGTGTGAGCAGTACTTCGTTGAGTAGCAATTCGGTTTCCTCTGCTGGACCTTCAACTTGTGCTAACTTATCTATAATGATTGCAGAATCTTCAATGTTTTGTATTGCGTTTTCTATGATTTCCGAGTCACCAATCTCGGAACCTGGAGTAACACCGGATCCTGTAAAAAGAATCAAGCAGGTAGTTATTTAAATTTTTAGTTTTTTGCATTGCATTTCAATTTTTATTATAAAAAATTGAAAGTGAAGTATTTAGAAAAAATCGACCCGTCTAACAACCAGCTCCGATGGGACTCGAACCCACGACCTTTTGCTATCCGGGCGACTGCTCCAATCACTGAGCTACGGAGTCGTTAAGTTTAAGTAGGTAGTAAGTGGTATGCGGATGCCGTACCACAGTCCCATCCCAGCGATGATGGATACACACTAAAATCGAAGTTGAACATACCCGGATCGCTAATCTGTTCCTGCCCATCATGTTCGGGCGTACCATGGACGATACTTAATATAGCAGCTACAAATAAGACGAAAAATCCTTGCATTTTTCAATCGTATTTTCTTCTTTCTGAAACGTCTGAAACTGTCAAACAGAAGATAGCACTTGCAAGACTTTTTATTTAAACCTTTTTGTGTTGTAATCAGATTATTTTACATAGGTACCACTGACCTCTATTATCAAATAATAGAGGACAGTGGTAGGTACGGTCGCCAGCACGTCGGTCGGGTTACTACAAAATGTCAAAATCTATTATTTGAAATTGAACTCTATCTGTTGGACATAAGGTTGAATTTTATTTAAGAAATTTGACAGTTTGTAGTAACCTGACGTGCAGGCGAGTGTACCTAAGGCGGTTCTCACACTGCACCGCACACCGCTCCGGTTTGTGGTAATCCGCTTCTTAACTATGACTGTAGAATCTTGATGTTCATACAAAACCCGCAGTGTATAACAAACTCACGCCGCATTTCCGTCCACTCGAGCGGAAACCGCCGCGCAGCAGTGGGATGTATAATAGAGGTCAGTGAGTGGGATGGACGCCTGAATGCAAAGAGAATACATCACTTGAAGTAAATTGGCAGGTTTCCTGTGACATTGCTAAAACGTCAGCGACACGCTCATACATCCAAAACATAACCTAAAAACACTAAGTTACTCTATGCTAAAAACTCATTAAAAATTCGTTAAACCCACGAAAGATTGGTTACACTCAGTTCTTTCCAGTTGACCTTTCAGGAAGCATGGATGAGCCATCGCCGACAGTGAGCTATATGTCCATTACGGAGCGAATGGCAGTGCTTTTCCCCTGTGATGATGACTCGTGCTGCTGCATACCGCGAAGAAGCACAGTCATTTTGATTTCCATCGTCAACTTCGTAAGATTGCAACCAAGACTAATTAAATTACAGTAGGCCTAAGTAGGTACCTATATAATCTTACACACGCACCTTATTATTTGTTCGGTGGCAGGTATCCCCAAAGGTGTGCCTCGGGCTTGCGATTTTGTAGTGTTGTATACTGTATTGTGTTTTGTTTTAAACTTAGGTAAGTATGTAGGTCCTATATCTTTTGCACCCGTCTTTGCAAGGTTCACTTCATCCCACCTAATACGATCCTTGCATAACTCCGTTCGTGCATTGTCCAGCCCCACTTAGCTAGGTAACAATAGATAGCTCTATATGCTAATACTTACTTGGTACTACAGTCTGTAGGATTATATTATTAACTATTATAACCATGCGGATGTTAGGATCGTGCGAGACTCTATACAGAAACAATAAATTAGGTGCATGTAGGGTAAGGAGGGGGAATGGCGTTCACTTAAGGAAAACACGGTGTATTTATTTAATTATTTATTATAAATTAAACTTAAGAAAAGTAACAAAGTCTGTAACTATTGAGTTATCAACAATTTAACAACAAAAGCATATAATTATCTTTGACCTACTAGTAGGAAAGCGTTATTAAAAAAACATGTTTGAGCAGCATTGCCCTCGACTTTGGGTAATGCCGCTCAGGGCACGGTAATGACGAACAAACATGGTTTTAGAATATAACAAGTAAGAAACTATAAAGTAAAAGTAAAAGTCTACAATCACAAATTATCCTTTTTAATTTCAAAACAGTAAAGTTAATAATTAATTAAACATTAAAGTTTTAGACTTACCGACAAAAACACCTAACCAAAAATTAGATCATTGCGGCCGCAAACGAAGAAATGCACTTCCCGGTTGTATGACGCCATCTGACTGTTTGCTTGCATCGCTGTCTATTAGAGGCCCCCTCCCCTCACACTTCACTCGACGTGGCGTGTTCCTACGTTGCATTTTGAGAGAGTTACAGAGGTGAGCGCCATTACCCAGTGAGCGCTATTACCCCTGCTTCCCCTACGTAGGTACCTGCCTGCTGCTGCTCGGTGTTTCTCTGAAGGATCGAATCCGGAACGTGGTAATCCGACAGAGAACCAAAGTAATCGACAGCACACGCCGGATTAGCTAACTGAAATGGCAGTGGGCCGGCCATATAAGCCGCAGAACCGATAACCGCTGGGGTAAGCGATTTCTAGAGTGGAGAACGCGAATCGGCAAGCGTAGTGTAGGACGCGCTCAGACTAGGTGGAGCGACGATCTTTGCAGGGTGGCTGGCATGGCAAGAGCTGGATGAGAGCAGCCACTGATCGTGCACTATGGCGTACTCTTGGAGAAGCCTATGTCCAGCAGTGGACGTTAATAGGCTGATGATGATGATGATGACGTAGGTACCTAAGTAGGTAGGTATTAAAGAAAGACTTGGTGAGCAGTGTTGTCAGATGCACTGTAATTACAGGAGATCTACTGTATTGTTACGTCATCTAAGTACTGTACATTGTATAAAATAAATTACAGTGACGAAAGCATTGTAATTTCTAATGAGCCAATATTTCACGATATTTTGATAAATATGAGCACAACATAACAATGGATTTAAATGATCATACACGTGTAGTCCACACTCTACGCGACAAATCTGGTTTATTTTTAGCAAGCGACCACTGTAGGGTTAAGAGATTCTCTCCTTGCGTTGGTTTGTGATTCCCTGTGCATTAAAAGTTGTTGGTTGTTGAATGGGTCTCAGAACAATAACTAAAGCTATAGAAACCGTACTAAAATAAAAACTGTGTATCAGCTATCGTACTCACTTTAAGTAATTCAGCATACATGAGTAAGAATGAAGTTGTTGTTGTTGTTTCTGAAGCCATGTTTAAACTTTTTAATATAAAGAGAGAGCCGTTGGACTAAATTCTAGTGATAGCGATTAGCTATAAGTGTAAAAATGTTATTATAAGATAATTTATAAATAAAAGTACTTTTAAAGATATAAATATCTTTTGAATGCACTTAATGCACGGTAATAAACACTGTATTTTTATGTACAATTCCCTGTATTTTTTGTTGTAAACACTGTATTTTAACGTCCAAAACATTGTATTCTCATTTTCCTTATCTGGCATCACTGTTGGTGAGTGAAGTTAATTTACCTACTCCCACCACACTAATTTATTAAAAATTTTTTTGTATTGCATTTGTTATGTTTACAGATTGGATGTCTCCTGGACCTGATGTCCAGCGACACATGCATGAGTACGTACTGCCCCATCCGGGATTACGTGGACTCTGTGCGCAAGGTGCTCGTGACACTGTTCCAGATGGCCAATATACTGTTACTGCTCGCGACTATCTTCGTTAGTATTGTATTAAGTATACCAAGGACGTACCCAAGGGGGGGGGGGGGGGTCCAGGGGGTCTGGACCCCCCGAAATCCATTAATCCGCGGGATGGGCGATGGGCGTGAATTTCACGACGATATCCCGCGGGAATGTGATATTTTCCGGAATAAAAAGAAGCCTCCAGGCTACAAAGTATCTGTGTCCCAAATTACAGCCGTTTTGGCATGATTGAGCAACAGAAAATGAAATGAAATGAAATAGTCTTTATTCACAAAATAGAGATAAGATAAGATGTTAAGTTTTATAATGTGCGTCTATTTTGCCAACTAAGGGCGTGTGACATATTTTAATGAATATAAATCAATGAACTTAACTTTACAATTATAATTTATCAAAATACAAATCAATTTCACATAATTATTGATGCTTATGAATAATATAATTTGTCTTTAGAAAATGGTCATTATTAGGTATGTATGTAATATTAAATGTCAATTTTGCAACTAAAATATTCCTTGACTGAATAGAAACACTTCACTTTAAGCCAGTCAAACAATTTTCTTCGAAATATAACTAAGTTTACTTCAGTCAAGGAATGTGGCAACTTATTATAAATTTGTATGCAGCTTGGGTAACAGTTATTCTTATATAAAGTAGTCTGCATTTTGGGTAGCAATAACATTCCAGGATACCTAATACTTCTAATAGTTTGATTGTCTTTTTGTAAAAATAGATGAGGATGGGTTTTTACGAAAATGCAACATTCAAAAATATATAAGGAAGGGAGGGTTAAAAGATTTAATTTTGGTAACAATTACTTGCACGATGTCATAGGCGGAGCATTGCACATGGCTCGTACACATTGTTTTTGAGATATGAAGGCTTTATTAATGGCCGTTGAATTTCCCCAAAGAATTAGGCCGTATTTAAGGTTCGATGCCACATACCCATGGTACGCCATTAAAGCTGCTTTTTGGTTGACTAGTGTCGCTAGTCTCCAGAGTGCATAGGCGAATCTATTTATTTTTGCGCATATTTTACTTATATGTTTTTTCCACGAACACTGGTGTCTTCGATGTTAAGGTTCAATTTTCTCTGGAACGGGAGTAAAGAAAATACGTGCTCACTTGTTGATGATTTTATTGAGACTAATTTTGCGTGACAAATGCTAATGCTTATAAGTATCGGACATACCGCCCACCAAAAACAATAGTTTTTAATCAGTTCGTGGAAATATTAACAAACATTAAGATGGTTACAAAAAAAACATAACATGCATACAAATTGATGATATAGGTAACTAATTCCTATGGGAATATGACGTTAGAACAAATTATAATGATACATAAACTGGAAATGTATGTTAAAACAAACTTGACATTATAACAAATATATAAGAAAAATAATAAGTAATTGAATGCTATAATTGACTACTTTGATCGACATCCATTGGGAGTAGTACTAATTTTGATAATGGTCTTTTAAGCTCATGGTTACCCCTGCACCGAACTGTAACAACTCGTACTAAGTCATCTGCGCCGGGATGAAGATATTTAATTCGACCAAGTAACCATTGCGTTGGCGGTGTCAATTCGTCTTTGATCACAACTAAGTCTCCAATACTTGGAGATTGAACAGGAACTTGCCATTTATGTCTCTGCTGAAGAGTATGGAGATACTCGCGTTGCCACTGACGCCAAAAGTCTTGAGTCATTTTTTGAATGACTTGCCATCGGCTTAATAGACTGACCTTCTTGTCTTCATAGTTTATATCAGGCACGCTTATCAAAGATTCCCCGATCAAAAAATGGCCCGGTGTTAAGGGACTTTCAGTAGTATTGTCAATTTGACAAAGAGGGCGAGAATTAAGACAAGCCTCAATCTGGGCTAGCAGAGTGACCATTTCTTCATATGTAAGTGTAGTGTCCTTAGTCACTCGGTGTAAGTGTCTCTTTGCAGACTGTATTCCTGCCTCCCACAGTCCTCCATATGATGGCATTCTTGGAGGTATGAAGTGCCAAGTTGTGCCTTCATTGGCTAATATTTGTGCTACTTCATGTGCAATATTGTCCTTGCCCTTCTGAAATAGAATCTTCAATTCTTTGGCTGCACCAACAAAGTTGGTTCCATTGTCGCTCCATACATGTTGACAGTGTCCTCTGCGTGCGACAAATCTACGAAATGCAGCCATAAACGCTTGCGAGGTTAGATCAGTGGCCGCCTCAAGATGGATCGCGTGAGTACTCATGCAGACGAATAAACAAATGTAGCTCTTGGTAGCATGATGGCCACGACCTTTAGACGTCCTAATCATTACGGGCCCAGCATAATCGACTCCACTGTTAATAAATGCTCTATGTGGGTTTACTCTAACTGCAGGTAGTTGGCCCATGAGTTGGTGTTTAACTCGTGCCTTATCGATAATGCATATTTTACAGTGGCGAATGCATTTTTTAACAGCTGATTTTAGGCCAATGACCCAATATTTTGTTCTGATATACGCCATCATAAGTTGGATACCACCATGCAACGTCCTTGTGTGGGCTTCTTGTATAATCAATCTTGTGATGTGCTGCTTGTCTGGTACAATTATTGGGTTTTTTGTTGTATCTGGAACTGAAGCATTTTGAAGCCGGCCTCCCACTCTTAACAATCCACTCTTATCTAAGAACGGTGAAAGTGTGATCAGCGAACTTCTTTTGTTAACTCTCTGTTTATTTTTTAATACCTCAATTTCTTTTCCATAAACGACACCTTGATAATATTTTATACATCTTTCTAATATTTCTTCATTCTCTTTTGCTGTTATATAGTTTTCTTCCTCTTTTAATTCTTTCTTTATGAGCCATCTTCTACAATAGGCTAATATCCGCTTCATTCTTGATATTGTTGAGAATCTTTCCCAAATTGGAGGTTCCAGTATAGTTGAATGCAACGAAACCTTTAACTCCAAGTCTGTTTGTGGAATGTCATTTCTAACCATTTTAAAGTTTTCTTGGTGTAACCATTCTGGCCCGTTCCACCACAGTCTTTGAGTCGGCAAATCACATGCCTTCACTCCTCTGGTAGCAACATCAGCGGGGTTTTCAATAGACTGAACATGTCTCCATCGCTCATTGTCAAGAACTCTTGTAATTTCAGCTACTCTGTTAGCGACGAATGTTCGCCAGCGGTTTGGTTGTGATTGGAGCCATGACAAGACAACCATAGAATCGGTCCAGAGGTATGTATGGTTTTTAGGTACGTTGATAATATCAAGAAGATCGCTCACAAGTTCTGTTAATAATGCTGCGGCGCAGAGTTCCAATTTAGGGACTGATATTTGCTTCAGTGGTGCTACCTTTGTTCGAGATGCTATCAACGTGACGTGTACTGTGCCATCATTTTCAACAACTCTCAGGTAAGTAACTGCGGCATAAGCTTGTGTTGATGCATCTGCAAAACCATGTAGTTGCACATCCTTGTTTTTATTTTCATTAGTTTTTAACCATCGTGATATCCTTATATTTTGCAGATGTGTCAACTCATTTCTAAAGTTTACCCACTCCTCACACACCTCTAGCGGCAGTTCGTCATCCCAACCCAAGCTAAAGAGCCACAATTTTTGTATCAAAACCTTTGCTCGGATGATGATTGGTGACAACCATCCAAACGGATCAAACAAACGAGCCACGTCAGAAAGAACTGATCTTTTTGTTATAGAATATGCCATTTCAGGTAAGTTAACTGTAATCAGAAATACATCTTCCTTTCTGTCCCATGTCAATCCAAGAATTTTTATCACCTTATTTAATTTTATTTCAATTTTATCCGCTGTATGTTCTTGTTGTAAATGTTGTAAGACTTCTTCCGAGTTACTTGACCATTTTTGCATTTTAAATCCTCCCCTTTTCATAACTTCATTTATTTCATCACACATCCTTTTCGTTGCTTCTATGCCCTGATTATTTCCTGTCATAAGGTCATCCATGTAAAATGATTGTTTAATTACAGGTGCTGTATCGGGATAATTTTTTGTTTCATCGTCTGCCAGCTGATTTAAAGTTCGTACTGCCAAATACGGAGCAGCAGCTGTTCCGAAAGTGACACTTGTTAAGTTATAGCTTTCGAGTTTTTCTTCGGGGCTGTCTCGCCAAACGATCCTTTGCAAGTTAGTATGTTCTCTCGTCATAAGAATCATTCTGTACATCTTTACTATATCTCCGACTACGCAAATTTCATAGGTCCTCCATTTGACTATTAAGCTTCGAAGATCAGGTTGTAGAACAGGTCCAACTAGCATTGTATCATTAAGCGAGTGACCTTCGGATCCCTTTGCAGAGGCATCAAAAACAACGCGCAGTTTACTCGTTTCCTTGTCTTCTCGCACTACTGCGTGATGCGGTAAGTAGATTGCATTATTACTCTCTGTATCATCGGATAACTTCATATGTCCCATTTCCTTGTACTCCTGAATAACCTTTGCGTAGTCAGATTTGAAAGATGGATAATTTTGAAACTTCTTCTCCAAGTTATTGAATCTCTTGATCGCTTGTTGTTTTGTATCACCACACATTTCGATTGTTTCTTGAACTGTTTGTTTTAAAGGTAAGTGTACTATATATCTTCCAGTATTGTCTCTTGCAGTTGTAGCCTTGTATATTTGTTCACATTTTTCTTCATCTTTAGTAAGCCACTTCTTCTTCTTGTATGAGTCTGTTTCTATCTCCCAAAATTTTCGTAGTAAATCATTGTCTTCCGCAACCATACGTGTAACATGCAACGTGATTAAATTGTGATCTTTGTTTTCTTCCCTTTGTCCAGAAATAATCCACCCGAAAATAGTTTTTTGTGCTATCATTCCATCAGACGTTTTTATCAAACCATTTTCTATAATTTTGCAGAACACATCGGCACCAAGTAAAATATCTATATTACCTGGAACCTGATAGTTAGAATCAGCCAAATTTAATGTTTGTAGCTGCATGTCATTCATCACGACGTGTTTTGAAGGTACTCTGGTGGAAATTGTTTTCAAAACGTAAGCCTTTACCTTTATCGGCGCGTTTGTGTGAAATCGTGATGACACTGATAAATCGACTAAATGTTTAATCGGTATTTTGTTGTGATTTTCTCCTCCTATTCCAGAGACTTCACCGCTGATATTGATTCGTTTCAGACCCAGCAGATCCACTACCCTTGATGATACGAATGAAGCCTCGGACCCCTGGTCAATCAGGGCACGAAGTAGAAATGTTTCCCCAGTACTCGATTTAACTTCTACTTGTGCTGTAGCCAGTAACACTTCTTGACCAGGTTGTTCCCTTGAGATATGTGCACTTGTTATCTTATGTTCTGGTTGTGTTTGTTCTTGTGAATTGTTGTGATTGTTAACTTCCTTCTCTTCACTTCTTTCACCTTCTTGTTTTGTTGTTCTATCTTCATGTAAAAGAGAGTGATGTCTTCTTCGGCAAATACGACATGTTTTTCGTTGTTTACAGTTATACACACTATGATTAGGTATAAGACAGTTATAGCACAAACGATTTTTTCTTACATGATCATGTCTTTGTTCTAATGTCAGTTTCCCAAACTCTTTACAATTGAAAATATAATGATCACCATTACAATATGTACATGAAGGTTGTGACTTAAAACTGGCATGCGCTGATACTTGTAAAGAATCGTCTTCGTCTTCGTTGGTTGAGACAAAAAATGACTTGTGTACTTGGGGCTTATCTCGTGTTGAAGTAGTTGACAATGATGAAATTAATTCCAGGGTACGGAACTTTGTTTCAAGGAATTGCTTCAATTCACTCCATTTTGGAATTTCATCACTGTTGTTTTTGAAAGCATGTTCTTCCCAGTCCTTCAAGGACTCCGGGTCCAATTTCTGTCCGACCAGAAATATTATTAAAGGATCCCAAGAGTTTGTACTTATTTTCAAATTATTTAAACTGTGAATACATTCGGTTGTAGTGTCCACTAAAGATTTGATTTGACTTGAGGTAGGATTATTCACTTTTTTCTGGTTAAATAATTTCTTCATAACTGAGTTCACAATCATTTTCTTACTTCCGAAACGTGCCTTAAGTAATTCCCAAGCTTGTATGTAATTATCATCCGTTATTTGTATATGTTTTAATAACATCTCTGCCTCACCCGAAATGCTTGTTTTCAAATAGTGTAATTTTTGTACATTACTTATGGACGTGTTGTGAACAAGCGCCGTGAATAAGTCCTGGTACGTGGGCCAATCTTCGTATCTTCCCGAAAAGGTAGGTAATTGTATCCTAGGCAATCTAGCGAGCGAGAACTGACCATCAGTTGAAGGGTTTGAAGGACTAGAATTTTCTTCATTTTGTTTTTGTGGCCTTTCAATTCTCAATAATAAATCTGTCAAATCAGATTGAAGGTTAATGAATACTTCTTCGTAAATAAAATATTCTTCTTGAAGAAAATACGGCATCGCTCCCCTTTGTTCACGTGGCGTACACCTTATAAGCTTCTCATGCGCTTGTTTGAAATTAATCCAATAGTCTTCAATTGTTTTTAATCTTGTTTTTATGTAGCCAGCAGTTAATCTTTGTTTCGGACATTTGTTTATATTTGTTTTCGCCTTTTTTAACATACTAGCCACATCTTCTATTGTATTTAAGTAAGCACTTTGTTCTGCACTAAGCGTTGTCATGTTTACGTAGTTTGTTAAATTCCACTCAGTAAATATCACACACTCACTTCGTGACCGCTTCTTATCTTGTCGATATTAATTACGTATAGAAAAAACGCATCCGAGACGACGTAAACAAGTCACACAAAAGAACACCTGTGCAGTCGTCTATTCATCTATTGTATTCGGGCGACCCTTCCGCTCCAGGTAGTAATTATTTATCCGGCTCGATGTAGGCCATATGTCTTCGATGTTAAGGTTCAATTTTCTCTGGAACGGGAGTAAAGAAAATACGTGCTCACTTGTTGATGATTTTATTGAGACTAATTTTGCGTGACAAATGCTAATGCTTATAAGTATCGGACAACTGGTTATCTATTACTATGCCCAAAAATAGTGCTTCATCCGACTCCACTATGGGTTCATTGTTAATGTGAATATTTATTTCATTATCTATAGGTTTTCTGTTATAGAATCTTATCAACTTAGTTTTACCTACATTAATATTTAAATTGTTAGCTGTCAGCCATTTTGCTATGAGAGTTATGGTAGCATTAATAGTTTCATCAAACATTATATTCGGACTTTTTGGTATCACAACAGATATATCGTCGGCGAATAAATTGCATTGGTAACTAGTTACACAAGGTAGGTCGTTTATATAAATTATAAATAATAGTGGGCCTAGTATCGTACCTTGTGGTATACCTATATTGGTTTGTGTTGGTGGAGACTTTGACGTGATCTCTTCCTTACTGCTATTAACGTATTTAATTTCAACATATTGCGAGCGATTCTGTAGATATGTTTGTAACCATTTAAGTGCATTTCCTCTTAGACCATACTTCTCACATTTACATAACAGAATATCATGTGACACAAAGTCAAATGCTTTGCTCATATCAAAGAATATGGCTACAGTTTCTATATTCTTGTCTGGGTGTCCTGGGTACGTGCTTGAAGTATACCTACATCAGGGTACAGATTACTAAATAGTTACTATGTAACGGATACTGCACTCCGCTAAGCCATTTAAATAAATAGCAACTCTAACTTTAACGCAATAAAGTGGAATTCAGCTTGTACGGCGCAAATTACGAACGGCCACTCGTTGCATCTCTTTCTATCGCATATATTCTATCGCGCTCGGGCGGGCGGCCCGCTGTAAATTGTATTGAATTGGTATCCCGAGATATACCTAACCCGAAGCGGTAGGCACATATCTCAGGTTCTTGAGCGAGTGACGGGCGCCTGATCAGGGCTTGTAATGCTTGTAATACCAGTTAATTTCAGTGCAAGTACAGTCAATTTCGATCTTATTGCATTTAGATAAGTATCTGCTAGAAAATGAACTTACAAGCGCCAGAATCGGCTATATACACCCCCCCTACCCCCTACTTCAGTTTAATAGGAAATGGGAATATGTCTAAAGTCGCTTCTGGCAACCAACCGAACGGTGACATAGGTTTTTATCCATAACGGGGTAGCACTTAGCCTTCATCACACCTGATGTTAAGTGGTGATAAGGCTGAAGGTGGAAGCGTACTACTCCCGGAATCGTCAATCACTGAGGAACTGGCTATCTTATCTCTAACTGCCGGAACACAATAATGCTGAAAACATCATTGTTTTGGCGTCAGACTTAGATAAGATGTAAGTAGCTAGCCAGTCGGACTAAGAACAAGTCCTACCACCAACCAAGCCGAATACAGTACCTATGTACCCCCACTGGGAATCGAACCCGGGACCTCTTGGTCTGAAATCGGTGGTTCGAACCACTAACACACACAACACAAACACGAACCACCACAGAGGCGGTTAAAAAATAGGTATACTAAGTTCTCTACTCTGCTACTTATATAGCTGCCAAGCTCCAGGGGGTCTGGACCCCCCCTGAAATCCATTAATCCGCGGGATGGGCGTGAACTTCACGACGTTATCCCGCGGGAATGTGATATTTTTCCGGAATAAAAAGAAGCCTATGTTCCACTCCAGGCTAAAAAGTAATTTCAGCCAAATCCGTTCAGCCGTTTTGGCATGGTTCAGCAACAAACATCTAAACTAACCCCCCCCCCCCCCCCCCCCCGCCAACGGACCCTCCCCGACAAAAAATCCTGGGTACGTGCTTGATAGCTGCTCATGGTAATGCCACTGATGTGAATATTCTGATCGTAATTTCCAGGAGAACGCTTTCCTAGTGGACGTGTACGTGTGGTTCACCCTCGGCTACATAGTGATGGGTTTCGTCGTCACCATTTACGAGTTTGTGACAAACCTGAAGAGAGACGGAGCTCGCAGTTCGCTTATGACGTTCGTGCCGGAGGTCATTTTCTTCTTTGGTAAGATTACTTAAATCTACTTAGGTAGGATATTTTTTTTTTCGAAGCTCAATATTTGGCCTGAAGCCTGTGTTACCGTAGTTATAGGAGTGGCTGCGTTTCCACCAGAGATGTGCGATGAAAATGTGTCGTACGAGGATGTCTAGCTGTGCTGTGAAAATGTGTGGGTGTTTCCACCAAAGCTGTGCGATGAAAATGTGCCTACGAGGATGTGAAAATGCGCATTGTGTAGTGCGAGTAGTGATGTGCCGTTCCCGGGAATATTGGAAACATTGGGAATATTCCCAGAAGCGTTCCCGGCAATATTCCCAAAAGTGGAAATATTGGGGAAAATTGCTTATAACGTATTTCAATCTTTTTTTGTTTTGTGCTAACCGTTCCATTGGCCAAAATTACACAGCAAAATCAATATGCCAAACTTAATATCACTTTTATGGCGAAAGTTTCCAATTTTCCCGGGAATATTCCCAGTAAATTTCCAATGTTTCCGGGAATATTCGCAATACCTACTTAGTAAAACAGATTTTTTTGTAATACTTTTAATAATAATCTATACTAATATTATAAAGAGCAAAGATCTGATTGTTTGTTTGTTTGTTTGCATCGAATAGGCTCCGAAACTACTGGACCAATTTTAAAAATTCTTTTACCATTAGAAAGCTACATTCTTCCCAACTGACATAGGCTATATTTTATCCCGATATTCCCACGGAAACGGGTACTACGCGTGTAAAATAAAACCGCGAGGATCCGCTAGTCATTTATTAAAATAACTTGAATTACAATAGTGTCGTACCATGATGTCGTAATATAATATTAAACTTTTATTAAAAATTACAGCTTGATTAACGTATATTCCCCACATGTGTATTTTTTTTTTCTCTTTATTTACTACATTTCATTATTTGTTTAAAAAAGAACAAGATAATAATCAGTCACATAGCAGACTTATTATTATGGCATATTCACACGGCAAAAAGTCTCAAGACCTTTATCTTTATCGGTCCTGCGTTGCCCGCATCCAGCGGCTTCCCGCGACCTTGACCAGATCGTCGTCGGTCCATCTTGTAGGGGGGCTGCCCACGGAACGTCGTCGGGTTCGCGGTCACCATTCGAGAACCTTTCCGCCCCAACGGCCATCGGTTCTCCGCGCTATGTTGCCACTTCAACTGAGCAATCCTTCGAGCGATGTCGGTCGTTTTAGTTCTCCTGCGATCTCATCATTTCTGATTCGATCGAGCAGGGAAAATACCAAGCATCGCTCTCTCCATTGCTCGCTGGGTGACCTCGAGCCTTCTTATGAGACCCATAGTCCACGTCTCGCTTCCATAAGTCATAACTGGCAACACACACTGGTCAAAGACCCTTAGTCTTGAGACATTGAGGAATACTATCGGGTATACAGATGAAACTACCATCAGATATATCTCACTCAACTGTAAAGGCTTCGAATGATGAAATCCAGTCTTGTCATAAATCATAAATAATTTATTGCTATTGTCGAGAGTCCCTTGTTGAGCAAATTAATCTGCTACTTTCAATGCTACTCAAACACTGGTTTTTTTATTCACTGCAAAACGGAGTTCTTTCCAACTGACTAAACATCTGCAACTTCTTGGCCTAAACTCACCATCCAACCTGAATTTTGACGAGTACATCGATTCCATTGCAAAGTGTGATGCTAAGAAAATGGGCGTCTTCTCTAGGGCTCTAAACGGTACTTCACGCCGGACGGACCAACTGCTTTTGATATACAAATCGCAGATTCGTCCGTGCATGGAGTACTGTTGTCACTTATGGAATGGTTCTGCTAAGTATCAGCTAGAACTTCTGGAATCGATTGAAAACCGTTTCAGGAGGTTCATTGGAAACTCAGCGTTGGCTACGGCGCTGGCGGAACTCCAGAATGCCAGTCACCAACCCAAAGTTGCGTGTCTATCGGTATTTTATAGAATACGCTTTTGGGAGTGTGCGAGAGAACTGCCCGACCTTTTTCTTTCAGCCCATTTCCACCATCGGGGAACCTGACGCAGGCTATCTTATCATTATTATATTGTTGACACTCTACTTATCCGCACCAAGCGCTTCGCAGTTTCGTTTCTTATGCGAACCGCTAAAGAATGGAATGCGCTGCCTGCTTATGTGATCCCCGATAACTTCAAGCTTGAACACTTCAAGGCCAGAGTGAACAGGCATCCTGGGCAAACATCCAGCATCTTAAACCACATCCTATGATTAAACGAGATGGTGGTCAAATGCCTCCAGTTCCATATAAAAAAAGATCTTATCAAATATTCTATTATTAAATATCGAGGGTAGTAATATCTTCACATTGATGAAATAAACGCTGGCCAACAGCTTATAAGAAGTATTAAATAAATTCGATTCGCCCGTACAAAGGTCATGGGTTCCAGTCCCATCGGAGCTAGTTGTTAGACGGGACGACTCCAAATTTCACGTCTGCACTTGTAGTTTGATAAATCTTTAAGAAGTCAAAAGGTCTTGATTAACATTTTTAGTCACTTGGCATCCGTTAATATTTTCTTCGATGTGATATCTGTTCCTTGATTTCCTTGGCTATGGGGATCTATAATAATCAATGCTGCAAAGTATGTTGGCTTAAGACCGTTACTTTGCTCAGTTAACAAATTAAACTATGTAGTTTAACATTCAGTAGTCTTGTTCTGTGTTTTAATAGAGATTAAGAGAAGTATAATCGTAAGTAGTTGCGCAACCATGGGAGTAAAAGGAAATATAAATATGACAGAAAATTTTGCCATTCTTGAAATTAAATTAGTCTGGGAACTTTGGGAATATTCCTGGGAACATTGGGAATATTCCCGTAAATTTACAAAGAGTAAATTACTTGGAAATGGGAATATTCCCAGCGGCACATCACTAAGTGCGAGGATTATTGACTGGCTGGTACAGTAGGTATGCGCAAGCCTTCTCAACACACATTCCTCGCAACACATCCCTCGCACACATCCCTCGTACACATCCCTCGCACACATCCCTCGCACACATCCCTCGCTTGTTTTGTATGGTTCTATTGGTTCTTTACAAACATCTCTCGCTACGCATCCTCGCACATCTCTGGTGGAAAAGCAGCCTAAAGAAGTAGTTTTGGGCGGCCAAATTAGCTGTCGCCCGGGTCGCACAGCTCCCTCCCCGTTTTGGGAGATGGCCCTGGCTAGTTCGGCCATCTCTCACCGCGTAAGGGCCTGGAAAGCCGGGCCGGCCGTCGAGTCGTAGGAGGAGCTTGCCGCACCGGACCCTCCACCACATTACTACTCCTACCGACGGGCGGTGAGAGCAAGACTAAGTAGTGAGGGGTTTAGTGGGTATAAAATGGAATTTATAAACCGGCCGACTAAAAATTACTAGGTTGGGGTCGCAAAATTACTAGGTGAACAGCGGAATAAATACGTTTAGGTACAGAATATATATTAGTACCTTACGGGTTTAGGTTAAGGGCTTATTACACTTGGCTAAATTCAACATCTAATTAAGCATACATTGCTTGTTTTGATTGCATCACTTGCTACAAATGAGCTCAAAGAAAGCAATGTATGCTTCATTAGATGCTGAATTTAGCCAAGTGTAATAAGCACTTTAGGTTAGATTGGCGACAAGTCGCTCACCTAGTAATTTTGGTACCCCAAAATGTTTTAGCCGCCGCGTTAAATAGGTACTACCCGTATAAAATGCTGTCCTATGGCCGTGCAAATGAAGACGCGAGCTTCCACAAGTTAATTACACAAAGTTACGAAACTCTGGGACAACTTTCCAAAGTTCACAAAGAATTTACTTACAACTTAAAAATCAAAAAAATCAAAAATCATTTATTCATTTTAGGCTGAACAGCACTTGTGAACGTCAATGAAGCTACGCTATCGGTTCGCAAATCCTACGGCGGGAGGCCTTGTAACGAGAAGAACCGGCAAGAATCTCGCCAAGGGCTATTTTTTTCTCCCTGTCATATTTCATACAGAGTCGTCAAATTGAAAAGTGACTTTAACATAATATAATATGTAAAGTCACTTTCCATCACAAACTAATCTTAAGTTTAAAAACAAAATAAAAAACCCGGTAATCATAGCAGTAAATAATTTTCAATAACTAAGAAATATACATCCAAAAGGTAGTTTCTTTAAAATACACACCAACCAAAAACGTAGCAAATAAAATAATAAATATAAATGCCAAACAATGGTAATAAAACTTTGAATAGTTTAAGAACATAAGAGTCAATAATAAGCATGCTAAAAACATTATTCCTTTTTTTCCAGTGGTATTCCGCTGCCTGCCATTGGTCGATTTGTACAGACGCCACCTTTACAGCATATCTGCCGTTGGGTCAGATAAAAAGTGATTAAATCATATTCAGTACATACGTGGACGTTGTTATTTATTTTGTACCTACCTTGGTAGAAATTTGAGCTAGTCATGCTAAAGTATACTTCATCATTCATCATTTCAGCCGTACGACGCCCACTGCTGGGCATAGGCCTCCCCCAAGGATCTCCACAACGATCGGTCCTGCGCTGCCCGCATCCAGCGGTTTCCCGCGACCTTGACAAGCCCCCTGATTCACGAACCGTCGGAAACGCTCCCGACAGCGGAATCAGAACGTGTGTAGCGCAGACCAAATCTGCGCTACACAAGTTCCGATTTGGTCTGTCCAGACCAAATCTGCGCTACACATGTTCCGATTTGGTCTGTCCAGAGCAAATCTGCGCTACACACGTTCCGATTTGGTCTGTCCAGACCAAATCTGCGCTACACACGTTCCGATTTGGTCTGTCCAGACCAAATCTGCGCTACACACGTTCCGATTTGGTCTGTCCAGACCAAATCTGCGCTACACACGTTCCGATTTGATCTGTCCAGACCAAATCTGCGCTATACACGTTCCGATGTGGTCTGGGAGCAGACCAAATTATCTAAGTAGATACAATCACTAAAATACACGTAGTGTAAGCTTCGATCAACAATACCACTAGATGAAGCCGTCTTACGTCAAAAATGACAGGAAATAAGAGCGCATCGTTAGAAGTGCGCTCTTATTCGCTCGGCCGTTTTTGACACTACAACCGGTTATGTAGTGGTAGGTATTGTTGATCCAAGAGTGTAAAACTAATACTTACCCAAGTTTTTTGTAAAAACTTCGTTTTCTTTTTTGTTGACTGTAGGAGTAGGTAGGTACTTTTATATTATATTGTCATCCAAATTAAACCTGTATGTAAAGTTTCGGCTCAATCCGACACTGGGAAGTGGGTCAAATTTAGCTTGCAAGATTTACGAACGGACATACATACATATACTGCAAGTTAAATTAAAGCTTCTAAAAAAAATATAGCAGCAAAACACGTTATTAACCTTGGTAAGCCAGGGTCTTTTCACCCAGCGAATAAGAGATATAATGAGAAAATAGGTAGGTACTAGTTTTCCGCCCGAGACTTCGCCCGCGTGGACTACTAGAAACGTCTAGTTTCTAGTTCTACGTGATATTTTTCCGGGATAAAAAGTAGCCTATATTACTCTCCAGGCTACAAAGTATCTGTGCCCCAAATTTCAGACAAATCCGTTCAGCCGTTTTAGCGTAATTGAGTAACAAACATTCAAACATCTCAACTTTTACATTTATAATCATTAGTAGGAACCTAACGAAAAATTAATAAAACCAATATTTACTTTTAAATAGTTTTCATTGAATATTTTTGTACTATCTACTATATACATGGTGAATAATTAATATCTATAGAAAAACACTTGGTACAACAAACGTAAAACTAACGCGTTTAAACTAAACTAGTTAACACACTTCGCCTCCAGTAAAAAACTTAATTACAAACTTTCAATACACATTGGAAGCCATTTCTAACACTAGTAACACCAATTTTACTAATAACTTTAGAGGTTATGAAAAACCACTACATGGGGGTTACCGCATAATTATAATGGATATGAACTACTATGCGATTATTATAAGAATAGGACGGGACGGGTTGTTGACAAACTTCACTCTGAAAAGGTACAGTTCGCAAGAAAGTGCATACAAAATAAAAAATAAAAAATTATTTTGGCAGAAGGTGGTTTGGGTATTGCCATTTTCAAAACGAGTTTTTTATTTTTTTAAATCAACGTGCAGAATCTAAATGACCAATCCTTTTACCATGATAGACCAATACAATTTTTCACTAGACCCCCAATTTACCAATTTTATTGTAAAGTTGATTATTAATTTCATAACTTCAATTCCTGTTTTATTTAAATACCTACTTAATCCAGTAAATAGAATCAAAATTCAATTTATTCTGTGTTATTGAAGCATAGTATTAAAGTACCCCGCAGGTAAGCTATGACATGATCAGCCCCCTGATTCACGATAAATTTCTTCTTTTGCACACCATACTGAAGTGAAGTGAAGTTAGTTTGACAGAACTTTGACAGCTTGACGTCACAACATGGCGGTGTCCCTATCCTATTCTTATAATAATCGCATAGTACACACAGCGGCACATAAGACTACACATGTTGACCTTGAGACCGCCTTTATGGCCTACGTAATAAAAGCTGTTATCGCAGTTCAACTGTTTAACTTGATGTACTGTCGAGTGTACCTAGGTACAATCTTGTCATTTGATTCCAAAAGTTGATATGTTTTTGCTGCTTTGTTCTGTTGAGCGTTGCTAGCTAGTTATAATGTTATACCAGACGTCACTAAACAAACAGGGAACCGATAGCGGCAATTTTTTTTATAAGATTTATTTCAAAAAACCTTTGAGGTTCATATCCATAAAGTTACGCAGTAGCACCTAGTTCGTTCTGAGAGTGCAAGAAATGAGAACCACATTTGCACACCCTCGAATCGACGGTAGTTCTTCATGTTCCTTCGAGCCTATGGTATACCTACACTTTGAACATATAGGTATGTTATAGTCTAAAGTCTTGCCTGGGTGCAAAAATAACTTAGGATTTCTGAAAATCGGTCTGTCAAACTCAGTGTGTCCAACTATTATTTGTATCAATAATACCTGTCTACGCGTAAGTAGTCCTTCATGGTCCTTCGAGCCGGATAGGTATGTTATATGCCAGATGTGGTTCGACCACCGGTTTCAATATAACTTACCTAAGTGCTTGCCTGGGTGCTAAAATAACTCTTTAGTGGTTCTTGGTTCTCTGAAAATCGGTCTGTCAAACTCAACTTTTTATTTGTATGACTATAATACCTATCTGCCTACGAGTCTGGCCGACTACCAATATATTTGACTTATGGTCAGTCCGACTACAATATGCCAGACTTACGGTTTCCGGTAGATTTGTATTGTATAATCACCACTTGTAACTAATGCGGTATTAATAAAATTGGTTCAACATTATAACATACAAAGCATTTGTCTAAGAGGAAAGTAACTTAATCAAACAAGCATGAATTACCTAAATCAATATCTCTCAATATTTTACCTTATAAAATATTCAACATGTATTGAATTAGATATTCGTAATTAGCCTAAAGTATCTTTCGATGCGACTGGATTAAATAATCAAAAGCTGTATCAAAGTACTTAAAATATTCACTTCCCTATATTTTTAAAGAAAAAACAAAACCATTATTCTCGAAACTTAAAAACAACTGCTAAAAATTACATAATATTCAACATAAAGTACATAAATCAATCTGAACAGTTGCATTACCAAAACCTTAGAATAGTTATAATACATAAGAGTTAGATCAAGCTCAAAATTCAAAGCTTGAAATGCTGACACCAGCACAACCTACACTACAAAGGAAAGAGGTCAGAATGATCATGTCAGGCATTTAACAGCCGGAGCCACACCGAACGATCCAACGCGCTCCAATCGCGCGCGACAAGAGTGCGCTCCACTGGATCTCCACAAGAAACAAGTGAAAAAATTCTATGCCTATTCCGAAACTTCCTTATACCGTCCCTCCACTCTCCAGTCCTGGCAAAATAAAAAAAACAAGTGTAAGGAGCTAACGAAGATTCGGATATTGCGATTCAGAGTACGGCTCCTGGATTTTGCTGATCGCGTGAATCGTTCTGTGCGGTTCCGGCTAATGAAGCGTGTGAACGAAAAAAGGCATGTTGCCATACTATGTCACAGCCTGTTTTTTCCCGAGTTTTCGGTATGTTGTTGAAATGAAGATTCATTGTAGATTCGAAAATATTGGCACTTTTTGTTTTGTATGAAATTATTTAAGTGCAAATATTTCTATGATAAATATAAAAAAAAAACAAAACGTACAGCCCTAGTTCTTATGCATTTCAACAACATACCGAAAATTCATTGCTGAATGTTAAGGTTTAGAGAGTGGAATACGCTATCGTCGTTTGTATGGAAACTGTTTGCTACACACTCCTCTTAAATTAATGTCAAACGTCTAAAGTAAGGACTTTATTGCATTGCAAGGCGATAAGGTTCACCGATTCAATGCTTGACATTAATAATTGGCTGTTGGAATTTGTTTCAAGAGAAAGAGGGCTGATTTTGGCTAGACTTTATATAACGTCTAACTTAGGTATACATACCTAACTGACTTAACACGTAATTTAGCAGAAATAATATTACAAAACCAATGTTTAGATATATTACTTATTCAATATTATTCCAATGTGACCAAAGTTTATACATATTGAGACATAGTTTGAAAATCAAAGTTACAGTGCTTGCAAAAGCATAGGAATATTAGCTTCTATTTTCTATTACTGATTTATACATCTCTCAAGAGCCAATAAAAGCCCTATCATTTCAAAAACCATCTAAGTACTGTCATTTTGTAGATTTATTTGTGGCCAAAGGTACGGAATACACAAAACTGAAATGTCGCCAATTTATTTTGAACCCAACTGTTATGATTTTAAAGCTCAAAGTCGCTTGGGTAAGTTTCTCAGTTTTGTAAAGAGGACCTATGAAGTTTAAGTCCACATCAATAAATTAATATGGTTCGATAAGTTCTTTCCACTCTTCTTTTCTATGAATAACCCTTTTAATGTCAAGGTATTTCATTGGCTCTTGAGCGATTAAGGTTTTTTCATGATGTTTTCTTCTAATTGTTTGCTTATTTTACAAAGGCACATGTTTCGCATCAAAGACTGATTCAAATATATTGGTAAAAATTGTTTATTTGGACAACGCTATAATTAAATTGCACTTTACTAGTAATTTACACTTGGTGACTTCGCAGACGCGATCAGAAATCACTTTTTTAGACTCTGTAGTTGATTGCCATCTCCAAGCAATAGTGGTTACAAGAAACAGCAACCGTTTTTTTATGTTAAGGCGATACTCGGAAAAAATGTGCTGAAGCGAGATAGCAATGAGAAAACGACGCGCGCGGGAGCGAGACCGATTTTGCAGATTAGGAAAAAAAAACACAAAATCACTTCGTATTAAAAAACTACAGCGATTTAAAAAAAATGCTTCTATACGATCCTTAATATTATTGGTGTCCACTAATTAAACCAATTTCCAATAGTGCAAGTAACCCCATTTAAGAATAATCTTCACTTTTCGTATTTTTTAGAGGTCTTTTCGAAAATAAAAAGTGTCGAGGCAAAATCATAAAATCGTGTTTTTGAAACTATACGATTCTAGATAAAGGTATAAAGAAATATATATCTTATTACCAGATTTTTAACAACTGTAACCGTCCTATAGTTTTAAATCAAAAAGTCCATATTTTTCCGAGTAGCGCCTTAACTTCCCACGATTTACTGAACAGGTGATTAAGTAAAAGGGTTAAAAAAAAGCTTTCATGAAAAACTCCATACAATATCAAAGAAACATTTGCATTTCGGTTTCGCTCAGAATCGAAATTATTTCGGTTCTAATCAAAGATCAAAACAAAACGGTTCCTGCTCGAAATACCGTTTAATTTCCCAAACTTCACCAATGGACCGCAAAAGAGTGGAACGCCCCGCCCCTATTTTATTATTTAAGATTTTTAAAATTTACCTTTGTAGGTAGGTATATCGTTTAAAAATTATAAGTTTATTATAAATAATCTTAAATGAAATAAAAATGTAATTTAACATTTAATTGTTGCCTCTGTTTCTCGTCTCTTCCCAAAACATACAACCGGAATGTTTTCAAAATTAGAGTGCACACTCAGGCATCTTCAGGGTATCGCAGTAAGATCGGTATCAATAGCGAAAATAATAATAAAAAATACCGAGAAAAGTGATTTCTGATCACGTCTTGAACATTATTATTATGAGATTTATTTGCCATATTTTTTTTATTAAAAACCGGGCAAGCAATTTACCGCCATCTTGTTTGGCTTATTTATTAGGCATATCATTCAATTTTCTAGTTCACAATAGGTAGTGACATTAGGCGCACCATTTCAAGATTTTTTTTTCTATTTAACTTTCTATGTTGTCGATACTGTGAAATCGCAACTTGAATATCTTTACATTTAAGGTGAACGCACACTTGTCCTCGGCGAACGCGCTGAACGAAACGAATTTTGAATTTTGTATGAGAACCGCGTCCAAGGATCGGACGATTCGACTCCTGCAGGTGTGCGAGGTTTCATATGATTACATATAAGGAATTCTAAAATAAGTTTCTATCGGCTCGGCTAAGTGTGCGTTTACCTTTATACCGAAATACATTTCTTCATCGATATTGAATCAACGTTCACTATTGGAACAATCACACATTGATAACTTAGCTGTTCTTTAATTTGTAAATCATCTCTTTTTGAACATTTACAATGAACACTTAAAGCGAGCACACATGGAAGAAACTACCGAGTTTAATACACTGAAATACATTTCTCCGATTAAAAATAAACCTTTATTCTATAAGTAACATAAAGTTTTGATTGTGAAGCTTGACAACTCTTTTTTCCCAAAACTGAATTAAGACCAGAACTGAATTAAGAAAAAAGAAAAAAGTAGTTATACAACGTGTTAATACAATAACCGAAAAGCCAATACACCCCAACAAATTTATTTTATATTAAATTGAATTCAATTGAAAAAAAAAATTTAAAGCCACTTCCAAGATATTCGTGCTCATAGGTCTCCGACACTTTCTGACAGATTTTAAGGTCTACTATGACGTAACGGAGCACGTTACGGGTCGCGCGCATATTGAATGAATAGTAGACACAAACATTTATAGAAGCGGCATAAAATGAAAACCATTTTTTTGAAAAATTTAAACTTTAACTTGATCAAATATGTGTGGAATTGATTCTACAATCTACTCTCGATTCTAAACAAACTACTTACTTTCTCAGTTTCTGTTAAAGTATTAACAAGTTGTATAATATATGTAGGTATATTTCAGAATTCGATCCAAGACCCCTTACCCTTTCACTGGAGAAATGTATTTCAGCTTTTTCACCTTCACTAACAAGTAATACAGTGGCACAATCTTTTCTGTTCCGGTGACAGCGGCGCCGGCGCTATGTACGTTTTTCTTTTTTTTGTAGCAATTTACCCGGCCCTGCCTTCTAAGACCTTCAGCCGCCAGCAGCGCTATGGTTGGACATCAACTTGACAGCAGAATGACATTTAAAAAAACATGTAAGTTTTACATTTTGGCCACCGGAACAGAAAAGTTTGTGGCACTGTACTGTAAGGCTTATTTAAGCATGTCATTCAATACAATATCTCACCAACATTAGTGTTTTGTTTTTTGTTACTTTTGACAAGCTGTTTTTACATGCCAAGACAAAACTAAACAAAGTGTGGTGATAAAAAAACGTTGCATTGATGACAAAGAAAATTAAAACGAAAAGTAGCCCATTACCACTTAACATTAAAATCCCCCTATCTTTTAAACTTAACATCTAATGCCATAACATAAGGCTTAAAGTAAATTGGAGAAATTTGTCCGTTTTGGCCAATTAATTGTATAATTAGTGTCTAAAACTGAAAAAAATCTGCAATATATCTTATTATGGTCTTGAACCTTCGTTTGAACATATTATTATTTCCATTTAACGTAATAGTTTTGGCACTAGAAAATATACTGAAAATAGTCATCATTTGACGGCTCCCGTGAGATCATACAAATATATTTATTATTATAAAGACTTAACAAATCAACTAATATTGACAATCACTTAATCTAAACTAAAATAATGTTTCAATATTTACTATAAGTCACTTAATTATGAGGCAAAATAATGAAAAGCAAAATAATTTGATAGCCAGTAGTTAATGTATGTGTGCGACTACATACTATTATGTTTAAATGACTGTTACATATGAATTGACACACCAATATATGATCGCACCAAGTTGCTTATCAATAAAGTTCTGATTTTTCCTATACTTTATACAATGTAGCATAGGTCCTATAAAAGCTCATTCGTGCAAAGCAAAAAGTTCCTTATGCTCTTGGAATAAAACACAAGCAAATCAGAATAAGACATTTTTATGCAGCTTATTCTAGAAAATTAGACCATATTCCTTGCACAGAAACAACATTTTGCTTTGCACGAAAATTAGCAGTCATAGGACCCATGCTACATTGAACAAAGTATAAGCGGTAGGTAGGTAGGACATTCTAGTGACGTCACTCAAAGCTGAATGCTGTATGACGCCACCTTAGTCTTCAGAAACCAGGGCTTGAGAGAACTCTAAAGATGTGTCCATCCAGATATGTATCAATTGCCCGATCCGTCGCCGCATCCGTATTGCTGACGCGTATCATGACATGATCGCATATTAGGACGGTATTTTGACAGAGCGGTGTATCATGGCCGAGTATCATGATCCTCCATCTCCTACCTATGATACGGCGATACGGATACGATGTTCAGATCGGGAAAATGATACATCCAAAAGTCTGAAATAAAAGTTAATTAATATAATATCTGGACACGCCCTAAAGGTAATTATTTGGCTGACGCAATAGCAAAACTTTATAATTTTTTAACAGGCTAAAAAGAGGTCTATTTTAAAATATGTACTTACTTCGTATTACATCTACTAGCTAGCCAATATCAATGCTAATTTATTTGCCTGTAGGAATCATACTGGGAATTTATTTACTTTGGATGCTTATAAAAACATTTTTATTGTGTACGTTACTATATCTTACGGTCAATACTGACACTGACTCATTGGTTTCAGATGGCACCCTTATTTTCAGCAACTATAATATACTAAGCGACGATTCAGACCAACCGGCGCGCATCGGCCCGGCCCGGTCGGCATTTAAAAAGTATAAACAGGAATTACAGTTCATATTAGCTGCACCGCTTATCGCCGTCCGCATTCCGCGACGGACGGTCGTATGGCTCTTCTACGGCACATCACGGCTCCGAACGGTCACGGTCGGCATTTTGCAATACGGCAAATGAAATTGAAATGTATAAACAGGAATTACAGTTCATATTACCTGAACCGCTAATCGCCGACCGCATTCCGTGACGGACGGCCGTACGCACGACACGGCTCCGAACGGACGTGGTCGGCATTTTACAATACGGCAAATGAAATTGAAATGTATAACCAGGAATTACAGTTCACATTAGCTGAGCCGCTAATCGCCGACCGCATTTCGCGGCGCCGCCGTACGTCTCCATTCCAGGCCGAGGGCGCGCGCATTGGTCTGAATCATACCTAATTTGGCAAATAGGCTAGAGCAATTTAATTTTCCAGATATGAATACTGTATCGATACTGATATTATGAAAACTAAGGCCACATATTAGGATTATCACTGTTTTTACAAATGTATTTTATATGAAAATATTAAAAATGTGCGAGTATCAAATGTTTATCTTTTAACAAGCTTATTCTCCTCAAAATCAAGCAAAAAAAAGACAAAGGTTAACTATTTCGATTTTTATTAAACATATTTTAAATTTATGACTTTTTCACTGTCACTGTATGTAAAAAAAGAACATGCAAAAGGAACATCTTAATTTATGTTACAATACATAATAACAATGCGGTTACTTGACCAAGTGAAAACCTATTAAACTTCTTCCATCAGCAATTAACATATTTATGTATTTCTAAGCTATAAAAGTTAATAAATAATACAGTTTCGTATTGTGATTTATTAAATGTTACAATTTAATTTACTATGTATGATTGCTAATCCTTATAATGGATCATAAGTTGTATGTCATGACATGAGGCACCTCAAATGGAATTTGCCAGCATTTTACATGATAGGCACAATATTAAAAGAATAGCTTGCTTTCATCAACTCTGTTTAAAATCAAATATTTTCAAAGCGCAGTCACTGAATAGTGATTTCATTTTCCTAATGATCTATATCTTGCAAACATTACGCGCCCTTATTCACAAACTTTTGGAAACACCCCCAGATCAGGGGCCTAATTGTCAAACTGATCATGTGATAGCTTTCAGTTTGATATCCATCACTTGTTGCTGAAGGTAGTTGAAAAAATAATACTTGTATTACAACAGCAATGGTTTTATGTACAACATCTTTAAAACTGAAAGCGATCGCGAAAGATGTTCAAGTCAGACAATGAAGAGACAATGTATGTGTCGCAGGCGTATGGTTGAATCCAGCGGATGGTTAAGAATGGCAGCATGTACTCCTCGGAAGTTCTGTAGAACACGTGATAAGTTAGAAATTTAAGGCGATCGCGAAGCGCAGCGAAGCGATCGCCTTTAAATTGCGTGGTTATTTTTTTTGTGACTCCGTCAACTTATGGGAAGATAAAATAGCTTACGGAAAAACTCATCGGCCTAGGCGTTTAATTGAATGGTGGATTTAACTAGTTGGCTGCGACATATGCATTGTCACTGTCACTCCAGATAGACAAAGACAAAATAAATGAATGAATTAATGAATCCGATTCTGTTGTTGAATGATTCTGAATTAGGGGGCTTCTTCCTATTCAGTGACTGCTCTATACTAATAGCCCAACATTTAAATGTGGCAATTTTATGCAATAATTATATAAGACACGGTAACATACATGATCGGAAGGTATATTTTACTTTGTGTATAAGGCAGTGGCCTTCGAACAATAATATCACTAGAATACCGGTTGGTGTAAAAAACGACCGATCAAATAAGAGCGCACTTCAAAGGTAAAGGTGCGATATTATCTCGTCGATTCCTGTCATTTTTTTACTTCAGATTGTAACATTCCATTTTTCTCTGTTTAAAACAAAGTTATTTCGTTCGTGAAGCCATGTTACGGAAAGAATGTTTGTAAAGAAACAGTTAAACTCTTTTCGTAATTATTCCACAAACACATTTTAAGTTAACAATTATTTTAAAATGCTATTAATGTAAAACTTGGACGACATAAGTAAGCTATTAAAGATATTTCTAAAATGTGTTATAAAAAGTACTTTTGAGGTTAAGTATGGGCGGTTTGTTTGCAAACACTTTTTCCGTAAGATGGCCGAAGTATAGTGGTATCGTTCATCGAAGGATACTGTCCACTATTTAAGATTTAAGACACTTTCACAAACTGTGTTGGTTTTAGTTACCAATCGCATACTTGTAAATGAATGAACATAGGTGTGACTGATAAAAGCCCTAGTTAATATTAGACAAAACACAAAACTTTTAGCAATATCGATAAGCTAGTTTGTGGCTGCCTGAAAGCAGCAAAATCAAAATTTTGTTTGGTCCCTTGCAAATTCAGTACAGAATAATGAAGATTATTTACGAAAACCAAATTGTCGTCAAGCTAAAAACGTATTTACCATAACCCGTTGTCCTAGGTGTACGACGCGACGCGACATGATCAATAAGCGCTGTCCTAATAGGACGCCACTACACGATCATCACGCGAGTAAGCAATGCGACCATCGCGCGAGTAAGCAATGCGACCATCGCGCTTCTAGCGGTTTTAATACCAAACATTTTAGACGCGCGACCGAAAATCGCGATTGCCAATTAGTTGCCACACTCAGAGATGCCAGTTGAATTGAATTGGGCATTAAATATCTTTCCTAATTTATTCAATACTGGACATAAAAAAGAGACTAAATTGTCAATTAAAGTTCTGTTAATTGGCATCTCTGAGTGCGGCAGTAAGACATCCATTTGACATCAGTATGTTTAATCGCGGATTCGGTCGACATAAATTCGCGCGAACTTGCGATGATCGCGTAGTCCGTTCTATTAGGTTAGGGCAACGCCAAAGACGGGCGCTGACAGATTAGCGCGATAACGTAGGACACACATGCATTAATCAACTACATTCTTGATATTTTCGCGTCGCGTTAGGCTCTACTCACACTGGTGCAGATTCGAAGCGAAAATCTGAAATTGCACATAGCAAATTCACCATTATCTCTACAACGGACACGGCACATATTTCTTCTTCGAAAAAAAGAAGCGCGATCGCGCGCATTTTTTCTCAGAGGAAATATGAGCATTATTGTGGAGATAAGGTCGAATTAAATTAATGCCCAGCAGTGGGCGTCGTTCGGCTGACATGATGATGATGAAGGTTAAGTTTGCTATGTAAAATTTCAGGTTGACGCTTCGACTCAACTCACATTGGCGCAGTAATGTGAGTTGAACTTTAGTCATTCACCTGACAACAGAAGGCTGTTTTTTTAACAAATTATTAATGTGAATAGTATATTACTCAACATGATACTAAATAGGATGACCAGATCATATAAAACAATGAACATGATAATGATGAAACAAAAGTTTAGACATTATACATAGGTAGTAGTTACCTTAGTGCTGCATGTCCAAACTGCAGATGTTCCAGAAGTAGCAAAATGTCCAAGTTGCCTAAATTTCTAAATTGAAAAAAAAACCATATACAATTCCAACATAAGAATGTTAATTAAACTAAAATAACAAACTAAAAATAAGTAAAAAAAGAAAGTTCGCTTTTCCTCATCTTGGTTGTTATTTTGAACAAATAGCTATAATGACATTTTGCTACTAGGACATTCCAAAGCGTTTTAAAAAATACTACAAACTCTCTACTAGTCAATACAATAAAGTTAACATTGAAACCAGATTGACGAACGTGAATCAATCAATTCCTTAATCCTTAGCTAACTCGTTACAAATCTACTTGTCTCTTCATAGCACAATTTACACAAAACCACAATACGACACTGTCACTACGCGCGAGTCTGACGCGTTTTGTCACACATCGTCCGCTAGGTATTGGCGTTCCGCGTCTTATCTGCCACATTGACAGTGATGTAATGAAAATCGCTGTTAAAATCGCGACGAATTCGCCCTTTCTGGACGAGGTCTATCAGCCACATTGACAGTGATGTAAACAAAAGCGCTGTTGGAATCGCGGCGAATTCGCCCTCGAGTCCCCTTAACTGACACTCTGGTTCGCTATTGAGACCACGGGTTGCTGGTTATTGGCCGATATCACTGTGGATCCGGGGGGTATTTTCTGGGGTACCATTCCGTCTATATGCCTGTACTTCTTGAGCCTCGTCCACTGTCCGTTATTGTAGTTCATTTGGAAGTGCATCTCTGATAACATTGTGAGGTAAGTGTCATCCGATTGGAGTACGTTCTCTATGTTTTCTGATAGTTTTATTGTGACGATGTTGCCTAAGTTTGGACAGGGATTATCTGGAAGGAACAATGGTTTGTCATAAAAAATCAACTTAGACCATAATTTAACCATAGATTGCGACTCAAATTGCTTAACGAGAAAAATGAAGTAACTTTTTTTTGAGTTATCTAATCAAAAATATCCTTATTATAGGGTGTCGCAAAAGTCCGTAAAGGATTTGAATTTAGCCCTATTATCGAAATATTCGAAATGGCGGGTTGAAATTTGCCTGCGACGTCTTGAAACATGTTAAATTAATCGTGGAGCGTTTCACAATAAAGAAGCGCATAGAAATTGTACAAATATTTTACGAAAATTCACGTTCAATTACAAACACACGTCGAAAGATCGCGTGAAAGAAGAGGTGATGTCAATCGACCACCGAGATCTTGTGATCTAACGCCACTGGATTTCTTTCTTTGAGGCTACATCAAAGATAAAGTCTACGCCAACGATTCACAAAACATGACAACTTGAAACAAAATATTCGTCGAGTTATTGGTAAAATAAGCAGCGAAATGTGTGAAAGTGTCATGAAAAACGGGCAACCTGCAAAAATGCCCATGGCGGCCATTTAGCAGATATTCTATTCAGATAATTTTGAACAAGTCTCTTTTTCAAAATTAAATCAAAACTACGAAGAAACTACAATCCATTCGCGTTTTATTGAAAAATATCATCCTTTAAGGAACCTACTTTTAGGGCACCCTTTAGAAATAGCTCAACCAGAATATTTTAATTCAAGCTTGAATTAGTTTCATGCTCTACTTATAGTTTTTAGAGTGCTGACGAACTTCATGTGTGTTTTTAAGGAACCTACTTTTAGGGCACCCTTTAGAAATAGCTCAACCAGAATATTTTAATTCAAGCTTGAATTAGTTTCATGCTCTACTTATAGTTTTTAGAGTGCTGACGAACTTCATGTGTGTTTATGCGCACCGACAAGCGGTTTGGAACGGACTATTAGTACATGGAAATCGTACCAAATAAGTGGTGTAGTAGTGCTTGGGTTTATGTCAAAAGTTTTTGATTAGATATTAAAGTCCATTAAATTTCCATCAAAATGAGATTAATCATGTCAATTTAAACCTGATAGTTCCTGAGACACAGCTGTTCAAAGTTATAGAGGTAGGTAAGTAAACAATTTTGTAATAGAAGGGTTTGCAAAAGGTAGTAAGCCCTAAAGGAAGAATTCCAATTAGGAGATACTTTCCAGTTAAATTGACAGTTTTGTATAGACTATCTTTCAAGTAACAGCTAATGAGAACTTACTTAGACATTGTGAAACAAACAGGCCCTAAATGTACATCAAACAATTCGACTTACCTCTAGACCCGGCCATAAAACCGAGTATGAGCGCCTTCTCGGGTCTGGTGACGCGATTCGCGTTTCTGAACATATCTTGAGCTTCCAACATTTGTTCGCGCTGCAAAAGAACGAAGCACATTATTTAAATTTATACTTTTTTTTTCTTTACAATCCAATTTTTATTATTGATAAATTTTTGGTTTTCCGTTTTCCGAAAAACTACCTTTCGTTGTCCGGGCGACTGCTTGACTGCAGAACAGTCGCCCGGACAACGAAAGGTCGTGGGTTCATGTCCCATCGGAGCTGGTTGAGAGACGGGTCTATATTTTCTAAATACTTCATTTTCAATTTCCCAATAACGAGGCACATTTTAAAGGATGACTGACGCTACACCGTGCCATGTAAGAGCCGAGCGACAGCCATGGCACCGGTTGTTGACCCAGTTGTTGGACCGGTTGTTGACCCGGTTGTTGGACCGGTTGTTGACCCGGTTGTTGACCTGGTTGTTGGACCGGTTGTTGGACCGGTTGTTGACCCGGTTGTTGACCCGGTTGTTGACCCGGTTGTTGGACCGGTTGTTGGACCGGTTTTTGACCCGGTTGTTGGACCGGTTGTTGGACCGGTTGTTGACCCGGTTGTTGACCCGGTTGTTGGACCGATTGTTGACCCGGTTGTTGGACCGGTTGTTGACCCGGTTGTTGGACCGGTTGTTGGACCGGTTGATGACCCGGTTGTTGGACCGGTTGTTGACCCGGTTGTTGGACCGGTTGTTGACTCGGTTGCTGGATTCGTTGTTGTACCAGTTTCTGCACTGTTTGTCGGACCGGTTGCTGCACTGGTAGTTGGACCGGTTGGGGCGTCGGGACCGGTAGTGTATAGTATTTGTACGGGCTACGCTTAATTGACCACGATAACACCGTACAGCATAAGATGAAGTTGAAGTTTAGTTAGAAGTTATTTTAATTTTTTGTTTTTTGCATTCACAATACAAAATTTCAGTAATAAAAATTGCATTGTGAATGCAAAAAACTAAAAATTAAAATAACTTGCAATAGTAATTTCATCTTTAGCGATTGCCAAATACCTGGAAAGGTATTTCTTTCGCGTGTGAGGGTCGTAATATCTCCACATTGATGAAATTAACGATGACTATACAGCGAGTAAGAAGTATTGGATAAATTCGACGCTCCTCGTAACGACTCCGTAGCTCAGTGGTTAGAGCAGTCGCTCGGAAAGCGAAAGGTTGTGGGTTCGTGACCCATCGGAGCTGGTTGTGAGACGGGTCGATTTTTTTTAAATACTTCAATTTCCATTTTTTAGTTAGAAGTTATTTAAAGTATTTGTTTGGAATGTCTCTAAGAAAACTCACGTTTTGGAATTTACGATACAATATAAAATGTATAATCAATTATAATCACCGTAAGCGAGAGCCCCCTACGCGGCAGCAGCGGTGTCTGCTGAACATTCTGCTGAGCTTGTGCCTGCACCTGTTGCTGCACCGGTTGTTGGACCGGTTGTTGGACCGGTTGCTGGACCGGTTGGGGAGTGGGTACCGGTGTTTGCTGCACCGGCTGGGGTATTTGAACCTGGTATGAACAGAAAATGTGTTTAGAGGACGTTAAAAAGAACACGTTAAATGTAATGTATTTTGGTTATAAAAATCAGATGTACAACAAATTCGAAATATATAAGTTTCGTCAACAAAGTGCAAGGTTTAATTAAATATAAATGACGACGCTTAGGAAGTGCGCATAGTTATTGAAGGGATATTGTAATTTTTCGGAATTACCAATCTTTTTTAAGATATACTGTAGCGTAGCGGCCATATAGGCGCTACTACACACGATCACTTTTAACTGTCAGTTTTCACTGAACAGTTTTAAGTGACAGTGAAAACTGAACGTATGTACGATGAAAACTGACAGTTTTTTATAGTAACACGTTCAGTTTCCACTGTCAGTTAAAACTGTTAAGGCGATACTCGGAAAAATCGTGCTGAAGCGAGATAGCAATGAGAAAACGACGCGCGCGTATTAAAAAACTATAGCGATTTTTTTTTAATGCTTCTACACGATCCTAAATATTATTGGTGTTCACTAATTAAACCAATTTCCAATAGTATTTGTAACCCCATTTAAGAATAATCTTGAATTTATTTTCGAAAATAAAGTGTCGAAGCAAAATCATAAAATCGTGTTTCTGAAACTATACGACTCTAGATAAAGGTATAAGGAAATATATATCTTATTACCAGATTTGTAACAACTCTAACCGACCTATAGTTTTATATCAAAAAGTCCATATTTTTCAGAGTAGCGCCTTAAGTGAAAACTATCAGTTAAAAGTGATCGTGTGAAGCATCTTGTCTTGTACTTAGAGTTTAGGACTTGATGAGTAAGTGTCAAGTTAGAAACTCAAAATATGGCTACATAATAATGAATACATCTTTTACCGAGTGTGACATTTGTGTTGGCTGCAACGCAGGCACTGGGAGCCCAGTTTGAACAACTCCTGGCCCCACCTGAAGAGCAAAATTGATGTTATCTATATACATAAAAATGAATCCATATTTCCCTTGGTCACGCCATCACGCGTGAACGGCTGGACCGATTTGGCTAATTTTGGTCTTGAAATGTTCGTGGAAGTCCAAGGAAGGTTTTAACGCGACAAAATAGGGGAAGGAGGAGTAAGTAGGGGTAGAGTAGAAGTAGGGTAGGGTAAAGGTAGGGTAGGGGTAGAGTAGGGGTAGAGTACGGGTAGGGTAGGGTGGAGTAGGGGGTAGGGCCACGGAAACGAAGTCGCGCTGGGTCAGCTAGTTATATATAAAATTCTTGAGGGCCCCACAGAAGATCAGTCGGTATGTTGGGAACGGCCTGTTCCTAAGTATGAATTTGGCAAACTGTATTCGTAATCGAAAACTATCGCTCCATCTCTTTCATGTCCTTTGACTGCTTTACCGACATGAGCAGTTCATCCGATAGTTGTCGTAAACGTTGAAACGTTGACAGTTAAAATTGCTTTGGCTATTGCGGTTTCGCTTACCCCGCTAATGGAAGCTATGTATACACGTAACGATAAACTTGCGCAATTTTAAACTTGCACAAGTATTATCGTTACGTCAATGGCTACCATATCTCGCTCGACTTGAATCATTAGTCACCTGTTTGATATTCTGTAGTAACACCGCCTTGCCGCCCCCTTGCAGTATGACGGCAGATGTGTTGAGAAAATTCTGCGCAGCCAATAACACAGACTTGCCCCCGGCTTACCTAGCTAACTCACGCCACTTGCTCCGCTAAGTCTCCCTACTTGCTAACTCACCTCACTTGCCCCGTTAATATAGTCACCTGTTTGATATTCTGTAGGAGCACCGCTCTGCCGCCACCTTGCAGTATGACGGCGGATGTGTTGAGTTGGTTCTGCGTGGCCAATAACAGACTTGTTGGCTTACCCACGCCACTTGCTCCGCTAACTCACGCCACTTGCTCCGCTAACTCACGCCACTTGCTCCGCTAACTCATCCACTTGCTCCGTTAACTCACGCCACTTGCTCCGCTAACTCCCCCACTTGCTCCGCTAACTCACCCCACTTGCTCGGCTAACTAACCCCACTTGCTTCGCTAGTTCACCCACTTTCCCCGCTAACTCACCCCACTTGCCCCGCTAACTCACCCTATTTGCCCCGCTAACTCATCCACTTGCTCGGCTAACTTACCCACTTGCACCGCTAGCTCAGCCACTTGCTCCACTAACTCACCCCACTTGCCCTGTTAATATAGTCACCTGTTTGATGTTCTGTAGTAGCACCGCCTTGCCGCCCCCTTGCAGTATGACGGCAGATGTGTTGAGAAGGTTCTGCGCTGACAATAACACAGGCTTGCCCCCGGCTTGACCCGCTATTAGAAGCTTCGGCTGTTGCCCCAAAACGATGGGTTTCGCTCCGGTGCCCTGTAACATAGAAAAGCTGTTTAATCGCACCACAAATCTTCGATCAACAATAATACTAGATGAAGTAAATCAAAACTTTCTATAGCACCTTTAAACGGAGAAAAAAGGTTAATAATGTTACGATCTTACGTCAGAAATGACAGGAACTACTTATAAATATACGCGCAAGTGGCTCAAGTGGGCGTTTATTTGCTCAGCCGTGTTTGTCACTCGTACTAGGTATTTAGCTAAACCTAGCTGTGTTATTGCATGTATGAAAAAATTTCAGCTTATTCGGAGACTGGGAAGTGTGTCAAATGTAGCTTGCAAGATTTGAGCCGAACGTACATAATTATACATACATATATACACTGCGAAGTGCAAGTTAAATAAAAGCTTGTAAAATAAAACCACATCCTACTAATATTACAAATGTGGAAGATTAGATGCTTGGATATTTGGATGTTTGTTGTTCAATCATGCCAAAACGGCTGAACGGATTTGGCTGAAATTTGGGACACAGATACTTTGTAGTTTGGAGAGGAACATAAGCTACATTTTATCCCAGAATATCACACTAGCTTTCCGCCCGCGGCTTTGCCCGCGTAGACTACACGGCTTTATCCCGCGGGAATGTGAAGTTTTTCCGGGATAAAAAGTAGCCTATGTTCCTCTCCAGACTTCAAAGTACCTAAATGTGTCCTAAATTTCAGCCAAATCCGTTCAGCCGTTTTGGCGTGATTGAGTACCAAACATACAAACATCCAAACATCTAAACTTTCACATTTATAATATTAATATAGGATATAGTAGGAAGTAGGATAGTAGGATTTCCGCGGTATAACGTTGGGTAGTCCACGCGGGCAAAGTCGCGGGCGGAAAGACTATATAGCTATAACGGTCCCGTTACCAGTAGGTCTAGCACAACTTAGCGCGACTCTTTGTCGCGCTCCTTTCAACCAATCAGCACGTCGCCTTAAGACACGCCCGCTATCTACGAGCGATCTGATTGGTTGAAACTGCCCGCGACTCTTTCTCACTCGAGTCGCGCTCAAGTTGTGCTAGCCCTACTGTACAACCACTGGACTCGCTCGCGGCTGCGGCCGGTCTGCGAGTGCGCCACCCACCGGCAATGGGGCTTCTGTACTCGAGACGTATTTCCGTAGCGCACGAGTTTGAATTCACATTTGAAATTGAAAAATTCGCATGCGAATTCCTAGCATCGGTATTTTTGAATAATCACACACATGAATTCTGCAACGAGTGGTCAGACGCACTCGTTACAGAATTTCTTAGTAGAATTTATCATCTTTATTAGTCTGTCTGTGGCCGCAAAATGTCGTCACTGACAATCATATGACAAGTGTGTGTGTTTTCATTTTGCTATATTATTAAAGTTTCTCTGTGATTTTGAAACATTTAAAGAATATAAATTTATTGGCAATTCAGATTTCGAATGCTACAAAAATGCATGAAAACGGGCGTTATAGAATTCGATTTCGCAGAAGACTGGTTGACGTATACGTTTTTAATTCGTATTCGACTTTCATTTCGAGCGCTACGGAAATACGTCTTCTGCTCGCTAACACAATAGTATATTATGATACAAGTGAGCTAAGGTTGCTCATTATACACGAGGCTGTGTCACGAGTGTCTAGTGAGTCATACGACTTTTTCAACACACTTGCGAGGAAAAACAAACATTTATTGCATACTTATATTAACTAAGGGAAAAAGCGCACAAGATTTTTTTTTTCACGCGCCAAATGTAATGTGATTGATTACATACAGCCATACAGCCTACTTCAAAATAATTAAGTATAATAATAGTGATAAAATTCAAATGTTTTATAACAAATTATTGTGAATTATAAATAATTTGATAATAATATACTTAATTATGTTTTTTGTCTTAATTAGGGACACATTTATTTATTCTAAAACCGTAAATGGATTTTCAGCTGTATGAAACCTCTCTGTTGTTACAAAAAAAGAACTGTATCTATTACCCGCTGAAATTGAAAATGCTCTGTTGACTCGCATATAAATTGCAGTTAGGTACTAACTTAACTTTGTAGGGATACTGTATTACCCAGTTAAATTGTAAAGTCTCTGTTGGCTCGCATATAATTTGCAGTTAGGTACTTACTTAACTTTGTAGGGATAATTCTATTACGCAACTAGTACTGTAATATTATTATGCACGCGTGTGTTATAGATCGGTTTATGGCCCTAATATCGATGTAATAAGGCCACTTTATGAGCAAGTGTGTTGAAATAGTATATTATTATACAAGTGAGCTTAGGTTGCTCATTATACACGAGGCTGTGGGTTGCAGCCCGAGCCGCAGGCGAGGGCGTAAATCAGCCGAGTGTCTAGTGAGTAAGTTGCTCACGAGTTTCATACGCACTTTTTCAACACACTTGCGAGGAAAAACAAACATTTATTGCATACATATTGTATTAACCTAATAAACTAAGGGAAAAAGCGCGCTAGATTTTTTTTTGCACGCGCCAAATGTGAGGTGATTGATTACATACAGCCATACAGCCTACTTCAAAATAATTAAGTATAATCACTACATAGTATAAAACAAAGTCGCTTTCTCTGTCCCTATGTCCCTTTGTATGCTTAAATCTTTGAAACTACGCAACGGATTTTGATGCGGTTTTTTTAATAGATAGAGTGATTCAAGAGGAAGGTTTATATGTACTTTTTATCCCGATATTCCCACGGGAACGGGAACCACGCGGGTGAAACCGCGGGTGGCCGCTAGTAATAGTGATAAAACGCAAATGTTTTATAACAAATTATTGTGAATTATAAATAATTTGATAATAATAAACTTAATTATGTTTTTTGTCTTAATTAGGGACACATTTATTTATTCCAAAAACGTAAATGGATTTTCAGCCGTATAAAACCTCTTTGTTGTTACAAAAAAAGAACTGTGTCTATTACCCGCTGAAATTGAAAATGCTCTGTTGACTCGCTTATAACTTGCAGTTAGGTACTAACTTAACTTTGTAGGGATACTGTATTACCCGGTTAAATTGAAAAGTCTCTGTTTACTCGCATATAATTTGCAGTTAGGTACTTACTTAACTTTGTATGGATAATTCTATTACGCAACTAGTACTGTAATATTATTATGCACGCGTGTGTTATAGTTCGGTTTATGGCCCTAATATCGATGTTATAAGGCCACTTTATGAGCAAGTGTGTTGAAATGATTCTAAAGTAGAATCCTGAACGCAGCGAAGGATTCAATATACGCCGCCCGAGGTGAAAATAATTTTGCGGCCGAGTAATACACTCTGCTTTTCATCCCCCTCTATAAGAAAAGCAGTAAAGACAACTCAAACTACCTACCTTTCTTTGTCGTTCGAATACATCATAGCGCTAGTCGGGCAAGAAAAAAAAATTGAGTTTTGAAATTAAAAAAAAATTAAATAAAAAAATATTTGTCCATCAGATTCTTTAAAAGTATCTCCGGGGATGCCGTAGGGGGGTTGAAAATTTTGTTAGATTTTAGCTACGACTCACCGTTTACGAGATATTCTCAATTTTATAAAATTCCGTTTTTGAAAATTTTCTCGGTCCCGAAAAAAGTCCCGGCCCCATACATAATCAGTTGAATTTTTTTTAAGTACTGCATACCCTTTGCTACTCTCCAACCAATGCTTCTTAATGAGTCACACCAACACACCAAAATATGACTATAAAAATTACTGCATTTAATGCGCGTACTCGTGCAAGTACTAATAGTTTTTGTTTCATCGAAATCTGGCCATGATTTCCAAAGTTACAGCGTTGTAAAGTTTCACCAGCCTTTGAAAATTTGCTTTCCTTGCGCGCTATTGCGATGACGTCATGACGCACTGACATCTCCGATTGCGGCTGTTGCGGGTGATTTCCGTCTAACTGTACCTACATAGAGTTCGTCTGTGCGCAATCTGCGCGCAACTCGTGCGTTTTTGACGCTAGTTACAGTACATTTTCTTCGTTCTAAGGTTATAGTAAATGATTAGTATTCAATTTCGACCGCGCGCAGGCGCACTCTAAAACTGTCACCTACTGTCGATATCGAAAGACATTTATCCCACAAACTTATCTGACCCAGTGGTGGAGGCGCCACTAGCAGTATAAAATTATCGAAATGGCTGTCAGTTTTTAGGGTGCATATTTAACCACCAAGTCAGTTAAGGTTGTAAGTAAGTACATTTTGTTTTGACGGTTCCTATATGTATTGACAGAATCCCGCCCGCCATTACGAAAGTTGATTTTTATTATTCACGAAAATAAAACATTATTTGAAGGTGTTTTTCCACATGGGCTCAATACAAAATTTCTTAACCATTTCATTGATCGACTATAAGAAAAATAAATAAATTTATTACGAAACCGTGAGAGCGCGCGCGACTATATAGCCAAAGGATTCTATGTAGGTATACGGAAGTGCGACGTGACGTCACACGTTAATGCCATTGGTTCACCCAAATTTTCCTCGGAGGCCGTAATTTAACGTTTAATATCTCAGTCATTTTTGAAGATAGGAAAAAAATAAAAACAGATTCTTTTTTCTCGAGTTACATATTTTTTAGATATGCTGATAACAAAAATCATTGGTGTGACTCATTATGTTCTAAATTCAAATCTCATCGTTTTGGACCCTGTTATGAAGCTGTTCAAAATTCAGATCTCATTTTTACCCTCTTGTCATAACAGATAATAAATGAATCGTTTTGGGCCCTGTTATTAGATAAACAATCATCGCTTTTCGAATCGATGGGATGAAAACATATATATTACCTGTACAACGACCGGGCCGGAGCGCGGCTGCGGCCGGTCTGCGGGCGCGGCGGCCGGCCGGGGCGAGGCCTCCGGCGCCGCCTCTGCGCCTGCGACCACTGCCAATGGGGCTTCGGCAGTGCTCGCTAACACAAAACATATTTACTTAAGCCGGGTCTCCAGCGAAAGTTTTTTGAAAACAATCAACAAAAACACATACACAAAACTTTGTTTCTGAAAAATGTTTCTTGACATGCGCCGTCTATACCTCTCTTGGCTTGTGTACACAAAACAATAGTTACTCTAGCAAACAAAATGAGTTCGGACGAAGAAGACGTAGTTTCATTATTTCAATCCATCTTTACTTGCATTGCTCTAAACCACCGTAGAATCAAACTTGGCGCGAAAACCAAACTTTTTTTTTAATGGCTTCTTCCATTTGACACAGAAATTCAGCCATTGTCTAGCGAGTTATCAAAATTAAAAAAGTTAAAAGTTGTCGAAATGATAGATTATGTCCAGTACCCTGCCCCTCGATCCGCGTGGGGAAAGTTTTGTGTACGTGTTTTCCACCGGGCATGGAAAGCAAAAACATTGTTGATGCAAACAAAAATGTGTAGTGAAACAATGTTTTGTGTAGACAGTTTTGTTGAATGTTGAGATGTTTTTGTTGATTGTGTAGGGCAAAACACGCTCTGGAGACCCGGCTTTAAAGGTGGGCTTAGACCAAACGAACATAGAGCTAGGGCTAGAACAAGAGCATTCTTTCTTGAACTTTTAGTGGAACTAAATTATGACATGGGAATAAGGCAAATTTGATCAGTGCCCTTTAACACACGCCAAGTTATTTTGCGCGATCTGTACAATGCTTTACTTTAATGTTTTATTTTTGAGTGTCATTTAAGGCGATACTCGGAAAAAATGTGCTGAAGCGAGATAGCAATGAGAAAACGACGCGCGCGGGAGCGAGACCGATTTTGCAGATTAGGCAAAAAAAGCACAAAATCACTTCGTATTAAAAAACTACAGCGATTTAAAAAAAACGCTTCTATACGATCCTCAATATTATTGGTGTCCACTAATTAAACCAATTTCCAATAGTGTAAGTAACCCCATTTAAGAATAATCTTCACTTTTCGTATTTTTAGAGGTATTTTCGAAAATAAAAAGTGTCGAGGCAAAATCATAAAATCGTGTTTTTAAAACTATACGATTCTAGATAAAGGTATGAAGAAATATATATCTTATTACCAGATTTTTAACAACTGTAACCGTCTTATAGTTTTAAATCGAAAAGTCAATATTTTTCCGAGTAGCGCCTTAATATTGGAATATGATAAACCGACCGACAAAAAATTACTAAATTTGCCAACTAAAATACTAGGTAATAACTAATTTGGTTACGGCAAAAATAGGTTTCTTAGGATTTTTCCGTTCTGTCTGCGCTGAGCCGTAGTCGCTCACCTTGTATTTTTGCCGGTAAAAAGTATTTTAGTCGATTTAAGTACCCTTTAACACCTTAACTGCCGCGTAGGTCACCGGTGACCGGAGTTTAAAAATTAGTTTGTAATTATTATTAGAAGGAAGCTGAATGGAAAGAAAGAAAGAAAGAAAAAAAAACTTTAATTGATACACACACAAAATATGAAGAAGTGATATTGTATCTGAAATTTTCTACAAACGTTTCTCTAATTGTTCATTTATTTTTAGTGTTTCATTCATAAATTATAAAAAATATATTTGTATGTGGCAGTTTAGGTGTTAATATTGGCATATCAAATAACAGTCCAGTCCCCTATCATAACAGATAGAAATATAAATATAATTCTCACGTGTGGCCGAGTCTTCTGTCTTGACGGGGAAGCTGGGCAGCCCCTTCGCGTAGTCGGGCGGCGGCGGCGACGGCGGCGCCGCGGGGGGCGCCTTCTTGCTGGCGCCTTCCTCCATTTCTAGTTACAAATACACAGAGATAAGATACCCAGTTCCTCAGTGATTGAGGATCCCGGGAGTAGAGCGCTTCCACCTTCAGCCTTATCACCACTTATCATCAGCCGGCCTAGCATGAGCGGCTTTTATCACACGATATGATATGGTATGGCATGCCGTCTTGCTTACACCTTAGTGGGGTAAGCAAGACAACTTGCCGTACCATATCATATCGCGCGATAAAAGCCGCTCATGCTAGGCCGGCAGGTGTGATGAAGGCTAAGTGCTACTATCCACAACGTTAAAAAAGAATAATATATCATTGAAGTAATACAAAAAAGTCACTTTTCAATTTGACGACTCGGTATGTAATATGACAGGGAGAAAAAAATTGCCCTTGGTGAGTTTCTTGCCGGGTCTTCGATTAGATTTGCGAACCGATAGGGTAGCTTCATTGACGATCACAAGTGCTGTATCAGCCTAAAATGAATAAATAGCTAAAAATAGCTAGCTGCTAAAAGTAGCCATTTACTTTACATTTACTTCTACGAATGACTATGAGGGAATGTAGCGATACCTTTTAAAAATACTAGACTATGGGCCCTAAAAATTCCCCGTAAAGTTTTATAAAAATCTTTTTCTATTAGCAACTTACTAAATAAACCTCTGAGGGCGCCACTTTCGGTCAGGGTACCGCCTTAAGTGTAGTTAAGGGCTGAAGTAGCCCAGCTGCACACCCTCCACACGCAAAATAGGCGCAATAAAACGTCGAGTTGAGAAAAGCTCACGTATCGGATGAAGAAGAAGACTAAATAAACTTACCGAGCTTCCTGTGCTTCTTGATCTGTGCCGCACAGATCATCACAGACTGTGCGTGCGTGGCGGGCTGCTCCGTGATGTCGAGCAGCTTGATGCCGACGGAAGACCTTTCAGCGGAGCTAGAGACATGTGTTATGGCACTTAGAGTAAACCAACTCACCGAGCTTCCTTCGCTTCTTGATCTGCGCGTGCGTGGCGGGCTGCTCCGTGATGTCGAGCAGCTTGATGCCGGCGCGCGGGGGCGGGCGGGCCAGCGCCGCCGCCACGGGCCGGGGGGCGCCGCCCGCGCGCCCCGCCCAACGCGACGGGAGACCTTTCAGCGGAGCTACAGAGACATGTGACAAGGGCTTATTACACTTATCCAAGTTAGGATCCTAATTAAGCATACATTGCTTGTTTTGATTGCGTCACTCGCTTAAAATGAGCTCAAAGAAAGCAATGTATGCTCAATTAGGATCCTAACTAGGATAAGTGTAATAAGCCCTTCAGTTGTAGAAGGGGTGACAACTAAGTTTGTCGCGTCTCACATAATTTTAATGGCTGATAGCTAAGGCTAAATTGCCTAGGATTTAGTAATCAATACAGGGATATTTTCTTGCCGGGGGGCGCCGTCCGTGCGCCCCGCCCACCGGGACGGGAGCCCTTTCAGCGGAGCTATAGAGACATGTGTCCGTTATGGAAGGTGTAAGAAGTCCACTGGACCAGACGGTTTTCCACCGCATATATTGAAGGACTGTAGGGCAGTGCTTGCCGAGCCACTGCTATAGGTACATTTATAATAAATGTTTAGGAGAAGTGGAGTTCCCGGAGGTGTGGAAAATGACAAGGGTAGTTCTAGTACCAAAAGGTTTGGGGACGAGTATAGAGGAACACAGACCGGTAGCAGTACTATCCACCCCCGCAAAAGTACTAGAGACAGCTATTCAACAACGCATTCTTGAACAGATTGGTTCACAGTTGTCAGAAGTTCAGCATGGATTCCTGCCAGCAAGAAGTACTACCAGCAATCTTCTGGAGTACATGTCATATATTACACCAGTGGTCGATAGTGAGGGGCGCGCTCCCGCCCGGGCGGGTCGACGCCGCCTACTTTGATTTTAAAAAAGCATTTGATTTAGTTCATAATGATGTTTTGCTAAAAAAGTTGGCGGGAGTCGGTTTCACCCCCCACTTGCTTAAAATCTTTCCCACTTAAGATATTCGTACTCCTAGGTCTCCGTGACTTTCTGACAGATTTTAAGCAATGCTATGACGTAGGAGAGCACGTGCCGGGTCGCGCGCGTATTGAATGAATAGGCAGTAGACACAAACATTCTTAGAAGTAGCAAAAAAAAAACCATTTTTTTTTTAATTTAACCCTTATCAAAATGTTTGAAATCGATTCTGATCAAACAAATATATATCTCAGTTTCGCTAAAAGTATTAACATGTTGTACACGTTAACATAACTCACTGGTATCAGTCATTTTCCTAGGCATGCCCCGGCTGCGCACAGGCACGGTGGGTGCTTGCGCCTTCTTCTGGTTGGCCTGGGCCTCCGTGGCCTTCGCCAGTAACTCACTACGTAAGGCCACAGACTTGGGTTTACGTTTCAACGTAAAATGTTTGACAGCGTTGGGTTGTTGGCCCACCTAAAACAAGAAAGCGGATGGGTTTATTGCCCAATTTTCATATCATAGTAATTGAAATTAGTTTTATTTTGCGATTTATCATCTATCTTTATCTATACTAGTATTATAAGAGGAAGGATTTGATTTTTTGTTTGTTTGTATGTTTGTTATGGATAAACTCAAAACTACTAAACCGATTTTAAAAATATTTGACCAGTAGATAGCTACATTATTCCCCAAGTGACATAGGCTATATTTTGCCCGTATATTTCCACAAGAACGGGTACCACACGGGCAAACCCCTGGGAAGCCATATTTATATCAAACAATTAATTTATTGTTTAGAGCCAGCACGCACTTGTGATTTTTAATCAGGCGATAGATTTAGTATAGAGTTAAATGGCAGTGTGCGTACTGACAATAAAAAATCAAACTATCGGCCGATAGTTGTTCAATCGCACAGCACAACTAACTATCGGCTGGTCAGTAATGTGCATGAAGGACTATGTGAGCGCGCGCACTGCATTCAACTAAACTATCGCGCAACTATCGGCCGACAGTTTAATCACAATCGTCTTACGATTCCAACTAAACTATTGGTCGACAAAATTCACAAGTGCGCGTTGGCTCTTAGTCTGCTCAAAAGACTAGGTACTTTTGATCCTTGAAAGATATAATGCATAGAGCACAGACAGACATGCAGTGTAAAAGCCTCCAACAGACATTAATCTGATATTTGTAATAAATATTTACTTCTATTACTCTGACAGAAATCTGTTGTTGTGTAAAAAAATTAAAATAACATCACGGGCATTTGAGTAGGAAAATGACAATCATATTTGGTAGATAAATAAAGTTTGTAGGATAAATAAAACTACTCTTATATATTTTATTATCTAGAGTAATTCAAGGAAACTAATATCCTTACTTGTCTAATAATTAAGTGATTATGTGTGTAAATTCTGATATTTATGCTACTTCCTTCTCAGCATAATGGTTACAAAAAACTTTAATTAGGTAATTAAAACGAATTACTTTAACTTTTCAATTAACGATTCTGTAGCTCAGTGGTTAGAGCAGACACCTGGACAGTGAAAGGTCATGGAATTGAGTCCCATCGGAGCTAGTTGTGAGACCGTTAGTTTTTTAAAGCAATTAAGATTTTATAACAATATAAGTAGGTTGATTAGACTTACCACTGACACTAATGCATTCTTATTTAAATAAAGGCACTCAAGGGGCAATAGTCCAAGATCCGAATGTTTTGCCAGGGCTCTCCTCAGTTCCCCAATCATGTCACTGAAGATCGGCCTGGTCTCATCAAACTCTGCTATCTCGGTGTTAAGGGTGCCTTGTGACGGAAACGTCTTAAGCACCTCGGCAAGCATGGCCACCCATAGATCAGAGTCCACTGCTGCCACTTCGATAATCTCTTCGAGTTCATTTCTCCACTGCAAAAGATGGTTAAACAAAATCAGAATGATAGCTGTATTTTGAGTTTTAGGTATGAAGTAGGTACATACATTGTCAGGATGATAATTGAATATTAAAATTAACTTCAACACCAAATTATAGAGATATATGTAATTTTTGCATGAATATTAATAATATATTCAAAAATTACCTTCTGATTAATATTTTTGTGTAGTTCAGTCATCACTTAGATAAAAAGGTATACACTAAATAGATAATATGCAAGAGTTCAACTATACTAACAGATAGGGCAAATTTTCACTGATGAAATTACAGTATTGAAATTATATTATTTACACATGCAATTGGGTGCATAATCTAATAAAAATTAAGTCCAGGATTTGATGATTGAGTAAAGATATTGTTTTCTGAAATAAATATGTAACTAAAAAGTCTTTTGCATTTTTATTATTAGAAAATTACACCTACAGATGAATAAAGAACACAAATCTTAAAATTAGATAAAGGGAGAGGTTATATTCTAAGGTAGGGGCATGTTTATGGACCAATTCTCTTCTAGGGATTAGTAAATTAATATACAATATATCATAAGAAAATAAAGGAAAACATAAAAAAATACATGTCTTTAATAGTAGTAAACAATAACAAAAATGAGAGGGAATGTAATCTCTGAGTACTGAATCCATGTAAGTGCATTCCATTACCAAAATGCAGGTTATTAAATTCTTGTAATACAATGAATTGCAAGTACCTAAACGTAAACTGTAATGCGTGGATAATCGTAACTAATTTGAAATTACACAAGAATTGCAAGATTTATTTATCATGGTAAAATACTACATGACAACAAATAAAACTATTACATACATCACATCTCACCTCTCTTTCGTATTTATGACTTAGCCTCTATGTGAAAAGGAGACAACATTAACAAAACAGTTACGCAAAATCATAGAACATCAAAGAGAAAAGTTACCTCTTCAACATTTCTGCGCGGGATATGAAAGAAACTTAGCAATAATTTAAGTTTCACTTGCGTCTGTAAATCTGGAAAACAATCCTTGATATTCTTTAAAACTTCGGCGTTTAACTGTGTACAAATTGACCCAGTAGTCCACGAATCGTTCGAAGTACCGAGTTTATTGTGGAGCCACAAAGATGTGTCACTATCCCGCACGTTCGCCATCTTGTAACTGAGATTTAGTGATGTGTATGTTAAGCCATGTGCCCTTTTTCAATTGAACAGTTATCGATGAATCGATATGACATTCGAAGCTGATTACTTCTATATACAGAGAGAACCAAAACCATGCCACATAGAGGGAAAGTACTTTACACTTTCTTATTACTTCACGACGTCGTCGTGAGTTACAAACCAACATTTTTATAACTTAAAACCACTTAAAACTAACAAGAATACAATCCATCGGCGGGCGCCATGCCGGCCAAGTTATTCGCAACTCGCAAGCCAACAGATTAACTGTGATGTGACTCGCCCGCCAATCACGCGCGCCCTGCTCGCAACCACGGCGCGGCTGCCGAGAGGCGGCAAGTTAACTATCGTAAACACAGTAAATAATAATAAATCCTTACTTATATTATAAATGCGAAAATGTCTGTCTGTGTGTTACACAATCACGACTAAACTACTGAACCGATTTAAATGAATTTTGGTACAGAGATAGTCTAGAGCCTGAGAAAGGACATAGGCTACTTTTTATTCCTGAAAAATATCACCTTCCCGCGGGATAACGTCGTGTAGTACACGCGGGCGAAGCCGCGGGCGGAAGGCTAGTAAATAATAAATAACCTCTTACAATCACACTGTTCAGTACACCCCTGCTTAGACCCGCGGGGCCGGCATGGCGCAGTGGAAGGTTATCATGAGTATAGACTCCGGACAAAACTTGGTTTCAGCCGGGATGTAACTGAACAATTGAACTGCGATACACAGCGACTCAATGTGAAGTAAGGTGATTTTACATACGGTTCTGTGGTGTCGAAGTCTCCTGGGCAGCGGAGAGAGAGGGCGCGCGCCCCCTGTAGTTCCTTCTTCTTCTGCAGACCTTACCAATTCGTCACCTTACTCACAACAAATAGCACACAGCGGTCCCAAGACACTGGGCGCTTCAACAATACACAACGACACACGCGGGGCCTGTTTATTAATATATATTTTCCCGACAACAACGCGTGTGGTGGCACTCTTTATTTCAAAACGCCGCGACCGGCCCGATCGTCACGATGGCGTCAAAATCTTGGTCGTACAACACGGGATCGACAGGATAATTCAGGATTCAATTCAAACTCGATATGCCAGGCACATTCAACGCGAGCGGTTTTTAACAATTCAGCAAAATTAATCCGACATGTTTATACAAGGAATTCCAATCAAGTCAGGAACTGTCAACTTCAAGTGACAGCTTGTCAATTTGACGTGACATTATAGATGCGTTCAGAAACGTCGATCTTTTCCGAACATCCCCCCGCCCCGGACCGTTAAGAACGGTACGTCAATCTACGGGTAATCGGGAGAGCCCACTAACTGCTCTCTTCAAAACCGAATCTCGAACCAAAACCTCAGCAAAACGAGGAACTCCGTCAGTTCCGGGGTAGAGTTTAACAATGCGCCCCCTTCGCCAACATAGGGGCGGCAGGTTAGCATCCTTAATCAACACGAGGTCGCCAGTCTGGGGTGGGGTGGTTTTATCTGTCCACTTCACGCGCTGTTGTAGGATATGCAAATACTCCATCGACCAACGTGCCCAGAAGTTTTGGGACATCTGTTTCAAAAGTTGGTATCGCGACAAACGATGGGATCCTACATCCTGAATCGGATATTCAGGCAAAGCCAAAAGGGGCTGTCCGATCAAGAAATGACCTGGGGTCAACGCTTCCAGGTCATTCGGGTCCGAAGACAACGGGCACAAGGGTCGCGAGTTGAGGACGGCCTCAATTTTACAAAATACCGTATCAAGTTCCTCAAACTTGAGAATAGTTTCTCCAATCACGCGACGCAAGTGTGTCTTGGCAGCCTTTACACAAGCTTCAAAAATTCCTCCCCAGGTCGGACAAGCTGGAGGGCTAAACTTCCAGATTATCCCACGCCGGGAGAGGGTGGTTCCAATGTCTAATTTATTATCAACAAAAAACTTAACTACTTCCTTAAGATAATTACACGTTCCCTTATAATTAGTACCACAATCGGAACGTATCAATGTCGGCAGTCCTCTACGGGAAACAAATCTGCTCAAGGCGGCGACAAAGGCTTCGGTAGACAATTCCGAGACAATTTCCAAATGGACAGCCTTGGTGGACAAACACACAAACACGCACAAGTACGCCTTATAGGTTTTAGCATTACGCAGTCTCGAAGCCTTTACAGTAAAGGGACCGGCGAAGTCGGTGGCGACTCCGGCAAAAGCTCTACATTCCGTGACGCGATCAGCAGGCAAATCACCCATCTGGGGCTGCATGGTCGCGGCCTTCAATCGATAACACGGCAGGCAACGGAAAACCACAGTGCGAATGGCTCGACGAGCAGACAAAATCCAAAATTCACGCTGCAAAATGGCCAACAAAGCATTACAGCCAGCATGTTGTGCATTCACATGGCGATCTGTTATTATCAGTTGAGTCAAATGTCCGGCTTTAGGTAACAAAAGGGGGTGACGAGCTCCATACGGCAGGTTCGCATTTCGAAGTCTTCCGCCGACTCGCAAAAGCCCACTCTCGTCCAGGAAGGGATTTAATCGCGATACCGCGCCCTTCAACTTGCGACGGCCTAAACGCAAAATTTCAATCTCGGACTCAAAACTATCAGCTTGTACTCTCCGGACCCAAAACAAGAGCGCGTCCCTACGCTCGTCCGGAGTGAGAACCGACGAATCACGCCTCGCGCGTGGGTTTCTGCAATTGTACGCAAAACGTCTGATCCAAGCGGTAACACCAAGCAGCTTCTGTAAGGAGCTGTACCGATCCAACAACAAATCCTTTTCCCCGGCGGGGTTAGTCTCCAGGACGCATGCCCGCATATCAGGAACGGCTACGTTCGACAACGCTGGAGAGGGCGGCCACTCCGACTCAGGCCGCATCAACCACTGTGGGCCCCACCAGAGGGGGTGGTTAATTAGGGTTGGGGCTACACAACCCCGAGACGCACAATCCGCGGGATTCATGGTTCCCGGCACGTGTCTCCAAATCAACTCGATGTCGGAATTACAAATCTGCGACACTCGATTGGCCACAAACACGTCCAAGGTGTGCGCCGGAGCCTTCAACCAACAAAGGACGACCTGACTGTCCGTCCAAGCATAAACCTCTTGTATCTTAATAGATCGACCTAATGTGAGCCATACGTGGTTCAACAAACGCATTAGGAGGGCAGCTCCACACAATTCCAACCTCGGGATCGTATGACGAGTCCGAAGGGGAGCGACTTTGCTTTTCGCTATCACCAGATGCACAGCAACAACTCCGTCAACAGTAACGGTGCGGAGGTACACGGCCGCAGCAAATCCACGTTCGGAGGCATCGGAAAAGCCGTGAAGAGTAACTTTACAATTTTCAGAAGGGAGGAATAGCCTCGGCAAATGCACTTCATTAATCTCGGGGAGGGATGAAACGAAGCTCGACCAATCTCGGAGTAACTCGTCCGAGAGGGGTTCATCCCACGACACACCCGAAGCCCATAACCGTTGCAAGAAACACTTGGCCATAAACAGCACGGGGCAAATCCACCCATTGGGGTCAAAGGTACGTGCGACAGTAGACAATACTAAACGCTTGGTCCAGACTTTCGGTGGTCGTAAATCCACACAATAAGTGAACGTGTCAGAGACCGGTTTGTACTGTACGCCAAGGACGGTCACCACATGGGGATTATCAACATTTTCGAATAGGTGGGGGTCCTGCTGGTGCTCTTCGGGCAAACCTACCAGTACATCAGGCGAGTTGGATATCCATTTCCTCAACTCGTGACCTCCCGACTTCAAAAGGGCGGTGAGTTCGTCTCTCAGGACAATCGCCTCTGAGACAGATGAGGCGCCCGTGCAAATGTCATCCACATAGACGTCACTGGCCAAAATGGCGGAGGCGCGAGGGTATCTCAAGCGCTCGGCCAACTCCAACAAAGAACGAATCGCAACAAACGGGCTCGAAGCCAAACCGTACGTATTCGTATTCAATTCATAAATCAACAAGGGGTCCCTAGGACTCTCTCTCCACAAAATCAATTGGTACCTCCTATCCTCTGGATGGATGACCGTTTGTCTGAACATCATCCGGATGTCAGTCATAAATACAATTTGGTGCCGCCGGAAGTTGGTCAAAATGTCTGAGATCTCCGTGTGCAGCTTGGGACCTACATGCAGACACTGGTTCAATGACGCTCCAGTAGAGGTGGGAGCCGAACCGTCAAAGACCACCCGAATCTTTCCGGATTTCAAAACGGCGTGGTGCGGCAAAAAGAAGTGCTCAACGGAGCGCCAATCCAACTCGCTCACGGACATGTGCCCTAACTCCTCATACTCCCGCATGAATTCAACATACTTCTGGCGGAAGACCGGATCCTTGCTCATGCGACGCTCCATCGCCACTAGCCTACGTTCCGCTAGCGGTCGGGATTCGCCCAGAGGAGGTCGGCCGGCACGAAAGGGGAGACGGGTGATCAAACGGCCAGAGCGGAGGCGACCAGTGTTATTCTGGTAATACAACTCGCATTCATCCGCTACTGGGTCGACCCGCGGGGCTGGTGGAGGTTCCTCCACCTCCCAAAACTTCTGCACCACTTCGGAGAGAGAAACATTAAAAACAAGACCGCGATCCTCATCAAGGGAATCCAAAACGCGGCGAGCAGGGCCCATCACAACTGTACCGAGTGTCGTCTGCAGAGCTACCAAGCCATCTGGCTGCAAAATTCGCTTCCCCGTCAACAAAACTCGCCCCAGGACATCGGCTCCAAGGAGAGCATCAATCGGGCCTGGGCGGAAGAAATTTGGATCGGCGAGTGGGGAATCAGACACCAAAGACAACATACTCGGTCCCAAGTCAACTGAAGGTTGACGGCCAACAACTGTGTCCAACACAATCGCCGAGGTCTTAATGCCTGGCGTGGACTTATTACGTGATGTAAATGTGAAGTCAACATGCCCTAACAACCCGGGGACTTTCACATCGCCAACACCTCTCACGCCTTCCGTGTGGGGGTGCACCTTGAGGCCCAACCGCCTAACTAACCAAGATGACACAACACACCCCTGAGCACCGGAATCCAACAAGGCGCGAACTTCCACAAGGTCGCCATTCAATCCCCTGACAAGCACAGAGGCCGTGGGCAACAAAACGGTCTCTGGAGGGGTGGCTACAATCGACCGTAAACACGTTGATTGCTAGTATGTGGGGTCCCCAGACGTCCCCCCATGGTAAGGGGGTCGCTCATAGCGATCCAGTGGGTCCCATTCTCCCACATACTGCCTACGTCCAATTCGCCCGGTATCAGGCGGGTTATATCTCCCGGCCCCTTGAAGACGGGGCGGGCGCCGCTCCAAACGCGGGTATTCGGCGAGCGGCGGCGAGAATCGGTGCCTAGCATCCACCGTGTACGTCGCCCCATAGTCGCGGGGGCACGGTGACCGATTTTCAGAAGGGGGGTCCCGGGGACCCCCGGCTGTGCGAGGCTCAACACGTTGCGGGGGGCTTCTACGACCTCCCGCAACGCTCGCAGAATCGAACCCCCTAGTTGGGGACCGATTTCCCATGGGGGGGTCCGTGGGACCCCCGCCCGTGCGAGGCTCAAAACGTCGCGGGGGGGCTCTCCGACCTCCGGCAACGCTCGCATAACTCATCCCCATCCTTGGGGATCGGTTTCCCATGGGGGGGTCCCTGGGACCCCCGCCCGTTTGAGGCTCCAAACGTGGCGGAGAGCGTCTGGGGCCACTCTGGTGGCCACTAGAACTGCTGCGGGATGCAAACACCGCGGGGGGTCCGAGACCCCCACCCATACGAGGTGATCCTGCAGCGACGCGCTGCGGCGCTCCGCCGCCCTCTGGGCTGTTCATGCAGAGGAGGGGATGGTGGTTGCCCTTACAAAAGCGGCATGGGTGCGCTTGGGTACATTCGCGCTGCATGTGCAGGCCCAAGCACGAGTAGCACCATGTCCGTTGTCGCGCGATCGCTCGACGGCCTTGGACGCGCTGGTCGAGGAACTTATCACAACGGGTCGTGCTGTGACCCGGTTCCCGACAGTACAAGCAGCGGGCGGTCTCCTGGACGGCGGCATAGCGGCCGGGCGCGCGAGGGACCATACGCCCCCTACGGGGGGGTCCGGTGGGGGACCTACTCTGTGGCACAGGTCGTTCGGGTCCCATAGGACCGGCCAGAGAGGAATTATCTGCCAGTCTACTCTCTCCTTCCAGGAACGTCAAGAGGTCCGAGAAGGGTGGCAGATAAGTCGCACTATCCCCACCATACTGCTGCTCAAAACGGACCTTAACAGAGTCCGGCAACTTTCCCAGGACAATGTGCAGTAACAAAAACGACCACTGCTCCACTGGGAGTTTTAAGTTTTTCAATGCGTTGTAGGCAACCAACAGCGGATTCAACAAAGCCACTCTCAAGTGCATCACGCTGGCAACGCGGGGTAAATTCAAAATGGCGGCAACATGGTTGTCCGCCAGACGTCGTACGTTCTGGTACCGACGGGCAATCAAATCCCTGGCAATAGGGTAGTTTTCATCCGAGGGGGCCAAATGTTGAACCGATTCAAGGGCCTCCCCTTCCAACACGGATAATAAATAAGCTAACTTCTGGCCCTGGGTCAAATCATCCCGGGCATGTACCAGACTATCAAAAATATTAATAAAGCCCTCCCAGTCCTCTAGACGACCAGCAAAACGCCTTAAGTCTAAGGGGGCCAATCTAGCAAAGAGAGGGGGCATACTTTTAGATGTGACCGGGGACGGGCTCGGTTCATTCTCTCTTGCCACTTGCAAAGGCCGAGCCACCTGGGTAATTCTGTCCGCAAAATCATAACACTGGTCCACATCCAAATCGACTTCTTGTCGCATTTCCACATCGGCCTCAACAGTCCTTTCCAAAAATAAGGCATACTGTTCATCAACAACAGCCAAACGTACGGGCAGATCTACGTATCTGTTCAACAAGGCCTCCGTCCTATCCGGTCGATCCAACAATGCAACCGCAGAAGCTAACCACCGTAACTCAGAACGTATTTTGGCTTTAGCAGAGGAGGCCGTCATTGTAACGTCACAAATTTATCAACAAAAACAACAAATTCAAAATATTCACTATAACACAAAATCTCCAATATTTGGAGGTTATTAATAACCACAAAATTCCAATATTACAACAACAAAGTATTTATAATGACACAAACTCTTAAATATTTGGAGGTTATCAGAAAACAACAAACTCAAGTATATAATTATAACTCTAACTCTCAAGAGGTTATAACTTAGACACAAACTAACTTTGCCTTTATAAGTCAAAAGTTATTCAGTTCAAACAAATCACTGACCATTGAAATTCACTTGGATATCACCACACAACAAATTAATTTTCATTATTTCAAAGCACAAGTTTCAATAAGTTTCAATGTGTAAACAATGTCTTAAATCATTTAAGTTTCACTAAGTATTGAGTGCAAACTTATTAGCTAACCTTTTATTAGCTATTATTTAGCAACAACTTGTCAATATTCACAACTCAAATTTGCTAACAAAACTAAATAATAATTATTATGAACAAAGAGAGGCATCTGTTTACATTTTGGAACTTCAATACATGACAATTAATTACAAGACATGGAACCAATAGCAAAGGAATGCCCTTTACTCTTCAAATGCAAGTTAATTACCATTTACAAGTACAAATTAATCTAGTCCGGACCAGATGGTCATCAAAACGGCACTGATTAATAGACAAAGTTTTGGCGTGGGCCTCTCAGGCCTTCAAACTACGCTCTTGCTACCAAGAAATGTTCAGTACACCCCTGCCTAGACCGCGGAGCCGGCATGGCGCAGTGGAAGGTTATCATGAGTATAGACTCCGGACAAAACTTGGTTTCAGCCGGGATGTAACTGAACAATAGACTGCGATACACAGCGACTCAATGTGAAGTAAGGTGATTTTACATACGGTTCTGTGGTGTCGAAGTCTCCTGGGCAGCGGAGAGAGAGGGCGCGCGCCCCCTGTAGTTCCTTCTTCTTCTGCAGACCTTACCAATTCGTCACCTTACTCACAACAAATAGCACACAGCGGTCCCAAGACACTGGGCGCTTCAACAATACACAACGACACACGCGGGGCCTGTTTATTAATATATATTTTCCCGCCAACAACGCGTGTGGTGGCACTCTTTATTTCAAAACGCCGCGACCGGCCCGATCGTCACGATGGCGTCAAAATCTTGGTCGTACAACACGGGATCGACAGGATAATATTCAGGATTCAATTCAAACTCGATATGCCAGGCACATTCAACGCGAGCGGTTTTTAACAATTCAGCAAAATTAATCCGACATGTTTCTACAAGGAATTCCAATCAAGTCAGGAACTGTCAACTTCAAGTGACAGCTTGTCAATTTGACGTGACATTATAGATGCGTTCAGAAACGTCGATCTTTTCCGAACACACACAAATTATTTAAACCCATGATAATTTCATTATGAAACTGTATCATGGAAAACTTGATACCGGATAGATATATACTTAAATACTTTTTGTTTGTAAATACATACTTAATATACATACTAAACGCCCAGACCAAGACAAATAGACATGTTCATGCACACAAATATTTTTAGTTTTTTGCATTCACAATGCAATTTTTATTATTGAAAAATGGAAAATGAAGTATTTAGAAAAAAATCGACCCGTCTCACAACACAACCAGCTCAGATGGGACTCGAACCCGCGACCTTTCATAAAAAACGTGAAAGGTCGTGGATCAGGTCAGGATCACGTGACTGTCAGATCAAAAATTCGTAAGATGGACACGTGACCTGATCGAAAAACTGTTACAATGTCACTTATGACAACTCGGGCGAGCTAACTTGACACCTGCAGGTTATACCCATCTCTGTCACTCTCATGGCAGAATCGAGTAAAAGAGACGGATATAATTTGCAGGTGCCAAGTTATCTCGCACGAGTTGTAACAGTTTTTTGATTTAGTATTCTAAAATACGAAGGCAAATTTTGCCATCACTTCCAAAGTTGTGATAGTTTAGCTATAGAATTGCGAAAAGTCAATCGTATTCATTTGACAGTTTATATCGTATCATAATAAATGTCATTCCATACAATTTGCAGCCGATTGAATACGATATGAACTGTCAAGTTATTACGGTTACCTTACGCAATTGTACTCCAGGTTAGAAAACGGGCGGCATTGAAGCCAGAAGACCTCGGTTCAAATCTAGTTCGAATTTTTCACGTCACAAATTGATGAATACTGCTAATAATTTTCGGGAAGGCATCAAGTAAGACTGCACGGTGTGTACATCAGTTCACAAAAGCGCCATCTACAAAAAGCTTTGCTTGGTTTTTGTTCTTTCCATTAGGCCTTGAGCTTTTATTTATTATTGAATAGCTTTTCGCCCGCGGCTTCGCCCGCGTGGACTACACGACGTTATCCCGCGGGAATGTATTTTTTTCCGGGATAAAAAGTAGCCTATGTTCTTTTCCAGGCTACAAAGTATCTGTGTCCCAAATTTCAGTCAAATCCGTTCAGCCGTTTTGGCGTGATTGAGTAACAAACATACAAACATCCAAACATTTAAACTTTCACATTTATAATATTTAATATTAATATTATATAGTAGGAAGTAGGATAAAAATGTATTCGTTATTGCATGCTTCCAAGCTTAGAGCCTAAGTTTACCAACAGCCGGTTACGTAAACCATGAGCTCTTGGCCCTTTTTGGCCCAAGTCATAGATACAGCAATGATCTATTAATTGAAATCAATTGAACAAAAAGTTATATAACCACATCTCTATATTTGTCTTTGCTTATTTTTTAGGTTTGTTCCTAATGGAACAGGCTAGGGTCTAAGACCATACTGCCTTATTTGTCTTTGCGTAAGCTCACTATTTATCTGTGGAACAAGAATTTTATTTTACATGTTGGGCGCTCTAGTTTACAGTGCCACAACCTTTTCTGCTCCGGTGACAGCGGCGCTACGTACGATTTTCTTTTTTTTGTAACAATTTAACCGGCCCTGACTTCTAAGAACTTCAGCCGCTAGCAGCACTATGGTTGGACATCAACTTGACAGCAAAATGACATTAAAAAAAACACGCTAGTTTCACATTTTGGCCACCGGCACAGCAAAGTTTGTGGCACTGTACATAATTTGTGGGCGCTAGGCGAGCCCAAGAAAGTATGTTACAGTTCCATGGGCGAGCCATCATGAGCAGCCACCACGTAAACGGCGGCTGTTTGTGACGGCGCGCGGCGTGTCGTGTGCCTTCGTTCGCCATGGCTCGTGCCGGTGTCGGTTTTTGAACACGAACACGAGTCAAAGGGGTTCGTGGCTAGCGTTTGCGACCCGTTTACCAAGGAATTTATAAGTACTACGTATAACTTCCTTGCCGTTTACACATGATTTGACATGAAGCTCGACTTAATTCTGAGGTACCTCAGAATTAAGTCGAGCTCCATGCGTTTACATGTTGGCCAGCGTTTAGTGTCACTCAAGTGACACTCATGACCTCGCGCTTATTACTTTACTCTTTGCTTGCGCAGGAGGCTTACTATGAGCTCTTAAAGCAGGACTGCTTTTGAACTGCCTTACTTTTTCGTACTATGACCTCGATTTAGCAGGCCTGCGGCAGGTCTGCTTTAATACACGCTTTAAAACCGTTCACCATTTTTTATATAGGGACGAAGCGTACCATGACGCGCAGTTTGACAGTTTGAGAGCGTCTGTAATGTCATTTAAAGCAATTCAGAAAAAGTTCCTACGTGAATAGCTTTTTCAAGATTGTTATGTGTATTTAGATAAGTTTGGTGTGAGAAATCTAAGATTTGTAAATTTCTTTTAATATTTATTGACACTCTTGTGCGGTACTTAAGTGCTAATTCTGTTCATCTACTTGAAAACTTTACATTCCGGCATTTTTATCACAAGTGAAGTGGCCGTAAGTGTCTTCATGAGTTAAAAATTAATGTGTTTACTTATCGTTCGACACCCGACCTAGTTTTTTAGTGTAATACTTTATTATGTTTTTAGATGTGTGACGAGTATGAAATATTTGAATATTTGGAAAGTGAACACCGCATGGAATTAAGAAACAAGCGTCGTCGCACTAGACGAATGAATGACCCTTTTGATTTAGAAGACAGTGACTTTATTAAGGAATATAGGTATTAAACTTGGTACTTAAACTAAATAGGCTTAGCAGTCGGGCACTTCCCGCCCTTTGGGTGGCCACATACTTAACAATGGAAAATCTAGTTAGTCTGGAAAACCCTTACCTAGAAACATAAAACCTTTACATTATTAATTTTAAATTTTACAGGTTATCTCCAGACTTAATTAGGAATCTATGTGAGGATCTTGAGCCTATTCTCAAGGCAAATCCTAAAAGGTCTAATGATCTCAGTATAGAAAGTAAGGTAAATAAATTATGTTTTTGTTTGTTTTTGAAAAATACTTTAAAACATATTAACATAGGTATGTACAGTCACAAGCAATAAAAGTCCTATTACAATATTTAATGACTTTTGTGGCACAAAGATAATTTTGTTTCGGAACGCTTCAATGTGTAAAAGTTCTATATTGTTTAAATATTATTGCTAATGACATCAGAATACCCATGTTGTAAAATGATAATATCGCCCAAATGTCTTGATATTTACGCCATAGTTAGTAAATAGACATGATTGCTATATTGCCTTAGTAGCAAAACGTCTGGATCTTAAAATGTCGTATTTCAAAATACTCTAGAAGCACATCGTCTTTATATGAAAACACCATAGTTACTCAATAGACATGAGCGTTGAATGATATAGTAGGTAGCAAAACGTCTTGATAATTAAATGTCATAGTTATTAAATAGACATGAACGCTAAATGTTCTTATAGATGCTGAGTTTTTTTATACAGATTTATTGTTTGCTTGTGCCTAGTTAACTCCTAATCAAATAAAAATTTATAGGTACCTGATAGAACCGGTTATATCATAATAACTAGATTTATTCCCCGTTCGCCCTAAAGGTTCGCCCCACATTCCAAAATTTTAATGTTTCGCCCCACATCAATGTAAAGTCTCGTTTCGCCCCACATTACTAAAACTGATAAAGTACAGCCAACAAATAAATCAAGTAGGTACTTACTTGGGATATAGAAAATATTTTTTTTTTACTTTAACCTCCATATAAAACTATTAGTTTAATCTGTGTTGCTGTTCCTCTCAATCTTCTTTTATTTGCAATGAGGTAAAAAGTGACAGTGACATTCCATAACTAACCCTAAATTTGGGTGACGAATTTTTACCTGCCCGTGCCTGCCCTTAGTGCGAACTTAGTGTTTGTATAGTTAATAACTATGAAATTAAGTTATTTAATATAGTTATTATATTTGCATCTAGAAATACGAATACTATGATAGTTATCAATAAAAAAAAAATACAAATACAGAAATTATCAATTTCTGTATTTGTATTTTTTTTTATTGTAACCAAACTTATATTTTTTTTTTATTGTAACCAAACTTATAAGTTTTTAACTTATCAAGTTAAAAACTTATAAGTTTGGTAAGTTAAATAATAATTATGATATGTTTCGTATTAGAAAAACTTGTACTAATGGTACTCCTCTAAATACTTCTGCTGCTTACCGTTAACCAAACTGTTTTTTTTTTTATTGTAACCAAACTTATAAGTTTTTAACTTATCAAGTTAAAAACTTATAAGTTTGGTAAGTTAAATAATAATTATGATATGTTTCGTATTAGAAAAACTTGTACTAATGGTACTCCTCTAAATACTTCTGCTGCTTACCGTATCACACATTCTTTAAGAACTCACAATTAATAGACAAAGAGTGCTATTAATAAAATTTATTACTAAATCGGAATCAGATTAGGCAGACAGTGAGAACTTATTATTTTAAATAAGTAGTTGATTGATGTTAAATAATAAATTATTTAAAATAATACGAAATCTTTTTTTGCTGATTGTACCTACGAACAAGTAAGCTGGCAATATAAAATCATGTAGGGCGAAGCGGTAATATGAAATGGGGCGAATCGGGAATAAAATAATAATATTTTTAATAATTTATATTTTAGGACGAGTCGTGATTTTTTTATATGGGGCGAAACTCGGTGGGGCGAACGGGGAACAAATCAATAACTACGGTCGTTTCGACTACGGTCGAAATAACTATGGTCGATTCACATATTTTCATGACTATTGAACAACTGGTAATTTCACCTACGGTTGAATTGTTTTTTTTTTTTTGTGGTGGATTGTATTACATGACGTGTTTGAAAGTGGTGGGACACATTACGGATAGGTACACATAAAAAAATTCACCAATAGTGTCACAGATGGGCTGCTCAACCAAACGAAACAAAAATAATATTTTTTATAATGTTGTTTAGACAAAAAGTCATTTGGGATGACCAGCAGCTACCTGGGATCTAAAACTTTTAAAAGTACGAAAGGAGCATTGTCGTCTCTTTAGAATGGGCGTTAAATGGGATATAACAACAACAGATGGTTACGTTACGGTAGTGAGTGCCCAAAGCAATAAAATTTTAAACAAAAATAATGCCACCTTTTGTAAATCCTAGACAACGCTTGTTATTGAACCTTCGTTGGTAGAAAAAACAAATGGGGCGGGGCTGAGAATGGGCAGATTGGGCAGCCCTTCTTGTCCATGCAAGCGAAAAAGTTTTACATACATACATACTTTGCTTATGAATTATTTTTCAGCGAAAAGTCATTCTGTGGCCCTACCATGAGTTGATGCAAACTGTTTACGTTACCGTTAACTATCGGATATACTGCTTACAGTCAGTGCGAGTGACAGAGACAAAACGATAGTTTACGGTAACGTAAACAGTTTGCATCAACTCATGGTAAGGCCACTGATGGAGAGACGGTAGTTTACATACGATTGAGACTATTTACTTTTCCAGACATTTTCGCTACTATCCCATTCTGTTTTTGTTATCCATCTAATTTGACTTCTGGCTAATAATGTATTCTAAACATACGGACTATTCGCAATTCCAGACGTTTTGCTACAACCTCATTGTGCTTTCTCTCTGCTGACTGGGTACTCTACATTTATGTCATGTAGCTGAATTGTCCTTCGGCTATCTAGGTACATTGCTTTCATGTCATCCGTGAATTGTCTTTCTGCGAAAAGGTCATTCTGATATAGGGGTGCAAACTTTATGAAAATATTCTTTATACTGCAGGTTTTGACATCTGTATATTTATATGCACATGGATCATACCAGAAACCTACTGGTAAATCACAACATGTGGCACAGCAGACAGTGTCTGCTGTATTAGCAGAAGTTACAGCTGCTATAAATAATATAGAAATAAGAAATAAGTACATTAAGTTCCCTCAAACTGCTGCTCAACGTAATGCAAATAAATTAAGGTACTTCACCATCATATTATATACTTCACAAATAGATTCTTTATTTAGTTGGTTATAGACTTTTTTTTTCAGATTTTATAACAAATATGGGTTCCCAGGTGTAATAGGCGCCATTGATGGGACTCATGTTGCCATAGTGAGGCCAAATGCACATGAAGATAGATATTATTGTAGAAAAAACTACCATTCCCTTAATGTTCAACTAGTAAGTAAAGTTATTATTTTTAAATAAATTGAAACAATTTAACAGGTGGAGAAATATTTTTAATTACAGCTAAGTACAGCCACGAGCAATAATATGTATACAACATAGAACTTGGTCATATTACAATATTGAATGACTTCTGTGACACTGATCATTTACCTTCGAAACGCTTCAATGTGACAAAGTAATTTTAAAAAAATCTTAAAACAACTCTAATCATAAAACTTATTTTAGATATGCAATGCTGACATGGAAATAATAAGTGTCGATGCCAGTCACCCTGGGTCAAATCATGACTCATTTATTTGGAGTAATCATCCACTAAAACTACATTTAGAAAATATAAGTACAACAGAAGCTTTATGGTTATTAGGTAAGAATGATTGTACGATCGCCAGCACGTCGGGTTACTACAAAATGTCAAAATTTATTAATTGAAACTGAACTCTACCTGTTGGACATAAGGTTGAATTTTATTTTAAGAAATTTGACAATTGTAGTAACGACGTGCTGGCGACTGTACTTTAACTTGGATTTTAAAATATATATTTAATATTTATTTCATACATCATGGAGGCTTATAGAAAAGATTTCCAATGCGCCAACAAGTCATACAATACATTTTATAATGTCAATCTTAACTCTAAACTAAAGAAAAAACAATTAAGAAAGAAAAAATGTCAACATAACATTACTTACCTACAACAATGTGCAGCAAGAAAATCAACAAGTACAATTATAATGTCATGTCAATAAAATTAGCATGTCAATTTGATGAAAATGAAAATACTTAATGAAAATAATTTTGCTGTGTATTTTGCTTTGAATACAATAAAATATATTTATTTTTAGTGAATTATGTCAGATATAAAAATTTCAACGTGACAATACAATAAATACTAAATTAGAGAAAAAAAATGGAAAAATAAAATCCATGTGGTTATCACAAAAATTGTATGAGACATTTTTTTTATTTTTTCTTTTTTGTATTTTCTTTGTGTAATTACCTTAATACTAAGTTTGAAATTGTGAATTGCATTAAATTAATTCTATATAAAACCTATATAAGTTGGTACCTAATTAATTACTATGGTCTAAAAGTTATAACTTTATGCAACTAGTTAAAGAAATGTATACATAACATTAACAAATTAAAATAGGACCAAAAGCAACAATAAAAACAAAAATATAAATCAATAAACAAGTCAGTCTCTAATTCAAATAATACTATTACCTTAATACTAAATTTAATATTGTAAATTGCATTAAATTAATTCTATATAAAAGAAGTTGGTACCTAATGAATTACTATGGCCTAAAAATTACCCTTATTCCTCGTACATTACCAAGTTTGATAACTGGCTTTCTACAAGGAAAAATAATTCTTCTTAGCTTACCCGGTTTTCAAATGGGAATATTTTTTCTTAGTAGAAAACCGTAATTTTATTTAGTTTTCTACGAAGAATTTTTTTTTCTTCTTAGCTTACCGAGTTATCAGATAAGAGTTATTTTTTCCTATAGAAAGCTGTGAATTCAATCACAGCTTTGTACGTGTTGTTCTACGAAGAAGAATTTTCCCTTGTTAGCCATTAGATCAAATAGCAATTTATTAAAGAAGAATGCAAGAAACCACGGCGATCTGTTTCCCGTTTCATCTTAAAAGAAGGATTTCTTGTTTAGTTGAAAATTGTTTACTGTAAATCAATAAGTAAATATTATGCTTATGTAAGTATTCTTTATTTATTTATTTAATTCTTAATGTAAAATTGTACAATGGCGGACTTAATGCCTTAGGCATTCTCTACCAGTCAACCTTAGGGTGATGTGGAGACTTTTACGTGGTAGGGTGCACAACCTAATAATAATAATAATATTTTTAAATGTTATATTTTTTATTTTTATACGTACATTTAAAAAATTTAATATTTATTATTATTTTTAAAGACGACTGTGTTTTTTGTCGGCTCTTCTTGTGGCGTAGGTATTGCGAACAGATGGCTTAACTTCTTTGACGTTCATAATATCAGCTTAGACCGAATAATTATTAATTTTTATAACTTAGATTAATTTTTTTTCGAGGTTTCAACAGTTTTATTTTATTATTTATAAAGAGGTTAATTCATTTGTGTTCAACTTTTTTGCAATAAAATGAGTTTTAATGAACTATTTTTATTCTTTATTAACCTATTTTTTCTGACGAACCCAAAGTCCAGTTGTAGAACCGGGTTAGCTAAGAACGGATTATTCTTCTTCATGGAAAACCACATACAATCACAGCTTTCTACGAGGAAAAAATAATTCTTATCTGATAACTGGGTAAGCTAATAAAAAAAAAATCTTCGTAGAAAACTAAATAAAATTACGGATTTCTACTAGGAAAAAACATTCCCGTTTGAAAACCGGGTAAGCTAAGAAGAATTATTTTTCCTTGTAGAAAGCCAGTTATCAAACTTGGTAATGTACGAGGAATAAGGGAAAAATTATACTATATGCAACTAATGATAGAAATGTAAAGAAATATAACATTAACAAATTAAATTAGTAACCAATAAAAACAATAGTATAAAACAATAAAAAAGTCAGTCTCTAATTCAAATAAAACTATTATTATATAAATTTGTTTTTCTTATTACAGGTGATTCTGGGTACCCACTAAGAAAAACTATGATGACACCAATTTTGGACGCAGAGCCTGATTCACCAGAGGCATACTATACAGAACGCCATGTCCAAACAAGAAATATAATAGAAAGGACGATTGGTGTTCTGAAAGCTCGTTTTCGGTGTTTGTTAGTGCATAGAACATTGCACTACCAACCACAAATGGCTGGCTTCATTACCAATGCATGTGTAATTTTACACAATATTTGTAATGCAGCCAGCTTACCAATACCAGAGCTTTCAGTGGATGAGGCGCGACAGGAAGCATTCATGCAACCCTCGGTAGAACCCCTAGCAGGCCCATCAAATCGGCAAAATCGAGAGCTGCAAATTGGTATTGCCACACGACGAGATCTTGTTACTCGTCTCTGGGATCTTCGCCAGGCAACCTAAATGACAAAAATAATAATTATATATACATACAACATGGCGTAAAACATAAATTAAATTAATTATAATATTAAATTAATATAGTTATTATTTAAGTTATTGCCATAAAGCATTCTCTATTACTTAACAGAATAATATTTTGTTTGAGTAGATAATTAGTTTTATAGTAAGTTTGGTGTTAAATAATGTAATTATTTATTTGTAACTAGCATTCCGCCCGCGGCTTTGCTCGCGTGGACTCCATGAGTTCCACGACTATCTTAACTATCCCCACAGTCCCCTCACCAAAAATCACGTGATAAAAATGGGGCGAATCGGGAATAAAATAATAATATTTTTAATAATTTATATTTTGGGGCGAACGGGGCTTTGTTTTTAGGACGAATGACGAATAACGAATGTGGGGGCGAATCTCAGTGGGGCGAACGGGGACAAATCCTCTCGTATGCTAATACCACATAATGCCCGAATGCACCTCTTATGGGCTCTAGAAGCTCTCTTTGAATCAACGCTGTTTCCCCAAATAATTATGCCGTAGCGTAGTATGGAAGATATGTATCCCTGATATGCTTGAAGAGCTACTTTGTTCGAGAGATGTGACTTTTCTGATTTTTGATAGTGCGTAGACAAATTTATTTATTTTGGTACATAGATTATTTATTGATGTGATTTTGCCTAGAAATGGTGTAGCATCCACCATTTTTTTTTTACTGTCATATTGTATGTTTAGAGTATTTTTTTCGATTGATATGTATGAAATCGTATTGTTTTTGTTTTGGTTACATTAATTTGTAAATTATTTTTAGTCATCCAATTAATTACTTAAGTCAATAAGAGTCAATAACAGTCTCAAGGTCGTCAATATTTTTATTATGGAAAAATAATGTACAGTCATCAGCAAATAGAAAGCAATCATGTTGAGTAATGTCAGGGAGATCATTTATATACACGGCTAAATTTTAATTAGCATAAATATTTTAGGGGATGTTAGTGCCCATCAATATGAACAACTTTCACTATGGGACCAACCATGGAAACGCGAAAAAAAAAACAGCTGTTCCATACATTTCAGTCGACTCGATGTTGTACTTTTGTATGGAACAGCTGATTTTTTTTTCGCGATTCCATGGTTGGCCCCATTATGCTAATTTAAATTTAGCCGTGTATAATAGCTGGAAACTATATTGTGTATTTATAAGGTGTTTATTGAGTGTTATAAAATAACACAAAGCTATTATTATTTTGTTTTAAGTAAAATAATAAATTGCATATAGGTAGGTACTTTATTGTATTTGGATACGAAAGTTTTTCTTATGATATAGTCTTGATCAACAATAACGTCCTACTACGTAAGACCCTAGTAGGTCTGATCGAAGGATACCTACAGTTTAATAATTTTCTCTAACATGCATGGAAATATTGTCATTATTTTCGAAAAAAGAACACGCGACGTATCGATTTTACGGATAAAGAAAGTCAAATCCATTGCAGGAGCGTTTTTTTTTTTTCAATTTGGAACATTACATTCTCCGTGTTTATTTCCTCTCGCGGGCCAGCTGGTAGATATTCCAATGTGGAATAAGTTGTGCCCTTGTACATTTCTTCTCTGTATATGTTTTTCTATTAAAACCTTTGTGTGTACAGAATTATTAAATAAATAATAAATAAATAAATACATTTATATATTATGTCACCGGAAAATAACAAGAACTGCTATTTTTTTTAGGAAATTTATAAATTTCCTGTTTTTATTATTTTCCGGTGACATATATAATATAGGTATACTGTGCTCCAGGGGGCCGATTCTGCTAACGTTATGTCATAATCGTGTCTCAATCGTGTTTCAATTGTAGTGCTTTTTTACACACTAATTACAAGAAATGTGTACTTTTTTCACCATACTACTGATGGTCACACCACACACTACATTTACATCACATCATATTGTCATAATTCTTGTAACTAGTGTGTAAAAAAGAACTACAACTGAACTACAATTGAAACCCGATTGAGACACGATTATGACTTAACGTTAGCAGGCTTGGCCCCCAGCAATGTTGTATGAATCCATTGCGGGAGCGTTTTTTAAATTTGAAACATTACAACGCTCCAGCGCGCTCCAGCAGTGTAATGTAACTTTTAATAATAATTAAGGTAGTTTAAGTAACATAAAAAGTTTGTTTTCTCACTCACACTCTGATTCGACCTGCTTTGCAATAATGTACTGTTAATTTAATTGTAATTTAAATCTCAATACAAACATTATGATCATAACACTTACCTTCTTTCAATTCTTCTTAAAACTGCTACCATTTCATTTAAAATTGTAAGCGCCTGCTGTAAGGATGCACTGTTAGCAGCTTCTGATTGGGCTCGCCTTTCGGAAGACGATACAAGTCGCTCCCTAGCTTCCCCAACTGTCAAGCGCCTTTGTCGCCCTTGTCGTCTCCTTTGTTGTATACTGACACTGCTTCCAGCAGCATTGCCAGGATGCGGGGGGGCAATTGGTGCAGAAGCAGGAGGTGTTGGTGTGGATGGTGCCACTTCCAGAGATGGTGGTTCTATTTCTGGCTCTTCGGGCATGGGTTGTTCTGTTTCTGGTTCTTCAGGCATGGGTTGTTCTATTACAATGGTGTCGTCGACTATAAACGGTGACTGAAAAAAATAACAGGATTATTGTAGTTTAATTAGTAATTCACAAATGTTTAGATGGATTCTAAATGAGTTTGATAATTAAAATTTATAAAACATTATTTTTATTATAATTAATAATATTTTTTGCTAACTACATATAAGAATTTCTACTTACACTGTCATTAAAATTAATATCCAAGTAAATAGGATTCTCATCAGTTGAGGTTGATGGTTGAGATTGAGAAAGCCTAGGTTGTCTTGATTGAATTTCCTAGAAAAATCATATCATTAGAAAAATTAAAATCACCATTTACTAAAAGTTATACCGCGTCATACTTACTTCTGTGATAACAGGTAAAACTTGAACATCTGGGAGACCCACTCCATAGTCTTCTCCCATAAGACTTAAAAATTTTTGCTCTATTTCACTTAATGGTTGTTCTGTAGAGGGGCCCCCACCTGTACCAGTTCTGGCATCTCTATTCAGTCGGTTTTTCCTTTTTAACTTTGCTTTGAAGTCTACCCAATACTGAAAGAATATTAAAACTTATGTCACTGCACAAGGTAAATATAATTTTTAAGTTAGTTAAAAGTAGGTAAATATATTATACCTTTGACCACTCAATGCCAGTTTTAGTAGCACCTTCACCAATCGAATTTAGAATTGATGCTACTCTGTTCCACATCCTTTTCGAGTGCTCACGTGCTTGGGCGGACTTATTGTAACCAACAGCTACATCTCTATGAGAGTTCAAAAACTCCCATAAATTTAAGAGTTGGGTATAGGTAACGCGACGTCTTCCATGTTGTTGATTATCACTAAAACAAAGCCACACTACACTAGTTGGCCAGTCGTGTAAAAATAAATGCTGTGACTCCATATATAAGTAATTTACATATCGCATTTTATGCTAATATGAATAAAATAAAATAGGAAAGAAATAAATATTTATAATCAAATAAAGGAGAAAGTGTTATATTTTATATGAATGTTAATTAAGTAATTAATGGTGTACAATGAAGTCGAGTGCAATTGAATTTAAAAGACTGAAATAATTACCTACATAGTATAATTTGTTTTAGAATTATTGATGACAGTATAGGTATACTTACGACATTGTATTAGAAGTAGACGAGCACTTGAACTTAAAAAAGAGAGCGAAACAGACGGCACTTGCGTTTCGAACAAAATTTTAAAATAAACTAATTTCCAATGAACTCCAGTTACTTACCACTTGAGAAGTTTTTAAAACTTTTTTGTATCATTTTTTTCAAGCTAACTTCGAGGTACGTTCACAATCTTATATTGGGCCAGCGAACAAATCTCAGTTGCAAACGCATCGAAAACTTAATACTAAAACACATAAACACGATAATTAATAACTTTGACAACTAATTTTATCAAAAATAAATATGAATTTGTCATAAATTTGTTTATTTGCAATGTTCTCGTTAAATAAACTAGTACTGGTTTTTTTATTTTTTATAAATTTTGAACGTCGTGGCAGACAGAGATATAAGGCGATAAATTGTATAGCGCTATCTCGTTTTCGCATTACGTCTACAGAGCAGACCAGAGACAAACTAACCGTTCACCTTGAGACAAAACTATCCATAAGCAGTTCACCTAAAAGACGGTCATGGTACCGATCTAAGCAGTCCTGTTTAAGGCCTGCTTTTGAACTGAACGGCATTTGGATGGTTTCTTATTTGCTGATGGTAAGCCTCCTGTACGGACGGCTTTTTTATTATTATTATTTTTATCATTTTTATTACATTTTAAAAACATACAAAATTATATTTTCTAAATATTAAACTTTTACAATGTATAACACCAAAAAATATATCATTTTTATATGTCTAATATTTTATTCACAAATTATTGTACCCTCTCGGTCAGGCGAACATAATATACGATACAATAATAACTAAATAAATTAAAATTAAATATATAAATAAATCTATATGATGTAGGTACTACACTAACACTATTTTCATAAATGATTATTTACGATGTCGATAACGATTGCAATAAAAATAACGATTACTTACCTACGTTTACGACAACAAATTACGATGACGATAACTATTACTAAAACTTAACAATTGTATTACGATATCGATAACGATAGTTCTTCGTGATAATAAGAGTAGAGTAGGTACCTACTACCTATTCCGTAAGGTACTAATATATATTCTGTGCCTATACCTAGTAGAGTGTGTGTCGGATAACTCTGCACGTGCCTGGCGCGTTTTTGGCGCTAGTTACAGTGCATTATTTTGTTCTAATGTTATAGAAAAGATTAGTATTCGATTTTTACCGCGCGCAGACTTATCTGACGAGCACTTTAAGTAGACTGTGCTAGTACTTACTATCCAATGAAAACTTTTACCGAAAGAGAAAATTTATCAACTTTTATCCGGCTGTCAAAAGTGTTCTTGATCATCAATATAAGCAAGACAGCAATCGTATCTCGTGATGTGCATGCTAAGCCTACAGGTGATATGTAAACAAAAAACAGAGTGAACCAAGTAAGACTTGGCAGTATGGCAAGAAGTCTTCGCCTGTCATAACAAAAAGGACGGACTTACTACTACTACGGAGTTTTTGGCGCCATCTTGGCGGGTTAGGTTAAGTGGATATTTTAATTAATCGCAATTTGTTTCATAGTGGACTTTGTGACTCAAGATAGGTGTAGTTTTGTGCCCCAAGTGTTTACGCAACTGGACGATGTGTGGAATGATTAAAATATGCGCTATCTCGGTAACGTGATGCCGAGTGTTTTATTGTAGTGGTGACTACCTCAGCAAGAATTACCGAGAAGACCGACTCGACATACTTGACGCCAAATACTCCAAGAAGCATTAGAATGTAACACACCTACATTCTAATGAAAACATAAGAAACTATAATAACATACATAATACTCAAGAATTGGCAGTATGGCTTGATGTCTTCGCCTGTCCAAAAAGGACGAACTTTTTTACAATACAATACAATTACTACTACTACTACCAAAATTTAAAAAAAAATTGAAATAAATACGCGCCATGTTTTAAATATTGTTTGTAAATAAATATTGATCTAATTATTTTGTGTTGTTATGGCGAGCGATAGTGTTTGTCTCTAAAGTATTATAATAATTGAGTACCATGTCTGTTATTTCCGATGCAGATGAAGTGCCATTCAATATTTATGAGGAAGAACTAACTAAAGATACCATTTGCGACTTGTCGTCTAGGAATTTGGAATGTGTTCCTGAAATCAATAAAAAACTGATATGTGTGAGTTCCGATATAAATAAGAATTCATGACTTATATATACTTAGCCATCAGAATTAAGGTTTCCATCCACAATAATTGTGTTTATACGCCAATCTCGTCCTTTTTCAGGTGATGTACCTTCAAAACAACAAAATGAAAAGTCTCCCATCAGATTTCTTTCCATCTCTTCCCAGTCTTTCCTACCTAGATCTCCGAGACAACGAACTAACCAACATCCCGCCATCCGTGGAGCATCATCCGTGCCTTACTCATTTGCTATTGCAAAACAACCGTTTATCCGTCCTTCCAAATGAACTTGGAACTGTCAATTTAAAAGTGCTCCAGCTAAAAGGCAATCCCTTAACGTATCCCCCGAAAGATATCTTAAACTGTGGCATAAAAAAGATATTAGACTTCCTTCACGGTAAGTACGTCGATTTTATGCTTACTCAGTCGCAATCGGATTTATCTGAAGACGCGGCGAGCGCCAACAGTCATTACCAGGATCTGAGTCAGGAGGTCGTTAGCTACAATTCCGTGATTCATGGAAAGAATACTAGTAAAGCATTGTCCATCCAATTCAGCGAGAAAGACGTTGAAGATAACGATGAAGAATACTACGCGAAGTTTAAAGGGAAGTGTCCAAAGCTAGATAAGAGCAGGCACCAAATACCGACTTATTTCCAAAGCGCTAAGTATACTCCTACACCGACCGCTCAGAGCAGGAATAAATTCAATGACCAGATGAAACAAAGCTTTTTTAAGGATATTGCTATTAAAAAGCATAAGGAGTTTGTGGCTAACCGGGATAGGATTTTACAAGGGCGAAAGTAAGTTTTGTTTTACTAGAGTGCGTGCCAGAAAGTGTGCGCGCGACCACAGATATTAATAAATAGTGCGCGACTGGGGAGCCGCTAGTAGTAATTTACCCGACTTCGACAGAAGGAGGGTTATGTAAGGTAATATTTCGACCGCGCAGACTTATCTAGCGCGCACTTTATGGTACTATCAGGTAGGTACTTTATGTATGGCCAGTATGGCATTCAAATTCATGGTTTCAAATAGGTACTGGAATCGTTTTTCCCACTATTTCCTTTGCGATTTCACGACTGATCGGCGTGCACAGGAACTATGTATATAGTTCCCCTTTAGATAAAATTCACATCAGTATAGTTAAATTTCTAAGGGTAATGGATAAGAAACAGAAAACTAGCGCACCATTATCATTTGCAATTTTTTTTGTCGTCATGGAAATGGGATACCTAATATTCGGATAAAACACATGACCCACAACTACCATTTGGTTTTCCATGGAAATAGTGGGATACACAGCTTGGGCCATGGGATGGGCTGGCAATAATGCTCTTAATTGACCTTGATTGAGGATACTCAAATTACTTATCACCACGTATAGCTGGCGGAACACAACGTGACACAACAATGCTGAAAAAATCGATGTGATGGCGACATCTATACTCTAAACATACAAATAAATAAAATTGGAGTGTCTGTTTGTATTATTAAAATAACTGCTTTTTACTACATGCATATGATTATATATACGGTGCATATACCAAAACAACATTTTTTTTAATTTTTGTCTGTCTGTCTGTCTGTTTGTTCCGGCTAATCTCTGAAACGGCTGGACCGATTTTGACGGGACTTTCACTAGCACGTAGCTGATATCATAAGGAATAACTTAGGATACTTTTTATCCCGATATTCCCACGGGAACGGGAACCACGCGGGTGAAACCGCGGGCGGCCGCTAGTCTTGAATAAAAATGGTGGTAGCTAATCAGGGGTGCACTCATAATTTTCTGTTTTCAGGAACCTAGAACTCCTCAAGAACTGGCGTAAAACCTATTGCTACAAGAAGCAGTTCGCCGACCCCTCATACAAGATGCAATCAGGGGACTTCCCCTATGACACAGCGCCGGAGTTCATGACTTTGCTCACTAGAGAGGACATTGAGAAAGATCTACCTGATAAGTACAGGCAAGTAACAGAAAGAGAAATTCGACGCGTATGAGTAGGTATATTTTTTTTATCCATAACGGGTAGCACTTAGCCTTCATGACACGCAATGGTGGTAAGTGACGATAAGGCTGAAAGTAGAAGCGCACTATTTCCGGAATCCTCAGTTACTGAGAAACTGGCGATCTTATCTCTAACTGCCGGAACACAAAAATGCTTAAAACATCGTTGCTATGGCGTTAGACTTCGAGATGGTGGTAGCTAGCCAGGCGGACTTTGAACAAGCCCTACCACCAAAAAAACAAATACAATACCTATGTAGGGTGATTACGCCAAACGTCGGCCCCCCCCCAAACCTCGGCCGTCTGCACATTTTCAAATTGCGTTCATTCAAAAGGTACTTAAATGGAAATTTTTCCACTCGAATTGCAACCTTAGTTCATACTCTATACGTACAAACGGTTACTATCCGATTACGTCTCTCGCTCTTCGCACACTGAGCGTCAGTAGCGATCCCGTCGTTGAAGCGCTAGGTTCATTGTGAAAGTAGCTAACTTGCTGTGAATACCCACGCATCGGGGATTGATATTACACCTATAAGGCGTTTCTTTTTTTTGCTTTAAGCTTTGATATCACTAATAAGTAAATTTTACTATATTTTAAGATAGTTTTTTAACGTTTTGTATAATTGGATTATGAGAAAAATAGGGGGCCGCCATTAGAATATCAGTTTTGACTTAAAACCCTATACTCGGCCGGGGCCGACTTAAAGTAAATGCAGTCTGTTTTATAAATTAAAATTCTACTAATCACATTGGCTGAATAGGAGAATTCGCAAAGCCTTAAGGTAAATAAATCCATTTTACGTTTAATAGCCAAATACCGGCCGGGGTGATATTAGTTTAATCACGAGATATAAGGTACACTAAACTCGTCATAATGTCGGCCATCCTCAAATTCGACCGCCACTATACAGGAGGATTACTTTTGTGTTTAACACAGCATAAAAAAACTATAAACCTTTATTTTAATTTTATCTGACTTATTTTATCATTCTTAAATACTATTAGGAAGACGTCATAGTTATTTTATCATTCTTAAATACTATAACGGTGACGTGAAAGTTTAACTAACAATCACTGTTGATATACCTTAGTAATAGATCTTTACCTATGAAATTGCCGTTTTCTATGGGGAAATTGTAGGAAGTTGGAATCGGCATACAAAGATATTTGGGGGTTTCTTGGACATGTGAACTCCGAATTCAACGAAACTATCGAGATATGATCAGACAAAATTATTCTAACTAGTTATTGTCTATAATCACTTTGGACTGTCTTAGAACAAAAAAAAACTGTTCAAAGCTGTCAAATTGACGACAACCAAAGAGCGGTACTTTGAAGCAGTTATAAAAAATTTGGACGCGTGTTTAATTATTCTTTTCTTAGATGTTTAATATGACGACATACTCTATTTTCGAAACTGACTATTAATTTTGATATATTGATATTAATTAAAAAATTAGAGACCAATAAACATGTGAGAAAAAGGCGGCAATTTCATATGTAAAGACTTATTATATTTTTAACCTCTTTGATTATTAAATTCTGTTTTAAATTCAATTTTTTATGACATAAGTACTTACTTAGTTATTTACTTTTATTTAGTTTTATTGTGATGTTTAACTTTGTTATTTAACTATAGGTACCTAATTTAATTATACTAACAGTAAAATGGAAAATGAAGTATTTAGAAAAAATCGACCCGTCTCACAACTAGCTCCGATGGGACTCGAACCCACGACCTTTCGCTTTCCGGGCGACTGCTCTAACCACTGAGCTACGGAGTCGTTTATTTTTTCTAAATACTTCATTTTCCATTTTTCTATTATAAAAATTGCATTGTGAATGCAAAAAACTAAAAATTAAAATAACTATACTAACAGTGTTAAAGTGTAAAAAACAACAAAAACAAAATATGTAAGTATACTTACTTAAAAAAATAATCATGTTACTATTTTTCATTGTCTTAATTTGAAACACCCTATACCCGGTCGACATTTGGGAAAAACGCGACCGACTATAGGCAGTAAACGGCCGACTTTAGGGTTTTTTCGTTCTCGACGCTTTAGTACCTTAATACTTTTTTCTTATAGTAGAGAAGTCAACCTTATGCCTAGAAACATAAAATAGATTTATCAACCTGTCTCAAAACGCATCACAATCTATCTTTAGTTCCAAACTGATGGAGCCAGAGCGATCCAAAGTGAGAAAATCCGTAAGGAGGCCGACGTTTAGCGTATTCACCCTACCACCACTGGGAATCAAACCCCCACCGGGACCTCTGGGTCTGATACCGTTGGTGTGAAGTAGTACAAATAGACCACAGAGGCGGTTCTCCTTTTGACCGCCAATGTCTTCTATAGAAGACAAAATAAAACAAAAAAATAAATTATTAGTTATCATCTTCATATTAAAGTCTTAGCGTGGAGGACACAAAAACGTTTGTCTTCTATAGAAGACATGGCGGTCAAAAGGTTAAGTTAGTAAATAGTTTGACAGAGATTAGACCTTATTGTAGAGAAATAAGATTTTCAGAATTATTTTTTTCTGTCGGGGGTTGTAAAAGGCAATGCCTAAAATTTGCGAAAGACAGTATAGCTGTAAACTCAGTCAGAACCAAGTTAGAACCATTCGTCCGTATATAACATTTTTAAAAACCGCAAATGTAACTTGTGTAATTCATACAAACACTAAGAAAACAAAGTTAAGTTCTAGCTAGTCTCACTCGGTTCGGACTGAGTTTACAGGTATACTTCCTTTGCAAATAATATATTGTCTGTAGTGCCCAACAAATTATATTTCAATGTTTGGTTGATGGCCGCAAGAAAAAAAAAGACGCCAGCTACCATACAAAAATGGTCATTGTCCTGCTTTTATCCTACTATGTTTGTAATAAATTTTTCGTGTCCAAATTTTTTTTAAATACATTTTTTTTATGTTATACAGGAAAAAGTTGACTCGTCGCTCGAAACCGACAGTTCCGAGGAAGGCGAACAATGACATCCATTTGGCTATGAAGATTAAGCAGCTGTTTGACAATTTGGATGCTATCGACTTGAAGAAGGAAGGTATGACGCCGCGCAGTGAGCAGAGGATGTTGCTCAGTGAGATACAGAAGGTGAGAAAAAAGTTCATCTGGTTGTCCACTATCGTCTCTTCTGTAGGGCTAGCATGCGCACCCGAGATAATTTAGTTGACCCTCATTCGCGACAGCGAGTGTTACTATCTCGCTTGTCTTTGTGGTAGGTATATGTATGAATGGGACAAAATATGTTTGACAATAAGAAAAGAGTAGTAGGCTATTGACTTGAAGAAGGAAGGTATGACGCCGCGCAGTGAGCAGAGGATGTTGGTCAGTGAGATACAGGTGAGAAAAAAGTTCTTTTTTTTTTTACTTTTAATGGGTTTGCTCTTGATCCCAATCAAGCCCATGGGCTAGAACAGGATCTACGATGGAGCGAGCTCACCCAGAAGGTGCCTATTCACTCTTGCTTTGAATGTGGTCGGGTTATAAGTACTTACTCGGGAATACAGACGCAGGGAGGGAGTTCCATTCCTTTGCTGTGCGCAATATAAAAGATGCTGAGTAGCGCTTGGTGCGACATTTGGGAATATCAACCAAGAAAGGGTGGTAGCCCGCTGTGCGTCTGGATGTCCGATGGAAGAAGGGGGATGGCGGTATGGGCTCATGCAGTTCATCCTTTTTCAGCTGATTGTCCGCTTCCGTCTCTTCTGTAGTGCTTGCATGCACATCACGAGATAATTTAGTCGACCGACCCCCATTCGCCACAGCGAGTGTTTACTATCTTGCTTGTCTTTTCTCACATATGTTGTACAAAATATGTTTGACAATAAAAAAAAGAGTAGACATAAGTAATTTTTCGCGGTGCGCATGTTATTGCTTACCAAGTGTCCCCATTTCTTCAGTGCTTACTGGTAACTACCTACATTATTCTAAAAAGACCGCAGTTTCATAAACACAGATGAGATGAACATATATAGGGTACCGGACAGTTATTGATATTAAATATTTAACTTGCGACGTCACAAGTGAGAAGCGCTGTCCTTGTCTAATAAGAAGGTTTTGATGCTGTTTAAGTAAAATATTTGAAGGAAGTACTTACCTACTAATATTTCTAAAAACATTAAATAAATTTAAAAAAATCTCCCATTGAGATTTCCCGATTTGAACTTCACGAGAGCCACTTCCTGGGCATAGGCATCCTCCAATGATCTCAAAGTGGCGCCGTGCTCCGGTCAGCTTTGATCTGCCCATACTTCGTCTATAAATTTTGGGAATAATACCATTAGCAATGCGTTTTTCTCCAAAATCCATTCATCTCTTGGTATGCCAAAACTCATTTCATTATTCATGTACATAAGAACATAAAAAAAGTGTTTTCGAAATATTTTGCCCACTTTATAAGTATGTACTAAAACTGTATTTCTTTATTTACAGATATCAGAAATTAAACAGAAGCTTTCAGAACTTTCTTTGACCAATGGAAGATCAGTTACTTTAGATTAGATCTTACTTTTAATTTGTATAAATTTTATTATGGAATATGTATTAGAATAAAAGACTTATTAAAATCAAATAGTATATTGTTGATTTATTATCACCAGATGACCTGCACCTTAATATTATTTATAAAATGTAACAAAACTTATTGAACCTATAGCAGTAGCGATTATAGAATGAAAATAAATATGCAGTCATTACTTAAGGGTTGTACAAAGAGTGATTAGCAGACAACGAAATAGCAACATATACACGAATTAGTTATTAATTGCAATTCCGCTTTATAAATTTAAATTTGCGCGAGCCAACCAAATAAAACGATTCGGCATATGGGACAAGCGAGACTCGAATTTAATTTGCAGGTTTTCTTTAGTACATTCAAACATGACTAATCTAACACGGACATATTCCTTAGCACACCCTTATACAACCTTTAGTAGTAAGGTTGATACTATAGTATTTTTACTTACAATTAATACTACTTTAACATTACAAAGAACGTACAAAGCATTTTGCATAGCTATAAATTCAGAATCTCACACCACTACGTAGAAATAAGGTAAAAAATTAACTTGGTTCAGAATTCGAGAATCTACTTTCAGTATGAAGTAATATATTTATTACTTTTAAACAGTGGCTATAACAAGCAACCTACTACATGTGATCTGTGCCAGCAACAAATCAGTTAAATAAATCCTTAATTCTTGCTACTGAAGAAAAATAATTCTAAAGGAAAGTGGGCAGATGAGTTAATTTAGCATGTAACACAATAAAAAAGTTTACAGTTGTTGTGACTTAAAAAGTTTATTTTGACTTTCTAATACAACCTTTAGATTATGGTATCACTCAAAATGTAAAAAAGGGTACAATTTATTATAATAAAGCTATATACACTATTGAGACAACTTATCTAATTTACTGGATAATATTTCACATAAGTAGGTATATGGGATACTACGGTCACATGGTAAAAATATTTAAGTTACAGAGATTTAAGACAAAATAAGAGGATAAAAAAAATACGTTTTCATTTACAAGCGATTACAATTTCAAAATAAAATATATTCATTCAAATAATAAAAAACAAAATATGTATTGTTCACACACTTACAACTAAACTAAACTTAATACTGGATTCATAAGTTGCGTGTTTTTATCATAGATTTAAAATAAATGCTACCTTGTGCCGTGCGCAATGCGCATGCAATAGGAATACATGTTATTTTACAAAGTGTATTTTACAACACACAAGTTAGACGTTAGAAGCAGCGTGTATAAGTAGAGCGGGCGAGCGTGGAAAACCTTTTGGTTAAATTTACAAACCATCTAACAGGGCTTGGGAACGGTTCGCAAAATACCGCTTATGATCTCAAGTTTTTCAAAAACTGCTTGCCTGGAGCAGAGGGCCTACTCTGAAACGCAAAACTCTCTAGTCCCTCTCTCTCACTCTCTAGTCGGGACAGAATCGAGTGAAAGGGGCGGGGCTAACCGAAGTTTTGGATTAGCGTTTCAGAGTATGGTCCCAGAATCGATTCGTTAGCGAGAGTTATAGCCGCTGCGATTAACCTGGTTAATCGAAATGGGCGGGGCGTCGGGACATCTGCCGTCTCTGTCATACGGGTTGAAGCTGATTGGCCAACCGAAATTAACCGGTATTTCGAGCAGGAACCGTTTTGATCTTCATCTGTGATTAGAACAGAAAAAAATATGGACATGAGTATGGGCTTTATTTGGCATTGGAAGTCCTTAAAATATTGATTTCAAACTTCCCCTGTAAACCGAAATACAAATGCTTTTGATAAAGTACGAAGTTTTTTGCGAACCGTTCGCGAGTTTTAACCAGGTATCAGTGACCTTTGTACGATTTTGAACAAAAAAAAATTGAGTTGTCCTGGACACTAGATTTGTTTTCGATTTCATCCTTCTTTCAGAACAAAATGCGTGACACATTCATATTCTTTTTCTAACCTGTTTTTTGTGTTCTGCAGTGACTAACTTAACTTGCAAATAATAAATGAATGAATAATCTATTATATTATGAATCACCACCCATGTTTGTTATTTACGATTTGCAAAAGAACGGAATATTTTCTATCCTTACATTTCTTTTCACTTCTCCCGTGTACGTATACGATACAGAAATTTCAACATTTCCATAAGGTTTTTTTACTTATCCTACAATACCAGACATGGTCTAAAGTGGGTACTTACTACCTTTAAATCAGCTTTTTATTATACACATCTAATTGTATCAGTAAAAACAACCAATAGATGTATTGTTAAAATTAGTATTCATTCTCAGATCTTCCAATTTGCAAAAATATTAAGTACCCACTTCAGGTAATTTGGCAATACTTCTGTGTAGAGATACTCAAACTAGAGCCATTTATACCGGAGATACACAAGGCTGGTTTCTCAAGCCAGGGCCTGTTCTTCGAAATCCGAAGGTCGAAACTTCGTTAGCACCGCGAATCGATTATGTCAATTAAAGAGAAATGACTGGGGAGTAAGAGACGTGAATAACAAAGTTTCGGATTTCGCGTTTTTAGGTAGACCCTCAGGATAGTAAGCTAGCAAGGTATCAACTGTGGCTTTGTTATTACAAAACTATCTTTCATCTGTACCTGCGCTTGTAAAGAACCTTAGTCTAACATTGCAAAGATCATCTTACATTAAGCATATCACAATACCGACTTCGCAATCTTTCCCAAACTCAGTCTTTACGCAATAGCTTGACTAGGCACACCCCACACTAAGTAATTATTCAATTACAATTTTCAAATTTCTGGTCAGTAGAAGGTAATGCCTTATTATATATCTAACTCCATAATTTACAAAATATTTTCATTTCTAAAGTTTAGTTTAAATCATTAAATCCAGTGTTAGCGATAAAAATGTTGCAAGTAGAAAAATCTCCAGTTATTGTGTAATTAAAAAAATAAAGTGTCTGGGTTTTTTTTATTTCAGTGGATGTTATTAAGAAATAGGTACTTATTTATAAAAAAAATACATTTTATTACTTACCTACTTATTTTTTTCCATAGATATTGTAGTGTATTAATGATTATTTAATGACTTACTTATAATAGAAAATATTGAAACTGAAGTACCTAAGTAAGTATTAGAAAAATTTCGAGTCCTATCGGAACTAGTAGTGAGACTGGTAATTTTTTTCTAATACTTCATTTTCCATATTTTTAATTAAGAATTGCATTGTGAATGCCAGAAAAGTAATTAAGTAATTAGAAGCCATATTTTCATAGACATAAACTACTATATAAGGTCCTTTTTAAATAGTGCACATAATTTTAAGGGGTCAATGTACTCATGCATACAAACAACTTTTACTATAGAACCAACATTGACATCGCGAAAAAAAAATCAGCTGTTCCATAGAAAATTTTAAATCGAATAGATCAAAATGTAAGGAACAGCTGATTTTTTTTCGCGATTTCAATGTTGGTACCATAGTAAAAGTTGTTTGTATGCATGAGTACATTGACCCCTTAAAATTATGTGCACTATTTAAGAAGGACCTTATATAACTACACTTACGTACATACAAAATATAAAAACTAATAATGAATTGTTACAATAATTTTTAGTTGCATTTTTTAACAAGTTTGCTGCCAAAGCGCAATGAGCAGTTTTCAAATTTCTAATAACATTAATATTTTCCATAAATCTCTATAGATGGCTTTGATGTACAGTGTGCTATGAAATAATGCGTTGCTTTATCTAAAGGAAATTATGCGTTTTATTATATTTATAAAATTGTGGCATATGATTAATATTAGCGTCATTTTATTTCTTTTTGATATTTTTTGTTATAAATTACTAATAACGTCTGAAGCGCGCCACAAATGTCACTTATTAATAGTATGTAATCTAAAGCGGCTAAAACGTCAGTGATTACATACTCTTTAGGGCCTAAACTGCGTCACGCGGACGCCCGCGCGGTTCCATACAAAAGTGCTCCGTCACGGGCACCCGTCGCGGGGAGGCGGGCCCCGCGCCCGCGCCTTGTGGCCCGTTTCCCCGCGACGGCGACGGTCGCCCGCGCGGGTGCCCGCGACGGGGCCCGCCAGCGGTAGCACGCACGGGCTTGTTCAGTCAATAGCGCTATGTGATGCGGTTCCACGGAGCCCGCGCGCGTGTCCACGGACGGAGACCCGCGACGTGTGCCTGTCGCGGACGCCCGCTTTACTCAGTTTAGGCCCTTAGAAGCGGTCATGGAAGACATGACAGTTTTGTAAAGTTGACAGTTTTCTATACAAAATTACCATTTTTATTTTATAATTTTCCTTGTAAGCTCCCAAACTATCCCTATACCAACAATCACGTCGATCCGTCGCTCTGTTTTGACGTGAAAGACGCACAAACGAACAAACACACTTGTACATTTTAATATCAGTATGGATATATAAGAACACGAGTTCATGCACATAGCACAATAAGCAAGCTGTATATCAGCTAAGTATAATACTTTTATATGGCTATTTCCTAAATTTTGTTAGCGCCATCACTTGAGAGTTAGAAAAAGCTTAGCCTGAAAACTGCCCATTGCAGACAATAAATTATCTATTTAGGCCGAGGTCGCAGGCCGCATAATCAACGTAAATGTTGGTGGCTGAACTGCAGAAACGATTGCGAAATCCATTCGCTCCTATCGTCGCCACCCGCGTCGCTACTAACGTTTCAGTGCGGCCTCGGCCTAAATGTTAAATTTAATTTAAAAAAAAATTGATTCCTAAAAATTAAGGATTAATTCCCGTGTTTGTTAATTATTAAAAAAAAAATTAATAGATAGAAGTGGAGTTTAGGTGCTAAAATCATCGATCAACATTACCACTAGATAACCGGTTGGAGCGTCAAAATCAGCCGAGCGAATAAGAGCGCACTGACAACGTGCGCTCTTATTTCATATCGATTCTTATCATTTTTGGCGTAAGACTGTAACATCATCATCATCATTTCATTCAGCCGTACGACGCCCACTGCTGGACATAGCCCTCCCGCAAGGATCTCCATAACGATAGGTCCTGCGCTGCCCGCATCCAGCGGCTTCCCGCGACCTTGACCAGATCGTCGGTCCACCTTGTAGGGGGCCTGCCCACGGAACGTCGTCCTGTACGCGATCGCCATTCGAGAACCTTTCCGCCCCAACGGCCATCGGTTCTCCGCGCTATGTGTCCCGCCCACTGCCACTTCAACGATGCAATCCTACGAGCGATGTCGCTTGTTTTACATGGTAACATTCGAGACCTTTTTCCTCTCTGTTTAAAAAAGTAATTCGGGCCATATGTGTTTTAGTTCGTGAAGCGTCATCTAGCGGTATTGTTAATGGAAGGCTAAGATATGAAATAATAGCATCAGCTTTGTTACAAGCAAGAGACTACCGCGACTATTCGCTCCGTCTAGTACACTCGGCTAGTTCACCCGTCGAACTAGTGCAACTATATTTTATCTCATTAGTTCACCTTTCTATAAGAGTTGCATTACCGAAGGAAAATAACGAGGGCATATCGGCCGGGGGCATACCGGAATGGGACCATAGTCGGACCCGATCCACAACCGTTCGACAAAACGGGATCGTATTAGAATTGAGTGGTTTGGCATTGTGTTTTCTGAAATGACTGACGGTGACAATGCATACTTTCCGCTCTCGGGAACGCTTCCGCGTGTGAACCAGGGCTTGATTAACCGCAAATATGTGGGTTGAAACGGTTAGCGGTATGACGTCATACCATAATGATAGTGGTACCGAAAAATAGTTGTATTTATCTATTTTTCGGTGGCAAAACATTACGGTACCGAAATATTTCGGTAGCGCAATATAACGTACGGTACCTTATTTTCAGACATGGCCAATTTTTTAGGTTTAGGTACCAGTAAAAAAAGAATAACTAAAGGTATCGTTATTTTTATACCGGTACAATAACCTTAATTCATTGCTGTTTTGATCTACATTTAAATCAAAGCGGTACCGAACTTTTATACCGGTAGCGTAACCCTTAACATTTACCGCTTTCAAGCCCTGGGTGAACAAGAGGGTTCTTTAGGTAATTTAAAAAATATATACAGGGTGTTAGGGGCACCCTTGCAAAAACTTTAACCATGGCTTCAGGTCTTCATGCTGAACAATGCACAGCAAGATTTTTTGTCGGAAATGAAAAAAATACTTCGAAACTCCATACACAATGTCCCGATAAGTTGCTAAATTTGTATGAAAAGTCCAATAATTTTTTTCATTTGCGACAAAAAATTCTTGCTGTACGTTGTTCAGCATGATGGTCTGAAGCCATGGTTAAAGTTTTTGCAACGGTGCCCCTAACACCCTGTATTATTAATACATATTGATTTTAAATTACAAAACAATGTTCTTCTGTCTCATACATAGCACATAAATAACAACTTAATTTTAAACAAATTAATAATTAATTTTTATCTTTATTTTTGTCATTTCTTTTTTTCCTAAGATCACGTTATATATCATTAATGTTGTATATCCTCAAATTATTTTTATTATTTACTAGTAAGCATTATTTACAGCCTGCGTATGCTCTTAATTACTTACTAAACAATAGTTGCATGATTTTACATCTATTTTTAAGTGTTAGTTAATGTATAATGCGCGGTTAAATCCTAAAAAATTATTTGTCTAATTGTAATTGATTATATACCTTTTCATGCTGGGTTTAAGTCCAGTAGCGATTAAAGGAACAAGCAAATTTTTTATTCACTTGTACATACTTTAAAAGCCATAAGACGTTAAAACAACATAGTTTAGTAATATTGTAAGCGAAATGGCGGTATAAGCAGTGAAAATCTGCGTTTTTTAATCTACATTACGACACTATTGCTATAAAAACACATCGTGGGTTTTAAATTGATGTATTGTATACAATTATAGTGTTCCAATGCATATTATTAACAATTTAGCATCTAAATATAAAGTAAGAAGTGCAAAACAAAGTATGAAATTGGGTCTCTACATAATTCTGAAAATCTACTTATAATGGAATGACTATTACTCAGTTATCGTAATACAATATCCAAAACTTGTTTCGAATTTACAAAGTTAGATCGACTGTTTACTTTAGTGATTTTATTTTAACGGGTCACCTTTTTAACGTTATGTTATTTTATTACTGTGATGTCCGAAGCTTGTATTTCTGAAAAAGAAACAAATTATATTTTAATCATAAGAAACATAAACTTAATCTTGTTTAAGTTAAACTACACAACACTACGTTAACGTTTAAGTTAGATATCTTAATATATTTGCAATGGCTGATGACTAGCTGGTTGTCTTAAGTAGATTGCTAAGCCAAATGATCTCACTTCTTTTGAAGATTGTGAGATGTCCGTATTATTTTAATTGATTCATCATGTCAGCCGAACGACGCCCACTGCTGGGCATAGGCCTCCCCCAAGGATCTCCACAACGATCGGTCCTGCGCTGCCCGCATCCAGCGGCTTCCCGCGACCTTGACCAGATCGTCGGTCCACCTTGTAGGGGGCCTGCCCACGGAACGTCGTCCGGTACGCGGTCGCCATTCGAGAACCTTTCCGCCCCAACGGCCATCGGTTCTCCGCGCTATGTGTCCCGCCCACTGCCACTTCAATGATGCAATCCTTCGAGCTATGTCGGTTGTTTTAGTTCTCCTGCGGATCTCATCATTTCTGATTCGATCGAGCAGGGAAATACCAAGCATCGCTCTCTCCATTGCTCGCTGGGTGACTTTGAGCCTTCTTATGAGACCCATAGTAAAAGACCACGTCTCACTTCCATAGGTCATTACTGGCAACACACACTGGTCAAAGACTTTCGTCTTGAGACATTGAGGTATTTCGGACGCGAATATATGCCGGAGCTTCCCAAACGCTGCCCATCCGAGCTGGATTCGACGAGAGATCTCTTTCTCAAAGTTGGACTTACCTAACTGGACCGTCTGTCCTAGGTAAACATAGTGGTCAACAACTTCGAGTGTAATGTTCCCAACATTAACTGGAGCGGGTGCAACATGGGCATTGAACATGATTTTCGTCTTGTCCATGTTCATCTTAAGACCCACTCTTTGCGAAGCATTACCGAGATCTTCGAGCATTGTGTTCAGGTCTTCCAAGGTCTCAGCCATAAGAACTACATCATCAGCAAACCGTAGGTGCGTTAGGTACTCGCCATTAATGTTGATGCCGCATCCTTTCCAATCCAGCAGCTTAAAAATATCCTCCAACGCAGCTGTGAACAGTTTGGGAGAGATGACATCTCCCTGTCTCACACCTCGCTGTAGTTGGATAGGATTAGAGCTCTGGTTCTGTAATCGGACCGACATGGTGGCGTTTTGGTATAAGTACCTCAGCACCTCGATGTACCTGTAGTCTATTTGGCACCTCTGGAGAGACTGCAGCACCGCCCAAGTCTCAATCGAATCAAAGGCTTTCTCATAGTCCACGAACGCCAAGCAAAGTGGCAAATTATACTCTTCGGTCTTCTGTATAACTTGCCGCAGCGTATGAATGTGGTCTATGGTACTGTAGCCTTTCCGGAACCCGGCTTGTTCGGGAGGTTGGAAGTCGTCAAACCTGCGAGCGAGACGATTCGTAATGACTCTCGAAAACAACTTATAGATATGGCTCAGAAGCGAGATAGGTCTATAGTTCTTCAAGAGAGTTTTATCACCCTTCTTGAAAAACAGCATCACATCGCTTCTGCCCCATGCCTTTGGCGTTTTGCCCTCAAGGATGACTGAGTTGAAAAGCTTCTGGAGGACCTTAAGTATCGGCTTACCGCCCGCTCTCAGAAGCTCTGTTGTGATTCCGTCATCGCCCGCCGCCTTGTTGTTTTTAAGCTGCTTGAGAGCCATTCTAATCTCGTACAGGCTGACGTCCGGGATATCTTCGGTATGGTGTCGGGTAAGCTTGGCTCTAGGGTCTGTAGCCTTGCTTTCAACAGGTGTTTGTGTGGAATATAGCTGTCCATAAAAACTCTCAATCTCCCTCAGGATTTCAGGTGTTGACGAAACGATGCTACCTTCCTCAGTTTTCAGCCTCGCCAATTGACTTTGCCCGATAGACAGATCTCTCGCGAACACTTTGGAGCCTTTGTTCCGCTCAATGGCTTCTTTAATACGCTCGGTATTAAATTGGCGAAGGTCGCGTGTCAAAGACTTAGATATCTGTCTATTGAGCTGTCGATAACGATGGGCATCCGCTGAGTTCTGCAGCTTCATTTCGTGTCTCTGATCCATGAGTAGGAGAGTCTGACTGGAGAGTTTCTTCAATTTGGGACGGCGGGTTTTATAGTACTTAGACCCTACCGTGCGGACAGTATCCACCACCATGTTGTATAGATCGTCCACGTCTATGCTGTTCTCAAGGGCTTCGAAGCGGTTTTGAAGCTCGAGCTGAAAGCACTCGGGGTTTTGAATTTGAGCTGGTATTGGTCGGAGCGTGGATTTTATCAGTCGCGATCTTTCGAGCTTGACATCGATATTCAATGTGCCTCTCACCATACGGTGATCGCTTCCTGTCTTAACAGCGTTGATCACACTGACATCATTGAATATGTGCTTCTTCGTCGACATGATAAAATCGATCTCGTTTTTGACTTTACCGTCCGGACTGATCCAGGTCCATTTGCGGCTTACGGGCTTCCTAAAGAAGGAGTTCATCATATAGAGGCTCTCCCTCTCCATGAAGTCTGCCAGCATCTGGCCTCTATCGTTCCGTTGCCCAAATCCAAATTGCCCCACTCTCAGCTCATCACCGCAACGTTGCCCCAACTTTGCATTGAAATCCCCCATCACAACCGTGTAGTGGGTTTTATAGCTATGCATGGCTTTAGCGATCTCCTCATACATAGCCTCCACTTCGACATCGTCGTGTTTCGAGGTCGGAGCGTAGACCTGGATAACATTCAGCGAATATCGTTTCGATAATCTGAGTATCAGGTACGCTACCCTGCTCGAGACACTTCCTATGGTGATCACGTTGTTGACAAGGGATTTATGGACGATGAACCCGACACCACCAAGGGACTGTTGGTCGCCCTCCCGGTGGTAAAGTAAGTTACCGGATTGCAGGGTTATCGAGTCCTCCCCCTCTCTTCGGACTTCAGATAACCCAATGATATCCCAATGTAACTTACTTATTGCCTCTTCCAACTCTACGAGCTTCTCGTCAAGCCTCAATGTGCGCGTGTTGTAGGTTGCCAGGTCGAGTCGTCGGTGTTGGTAGCCGGAGCCTACCCGGGGATTCTTAGCACCCCCTGCCCCGCCGTTACCATAGCCGCTACCGTAGCTAGGAATAGCGGGGCCGCCGGGGACTGGGGGCCGATGTATTTCTTGTGTAAGCATTCAGGGGGGGTTTGCCATAATCGCCACGCTTGGCAGGCGGGTTGGCGATCGCAGTATAGCCTGTTGAAGCCTGGAGACGCTGCTGCCCATCTCCTGATGGCAGTTTTCCCTTTGTCGCCTCTTACGACACCCACGGGAAGAGAGGGGGTAGTGCTATTCTATTTACGTGCCGGCACTACACGGCACTAATTGATTATTAAAAAGAATATGAGGTCTGAACGAGCCACTATTTAATAAATATTGTAATGTCAACTTCAAATTTTCTGAGTCGGTTACACCGCCCTGCTCTAGAACTAATGCTTAGTTTTGGAAGCTCTACAGTAGCATTGGTTTTTAAAGCTCTAGAGTAGCATTTGTTTTCAGAACTTTAGAGTACTCGTTTGTTTTCGGGAGTCTAAAGTACTAATGTTTCTCTCTTACTAGCATTTGTTTTACGGAGCTCTAGAGTGGCATTTGTTTTAGGGAGCTCTAGAGTAGCATTTGTTTTACGGAGCTCTAGAGTAGGATTTGTTTTACGGAGCTTTAGAGTAGCATTTGTTTTACGGAGCTCTAGTGTATCATTTGTTTTACGGAGCTCTAGAGTAGCACTTGTTTTACGGAGCTCTAGAGTAGCATTTGTTTTGAGCCTATCTTTGTCGCGTGGCGGATGTCGCTAGAAGAAGCGCGCGAGGTAGATTTCATCAGTCTGCGGCGCTCTAGGGTAACATTTGGGTAAATTAAGCTTGAATTTAAGTATGCTTTTGTCGCGTGTTGGCGGTGCGGGTGCTAGAAGGCACGCACGAGGTTAACTCGTCCGTTATCGCAGCGGTGCGCCTCCACGAAGCCTAGCTTGCTGTAGAACAGGTGCATTGCGCAGCTCTAGAGTAGCATTTGTTTTGTGGGGCTCTAGAGTAGCATTTGTTTTCAGAGTTTTAGAGTAGCATTTGTTTTCAGAGTTTTAGAGTAGCATTTGTTTTCAGAGTTTTAGAGTAGCATTTGTTTTTAGAAGTTTAGGGTAGTATTTGTTTCCAGCCAGAGCTCTAGAGTAGCATTTGTTTTGTTGCCTACCTTTGTCGCGTGATGGCGGTGTGGGCGCTAAAAGGCGCGTGCGAGGTAGACGCGTCCACGCTCCATGAAGCCCAGCTTGCAACTGGTGCATTGCGCAGCTCTAGAGTAGTATTTGTTTGGCGCAGATCTAGCTAGAGCCCCGCAAAACAAATGCTACTCTAGAGCTGCGCAAAAGAAATGCTACTCTAGGTTCTAGAGTAGCATTTGTTTCCAGAGCTCTAAAGTACGTTTTATAATTCAGTGCAAAAAAAAAGAAAACAGTACTTATTACCATATTAAAACTCTATATTCACTCTATGCCCAGCAGTGGGCGTCTTACGGTTGAAATGATGATGATGATGATGATTCACATTCTGTAGATTTCTTTATTTGTGAACGACATAGCTGTTATTTCAAAACATGCTTTGACTGGATAGATATTTGTTTAACATTATTAATAAAAGTAAAAAAATGGAAATTACTTTACAAAATTTTTTTTCGAAGGGATGTTAGATTGATATTTTTTTCACGTACTGGCAACACACAGGCACAAAATATTTGTGACGCAGGGGTGACAAACCTACTTTAACATGTGTGTGATTATTTGATTGATTTTGATTTGTATTTTGTTTACTTTACGTGGGCTCCTATCTGCTTCGCACAGTGCTTCTTTTACATTATTTCGTAGATTTCTTGTTGTTTCTGTTATTCTTGTTGTTTATTGTTAAGTTTGAACCGTTGTAACTTGTTACTATTGTGTCTCTACTATTTCTATCTAACCCATTTTGCATTATCTTATGCGCTTTAACCCAAGATATATCTTATAAGTAAAGTATAAGTAGATTTTAACAAAATCTGTAAAACCAAAACCTCACACTAAATTTGGTTTAAAAGAGACATGAAGAAAAAGGTTTACGACACTCTGTAGCCAAACTCAAATGTGAAAGTGACATTTTTTTTTTGCACCGAATTATAAAACGTACTTTAGAGTAGTATTTGTTTTGCGCAGCTCTAGAGTAGCATTTGTTTTGCAGAGCTCTTCTAGAGTAGATTTTGTTTTGCGCAGCTCTAGAGTAGCATTTGTTTTCAGAGTTCTAGAATAGCATTTGTTTTGCGCAGCTCTAGAGTAGCATTTGTTTTTGGGAACTCTAGTGTAGCATTTGTTTTTAGAGTTCTAGAGTAGCATTTGTTTACAGGAGCTCTAGAGTAGCATTTGTTTTTTGTCTGTTTTGTCGCGTGGTGGCGCTAGAAGGCGCGCGCGAAGTAGACTTCATCAGTCTGCGGCGCTCTAGGGGAGACATGAAAACAGCTAGTTCTTTTATCAATAAAAGAATAGCCCTTGACGACTTTCTTCTCGTTACAAAGCTTGCTTGTAAAAACCTAAATTAAATAAAAAAAAGAGCTTGAATTTAGGTATACCTTAGTCGCGTGTTTGCGGTGCGGGCGCTAAAAGGCGCGTGCTAGGTAGACTCGTCCGTTGTCGCAGCGCTGCGCCTCCACGAAGCCAAGCTTGCTGTAGAACTGGTGCAGGTAGTGGTCGGTGGCGTTTATACACGCGTGCACGCCCGTTACGCCTGCGAACAGGAGATAAAATATATAAGCAAAAGGTGTAGCAGGAATGGAAGGGGCTGATTTTGATGACGGAATACATTGAAAAAAATAGCCCTTGGCGAGGTTCTTGCCGGTTCTCCTCGTTACAAAGTCTTCCGCCGCAGGATTTGCGAACCGATAGCGTAGTTTCATTGACGTTCACAAGTGCTGTATCAGCCTAAAATTAATAAATGATTTTGATTTTGATTCTGAATGGATACCCTTGCGTCGCATATCACTCAGACGCTCTGTACGGTATCCTTCCAATGAGGATAATTAATATTATACGCTTTAATAAACCCCAGCTTAGCACTCAGAATCCAAATTTGGTATCGATGACATTTGCAAGATTTTGAGCTATATTTTGATCCTTGGGGGAGGCCTATGCCCAGCAGTGGACGTCGTTTGGCTGACAAAATGATGATGAGCTATATACTAGGAGAGAGAGAATTGAATTGAATTGAATTGAATTGAATTGAATATAGTAGTCTGCGCAAAGGGAAGTACTTCCTCAGAGCGAAGTATCAGGCGACATACGAATGTGATGATGATGATGATGATGATGATGATGATGACCCACCTCTGGCCCGGAGCGCGGCCAGTAAGCAGGCGAGCAGCCTGGCGGCGGCGAGCGGGTCGCTGGCGTGGGGCAGCACGCAGCACGTCAGTAAGGCGGGGTGACATGATGATGATGATGATGATGATGATGATGATGATGACCCACCTCTGGCCCGGAGCGCGGCCAGTAAGCAGGCGAGCAGCCTGGCGGCGGCGAGCGGGTCGCTGGCGTGGGGCAGCACGCAGCACGTCAGTAAGGCGGGGTGACATGATGATGATGATGATGATGATGATGATGATGATGACCCACCTCTGGCCCGGAGCGCGGCCAGTAAGCAGGCGAGCAGCCTGGCGGCGGCGAGCGGGTCGCTGGCGTGGGGCAGCACGCAGCACGTCAGTAAGGCGGGGTGACATGATGATGATGATGATGATGATGATGATGATGATGACCCACCTCTGGCCCGGAGCGCGGCCAGTAAGCAGGCGAGCAGCCTGGCGGCGGCGAGCGGGTCGCTGGCGTGGGGCAGCACGCAGCACGTCAGTAAGGCGGGGTGACATGATGATGATGATGATGATGATGATGATGATGATGATGACCCACCTCTGGCCCGGAGCGCGGCCAGTAAGCAGGCGAGCAGCCTGGCGGCGGCGAGCGGGTCGCTGGCGTGGGGCAGCACGCAGCACGTCAGTAAGGCGGGGTGACATGATGATGATGATGATGATGATGATGATGATGATGACCCACCTCTGGCCCGGAGCGCGGCCAGTAAGCAGGCGAGCAGCCTGGCGGCGGCGAGCGGGTCGCTGGCGTGGGGCAGCACGCAGCACGTCAGTAAGGCGGGGTGACATGATGATGATGATGATGATGATGATGATGATGATGACCCACCTCTGGCCCGGAGCGCGGCCAGTAAGCAGGCGAGCAGCCTGGCGGCGGCGAGCGGGTCGCTGGCGTGGGGCAGCACGCAGCACGTCAGTAAGGCGGGGTGACATGATGATGATGATGATGATGATGATGATGATGATGATGACCCACCTCTGGCCCGGAGCGCGGCCAGTAAGCAGGCGAGCAGCCTGGCGGCGGCGAGCGGGTCGCTGGCGTGGGGCAGCACGCAGCACGTCAGTAAGGCGGGGTGACATGATGATGATGATGATGATGATGATGATGATGATGATGACCCACCTCTGGCCCGGAGCGCGGCCAGTAAGCAGGCGAGCAGCCTGGCGGCGGCGAGCGGGTCGCTGGCGTGGGGCAGCACGCAGCACGTCAGTAAGGCGGGGTGTGTTCGCCACACGCTTTCAGGAGCACGCTCCTGGTTCTCGAACTGGTGGAAGTGTCGTATGCAGTCCTGTTTGGATAATTTTGATGTGATGAATGACAGTTTACGAAACATCAATCAAGATTTAGTCGCTTTACAAAACTCAATATTATTGTATAAGCGATAAAAACACGTGCCAAGCAACTATTTGGATACAAAACAAAAATAACACGTTAAAATAAGTTTTTAGTAAAAATTTCATTTTCATGACAAGCATTTTTGCTAACTGTACTTTAATATTGTATTGTCATCTAAACCAAACCGGTAAACAAAATTTCAGCTCTATCGGACACCGGGAAGTGAGTCAAATTAAGCTTGCAAGATTTGTCCCCTCCCCCACTAACTAACAAACTAACATGGCAAGTTAATAATAAGTTTTTAGTAAAAATTTCATTTCTATGACAAGCATTTTTGCTGACTGTACTTTAATATTGTATTGTCATCTAAACCAGACCTGTATACAAAATTTTAGCTCCATCGGACACTGGGAAGTGGGTCAAATTAGTCCCCCACTAACTAACAAACTAACATGGCAAGTTAATAATAAGTTTTTAGTAAAATTTTAATTTCTATGACAAGCTTTTTTGCTGACTGTACTTTAATATTGTATTGCCATCTAAACCAGACCTGTATACAAAATTTCAGCTCCATCGGACACTGGGAAGTGGGTCAAATTAAACTTGCAAGATTTGTCCCCCACTAACTAACAAACTAACATGGCAAGTTAATAATAAGTTTTTAGTAAAATTTTAATTTCTATGACAAGCTTTTTTGCTGACTGTACTTTAATTTTGTATTGCCATCTAAACCAGACCTGTATACAAAATTTTAGCTCCATCGGACACTGGGAAGTGGGTCAAATTAAACTTGCAAGATTTGTCCCCCACTAACTAACAAACTAACAAGTTAATAATAAGTTTTTAGTAAAAATTTCATTTCTATGACAAGCATTTTTGCTGACTGTACTTTAATATTGTATTGTCATCTAAACCAGACCTGTATACAAAATTTTAGCTCCATCGTACACTGGGAAGTGGGTCAAATTAAACTTGCAAGATTTGTCCCCCACTAACTAACAAACTAACATGGCAAGTTAATAATAAGTTTTTAGTAAAATTTTAATTTCTATGACAAGCTTTTTTGCTGACTGTACTTTAATATTGTATTGCCATCTAAACCAGACCTGTATACAAAATTTTAGCTCCATCGGACACTGGGAAGTGGGTCAAATTAAACTTGCAAGATTTGTCCCCCACTAACTAACAAACTAACAAGTTAATAATAAGTTTTTAGTAAAAATTTCATTTCTATGACAAGCATTTTTGCTGACTGTACTTTAATATTGTATTGTCATCTAAACCAGACCTGTATACAAAATTTTAGCTCCATCGTACACTGGGAAGTGGGTCAACTTAAACTTGCAAGATTTGTCCCCCACTAACTAACAAACTAACATGGCAAGTTAATAATAAGTTTTTAGTAAAAATTTCATTTCTATGACAAGCGTTTTTGCTGACTGTACTTTAATATTGTATTGTCATCTAAACCAGACCTGTATACAAAATTTTAGCTCCATCGGACACTGAGAAGTGGGTCAAATTAAGCTTACAACATTTGTCCCCCACTAACTAACATACTACCTAACTAACATGGCAAGTTAATAAAAAGCTTGTAAAAATTACGTAATCGATCGAAATATATTTCAGCAATAATGCAACTACAACCGTTCAGAATAAGACTACTCGCAGTTTCTGCGTACACATTGCCAAGAACTGCATTCATTAACTAATGTATAGACTTTCAAAATATTTGCTCATAAATTTCGCCTTGGAACAAACTTGGGCGGGGCGAGCTGAAGAGAGATGGTTTGTAAGAATCATTTAGGTATAAGAGCTACTTTACCTTAGCAGCTTGACTGAGGTCGTCCCTCTCTACCAACGACTCCTGGTATTTTTCTTTCATCGCGGGTATCCACGCCACTTCTTGCTTCTTGTAGAACTCTTTACTGTTCAACGTCGCACACGCGTAGCCGATGATTTCTGGTTTCATACCTGAATGCCGAACCAAATGTCTTTACAATGTAAAGGAAAAGCATTATAGCGTGAACTGAGTAGTTTACATTTTGGAATACTTAATTGAAAGGAGATTTTTATTGTGTGGTCTAATTTCGAGTGCTCGTGATACATAATTATAAGTTACTAGCGGGTCCTCGCGGTTTCACCCGCGTGGTACCCGTTCCCGTGGAAATATCGGGATAAAATATAGCCTACTAGCTTTCCGCCCGCGGCTTCGCCCGCGTGTACTGCACGACGTTATCCCGCGGGAAGGTGATATTTTTCAGGAATAAAAAGTAGCCTATGTCCTTTCTCAGGCTCTAGACTATCTCTGTACCAAAATTCATTCAAATCGGTTCAATAGTTTAGGTGTGATTGTGTAACACACAGACAGACAGAGACGCATTTATAATATAAGTAAGGATGTCACTCGGGAAGAATGTAGCTTTCTAATAGTGAAAGAATTTTCTAAATCGGTCCAGTAGTTTCGGAGCCTATTCGATGCAATCAAACAAACAATCAAATCTTTCCTCTTTATAATATTAGTATAGAATTAAGATTAAATTTGCCAACTAGGAGTATTAAATAATAGCATTCTACAAAAACGATATTTTAAATGCTATTTGCATCCAGCACTCACCGTTGATGACCGGTTCCAGTTTCTCCCCAGCGGCATTGTCGTCGGAACAGTCCTCAAGCATGGCGTCCTCCATGTCCTCAATCAACATGCACAGCTCAGGACTTAGGGCCAGGAAGGGCGCTACTAGTCTGTATACTTAAGTTGTAATGCTATTTTGCATCCAGCACTCACCGTTGATGACCGGTTCCAGTTTCTCCCCAGCAGCATTGTCGTCGGAGCAGTCCTCGAGCATAGTATCCTCCAAGTCTTCCTCTATCACCATGCACAGCTCCGAACTTAGGGTCAGGAAGGGCGCTACTAGTCTCTATACTAAAGTTGTAATGCTATTTTGCACCAGCACTCACCGTTGATGACCGGTTCCAGTTTCTCCCCAGCAGCATTGTCATCGGAACAGTCCTCAAGCATGGCGTCCTCTATGTCTTCCTCTATCACCATGCACAGCTCCGTACTTAGGGTCAGGAAGGGCGCTACTAGTCTCTATACTAAAGTTGTAATGCTATTTGCATCCAGCACTCACCGTTGATGACCGGTTCCAGTTTCTCCCCAGCAGCATTGTCGTCGGAGCAGTCCTCGAGCATAGTATCCTCCAAGTCTTCCTCTATCACCATGCACAGCTCCGGACTTAGGGTCAGGAAGGGCGCTACTAGTCTCTATACTAAAGTTGTAATGCTATTTGCATCCAGCACTCACCGTTGCTGACCGGTTCCAGTTTCTGCCCAGCAGCATGGTCGTCGGAACAGTCCTCAAGCATAGCGTCCTCTATGTCTTCCTCTATCACCATACACAGCTCCGGACTTAGGGTCAGGAAGGGCGCTACTAGTCTCTATACTAAAGTTGTAATGCTATTTGCATCCAGCGCTCACCGTTGATGACCGGTTCCAGTTTCTCCCCAGCAGCATTGTCGTCGGAGCAGTCCTCGAGCATAGTATCCTCCAAGTCTTCCTCTATCACCATGCACAGCTCCGTACTTAGGGTCAGGAAGGGCGCTACTAGTCTGTATACTTAAGTTGTAATGCTATTTTGCACCAGCACTCACCGTTGATGACCGGTTCCAGTTTCTCCCCAGCAGCATTGTCGTCGGAGCAGTCATCAAGCATGGCGTCCTCTATGTCTTCCTCTATCACCATGCACAGCTCTGGACTTAGGGTCAGGAAGGGCGCTACTAGTCTGTGTACGAAATGTATATACGATATAGAGAAGACGAGGACACTAGATTCCTCGGGGAGATATATGTAGTACATTTTAGAATTATTGTAGACCTGGCATTATTTAATACTAGCAACACTGATAGTCTATGGTACACGTACATTTCTGTACAGAAACGGATAGCAGCATAAGAAAGTGTAAGTATGTTTAGAATTTCTGAATTTTAAGTCTTCTGGAATATGGAACATTCCATTTATCATCAACGTACCTGTCAGCAGGTAGAGTTTGCAGATCGCTCGGGAAGAGATCGCTGCAGTCGGAGCCGTCGCGACAAGTCTTGTGGCAAATTGCGCACACCTACAAAAAATATAGCAATTCAAGAGCAAGCAATTTTCAATGACTATGTTGTGTGATAATGTTTCAGCCGCTTGGTTCCCATTCCCGTGGGAATATCGGGATAAAAAGTATGCTATGTTTTAATCCAGGCTATCTACTATCTGTGTGGCACATTTCAACCAAATCCGTTAAGTAGTTTTTGCGTGAAAGAGTAACAAACATCCATACATCTATACTCAAAAACTTTCGCATTTATAATATTTTTCAATGATTTGAAAATTACTAACGTTATGAGTCGGAACCACACCAAACGATCATGGATCGTGCATAGAATTCGCTCACTTGGATCGCGTGACGTGAGTCACGTTCACACTAACCGCTACTATGGAGCGCGTTTTTGCCAAAAGCGATTGGAGCTCGTTTGATCGTTTGGTGTGGCTCCGGCTATTAGGAAGTTTGGTTGTCAATAGGGTATTTGTTGAAATGTTAAGATATTTAATGATGAAGTAAAAAAATCTAATATTTTAAAATACCAAATGTAAAAAAATCACTTGAATCTGCTTTATGACAAGCGAATTATAAGCTGTTTAAATTTCAATACAGCCGTTTCTTTCTAAAACGAAATCTTGTATGGCGAGACTATGACGCTACTGACGTCACAAAGATAGTCGTTCGCTCTTTTTTTAATTAGAAAGTTTGATGTCCTATAACTTTTAAAATATTCAAGATAATTTATAATAAAAACTTGCTAATATTTCGAAAATATTTTAAACTAGCGGATCCTCGTGGTGGTACCCTTTCCCGTAGGAATATCGAGATAAAATATAGTCTATGTCACTCGGGATGGATGTAGCTTTCTAACGGTCAAGGAATTTTCTAAATCGGTCCAGTAGTTTCGGAGCCTATACGATGCACACCAACAAACATACAATAAACAAACAAACAATCAAATATTTCCCCTTTATAATATTAGTATATAAAGTATAGATAAATAAAACATATCAGTACAATACCATATTACCGAGAAGTAAGTTATGTCAAAGCTTGCAGTACGTGTAGAGGTAGAGGAATCTATGAATGAGGTATATGACGTGAGTAGAGAAAGCAAGAAAGATAATTAAGAACCGTAGTAAGTGTATAAATGTTACCGGCCAAACCCGATTTTAGGACAAACTAGTTTTTCGTAGGCCAAATCACTTCATCGCGTTGACATTACAGAGAGCAAGTTTTCCTCGGAAGTCCTGTCGAATACGTCACAAAAAAAACACAGTGGGCATGGTATGGCTGATGATAGATCATTTGTAATCATGTGGGCCGGACCGCCTCGGCAGCACAATCTACAGCTAGCAGCCGTCGGAGGTCGGCCGACAAACCGCCGCGGAACATCCACGGCCAAAGAGCTTGGACTAAATACTGAGGTAACTGGAGTGGAGAGTGCAGTACTAACTGCACTCTCCAGTTACGTATGGTCATATGAGACAACTGACAGCCACTACGTACTAAATGTCAAATTTGCGGGGTACACTTTTTCATTCAGGCTGAAAACTCCAGTTTCCTTGTACAAACTCCTTGCCCACGGCTCTTGGGCGCAGCTTTCGAACGCTTCGCGCCAGCCTTTCGAGAAGCCTACACCAATTTATTTTCAAGGTACTCACGGCCTGTTCGTCGGCGGGCGTGTAAGGGCGCGGCGCCAGCGGAGCCCTGTGGGGCGCGGGCGCGGCGGGCCGGACCGCCTCCGCAGCACAATCCACCGCTAGCAGCCGTCGGAGGTCGGCCGACAAACCGCCGCGGAACACCCACGGCTCTTGGGCGCCGCTCTCGAACGCTTCGCGCCAGCCTTTCGAGAACCCTACGCCACAGAATAAATAAAGCTTCGTTCAAATTGAGGCGAATCCTTGCTTTGAGGTGGTTTGAGACCAAATACTTATAAAAAAATTGTTAGCACAAATGTGCAATTAGTGTGAAGGTAAAAATGTTGTTGTAATAGAGATGTCATGTAACTCTTTTATAAAATCGGAAAGAAACTCAAAGTTTGACAAGGATCTCATAAATCGGTAATAGAGTTTAAAGCAGAAAACAGTAAAATCAACAAATAATCCTAAAATTAATCTTTATACCGTGACAGAAAGATATCAAACAAGTTACAATAAATACTCACATGTGTAATTTCCTTGAATGTTCGCTGCTACATTTGGAGGGAATTTCCCGAGTTCTGTAATTGAAAATACAATTATTAGCATATATAGTCAAAGAGTCATCTGGAATAATATAAACATACATTTTTTTAAATACCAAATGGGCTTTCTCTCCATCTGGCCCGACGGCAAAGATGAGGTCTTAGATGACACGAGTTTATCCAAAAGGAGACTTGTACCTTTAAGAGGTTTGTATTACAGGTACAGTCGACTTAAATAATATCTGTACATTTTTGGACTTTGTCGCATTAAGTTTTTTGACATCGCTGTTGACTTTCTGTACAAATTGTCACAATAATTACTACGACAAAGTTCAAAAGTGCAACAGATATTATTGAACTCGACTATACCTACTCGGGAAAACAGACGCCGGCAGGGCATTCCTCTTCTTGGCTGTTCGCATGATGAAGGTAGCCTACAAGCGCTTTGTACGTATGATTGGAATGTCAACCAAATACGGTAACCTACGGTACATCTGGTAATCCGATTGAAGAAATGAGAACGTGGCATGAGGTTACGCAACTCAGATGCACACTCGCTTATGTAGAGTCGGCAGAAAATCGACAGACAAGCGACCTTACGACGGTGGCTCAAGATTGAGAATCATCTACCTCAGCCTTACTTACTACACACTTGGCTGCAATAAAATCGAGGCACTGGGCTATTTCCATACAAACGTGCTTACTTTAGCTTCTCAGGGATGGGAAACTATTTGCATCTCTGCAATGATTTTTACGTCTATGGAGAGGGCAAAATGGCCAATTTTCGAGTCACAGTTTCAAGTAAATTTCGTAGTCTAAAATTTTCCGAAAAATTAAAAAAAGTTACCGAACTCTTCGCTCTATATAACGTCATATGGAACATGAAGTTTGATGTCTTGTTTTTCTTTATAGAGAAAATAGAGAGGTTTTTGAGAATTTTTGAAACTGTGTTTCGAGAATTGGGCCTTTGGCCTCTCTGTTGAGATAAAAATCATTGCAGAAATGCAAATAGTTTCCCATTTATGAGACCCTAAAGTAAGCATGTTTGTACGAAATAGCCTAGTGAATCGACTTTTTTGCTGGCATGTGTACTTACCTAACCACCTTACGAATCCATCGAGCAGTGCTAAAACAGCACATAGTTCCCACACGTAAGGATACAATTCCGCGTGTAGCTCTCTGTTGGCGGCCATAGATAGGCGGCGAGCGAGTCGACGCGTGCGAGCGACCACTCTCTAGTTTACACTATGGCCCAAAGACTAACTCTATGAGCTAACACTACAGTCACTTACCTAACCACCTTACGAATCCGTCGAGCAGTGCTAAAACAGCACATAGTTCCCACACGTAAGGATACAATTCCGAGTGTAGCTCTCTGTTGGCGGCCATAGATAGACGCCGAGCGAGGCGACGCGTGCGAGCGACCCACCACGCGAAGCGACTTCTGCGACGACGCCATTCGCTAGTCTGTGGCAGGGGAGAAAAGTTGATTAGGCTTTTTATTTCGTTAAAACCTAGATTTTCGATCAGGGGTGATTGGCGATTCAGCAGTAATTAAAGAGCAAGATCTTGTCAATATTTCGTCACAGTTACAGTTGCAAAGCAGCAGTCAGGGAGTATGACCTTGGCCACGACCTTACCGCATCAGTTGATGCGTTACACTAACTTATTTGATGAGAATGAGACGTCTGTCGCGAGCGCGCAATGAATGCGCAAATTGCTCGACGCTGTCGCCCGCTGCGGCAATGTCGTGGCCGTTATAACATTTATACAGCTTCATCAGCGTGTTTTCCAGATTTTTTCCTTTTAAATCGCTCTAGCTAGATCTTCATTTGCCGGAGACAAACAGTGGGTTTGATTTCACGCGCGACATGTCGCACTGAATATCGGGTCGACATATGTACTTTTTTTCGCTTCGTTATTTGCTGAAATAACAATCTAGAACGATGGAGAAGGACAAACAATAAGTTTGTCCCTAAGTTCGCTACAAATAGGTTTGTCATTACCGATGGTTCGTCTGCTAGAGTGTGCAACACTATCATAGCTCACCCGTGCTCGAAGAGCAGGTAGAATGGGTCGCCCTATGAGTTATCGGCAGCATATCGCTTTAGATCGCCAGTATACCACTGGACCAGGTGGCCAAGTCTGCTAACGTTAAGTCATAATTGTGTCTCAATCGTGTTTCAATTGTGGTGTTTTTTTACACACTAACTACAAGAAATGTGTACTTTTTTCACAATACTACTGATGGTCACACCACACACTACATTCACATCACATCATACTGTCATAATAGGGTATGTTACTGTTGTTGAAATGTAGATATTTAATGATGACGTTAAAAAATATTGCAATTAAGAATACCAAATGTGAAAATATAATTTGAATCTGTTTTATAATAAAAGAATTATAGTCTGTTTGATTTTGACTATAGCTGTCTCTTTCTAAAACGAAATCTTCTATGGTGTGACTATGACGCTACTAACGCACTGACGTCACAAAGATAGCGTCCTGTCCTTGTCTAATTATAAAGTTTGAAGTCCTATATCTTTGAAAATATTCAAGATAATTCAAAATAAAAACTTGTTTTGTGTAGCTAATATTTCGAAAAACGTTTTAAAGAAATAAAAAAAACAGTAAAATACCGTATTCTAGTAACTAGTGTGTAAAAAACGTTAAAATTGAACTACGATTGAAACACGATTGAGAAACGATTATGACTTAACGTTAGCAGACTAACACCCGTTTGCACTAAACTTAAAAAATCGCCTAAGTCTTTTCCTAGCTAACTTAAGACATTCTTAACAAAAAATTGCTTTGCACTAACCTTAGGACATTCTTAAATGCACTTTTGGCTATTCTTAACTTACGGGCCCAATATCGAGCACCTAAGGCTTAAAAAAATACCTATATCAGTGATTATTGTCTGTGGCATTGTGAGCAAAGAGTAGTGCGACAAGCTTTTCTGTTCCGGTGATTATCTTTGGAACTAAAACAGTTTTCATACGACAGTCCAATTTGACAGCTAATTTCGTATTGCAAGTGACTCCTGTGTCACGGCTGTCACCGGAACAGAAAAGCTTGTGGCTTTTGTATTCTTGTTTGCTAGATAGAGACACAACACATGTGACATACGTCATTCATCATTTATTTTAAAAAAACATTACAGATCAACAATCTTTTCTGTTCCCATGACAGCGGCGCTTATGTTTAGCAGCTAAACATGAAAGTATTAGCAAAATTACATTAAAAACAAAACTCGTTAGTTCTAGTTTTGGCCACCGGAACAGAAAAGGTTGCGCACTGTATTTATGTTTTTCCTGACAGTTGAGCTCAGTTGACTTTTTCTTTTCTCGGTGAATTACTCCTACCAAATAAAATAGACAACGCCTTAGCTTTTGTCTCCTTTTAACTTACGAAGGAATCAATGAGAAGTTTCAACCAAAAAAACATCCAGTGACCTACTTTACCTCGCCAGGTTTAAAATCCATAAACAATTAATATTTGAATTCATTCATTCATTCTTTTAGCAAGGTGATGACTAATTTACGACGTAGTCTGTCAGTGCAAACAAAAATTTTAGCTCGGCTGTTTTAGGCTGTTTCTAAGCTAAGATGTATCTTATCTATGACAAGCTCAACCCAAGTTTAGTGCAAACGGGCATTAGCCTCCAGCAACAGCTCACCTCTGGCTGGGCGCCTTGGGCAGCATGCTGTGAGCGAGGTGAGCTCAGTGCAAGTCACCCTAGATCGCCCCTATACCACAGAATATACAGGGTGTTTTTCTATAAGTGCAATACCTCTTAGGTGGTGATTGTGCTCATGAATATGAACAACTTTTACTATGGGACCAACTCTGCAACTCAACAAAAAAAATCTGCTGTTTCATACAATTTGTAAATATCTACCTGACCGGAATGTATGGAACAGCTGATTTTTTTGTGAAGTTGCAGAGTTGGCCTCATAGTAAAAGTTGTTCATATTCATGAGTACAATCACCACCTAAGGCACTTATAGAAAAACACCCTGTATAATAGTACTAAGGTACAGAAGGCGTACTCTGCAAACTCATTCAAATAAAAATAAATCTTTCTGCATGAAAATAAAGTCCAATGCCGGTCGCTTTGTCATCTTTTGCCGACTGTAGTTAGTAGAACGTAAACGTAGTAGTCATTGTTCGGTGCACAAAAATCACAGAAATGATCGCTCGTTTTACGCGCAACGTGGAGCGTACGAGCCGAGCGGCATCCATCTGCCATACGCCTGCCCGGCAGGCGCGCCGGTCGAACGTACCTAAACCACAGATTACTAATAGGTCTTTACCTATGAAATTGCCGTTTTGTATGGAGATTTCTGTAATTATTTTTTTTCCATACTAACGTTTTTGTTATTATTTAACGACTAATATTATGTAAATTTACAAAATTTTACACAAGTATTTATGGACATTTTAACTACTAAATGACACATTCGTTAAGAGAAAAATTTTTTTTTTTCACTAAGTTACAACTAATAAAGTACGAAATTCTGGAAACAAAAATAGTCGTAACTTTCGGAATAAGTTTTTTCTATGTAAATAATCAAATAACGTGGTTATTAAATTATCAAAAGTTGCTCGATACGGTCTTAATGTAACGCAATATTAAAGAAATTATATATTTCTAATATTATAAAAGTTGTTAAGTTATATGTACAAAAGAAAAAAACGGCAATTTCATATGTAAAGACCTATTAAATATAGTTACTTATAAGCTTAGAACTACCTATATCTAGATGTCTATTTTATCATTTAAAAATAAGCTAATGTCATAATACACTTTTTCAGCAAGGTAGCCATTGAGCGCATTTTTAATTATTTTGTTGTCTTTGATCGAGCGTATGGTCAGAGGGATTTAATATAAATCCTCCACCATCAACAGCTCACCTCTGGCTTGGCGCCGCGGGGCAGCATATCTCCCTAGATGGCCCCTATACCGTCCACCATCAACAGCTCACCTCTGGCTTGGCGCCGCGGGGCAGCATATCTCCCTAGATGGCCCCTATACCGTCCACCATCAACAGCTCACCTCTGGCTTGGCGCCGCGGGGCAGCATATCTCCCTAGATGGCCCCTATACCGTCCACCATCAACAGCTCACCTCTGGCTTGGCGCCGCGGGGCAGCATATCTCCCTAGATGGCCCCTATACCGTCCACCATCAACAGCTCACCTCTGGCTTGGCGCCGCGGGGCAGCATATCTCCCTAGATGGCCCCTATACCGTCCACCATCAACAGCTCACCTCTGGCTTGGCGCCGCGGGGCAGCATATCTCCCTAGATGGCCCCTATACCGTCCACCATCAACAGCTCACCTCTGGCTTGGCGCCGCGGGGCAGCATATCTCCCTAGATGGCCCCTATACCGTCCACCATCAACAGCTCACCTCTGGCTTGGCGCCGCGGGGCAGCATATCTCCCTAGATGGCCCCTATACCGTCCACCATCAACAGCTCACCTCTGGCTTGGCGCCGCGGGGCAGCATATCTCCCTAGATGGCCCCTATACCGTCCACCATCAACAGCTCACCTCTGGCTTGGCGCCGCGGGGCAGCATATCTCCCTAGATGGCCCCTATACCGTCCACCATCAACAGCTCACCTCTGGCTTGGCGCCGCGGGGCAGCATGTCTCCCTAGATGGCCCCTATACCGTCCACCATCAACAGCTCACCTCTGGCTTGGCGCCGCGGGGCAGCATGTCTCCCTAGATGGCCCCTATACCGTCCACCATCAACAGCTCACCTCTGGCTTGGCGCCGCGGGGCAGCATGTCTCCCTAGATGGCCCCTATACCGTCCACCATCATCAGCTCACCTCTGGCTTGGCGCCGCGGGGCAGCATATCGCCCTAGATCACCCCTATACCGTCCACCATCAACAGCTCACCTCTGGCTTGGCGCCGCGGGGCAGCATATCTCCCTAGATGGCCCCTATACCGTCCACCATCAACAGCTCACCTCTGGCTTGGCGCCGCGGGGCAGCATGTCTCCCTAGATGGCCCCTATACCGTCCACCATCAACAGCTCACCTCTGGCTTGGCGCCGCGGGGCAGCATATCTCCCTAGATGGCCCCTATACCGTCCACCATCAACAGCTCACCTCTGGCTTGGCGCCGCGGGGCAGCATATCTCCCTAGATGGCCCCTATACCGTCCACCATCAACAGCTCACCTCTGGCTTGGCGCCGCGGGGCAGCATATCTCCCTAGATGGCCCCTATACCGTCCACCATCAACAGCTCACCTCTGGCTTGGCGCCGCGGGGCAGCATATCTCCCTAGATGGCCCCTATACCGTCCACCATCAACAGCTCACCTCTGGCTTGGCGCCGCGGGGCAGCATATCTCCCTAGATGGCCCCTATACCGTCCACCATCAACAGCTCACCTCTGGCTTGGCGCCGCGGGGCAGCATGTCTCCCTAGATGGCCCCTATACCGTCCACCATCAACAGCTCACCTCTGGCTTGGCGCCGCGGGGCAGCATGTCTCCCTAGATGGCCCCTATACCGTCCACCATCAACAGCTCACCTCTGGCTTGGCGCCGCGGGGCAGCATGTCTCCCTAGATGGCCCCTATACCGTCCACCATCAACAGCTCACCTCTGGCTTGGCGCCGCGGGGCAGCATGTCTCCCTAGATGGCCCCTATACCGTCCACCATCAACAGCTCACCTCTGGCTTGGCGCCGCGGGGCAGCATGTCTCCCTAGATGGCCCCTATACCGTCCACCATCAACAGCTCACCTCTGGCTTGGCGCCGCGGGGCAGCATATCTCCCTAGATGGCCCCTATACCGTCCACCATCAACAGCTCACCTCTGGCTTGGCGCCGCGGGGCAGCATGTCTCCCTAGATGGCCCCTATACCGTCCACCATCAACAGCTCACCTCTGGCTTGGCGCCGCGGGGCAGCATGTCTCCCTAGATGGCCCCTATACCGTCCACCATCAACAGCTCACCTCTGGCTTGGCGCCGCGGGGCAGCATGTCTCCCTAGATGGCCCCTATACCGTCCACCATCAACAGCTCACCTCTGGCTTGGCGCCGCGGGGCAGCATGTCTCCCTAGATGGCCCCTATACCGTCCACCATCAACAGCTCACCTCTGGCTTGGCGCCGCGGGGCAGCATGTCTCCCTAGATGGCCCCTATACCGTCCACCATCAACAGCTCACCTCTGGCTTGGCGCCGCGGGGCAGCATTTCTCCCTAGATGGCCCCTATACCGTCCACCATCAACAGCTCACCTCTGGCTTGGCGCCGCGGGGCAGCATGTCTCCCTAGATGGCCCCTATACCGTCCACCATCAACAGCTCACCTCTGGCTTGGCGCCGCGGGGCAGCATGTCTCCCTAGATGGCCCCTATACCGTCCACCATCAACAGCTCACCTCTGGCTTGGCGCCGCGGGGCAGCATATCTCCCTAGATGGCCCCTATACCGTCCACCATCAACAGCTCACCTCTGGCTTGGCGCCGCGGGGCAGCATATCTCCCTAGATGGCCCCTATACCGTCCACCATCAACAGCTCACCTCTGGCTTGGCGCCGCGGGGCAGCATATCTCCCTAGATGGCCCCTATACCGTCCACCATCAACAGCTCACCTCTGGCTTGGCGCCGCGGGGCAGCATATCTCCCTAGATGGCCCCTATACCGTCCACCATCAACAGCTCACCTCTGGCTTGGCGCCGCGGGGCAGCATGTCTCCCTAGATGGCCCCTATACCGTCCACCATCAACAGCTCACCTCTGGCTTGGCGCCGCGGGGCAGCATGTCTCCCTAGATGGCCCCTATACCGTCCACCATCAACAGCTCACCTCTGGCTTGGCGCCGCGGGGCAGCATGTCTCCCTAGATGGCCCCTATACCGTCCACCATCAACAGCTCACCTCTGGCTTGGCGCCGCGGGGCAGCATGTCTCCCTAGATGGCCCCTATACCGTCCACCATCAACAGCTCACCTCTGGCTTGGCGCCGCGGGGCAGCATGTCTCCCTAGATGGCCCCTATACCGTCCACCATCAACAGCTCACCTCTGGCTTGGCGCCGCGGGGCAGCATATCTCCCTAGATGGCCCCTATACCGTCCACCATCAACAGCTCACCTCTGGCTTGGCGCCGCGGGGCAGCATATCTCCCTAGATGGCCCCTATACCGTCCACCATCAACAGCTCACCTCTGGCTTGGCGCCGCGGGGCAGCATATCTCCCTAGATGGCCCCTATACCGTCCACCATCAACAGCTCACCTCTGGCTTGGCGCCGCGGGGCAGCATATCTCCCTAGATGGCCCCTATACCGTCCACCATCAACAGCTCACCTCTGGCTTGGCGCCGCGGGGCAGCATGTCTCCCTAGATGGCCCCTATACCGTCCACCATCAACAGCTCACCTCTGGCTTGGCGCCGCGGGGCAGCATGTCTCCCTAGATGGCCCCTATACCGTCCACCATCAACAGCTCACCTCTGGCTTGGCGCCGCGGGGCAGCATGTCTCCTTAGATGGCCCCTATACCGTCCACCATCAACAGCTCACCTCTGGCTTGGCGCCGCGGGGCAGCATGTCTCCCTAGATGGCCCCTATACCGTCCACCATCAACAGCTCACCTCTGGCTTGGCGCCGCGGGGCAGCATGTCTCCCTAGATGGCCCCTATACCGTCCACCATCAACAGCTCACCTCTGGCTTGGCGCCGCGGGGCAGCATGTCTCCCTAGATGGCCCCTATACCGTCCACCATCAACAGCTCACCTCTGGCTTGGCGCCGCGGGGCAGCATATCTCCCTAGATGGCCCCTATACCGTCCACCATCAACAGCTCACCTCTGGCTTGGCGCCGCGGGGCAGCATATCTCCCTAGATGGCCCCTATACCGTCCACCATCAACAGCTCACCTCTGGCTTGGCGCCGCGGGGCAGCATATCTCCCTAGATGGCCCCTATACCGTCCACCATCAACAGCTCACCTCTGGCTTGGCGCCGCGGGGCAGCATATCTCCCTAGATGGCCCCTATACCGTCCACCATCAACAGCTCACCTCTGGCTTGGCGCCGCGGGGCAGCATATCTCCCTAGATGGCCCCTATACCGTCCACCATCAACAGCTCACCTCTGGCTTGGCGCCGCGGGGCAGCATGTCTCCCTAGATGGCCCCTATACCGTCCACCATCAACAGCTCACCTCTGGCTTGGCGCCGCGGGGCAGCATGTCTCCCTAGATGGCCCCTATACCGTCCACCATCAACAGCTCACCTCTGGCTTGGCGCCGCGGGGCAGCATGTCTCCCTAGATGGCCCCTATACCGTCCACCATCAACAGCTCACCTCTGGCTTGGCGCCGCGGGGCAGCATGTCTCCCTAGATGGCCCCTATACCGTCCACCATCAACAGCTCACCTCTGGCTTGGCGCCGCGGGGCAGCATATCTCCCTAGATGGCCCCTATACCGTCCACCATCAACAGCTCACCTCTGGCTTGGCGCCGCGGGGCAGCATGTCTCCCTAGATGGCCCCTATACCGTCCACCATCAACAGCTCACCTCTGGCTTGGCGCCGCGGGGCAGCATATCTCCCTAGATGGCCCCTATACCGTCCACCATCAACAGCTCACCTCTGGCTTGGCGCCGCGGGGCAGCATGTCTCCCTAGATGGCCCCTATACCGTCCACCATCAACAGCTCACCTCTGGCTTGGCGCCGCGGGGCAGCATGTCTCCCTAGATGGCCCCTATACCGTCTGTTCGCGCCGCGCTGCGAGCGGTGCGTTGTCATTGTCAAGGTCACGGGCGACACGCAATGCGCTCGGGCCGCGTGCAGACCAGTTGGCCGTAAGCAGCCGTGAGACAAGTTCGTGTGTTTCTGTAGCGACGTGCCGCGCAAGTTACCTACCCATATTGGGACCGAGATTTCGTTTTGCACCTACTAGGGCTCCGGTCGGGGTACGGACTTGTAACCCGTGTGTGTTCGCTTTGAAAAGCGCCGGGAAAGTTTTAGCTGCCTATTAGGGCATTGTGTAGTATAAGAGTGTTAGCTGTAAGAGTATCCCATCGGGGGTTGTGTGGAGATCGTTTTGCCCGGCGCGCGCCGGCGAGACAACGTTCAGCCCCCCTGGATTACGGACACTATTTTCTAGTAAGGTAGGACTAGTTTTAATTTACTTAATTTTGCATGAGAAACCTTCGTTTCAATAAACTGTGGAACACAGTAGATGTGGTCATCACAATTGTGCGTGATCATATTTTTGGTAGCAGAGCGTACTTAGTTGATATAATTAATTTTCATATTAAAATTAACTACATAAAATTTCATAGTAAAAATAAAAAGCGTACCTAAAAAGCGTACCTAAAAATTATTTTTTTTTTGTTGAAATCTCGAGGGTATTTGAAGATCCCGAGACGATTTGAAGTACTAAGAAATTGTTCTAGTAAATTCTCGAAGCGAATGTTTCTCACTTGGTGGATCCGATAATAGATAGACACTTATATAATTGTTGTCACATACTAGTGATTTGATACGAGTTTACTCGCCTAGATGTGTATATTTTTTTTGTGTGTCCGGATTATTTTGACGAATCGTTTCGTTCGAAAGTGTTGTTTATTAGTACCACATACTAGTGTTTGTTCCGAGTCCGCTTGCCTAGTTAAAAAAGTGGAACTAGTTTTAATTATTAGTAGTATTAAATTACGAGTATTATTATTAAAAATAGTTTTGTTTTCGTTTGTTGATAACGGTTTAGTAGTTGATTTGCGAGGTTGACTTGGCCGTGCCGTTATGCCATACCGTTAATCCTATACGTTTTGTTTATACCGTTATATTGTTAGCCCTTGAAATTGGTAAGTTGCTAATAATTTATGAAAATAGTAGGGTCCGTGTATGTCGTCCGAATTTTAATTGTGTTTTATATTATCGTGACGCGACCTATTTCTATTGTTTTTTTTTTGTTGATGTTTGCCACTTTTATATTTCTTTGTTTGCTTTGTTTATTGAACGGATTATAAATGGCTCCTACGAATCCGACCGCCGTATCCAGGGCTGGCATCCAAGGAGCTTTGCGTTGGCTTGCTTGTGCGGTCACATTAATAGACCGAGCCGACCGGGTAGGCGCGTTGCTAGCTCGGTATGGCGGGCTGGCAGCTCGGCTGCAAGACCTGGAGCGCCACGCCATGGAGTGTCGCGCGTATTATATGGAGAACCCCCCAGCTGATGATGCCGTGTCGGAACAGCTGGAACAGGATGTAGCCCAGGCCTATGAGCTGGCTGACCAGTTCACGGAGGCGGCTGAGAGGGCCCTGGCTGTTCGGAAGGGGGAGCCGGTTTTGAGCGGGGAGGTCAAACCTACCCCGACGGCGTTGCTAGGCCGATTGCCTACTTTGGAGATTCCCACTTTTAATGGGGATCTGTCAGCCTGGATGGGCTACATTAATTTGTTTGACAGTTTGGTGGATTCACGACGGGACTTATCCCCTAGCGAGAAGTTGGCCTATTTGCGCTCCTCCCTGCGAGGAGAGGCCAGCGCGGTAATCCAGCACCTGCTCATCAGCGACGACAACTACCAGGTGGCTCGCCAGCTTCTGGTTAGCAGGTACCAGAATGTCCGGTTACTGGCGGACACCCACGTGGCCACGATTTTGGCCCTCCCGCGAATCACGCGGGTACACCTGTTACGGAGGGAGTTGCTGAACCCGCTACTGTCAGCGGTCAACTCCCTAAGGCGATTGGACCTGCCGGTGGATCAGTGGTCCTTTATACTGCTGCACATAGTCCTCGCCAAATTGCCCGCTGAAATGAAGGGGCGTTTCGAGCAGAGGTACGGAGGCGACAGCGCCTCGTATCTCCCGCCCTTCGCGGACCTCCTTCGTTTTTTGGAGGACGAATGTAGGGTGACGGACCACCTGGAGCCCGCCCCGGTTCCAGGTGTTGGTCGTATGGTGGCGGCGAGGGAACAGCCCCGTCGCCCGACCAATCGCTATGCTGCCTTCCAGCAGTCCCCTCCCCCCGCACCGAGTGAGCGGTGCAGGTATTGCAGGGGAGATAGGCACGTGGTGCACGAATGTGCCAAATTTAGAGGCCTCCGCCCAGAGGGACGGAGGGCCGTTGCGAAACAGCGCCAATGGTGCTATAGGTGTTTGGGGGGACACATGCAGTCGGCGTGTCCCCAGACCGAGGATTGTCGTCTTTGCGGAGGGAGGCATCACCCCCTCCTTTGTTTGGACCGCAAGGACGCCGGGAGCGACCGGGGTTCGAATTCCTCGCGCACGGGCGGGGGCCCGGCAGCCCGGAACCGGTCCCCTAGAGATTCGGCGGGGCTTAGCCCCCCCGTTCAGTCCCCCCCGGAGAGGGGGAAATATAGGAGAGACCCCCCCGCCACGGGCGGGGGTAGGGGGGTACCACAAGAGTACGCCACGGTGGCGATGGGCACGGGCCCTATTTGCTACTCCCCCCCCCTAATGGAGAGGCCTCGATTGGGGTACTATGTACCGAGGCACGCCCCACACGGGTATTACCCTGCACCTAGGAGTGCTGTTGGTCGGGGCCAGTATGTACCCGATTGGGACCCGCTCGCCCGGTACGAGCGTCCCACATTTGGCGCGCCGACTCAGGCGCGAGGGGGACAAGTACCCCCCCAAAATTTTTAATGGCGCCCCTGTCGGACCCAACCACCCCTCCGGAGCTTGTGCTGTTGCCAACAGCCTCCGTGAATGTTTGGGGACCTAAGGGCAATGTTGTCACGGTGCGCGCCCTTTTGGACTCAGGTGCCCAGGGGTGCATAATGTCCAGGTGGCTTGTCCGACAGCTGGGTCTTTTGCTTGTGCCGCATCACGAAGCGGTACGGGGGGTGGGAGACTCGCGGATCCCTGATCCGATTGGTCGAGTTGAGTTCTCCTTCTCCCCCCACTTCGCGCCAAGGCCGAAGATCGGTGCTTCGGCGATAGTCTTTGATAAGGTGGTTGGACCACTCCCGCAAGTGCGAGTGCCGCCATCCACGATTGAGCTGACGTCTGGACTGGCTTTGGCTGATCCTTCCTTCCACCGACCGGGCCCAATACACTTGTTGATTGGTGCGGATGTCCTCGGTCGTGTACTGTGTGGAAGCAAGCGAGTTTTGCAGACAGCCGATCTTGTCGCCTTGTCCTCGTCGCTGGGTCATGTGGTGATGGGAAAGGTACCACAGACACCAGAGACCCCGTCGGTGGACCGCCAGACCATTGTCGGTTCTACTTTGTCCGACGTTCTCCAAAAGTTTTGGGAGGTGGAGGAACCTCCCACTGCCAAGCGGTTGGATCCGTTAGCGGAGGAGTGCGAATTGTTCTACCAGAACAACACTGGGCGCCTCCTCTCGGGTCGCTTGATTACCCGCTTGCCCTTCTTGGCGGTTCGCCCCCCTTTAGGGAGCTCCCGACCGATGGCCGAGAAGAGATTGTTGTCCATGGAGCGTAGGATGGCCAGGGATCCCGCGTTCAAGGAGAAGTATATAGACTTCATGCGGGAGTATTTGGACCTTGGGCACATGACCATCTCGCAGTTGGACTGGCGTAATGTGGAACATTACTTCCTGCCACACCACGCTGTTTTGAAGACTTCTAATGGGAAGATCCGCGTGGTCTTTGATGGTTCAGCGCCCACGTCAACCGGAGTGTCGTTGAATCAGTGTCTGCATGCGGGGCCGAAGTTGCATCACGATGTTTGTGATGTTTTGACCAACTTCCGCCGGCACGCTGTCGTCTTTGTGGCCGATATCCGCATGATGTTCAGACAGACCGTGATTCACCCGGAGGATAGACGATACCAGCTCATCCTTTGGCGTGAGGATCCCCAGGATCCGATGTTGGCTTACGAGCTGAACACCAACACTTATGGTTTGCGGTCGAGCCCCTTTGTGGCGATCCGTTCGCTTTTGGAGCTCGCAGAGCGCGAACGGCTACGCTATCCCCGGGCATCTGCTCTTATTGAGGGGGGGGCCTTATTTGTCGACGATATCTGCACGGGGGCCTCGAGCTTAGATGAGGCTCTCGTCTTACGTGATGAGCTGATTGCGCTCTTGAGGGCTGGTGGCTATGAGTTGCGGAAGTGGCTGTCTAACTCACCGGACCTATTGGCAGATTTGCCTAAGGACCACCAGCAAGAGCCGCTCCTCTTTGAAAATCCGGAGACTCCAGACATGCTGTCTGTTTTGGGAGTCCAGTATCGACCAGTCCCGGATTTGTTCACATATAGATTGGAACTGCCAGACCCAAAGGTCTGGACTAAACGCACGGTGCTGTCTACTGTAGCCCGTACCTTTGATCCGAACGGTTGGCTCAGCCCTGTAGTGTTTTCGATGAAGTGCTTCCTACAGGAGCTCTGGGCTGCGGAATTGTCATGGGATGAGCCCCTCTCTGGTAGCCTCCTACGAGAGTGGGTGAGGTTCGTGTCATCCCTACCCGACGTCAATCGGGTTTGTATACCGAGGCAAATGCTGCCTTCGGGAAAGTTTAAAGCCTCCCTGCACGGCTTTTGTGACGCGTCCGAAAGCGGATACGCGGCAGCCGTTTACATCCGAACGGTGGATGCAGCAGGCGTTGTCGCCGTACACTTAGTTACGGCCAAGAGTAAGGTCGCCCCCCTTCGGACTAGGCTAACCATTCCGAAGTTGGAGTTGTCCGGCGCCACTCTCTTAGTACGGCTACTCAATCATGTTGCCGACACCTTGGGAAACGGTGTCGACTTGGGGTCGATATTTGCGTGGTCTGACAGCCAGGTCGTCCTTTGTTGGCTGAAGAGTTCAGTCCACACCCTTGAGGTTTTTGTGGCCAACCGGGTCTCACAAATTCAGGCTTCAAAGGCCCCGTTGATTTGGCGCCACGTACCGGGCGAACTGAACCCCGCAGATTGTGCCTCCCGCGGCTGCGAGGCGCCTGAGTTAGTGGACCACCACCTATGGTGGAGTCCATCATGGTTGTTACGGCCTGAGCGCTCATGGCCTGCCACCCCGGCTGTGGCCAGAGTCCCAGACCTAGGCATGCGTGTTCACGCCGTGGAGACGGTGGCGGCTCCGCAGATGGAGTTTTTGTTAGACCGCTACAGTTCTCTTGATAAGCTGCTCGGCGTGACTGCTTGGATGAGGCGCTTTGTGCGAAATTGTCGCCAGCCTCAGGAGAAATCGTTGTCTCCGGTCCTCGCCCCACAAGAGCGGCAAGACGCTCTGTTGCATTGGTTGCGAGTGACGCAACAGCGAGAGTTTGAACCGGAGCTGAAAGCCCTGCGCTCAAGTAAGTCCAAGTTGAAGGGACCCTTGGTGCGGTTGAATCCCTTCTTGGACAGTACCGGATTGCTGCGTGTCGGAGGTAGGCTCAGACATGCCAACCTGCCGTACGGATCACGCCACCCTTTGTTGCTCCCCAAGGATGGACCGTTAGTTAGACTGTTGATTACAGACCGACATGTAAAGAATGCTCATGCCGGTTGTAATGCTTTGACCGCGCTCCTCCAACGAGAGTTCTGGATTTTGTCAGCGCGGAGAATAATCCGATCCGTTATTTTTCGTTGTCTCCCGTGTTATCGTTTGCGCGCCGATACGATGCAGCCCCAGATGGGTGATTTGCCTGCCGATCGAGTGAACGAATCGATGCCCTTCTCAGGAGTTGGAACGGATTTTGCGGGGCCATTTACCGTTAAGACATCGCGGCTTCGTAATGCTAGAACGGAAAAGGCTTACTTGTGTGTATTTGTTTGTTTGGCCACTAAAGCGGTCCACCTGGAGGTGGTTAGTGCCCTCACCACAGAAGCCTTTGTAGCCACGTTGAATCGTTTTGTGTCTCGCCGCGGAATGCCGTCGTTAATCAGGTCCGATTGTGGAACCAATTTCAAGGGCACCGATAGGTATTTAAAGGAAGTTTGTGAATTTTTGGATAGGAATAATTTTGAGATCGGATCCACACTCTCTCGCAGAGGGGTACGATGGCAGTACTCCCCGCCATCCTGCCCCCACTGGGGAGGGATTTTTGAAGCAACTGTAAAGGCCGCTAAAACTCACCTTCGTCGCGTTATTGGGGAGACGGTCCTCACGTTTGAGGAACTCGCGACCGTATTTTGTAAGGTTGAGGCGGTCCTCAACTCGCGTCCGTTGTGTCCGTTGTCTTCGGACGCGAATGATTTAGAGGCCCTTACGCCGGGCCATTTTTTGATTGGCAGACCGCTTAACGCCTTGCCGGAATATCCTTATTCCGAAGTGGCCTCCGGACGGCTCTCGCGATTTGAATTGCTCCAGCAGCTTACGCAGAGTTTTTGGCGCCGTTGGCATCTGGAGTATTTGCACATTTTGCAGCAACGCGTTAAGTGGTCGGATAGGACGACCCCACCCAAGACAGGAGACCTCGTGTTGGTAAAGGATCCAAACCTGCCGCCCCTCCGCTGGCGTTTAGGACGCATTGTTCAGCTTCATCCGGGGTCGGATGGTGTGCCCAGGTTTGCCGAGGTCCTGGTGGGGGACTCTGTTTTGAAGCGAGCGATCGCTACCCTCTCTCGCCTGCCCTTAGATTGAGTTGGCGGACAGTTTGCTACTGTCCGGGACGGGGGGATGTTCGCGCCGCGCTGCGAGCGGTGCGTTGTCATTGTCAAGGTCACGGGCGACACGCAATGCGCTCGGGCCGCGTGCAGACCAGTTGGCCGTAAGCAGCCGTGAGACAAGTTCGTGTGTTTCTGTAGCGACGTGCCGCGCAAGTTACCTACCCATATTGGGACCGAGATTTCGTTTTGCACCTACTAGGGCTCCGGTCGGGGTACGGACTTGTAACCCGTGTGTGTTCGCTTTGAAAAGCGCCGGGAAAGTTTTAGCTGCCTATTAGGGCATTGTGTAGTATAAGAGTGTTAGCTGTAAGAGTATCCCATCGGGGGTTGTGTGGAGATCGTTTTGCCCGGCGCGCGCCGGCGAGACAACGTTCAGCCCCCCTGGATTACGGACACTATTTTCTAGTAAGGTAGGACTAGTTTTAATTTACTTAATTTTGCATGAGAAACCTTCGTTTCAATAAACTGTGGAACACAGTAGATGTGGTCATCACAATTGTGCGTGATCACCGTCCACCATCAACAGCTCACCTCTGGCTTGGCGCCGCGGGGCAGCATATCTCCCTAGATGGCCCCTATACCGTCCACCATCAACAGCTCACCTCTGGCTTGGCGCCGCGGGGCAGCATATCTCCCTAGATGGCCCCTATACCGTCCACCATCAACAGCTCACCTCTGGCTTGGCGCCGCGGGGCAGCATATCTCCCTAGATGGCCCCTATACCGTCCACCATCAACAGCTCACCTCTGGCTTGGCGCCGCGGGGCAGCATATCTCCCTAGATGGCCCCTATACCGTCCACCATCAACAGCTCACCTCTGGCTTGGCGCCGCGGGGCAGCATATCTCCCTAGATGGCCCCTATACCGTCCACCATCAACAGCTCACCTCTGGCTTGGCGCCGCGGGGCAGCATATCTCCCTAGATGGCCCCTATACCGTCCACCATCAACAGCTCACCTCTGGCTTGGCGCCGCGGGGCAGCATATCTCCCTAGATGGCCCCTATACCGTCCACCATCAACAGCTCACCTCTGGCTTGGCGCCGCGGGGCAGCATGTCTCCCTAGATGGCCCCTATACCGTCCACCATCAACAGCTCACCTCTGGCTTGGCGCCGCGGGGCAGCATATCTCCCTAGATGGCCCCTATACCGTCCACCATCAACAGCTCACCTCTGGCTTGGCGCCGCGGGGCAGCATATCTCCCTAGATGGCCCCTATACCGTCCACCATCAACAGCTCACCTCTGGCTTGGCGCCGCGGGGCAGCATATCTCCCTAGATGGCCCCTATACCGTCCACCATCAACAGCTCACCTCTGGCTTGGCGCCGCGGGGCAGCATGTCTCCCTAGATGGCCCCTATACCGTCCACCATCAACAGCTCACCTCTGGCTTGGCGCCGCGGGGCAGCATGTCTCCCTAGATGGCCCCTATACCGTCCACCATCAACAGCTCACCTCTGGCTTGGCGCCGCGGGGCAGCATATCTCCCTAGATGGCCCCTATACCGTCCACCATCAACAGCTCACCTCTGGCTTGGCGCCGCGGGGCAGCATATCTCCCTAGATGGCCCCTATACCGTCCACCATCAACAGCTCACCTCTGGCTTGGCGCCGCGGGGCAGCATATCTCCCTAGATGGCCCCTATACCGTCCACCATCAACAGCTCACCTCTGGCTTGGCGCCGCGGGGCAGCATATCTCCCTAGATGGCCCCTATACCGTCCACCATCAACAGCTCACCTCTGGCTTGGCGCCGCGGGGCAGCATATCTCCCTAGATGGCCCCTATACCGTCCACCATCAACAGCTCACCTCTGGCTTGGCGCCGCGGGGCAGCATATCTCCCTAGATGGCCCCTATACCGTCCACCATCAACAGCTCACCTCTGGCTTGGCGCCGCGGGGCAGCATGTCTCCCTAGATGGCCCCTATACCGTCCACCATCAACAGCTCACCTCTGGCTTGGCGCCGCGGGGCAGCATGTCTCCCTAGATGGCCCCTATACCGTCCACCATCAACAGCTCACCTCTGGCTTGGCGCCGCGGGGCAGCATGTCTCCCTAGATGGCCCCTATACCGTCCACCATCAACAGCTCACCTCTGGCTTGGCGCCGCGGGGCAGCATGTCTCCCTAGATGGGCCCTATACCGTCCACCATCAACAGCTCACCTCTGGCTTGGCGCCGCGGGGCAGCATATCTCCCTAGATGGCCCCTATACCGTCCACCATCAACAGCTCACCTCTGGCTTGGCGCCGCGGGGCAGCATGTCTCCCTAGATGGCCCCTATACCGTCCACCATCAACAGCTCACCTCTGGCTTGGCGCCGCGGGGCAGCATATCTCCCTAGATGGCCCCTATACCGTCCACCATCAACAGCTCACCTCTGGCTTGGCGCCGCGGGGCAGCATGTCTCCCTAGATGGCCCCTATACCGTCCACCATCAACAGCTCACCTCTGGCTTGGCGCCGCGGGGCAGCATGTCTCCCTAGATGGCCCCTATACCGTCCACCATCAACAGCTCACCTCTGGCTTGGCGCCGCGGGGCAGCATATCTCCCTAGATGGCCCCTATACCGTCCACCATCAACAGCTCACCTCTGGCTTGGCGCCGCGGGGCAGCATATCTCCCTAGATGGCCCCTATACCGTCCACCATCAACAGCTCACCTCTGGCTTGGCGCCGCGGGGCAGCATATCTCCCTAGATGGCCCCTATACCGTCCACCATCAACAGCTCACCTCTGGCTTGGCGCCGCGGGGCAGCATATCTCCCTAGATGGCCCCTATACCGTCCACCATCAACAGCTCACCTCTGGCTTGGCGCCGCGGGGCAGCATATCTCCCTAGATGGCCCCTATACCGTCCACCATCAACAGCTCACCTCTGGCTTGGCGCCGCGGGGCAGCATATCTCCCTAGATGGCCCCTATACCGTCCACCATCAACAGCTCACCTCTGGCTTGGCGCCGCGGGGCAGCATATCTCCCTAGATGGCCCCTATACCGTCCACCATCAACAGCTCACCTCTGGCTTGGCGCCGCGGGGCAGCATATCTCCCTAGATGGCCCCTATACCGTCCACCATCAACAGCTCACCTCTGGCTTGGCGCCGCGGGGCAGCATATCTCCCTAGATGGCCCCTATACCGTCCACCATCAACAGCTCACCTCTGGCTTGGCGCCGCGGGGCAGCATACTGTGCGCGTGCGAGGTGAGCCAGTGGAAGTCGTGCAGCAGCCGCAGCCCGCGCGACCCGTGCTCGAACGGCAGGTAGAACAGATCGCACAGCAGCAGTAAGTCATCTTCGACCAGTAAGTGGGCGTCTACGGATGGCTCGTCTACTGATCTGTGGACAAAATGAGATAGTTTTCACAGATTGAAGAATTCGCATACCTCTTTCGAGACTTACGGCCGGTTTCCGAAACGCCAATTAAAATTAAATTACCTAATTCCCAATTAATCTCCAATTAATTGTAGTTTGGGTTTCTGAAAGAAAAATGTGACAGACTGTCAACAGTCTGTTAACAGTCTGTCAGTGCCCATACAAATCTAAACCTAATTGTGAGATAATTTTCGTTTCAGAAACCCAAGGTGCTTTTAATTGGGAATTAATTGTGACAGTCTGTTAGCTAATTTTAATTTTGATTGGCGTTTCAGAAACCGGCGGTTAGGTTTTCGAACCGACATCATTTTATTTATTTTATTTTAAACGTTAACATGCAGATTATTTAGTTTAAATAGTATTGCAATATGACAACAAACTGAAATAAATTACGATGACAAACTTGAACTTTATGAAACTGAGCTTACTTTTCGAGTTCTTATAGTATTTTTGTGACGCGAGTGAAAGTCACAATAAAATTATTATGATTTTTCAATTAATTTAATCACTTCAATCAGTACGACTTAAAAGAATTCAGCGTAAAAACCATTAGACAACTTAAATACAATAACCGAAACCGAGGAAATAGTTTGTTCAGAATCGAAAGTAGAATCGATTCCACTCCTTTTTGATAAGGATTAGATTTCTCAAAAAAAGATGTTTTCATTTTTTGCCCTTCTAAAAATGTTTGTGTCTACTGCCTATTGCCTTTTTACATGCACGTTGCACGCACACACATCATTAATAGGTAGGTAGGTAATATCAATACGATAGGTTAATTCATTAGCATTACGCGTTTCCTATTCGTTCAATACGCGCGCGACCCCTCACGTTCTCTCTTACGTCATAGTAGAGCTCAAAATCTGACAGAAAGTCACGGAGACCTATGAGCACGATATCTGGGAAGTTTCTTTTAAAAAAATAATGGAAATTAAATTTAATATAAAATTAATTAGTTTGGGTGTATGGGCTTTTCAGTTATTGCATTATACGTTGTAGATTATTTTACATCACTACATAATCAGTCTCCTTTGCTAAGCTGATAAACCTAACGTTTATTGTACCGCAACGACAGTCGGTTTGATAATAAATAACACTACACTACTTACTCGTCATTCGCATCGAGGGCATCGATAGAGTCGGCAGGCTCCACCATCATGTCCGTGCTGAGGGGACTGTTGCTTGGCTCCACTTGCATAGAGCCGTTCTGTAATCAAACAATCAATTGAATAATAAACACACGAAAAATAACATCCTTAAATGTCAATATTATTAAAAAAAGGACCTGAAAGAAACAAATAATAATTAGATAACTTAAACTTACATTTCGGCCCTAGAAAGTTTTCTTCGCTCAATATACGTCTCGACTCAAATGTAACACTAATTACAGAGATATTAACGTTTATCTTCCGGGTTTACATAATAAATATAAAATTTCGATGCTTTAATTGGAATATGGTTTCACTAGCTCAAACGGAAACGTTATGATAGCAAATGGTAGCGAATTCAAGCCCATTCAGTGGTTGGAATCGTATCGATCCTACTTCCTACTATTATAAATGCGAAAGTTTATGAATATGGATGGATGTATGGATGTTTGTTACTCTTTCACGCAAAAACTACTAAACGGATTTGGTTAAACTTTTTATTCCGATATTCCCACGAGAACGGGAACCACGTGGGTGAAACCGCGGTCGGCCGCTAGTATTTATCTAGAATCTTATTAGTACCTTGGGGAATCCTACTATCCTACTAATATTATAAATGTGAAAGTTTAGATGTTTATTACTCAATCACGCCAAGCGGCTGAACGGATTTGGCTGAAATTGGGGACTCAGATACTTTGTAGCCAGGAGAGGAACATAGGCTACTTTTTATCCCGGAAAAATATCACATACCCGCAGGATAACGTCGTGTAGTCCACGCGGGCGAAGCCGCGGGCGGAAAGCTAGTATTTCTATAAGGATAATATTTATTTAGAATTTTATCAGTTCCTTGAGGAATATTCCTTATAAACATGAGTCTAATCACAAGTTACCTCGCTAAGGCCATCGTTCATGACGATATCCGTGTCGCCAGCAGTGGGCGGGTCCACGTCTAGCGGCTCCATGCCCGTCCTGCTTGGGCTCAGGGTTTGAGGCGTGTCTGGTACAAAACACAAAATTATACACTTACTAATAATACACTTGTAACATACATCCTACTAATATTATAAATGAGAATGTGAGTATGGATGTATGGATGTTAGTTACTCTTTCATGCAAAAACTATGGAACGGATTTTGATAAAATTTGCAACAAAGATTATAGGCTGTAACGAAATAAATGTTGTTTAAAAGTATAGAAAAACGCCTAAAATATGTTACTTCGTTTATTCAATTAAATATTTAAGCATCCGGCTCGAAGGACCATTAGATTTTTTAAATGTTTTACGGGCTTGCTCTTGGCTTCACACTAAACCTTAGGGTTGAGAAGAAGCCTAAGATGGAGCGAGCTTACCCAGAAGTAGCCTATTCACTCTAGCTTTAAAAATTATAGGGTTGTAGTCATTCGGGAAAACAGACGCAGGCAAGGTATTCGCAAGGCATTTCCTTATATAATTTAAGAAATAAGTCTATCAGCGTTTGAGTAGTTACAGTTTAAATATTGATTGAAAATGCTATTCTAAGAAAAATATAATTCGACATAATAAATATAAGGATCCATTACATTGGTTATTGCAATCCATACTTAAAATTATAAAATGTGAAAGTCTGTTTGTTTGTCTTTCGCGTCAAAACGGAGCAAAAGATTTTTTATATGGGGATAGTTTGGCAGCTGGAGAGTAACATAAGCTACTATTTATGCCGGAAAAAATAGTACATTACTGCAGGAAAACGTGTTGTCCACGCGGGCGAAGTCTAGTTAGTTTTAAAACTAATCCTGCTCTATTTGATTTTTTCTAAAACAAAGTGGATATAGACCTGTTGATAATAAATAAACACATACCACCAAGGCTCATATCCCCGTTCCTCTGCTGCTCCTCGACAGTAGACTCCACATCGTCTACAATAATATTCTCCGTTTCATCTTTCTTTTTCTTCATCTCTTCAATAAAGCTAGCACTCTCCAAAACGCTATCATTGCTAACACTCTCATCGAGTTTATCCAACATCGACTGATTGCACTTATCCACATTCCCTTCTAAAGCTTTCATAGCCAATATCGGTACCGGTAACGTTGATACCGGTATTTCGGAGGGTAAAGATATGTTGGAACTCGCCATCGGTATTATAGGGTTGGGTATAGATTCGTTGAGTATAACTTTAGTTGGTGAAACTAGCGAGTTCATCACTGGATTAGATACGGGGTTGAACGTTTCTATTGATGCTACCTGAAAAGGAAGATTGTCATTACTTTTTTTTGATAAATCTCATCAATTTTAATTGAGAACTTTAAACAAAATTGTAAATAAAGTATCAATAAAACTTTTTCTTCGCCCAATGCAGACTGGGCGTTTGAGACTAGATTGCAAAAGATGCCAGAAACCTAGAAATAAAATATTTTTGTAACCCATCGCACGATCGCCCACGAATAAAGTTCCTAAAAAATAGCAGTTCGTAAGAAGACGACCAAGTAGAGTATCTGCGAAATATTAATTTGATAATCTATCTATGCTATACCTATCCTACTAACATTATAAATGCGAAAGTTTGTGAGTATGGACGTTTGTTACTCTTTCACGTTTCAGAGTACGGCTCCTGATAGATTATAGGCTGGAATAACACATAGGAACTTTTTATCCCGATATTCCAACGGGAACCACGCGGGTGAAACCGCGGGCAGCCGCTAGTGTTAACTAAACTATTGCTCTCACAATAAAATATGAGCAAAGAACGTTGGCAATCCGACGTCTACCAACGCATGCAGTTGGTTCGTGTTGACGACGGTGGGAATGGCGGATATTGCACTATCACAAATCACACAGTATAGTAACACTATCTCACCCCTGTGTGCAGGATGGGGCGGTCGGTGGCGGAGCAGACTTCCGCCAACGCCTGCAGTTGGCTCGTGTTGGCGGTGGGAATGGCGGATATTGCACTAACACAAGTCACACAGTATTGTACCATAAGTTTTAACTATCTCACCCCTGTGTGCAAGATGGGGCGGTCGGTGGCGGAGCAGACTTCCGCCAACGCCTGCAGTTAGCTCATGTTGGCAGTGGGAATGGCGGATATTGCACTAACACAAGTCACACAGTATTGTAACATTAGTTTCAACCATCTCACCCCTGTGTGCAGGATGGGGCGGTCGCTGGCGGAGCAGACGTTCGCCAACGCCTGCAGTTGGCTAGTGTTGGCGGTGGGAATGGCGGATTTTGCACTAACACAAGTCACACAGTATTGTCGCCATTCAAGAACCTTTCCGCCCCAACGGCAATCGCTTCTCCGCGCTATGTGTCCCGCCCACTGCCACTTCAATGATGCAATCCTTCGAGCGATGTCGGTTGTTTTAGTTCTCCTGCGGATCTCATCATTTCTGATTCGATAGAGCAGGGAAATACCAAGCATCGCTCTCTCCATTGCTCGCTGGGTGACCTTGAGCCTTCTTATGAGACCCATAGTAAAAGACTACGTCTCACTTCCATAGGTCTTTACTGGCAACATACACTGGTCAAAGACTTTCGTATTGAGACATTGAGGTATTTCGGAAGCAAATATATGCCGGAGCTTCCCAAACGCTGCCCATCCGAGCTGGATTCGACGAGAGATTGTAATATTAGTTTGAACTATCTCACCCCTGTGTGCAGGATGGGGCGGTCGGTGGCGGAGCAGACTTCCGCCAATGCCTGCAGTTGGCTCGTGTTGACGGTGGGGATGGCGGATATTGCACTAACACAAGTCACACAGTATTGTAACATTAGTTTGAACTATCTCACCCCTGTGTGCAGGATGGGGCGGTCGGTGGCGGAGCAGACTTCCGCCAATGCCTGCAGTTGGCTCGTGTTGACGGTGGGGATGGCGGATATTGCACTAACACAAGTCACACAGTATTGTAACATTAGTTTCAACTATCTCACCCCTGTGTGCAGGATGGGGCGGTCGGTGGCGGAGCAGACTTCCGCCAATGCCTGCAGTTGGCTCGTGTTGACGGTGGGGATGGCGGATATTGCACTAACACAAGTCACACAGTATTGTAACATTAGTTTCAACTATCTCACCCCTGTGTGCAGGATGGGGCGGTCGGTGGCGGAGCAGACTTCTGCCAATGCTTGCAGTTGGCTCGTGTTGAGACGGTGGGAATGGCGGATATTGCACTAACACGAAAACTGCAGTAAAGAGTTTCGAAAACTACATACGAAGAGACTTTTGTACAATACTTTTGTTCTTGGCATCCTGGAATATTGCAGCGTTGTTTGGAGGCCACACTATGCTTGTCACTGTCTGAGACTAGAAAGACTTCAGAAACGATATTTATGGCACTTAGCATACTCAGTCGGTAAGCGTAGAAAAGGCTATTCATACAAATCCCGACTAAAATACTTTAATTACACATCTTTAGAAAAACGACTTAAAATAAATGATCTTCTCTTCTTATATAAACTATTTAATAATAAAATCGATTGTCCGCAGTTACTACAAAAATTTAATTTTAGAGTCCCTTCAAGAATGCCAAGATCTCAAGTAGTCCCCCTGTTGCCTCCAATGCGTTCAACGGTACTCGGTTCAAGTTCTCCTGTCCCTAGATTGAGTAGACTGTTAAACTGTTTTGGCAAATCCAGCGATATCCACTCGGTAACCTTAAACACGTTTCGCAAACATTTAGAAGACTCCATAAGTGATAGCTTTTAGATATGTGTGTGTGCACGTGTGTGTGTGTGTGTCTCTGTGTGTGTGTGTATGTGTGAAAGAGATAGAGCATAAATTATTTTAAGTATTATTTGTATTTGCTCGTAATAGTTTAAAAACGCATGTGGTGTTTACCTGTAATTAATTGTACACTTGCCTAATCACCTAATTTTAAGTCATAAAATTAAGAATGAATTAGTGTAACAATTGTTGGTAAACCAATAAAATAAAATAAAAATAAAAACACAAGTCACACAGTATTGTAACATTAGTTTCAACTATCTCACCCCTGTGTGCAGGATGGGGCGGTCGGTGGCGGAGCAGACTTCCGCCAACGCTTGCAGTTGGCTCGTGTTGACGGTCGGAATGGCGGATATGTCGCAGGTGGAAGTGGTCGAGGTGTTGCTTGTGGCGGTGACGAGAGACATGCAAGTGTTGACGGATGGCATGATCGGGATTATCGGCACTGGTGGCACTGGAACAAGACATTGTGCTTAATATTTTCAGTTCTAAGCGATGGTATTATAAAGGAAGAAAAAAAGCGAGACAACATATTTATTAGCACTCCTAAAGTACATTACACATGACAATTAAAAACAAGGAGAGAATCAACTGACTCGCTGACTTTTACCAACCAATACGAGTCGACGTCACTATAAACTTGGAGCTTTTATTCATCTATACTAATATTATAAAGAGGAAAGATTTGATTGTTTGTTTGTTTGCATCGAATAGGCTACTAAACTACTCGACCAATTTGGAAAATTCTTTGACCATTAGAAAACTACATTCTTCCCAAGTGACATAGGCTATATTTTATCTCGATATACCCACGGGAACGGGTACCACGCGGGTAAAACCGAGAGGATCTGCTAGTTACATAATATTTCTACTAAACTTCCTTTAGATTTTTACGAGTAACGAGACGCAGATTGTTAATTGAGTAAATTATGTTAATTTTTCGATACTCTTCTCTCCTAAGTTACGTCACAGAATAATATTTGTAGCAGAAGGCTCACTTCCGAAACAGTTACAATAAATTATCAATCTTGTCCACGCGACAATTAGGTCTAAAATAATTTGCACCCGCACGCCTGCCTAACTAATTTACCGTTCATTACAAGCGAAATTGAACCGTAGCTGTACGTAATACGCTTCTATTACTCGGAAACGCTTAAGCCAAATTGGTTTTGGGTGGTCTTGGTTGCCGCGTAGGGTCGCCCTCAGAACAATAACTAAGGTCGCCGGTCGACTCGACTGCAATGTAACGACGAAGTAAGCAGGTAAGTGGTAAAAGGAACAACAAATAGCGCAAATGATTTTTAAATACAGACAGTTTAGATTTTTTATTTTTACTTCTTTGCATTCACAATTCAATTTTTATTACTGAAAAAATTGAGAATGAAGTAGGTATGAGAAAAAGTCGTCCCTTCTCACATCACAACTATGGGGCTCCGATGGGGCTCGAACCCACGACCTTTCACTGTCCGGGCGAATGCTCTAACCAGTCTAACCACTCAGCTACGGAGTCGCTAAAAAAGTCGACCCGTCTCACAACTAGCTCCGATGGGACTCGAACCCAAGACATTTCACTGTCCGGGCGAATACTCTAACGGCCTACGAGTGAATTGCGCATCCGTTGGTGCGTCTCATTGATTATTTGATTAGACGTCTGTTGCGAGCGCGCAATGATTGCGCAATTCGCTCGTCGCCGTGTCGCCGCCGCCGCCGGCCGCCGCGTATTTTCGTGGCCAGGCCGTAACGACTCCGTAGCTCAGTGGTTATTAGAGCATTCACAGTTATTATATTATTCTAAGACAGAAAATAGGTAGATATTTTGTAATTTGGTAGGTAGGTACTTATTTTAAAGGTGCTACAGCTACTTCCTATTGATTCTTTTTCCCTAATAATAATTATTCGTAGGTACCTAACCTAGATATGTAGGTATAAAAGCGAGAATCGCTTTGTAAATTTTTTTTTGTCGTAATTACCTATGCTAAGGTGGGTCTGGGGGTCCTTAAATCAAATATTCGGATCATTAAGTATTATAGATACTTAGAATAAGACAGTATAGTCACACAAAAAAACTTAGGAACCTTTCCCGAAGGCCGCACAATAATATTTAATAATACGGATTTTGCTATGGGTAAAACCATAAGGTAACACACGTGTGTTTTGGCGCGAAAGTGTGGCGAAAGTAAAATAAGTAACTTCTTTCTTGCGTGGCGTCGCATGCACAACTGAGCGGTGAGCGCGCGTGACACCCGCCTATTCTCTACCTCGCGGTAGACAGCGCGTGGTCGATTGAATTGCGGAGTGAGCCCCCCCTGGTTACGTGACATTTTTTCACTCTCTCCTAAGTTTGTATAAGTTATTTGATTGAATACGATTTTTAGAAGCTTTTTATTAACTTGCTATGTTAGTAAGTTAGAGGGGGACAAACCTTGCAAGCTTAATTTGACCCACTTCCCAGTGTCCGATGAAGCTGAAATTTTGTATACAGGTTTGGTTCAGATGACTATACAATATTAAAGTACAGACAGCAAAAAGCTTGTCATAAAAATTAATTTTGTACCAAAATCATTCTACTCTCTCCTAAGTTTGTTTAAGTTATTTGATCGATTCCCATTTTATACTTACCCATAATAGCTGGTTGTGGCTTTATGACAGGACCCTGCGCGGTCTTCGGTATTAAAAACTCGGGCAACCACTCGATTATTGCTTGTCTGTGGAAAACATATATAAATATAGGAAAACTTTTCAATGTTTTGTTATTGAATCATTATCATTGGTTACCGTGGCCAACCTGAAAGTCTCTGAATAGACACAGACGTTCTATCGGCCGATAGTTTAGTCGGGCTCTTAGTCGGATGTATGCAAGTGCGCACACTAGAACGATTCGGTATTGCCTTCATACTAACCAGTCGGCCAACTATCGACGACCGATTTGGCGCAGGGGTAGGCTACCCACCTTCTGCGCCAGTGGTCTCGGGTTCGATTCCCGAACAAGATAAATATTTGTGTGCATGAACATGTCTATTTGTCTTGGTCTGGGTGTTAACTATGTATATTAAGTATGTATTTACAAACAAAAAGTATTTAAGTATATATTTATCCGTTACCAAGTTTTCCATGATACAGTTTCTTAATGAAATTAACATGGGCTTAGATAATTGGTGTGAATGTAAGAAGTTATTTATTTATTTATTTATTTAACTATCGGCCGATAGAAAGTGTGCAGTTTGAGATTCTGAGAATAGTGCGCTTCCACCTTCAGCTGTATCTTCACTTAAGGGGGGTTAGGCGGTCAGCGAAAAATCACTATGAAATCAACGAGCTCGAAACTAAAAATCGTAAGCGATAATCACACTTTTATCAAAAAGTTAATAAAAATGTTAATAAAACAGACACCAAATAGAAAAGGTAAATACCTATGTGTTTGTGATTTTATAGGAATTATTGTTGTAAAACACGGTCGTAATATGCATTTATATGAAATTTTAGAGGTAACTTCAGGATTTTTCTATCAAGCAAATTTATTCCAATCGTGTTTTCGAAACAGTCCTCCCATCACATCCGTTCTATTTTTTTTTTTATTTATTAGGTTTACCAATATTTGTGTACAACAATACTTTTCCAACTTGCTTATAGTAAACTCTTATAGCCTATTGTCCCAAACTCTAACAGGTAAACACAACATGCACTAGTAATTAATTTAAATTAAACATAATTTTACCTTAAATATAAAAATTACAATAAAAACACATAAAAAAAGTTCTAATTAAAAATAGTGTAAGTACCTATAACAATTTTTTTTTTAAATTTTAATAGAAATGAATGAGTGGCGCTTGTAATTCCTTTATTTATCTAGAAGATACAGAATTTTATTACGAATCTTGTTTGGCGAGTCGAAATGAATGTCAATTATGTCACTGTATTGGTTCACTAACTTACAGAATCTTGCAATTGGTGAATTTGACCCGAAAACAGTTTTACGAAGCGGAGCTCTAAGGGGAGTGATTGCTTTCCTAGGGTATCTTACTGGAACTGATCTATAATACATATTGCAAATTTCAATGCGAACAGCCGAACAATCTTCAATGTTTAAATGACAGCTAATAGAAAATAGGCAATTTTGACGTTTTCACTTATTAAGAGCCCTTAACATCAGATGCGATGAAGGCCATGTGCTAGTAAATAAAAGAAAACATATGACAGTGGCCGCACAAATAACTTCTGCAGCCAAGCGAAATTTATTTGTTCCCATCGTCGCCAACGCGTCGCCGTCTGTCGCCATCAGTGTCGTTCGCAAAGTGAATTCATAACACTAATATAATACAGGGTGTTAGGGGCACCTTAGCAAAAACTTTAACCATGGCTTCAGGCCATCATGCTGAACAACGCACAGCAAGATTTTTGTCGGAAAAAAAAATATTTCGACTCTCCATACAAAATGTCCCGATAAGTTGCTAAATTTGTATGAAAAGTCCATTATTTTTTTCATTTCCGACAAAAAATTCTTTCTGTACTTTGTTCAGCATGATGGTCTGAAGCCATGGTTAAAGTTTTTGCAACGGTGCCCCTAAAACCCTGTATGCTTACCTCAGTGCTTGTCTATGATGATAGACGTGCTTTCCCAACGCCAAGGGAGTTTCATCTTCACACACGCCTTGCTCGCTCTCTCTCTCTAACCTGATGTCCCAGGATACAGCTTCCACTGGAGATTTAATAGGACGTTAGATTTTGTATGATGATTACCATTAACTTCCATACTTATCTATACTAATATTATAAAGCTGAAAAGTTTGTTTGTTTGTTTGAAGGCGCTAATCTCAGAAACTACTAGACCGAATTGAACAATCATTTTTGTGTTGATAAGTAGTCTAATTATCGAAGAAGGCTATAGGCTGTGTAACATCACGCTACAACCAACAGAAGCGGAGCATTAATGAAAACCGCCTCTGTGGTCTAGTGGTTCACACCACCGATTTCAGACCAAGAGGTCCCGGGTTCGATTCCCAGTGGGGGTACATATTTTATTCGGTTTGGTTGGTGGCAGGACTTGTTCTTAGTCCGCCTGGCTAGCTACCACCATCTTATCTAAGTCTGATTGACACCACGACAATCATGTTTTCAGCATTATTGTGTTCCGGCAGTTAGAGATAAGATAGCCAGTTCCTCAGTGACAGAGGATTCCGGGAGTAGTGCGCTTCCACCTTCAGCCTTATCACCACTTAACATCAGGTGTGATGAAGGCTAAGTGCTAAACCGTTTTGGATTAAAAAAAAAATAAAAAAAAAATGTTGCAAAAACGGCGAAATAGATGGATGTGTTGTATACTGACTGTGCGCCGGTGCATCGAGACTACAGCTGGCCCAGTGCGCGAGCGTTCGGATCGCGATCATGTTCGCGTTGTATTCGCAGTTCGGGTTCGTCAGCACGCCGCGAAGCAACGGAATCAGCTCCGGGGAACGACCGCAGTATGGACCTGGGTATATAAAAAAAAGAATTATCAAAATGTAGCTATCGTAGAACACACATAAAAAAACTCAGACGACTTGAGAACCTCCTCCTTCTTTTGAAGTTGGTTAATAAAGGTAAACGCACACTAGTAAAAAAAAAAATTTATACTTTGACATTGCTGGCAAAATGGGAAATATTCAAGAGCAGTGACATTAGTGATATTTATCTCCGTCACTATATTTTTTATTTAGGATCACAACATGTGGAATATCGCGTTTTAACCCATTCGGGAGACCTTGGTAAATTGGGTATTCGAATGTTGATAAAATATCACATTTAAAAATACCAAAATGTGAAAAAAAATTGAGTCTGTTTTACAAGCGACTGAAGACCTAAAAAATTCAAAATGAAGTATTTAGGAAAAAATCGACCAGTCTCACAACCAGCTCCAATGAGACTCGAACCCACGACCTTTCGATATCCGGGCGACTGCTCTAATCACTGAGCTACGGAGTCGTTACGAGAAGCATCGAATTTATCCAATACTTCTTACGCGTTGTATAGCCGTGGGTTCGAGTCCCATCAGAGCTGGTTGTGAGACAAGTCGATTTTTTCTTAATACCTACTTCTTTTCAATTTTTCAATAATAAAAATTGCATTATGGATGCAAATAATCGGTGTACATACATATAAAAAAAATATACGCGACGAATAGATAACCTCCTCCTTTTAAATTTTTGAAGTCGGTTAAAAAGTAAACATTTTAATGACTGAAGAACTGTTAAATAGTGACTCTAGCTAGACTCAGGAACGAAAATTTCTGTGGCGAGACTATGGCGCTTCAGGTAAGTGACGTCACATGCCTGTAGCGCTCTCCTTGTCTGATTAGAAAGTTTGCACTCTATCTATATCTCTGAAAATATTCAGGATACATATTTGAAAATCAATACCTGTATTGTGTTGCTAATATTACGAAAAGATTTTTATAAGTTAGTACCTAACTAAAATCAAAATCAAAAAAAGAAAAAAAAATCAGATGAATAAACTACTTATTGTGATAAATAACTAATTAAACGTTGTGATGACGTCAAAAGCACGTCAAACTTACCGAGGAATATCCTTTTTTGATCGTAGTCATTGGCGTGCAGATTGTCCCAAATAACGGGCGGCCGGCGCAGCACTTGCGTTATCTCCTCTATGCATTCGGAAGTCAGCGTTTTGGATATCACTTTGGGACCTACAATGTGAATGAAAAAATAAAAAGACTTCTTTTGGACACTTTAGGGCTCCCACACAACACTACACAACACACGAATGCGGCGCTCCATGCCAGTAGAAACCATATTGCCTGTCATTGTCAAATACTTGTCACACATCGCAGATTTTTGCGATGCGATGCGAATTCGCAGTTTTGTGGTAGCCCTAAGATATGACTATGAATTATGATATGACTTACGGCCAGAATTAATATCCTATCCACAGATAGGGATAGGTGCGAACCAGATTAGTTGCTATGCAATGCTTGATATTAACATAGAATTAACGACAGTCAACTTATCTAGATCGCGCACCTATCCCTATCTGTGGATAGGTGTAGATATTAATTCTGCCGTTAGAGACCTTCTTTTGAATGTTGATTGAGATCTCTTAATATAAAAAAAATGTTAATTTCTCTTTGTTCTTCAGATCAAATAAGACTTTTCAATTAATGGCTTCAAAGAAGTAAGAAAAACTAGTTTGGGGACCGTAGTATTTTATTATTTCTTCAGTTTTAGCTGTCATTGGTATTTTTCCTCAACAAAAGAAAATCAGTAATGATTCGGTTATCAAATAATCATGTTCGGGGAAAGTAGAGAAAAAATCACCATGTTTATTTGTGTAACCATTAAGAATATACAATACACATCAGGGGGGCTACCGCGTAACTTTATGGGTATGAACTTCATACGTTTTTGGGAACTTTAAGTCAATTTTATAAAGAAAATAGCTGCTATCAATTCCTTGTTTTATGATGTCGGGTATAACGATAACTAGCTAGCAACGTTCAACAGAACAAAACAGCAAAAGCTATCAAGATAAGGAATTCAAATGACAGTTGAAGCCCATACCCATATCCATATTTCTTAGCCGGTAGCCCCCCAGGTCTATATGAATCATCCAACCAACTGATGGATGAATCATGACTTCAGCCTTTAAAAGTTAAAGTTCATTAACATCAACATGCTACTTGTTTTGCCATTGCAATGTCAATTAAGATGCGAGTTTAAGTATTTATGATTTAAGTGTCATAGAAAAATTGTTGGAATTCCTATGGAATCCTTTTATGTATTTGCTTACATTATGGCTACAGAGCATCCTAGCGCAGCCAGTTTCGAGCTTCACTATGATCTTGCTTCTAAATATAAATAGGTTTAAGTGTAAGGCTGCCTGTCCATTGACGCGGAGCAGAGAAACGAGGAAATATTGACATATTTAACATATAACTCCTTAACAATCAGCAGTGACGAAAAGACCTCCATTTTCCTTACATAATTTTCACAATCTACAAATCTTAAAGAAACCACATTATCTTGTCTTTTACGTTTCTGCATAAAATACAAGAAATATCAAGAATAAATCACATCATGATAAGGAATGCCGTGAAATATATGAGAAAACGCATAAACTTGTGCATTCAAGATAAGTTTTTAGTAAAAATTTCATTTTTATGACAAGCTTTTAGTATTGTACTATATTATATTGTACTTTAATATTGTATTGTCATCTAAACCAAACCTGGGACCCTACTCTGAAACACTAATCCGAAACTTCGGTTAGCCCCGCCCCTTTCACTCGATTCTGTTCTGTCCCAACTAGAGAGTGAGAGGGACGGGTATACCGAAGTTTCGGGTTTCGCATTACAGAGAAGACCCTATGTATACAAAATTTCAGCTCCATCGGACACTGGGAAGTGGGTCAAATTAAGCTTGCAAGATTTGTCCCCCACTAACTAACTAACCCAAGTTAATAAAAAGCTTGTAATAAAAATGATTAACATTTTGTACATTTAATTAATTAACTGATATGTTCCAGTTTCACTACTCACCTGTCCACATAATGTCAATCTGCTGTGACAGCTTCGTGCCTAGAGTATTTAGGTACTCAGAGCTGTTGACGGTCGGCACTGCCCGGGTAGAACAGTATTGAGTCGGACACAGCAAAAAGCGAGGGCAGCCTAAGTGTTGATGGATCTCGTTGGTTACTGATACCTGTAACAGTTATATTACATGAAATTCTGATCAGCATCCAGATCTCACAAGGAAATGATTCAAACAAAAATGCATGATCTAGAGTCTAGATAAGTCTATGTCTGTTTTAGTACGCATAGACTTATCTATTCTTGCTACAGCAGAATGTTGAATATAAAGCTTGTGATGAATGTACACAGAAAGTGATCATGATTATTGATAGTGATAAAATTATCTTTATAACTAGCCTTCCGCCCGCGCCTTCGTCCGCATGGACTACACGATGTTATCCCGCGGGAACATTGTGTTTTGCCGTGATAAAAAGTAGCCTATGTCACTCTCTGTTTAGACGTGAAAGATGAACAAACCAACAAACAAATACACTTTCACATTTATAATTAGTTTGGATTACCTTTGTCATCAGCCATGTAATAGATAATGTTATTGCTTAAACGAAGATTAATTGTTAATTGCTAAGCACATACTTACTATTGCAAATCGTTTGCTTAATACAAGGCACTAAATACAAACATAAAACAAATACCTATCATATTTATGTTTAAGTAGGTATATGACAATACTAACTTGTGCATGAGCAAAACTTTGGAATATCTGCTTGTCAGCCTCACTCATTTCAGGTTCTATATCATCAAACAGCAGTGCAAAGCATTTGCAGCCAAACTGGGAAACCTGCGAAAACAAAAATAAAATTAAGATCCAATAGGTAATTGCAGTAAACTAAACCCACTTCTACAAACTAATCAAAAGAATGAGTTTCTTTTATTTCTCAATATACAAATGACAAATAAAAAACACAATAAAAATAAATTAAACAAGCATATTCCAATTGAATCAAACCTGTTCCAATTTCCGCTTCAAAGTAGTTATTTCCTTCTGACTGCTATAAGTGATGTCAAGACCAGGAGACAGAGCATAGCAGAAGATGATGCCTTGAGCCTTCGCCGCAGAAATGAGAGACGTCAAGTGCTCAGCCTCCTCCACTGTATACAGTTCCCTCCAGTAGGCACGGTGTTTGTAATCGTCTTTCGGAGCGTAAACATACATGTCCATGTTCCATTTTTTTAGCCTGGAATAAATAAAGTTTAATTAGGTATTGAAATAAAAGTTATTTCAACCAGTTTAAGTCCATTGTTATGATATATGACACCATTTCCTTCTCTTATGATTTTTTTTTTCCACTATGCTATTTTATTAAAATCAATTGGAACTAGAACCAACTTAGGTCAGTGTTGTCTAACTTGTTTTTTTCTTGTAAAATTAAACAACTAGAAAGTTATTAAATAACTTGTTGATGCTGCTACTTCAAGTCCAATAAAATGGCATTAGGTAAAAAAAATTCTCTAACTTTTTAAGCAAATTATTTAAAAAAAACAATAATAGTGTTTATCATACTGGATAACAATATTGTCATTTCATATGCGCATGTGAGCAAATAAATACTACTTTGTTAATGTTATCAAACAAGGATTCAAACAAGAGTTTTTGTCATTAATTTAAATTTTCGAGTAAGGTCAAATATTTAAAGTAGGTACTTAGGTAGTCAATTCTTACTTTTGAAACAAATCTTTCCTTTGCTCAGTTGTCCATGGACGACCGTAAAAGCCTGCAATAAAATATAGTCAGGTCATTCACTTTACCAAGGCACGCAATAATATGGCATCTGACTGGCTGGACTGATTGATACATGCCTATTCAAAACAACTAGGCTATATTATAAAAATTTAAGCATTTACCTTCGACGACACCGCAGATGAAGTCCTTTCGATTCGGACTGGGCTCATCAGGCGAAGTTTCACTCATTTTTCAAGCCGAAATAAGTTTAACGACCACGAACAAATGCGGTGTTAAAAAACAGTAATCTTTCGACAGGCACTATATGCAATATAATGACAGAGTTTTAAAATAGCGCTCGTTTATTAGTGAATGTGATATTAGTTTTTATGCTGGAGAGCACCGGTTGACCCGTGACCCGTTCTAGACTATAAATTTTAATGAATTTCTGCAATTTTGTCGAATCGGATCGGAGAGAAGTCAAAGAACTCATTCCACAGAACACAATTACTCCTTGACTCATTCACAGACCAGACCAGACAGACAGACAGACACGGCCATAGAGTACTCTGTGGACACCAGTATATTGGGGATTTTCTGACAGATGATTAAAAAAGAAAAAAGTTAGTTCCAAAAAACTCAACAGATGGCGTTCATCAGACATGGGTTTGCTTTTTTTAAATTTGCTGGCAAGAGCCCTGTTTAACCATTTTTACAAGTCTACAATTATGTAAGAAAGCTACAAATTTGTAGACTTGTAATACAAGTGCTGTTTAACCAACATTACAAATATGTAAGAATTCTACAACTAAATATCTTACATATTTGTAAAGTCTAATGCTGTTTAACCAACGTCTACAATTGTAGAAAACGCCTGTAGATTACAATTTACATATTTGTATTTACATATTTTTAGTTGTAAAATACAATTTACAAGTTGTAAATTTTTGAAGATGGTAGATTAAAAACAATAGAATTTTAATCATCATCAGCCATTACAAGTCCCGTAAGTAATAAGTGATAAAGCCCTTCCTTATGGATGGATATGGAGAATGGGCCATGACCCACCACGCGGGCCCAAGCCCGATTGATGGGTATTAACGACGGCAAACGCAGCCGGGACTAACGGCTTAAAGTGCCTCAGAAGTACGGAGGAGCTTGAGATAATAAAATTTTGGTCACCCATCCCGTGACCAACCATAGCGAAAGTTGCTTAACTTCAACGATTGTAGTATATTGTACCTACTGCTGTTTTAACTATAGTTTATATTATATATTAAATTACTATCTCTTATAGTTTCAAACTTTCACATACTGACCCGTCCCGATGGATCACCCTGTAAAGTTAGGTACATGTACGCCTACCTCTGAACTAGAACTGCTTTTTTCTCTCCAACTTTAGCTTGGCGTTTCCGTAGTTCGTTTTTAAGGTCAGTTACCGACCAGGAACCGTAGTCCTTGCTCATTGGTGAAGGATAAATGTAACAAACAATATGACTCGGAACAGGAACAAAAAACTTAACGAAAACGTGAAACATACAACAAATCTTTAACAACAAAACAAAAACTCAACAAAAACGTGAAACATACAACAGAACGTCAACAACTAAACAAAAATTCAACAAAAACGAGTTAACAAAGTCAACTATAACAGGTACAACTCGCGGTATGGTCGGTATGGTATTGCAACGCAAAACAAGAGGAATAGAATTATTTGACATTTCTTTTCTTCCGTCAACGTCAACTTTTTTTTGGCCTTGCACCTTCTTGCACATCTTTGAAATACAAGTGTAGGTCAGATGAGATACATGCACTGGGCCCTATTTCTTAAAGGTACAAGTCTTGTAATACAAGTGTGTTACCATAGTAACACTTGTAAAATTCCGAACTTACAAGTGTAGCATTTCACGAAACTGTACATAACACGTATGTAGAGAAAAATCTGAATCAAATGATCAACCTCACAAGTAAATATTTACACGTGTAAAACTAATTCCGTTTCTCAAAGAATTACGTTGACACCTTGTAAATAGTGACTTTCAGAAATTATTCTAGCAGTGTCGGGAGACTCGTTATTTTTATGTTTCGCTTATTATTTAATTATATAATAATACTACAACGAAACTAACGTGTCAAAATCTTTATTCTTTCGTTTGTCAAACATTGTTCATCCTGAAGTTGAATGATTGTCCATTAATTAAAATTAAAAAGAAAATAATAAAATGGTGCCTGTATCGCACTCGTGATGTTTTATATTAATAGTGTTTGAAACTTTCAACGATTTTAATCATCTCTGTGAAAAGTTATCGTCGTCAGTTTTTCAGAGAGATCGTCCAATCGAACTTGTAAAATGGCATAAATGATTATAGGTTCTTATTTACAAGGCTTGTAATGTTTTTGTGAAACACATTTTACAAGCACTTGTATTTTTACTCTAGTAGAACATCAGAATCACAAGTTGTCGGCCATTTTAGAAGAAATCATTCACTATAATTACGAGTGTAATGTCAGTGACATTGACATTAAGATAATAGTAGATTGTATTACAAGGGAGCAAAATAGCATATTTACGGCGAGGGCGCTATTTTTAATCCAGAGCGCAGTGAAGGATTCTATAGTAGAATTCCGAGCGTAGTGAGGGATTCTAAAGTAGAATCCTGAACGCAGCGAGGGATTCAATATACGTCGCCCGAGGTGAAAATAATTTTGCGGCCGAGTAATACACTCTACTTTCATTTCGAATTTATGGAAAGTAAATACACTTTGCTTTTTATCCCCCTATATAAGAAAAGCAACAAAAACAACTAAAACTACCTAGAAAAATAAAATAATGGTGGCGGGGGGCATCGCCTTCTCTATTTTTTCTATTATATTAAAAAAATTTGAAGTTCAATTAAACAAAAAATAAAAAATTATATGTCCATCGGATGCCTCCTATGTATCTCCGGGATACCATAGGGGGTTGAAAATTTTGTTAGATTTTAGCTTCGACGCACAGTTTTTGAGATATTCTCATTTTTATAAAATTCATTTTTGAAACAGTTCCGGCCCCCCCACCCCATACAACATCAGTAGATTTCATTGCCGATGAGGTAACTCTATGGTTGACTGTAACCAAATTCAGTTCTATTTTTAAAAATACTTTTACACCCTAGGGTGCAACGCAAGTTTTGAACCCGCTGGTCAGTTTAAAGACCTGCCCCCTGATTCACGAACCGTCGGAAACTGAATCGGATTCGAATTCTGTGCTTTGTCTTTCTCTATTCTATAGTGTGTGACAGAGACAGGGCATACATTCCGCTGTCGGGAGCGTTTCCGACGGTTCGTGAATCAGGGGGCAGATCAGACGAGGGACTGTCCGCCGAGTACTTTTTTGTCCATCGATATAGATCTCTTATAAATTGTATCGAATAACGCACACAAGGAACTAAAAGTACCGCGGACAAAAAGTCCCCGAAAGTACGGCGGACACCGAGAGACTGGACTGGACAAAAGTTCGCGGTAGTCCCCGAAAAAAATAGAACAAACGTAAATAGGCGTAACAACGCACACAACGAACTTTAGTCTGCATTGAGCGCCCGATAGTGAAGTACGTCTTCGGGCAACAAATGACCGCACACTATGTGCGTTGAGTCCGCGACAAGTACCCGGAGGAAATATTTTGGACGTACAGGGACTTTTTGTTCCACGGGGACAAAAGTCCTTCGTCTGATTAGGCCCTAAATATACATCACTTTTCGAATATGAGAGATGAAAAATATTTATCAACCAATGCATTTATATGTCATTAGGTATTCCATCCAATGACACTCTTTTTTGTTACCGTAAAAAACACTTGTTACTTATTTTAATGCAATTTTTATTACAGAAAAATGGAAAATGAAGTTTTTTAGAAAAAATCGACCCGTCTCACAACTAGCTCCGATGGGACTCGAACCCACGACCTTTTTATCGAAGCTTGTGAACTTGTAAACTTGTATCTTTCGAGAAATAGGCCCATCTCTGTGTGGTAATAAACAATAGAGGTGAGTGGATTCATGTCATTTGACGACCGATTTGGCGCAGGGGTAGGCTACCTGCCTTCTGCGCCAGAGTTCTCGGGTTCGATTCCCGAACAAGACAAATATTTGTGTGCATGAACGAACATGTCTATTTGTCTTGGTCTGGGTGTTTTCTATGTATATTAAGTATGTATTTACAAACAAAAAGTTTTTAAGTATATATTTATCCGTTATCTAGTTTTCCATGATACAGTTTCTTAATGAAATTAACATGGGCTTAGATAATTGGTGTGAATGTAAGAAGTTATTTATTTATTATTTATTATTATGTCAGGTCAGCGCCATCTATCGAGCTAATAAATAAACCTTTTTTTTATTTGCTGGCAGAAAATCTCTCATTCCTTGTATAGTGCAGTGAGTGACGCTTGTTGCCAGACTACGCGTCTTTGTCTATGACTATATATTTTTTTTTTTACCGGCCCTGTGTTTTAAGTGTTTGGGTCTTTGTGTTTGTTTTTCCTAATCAATGGGCTTATAAGCTCATTGTTCCTAACTGTGTCAACTTCGCAGCCCCATTTTGACACGGCCCCGGCCCCCGACGGAAGATCAGCGCTGGCCCCAAACCATGCATTATGCAGAGTCGGGACCGTTTTGGGACAAACTACCGACCTTAGGCTTTATGTGTTTTTGTAATTAGTTAAGTTGTTGTGATGTCCCAAATAAATGGTTTTTCTTTCTTTCTTTTCTTTCTTGATTCATGTTTAATTGAAATAAATGTCCGTTTTTGAAATAATTTGTTTAAAATTTTATTCTAGACCTTATTACCCGGCAGTGCCGGATATCCAGCGCCATTACCCGGTACCCGACCGGATCCTGAAAAAGTGCCGGATCCGCCGGGTACCGGATCCACACCGGGTACCCGTTCCATCTCTAGTTTTTTGTATTCATTTTGAAAAATGTAAAATGAAGTATTTAGAAAAAATCGACCCGTCTCACAACTACTTAGCTCTGATGGGACTCGAACCCACGACCTTTCGCTTTCCGGGCGACTGCTCTAATCACTGAGCTACGGAGTCGTTACGAGAAGCGTCGAATTTATCCAATACTTCTTACGCGCTGTATAGTCAGCGTTAATTTCATCAATGTGGAGATATTACTGCCCTCACACGCGAAAGAAATACCTTTCCAGGTATTTGGCAATCGCTAAAGATGAAATTACTATTGCAAGTTATTTTAATTTTTAGTTTTTTGCATTCACAAAACAATTTTTATTATTGAAAAATGGAAAATGAAGTATTTAGAAAAAATCGACCCGTCTCACAACTACTTAGCTCCGATGGGACTCGAACCCACGACCTTTCGGTTTCCGGGCGACTGCTCTAACCACTTTTTTTTATAGTGAGGGCAAATACTGTCTCGTATACCACACGGCATGTTGGACTCGGTCAGACTCAGGGCCTGTCCCTCGCCGCGCCCAGCCCTCCCACCAAGCCTAATAGGCTTCGCGTCAAGGCTGGGCGGTTCTAACCCCTGCTCCGGCCCCCTACCGAGCTCGAAAGCTTGAAAGGGGGCAGGACAGAGGGAGGGAGCCTCCTCACAATCTCCCCATAAGGTTACCCACTCAAGGTGGGCTGACCAGCCCCCTGATTCACAACCCGTCGGAAACGGAATCGGATTCGAATTCTGTGCTTTGTCTTCGTCTATTCTATAATGAGTGACAGAGACAGGGCATCTATTCCGCTGTCGGGAGCGTTTCCGATGGTTCGTGAATCAGGGGGCAGATGGGGCGATCGAGAGGACTGCTCTAACCACTGAGCTACGCGGGAGTCGTTACGAGAAGCGTTGAATTTATCCAATACTTCTTACGCGCTGTATAGTAAGTATATTAACTGTATATAAGTTTAATCTTGGTTGGTAGATATAGATGTTTCTGTAGACCGCTACGATTTTATTACAAAAATAAAAATATGTTTAATTTTTTATTTCGTGGTATGCTATAATACTAAGATAACACAAAGCTTCAGACTTCGAACAAGACATGTTATTATAGGAAAAATGTGATAGTAAAAAACCACGAGCCCTATAAGTAGCTTTCAGGCGGGATTCGAACCCGCGCCTCCGGGAATCCGGCCCGATGCTCTGACCAACTAAGCTACCGAAAGGCTTACACGTTACACGACTCGTCGAATTTTGCTAACACTTGTTACGCTGTAGGCCAGCGTTGCTTCATCAATGTGAGGAAACCCTCGCATCCGAAAGAAACATTTTTACAAATGTTTAACAATCGATTAAGATGAAACAGCCATATTGAGATTTTATATTATTTTTATGCATTCACAATGCAATTTTGTAAGTATAGGAAAACACTACACTTTACTATCACATTTTTCCTATACTTACAAAATTGCATTGTGAATACATAAAAATAATATAAAATCTCAAGACATGTTATCTCAATTCTACATATTTTACGACTGTTTAAGGCGCTACTCGGAAAAAGTATGGACTTTTTGATTTAAAACTATAGGACGGTTACAGTTGTTACAAATCTGGTAATAAGATATATATTTCTTCATACCTTTATCTAGAATCGTATAGTTTCAAAAACACGATTTTACGATTTTGGCTCGACACTTTTTCTTTTCGAAAATACCTCTAAAAAATACGAAAATTCAAGATTATTCTTAAATGGGGTTAGCTACTTACACTATTGGTTTGATTAGTGGACACCAATAATATTTAGGATCGTATAGAAGCATTTTTTTAAAATCGCTGTAGTTTTTTAATACGAAGTGATTTTGAGTTTTTTTTTGCGTAATCTGCAAAATCGGTCTCGCTCCTGCGCGGTGCGCGCGTCGTTTTCTCATTGCTATCTCGCTTCAGCACGATTTTTCCGAGTATCGCCTTAACTCGCTAGTCGATCAGTACAGCACCAACGAGCCGCGAGTAAAATTGACGGTCTTTAAAACCGCGGTTAGGCTCGTTCGTACGTCGATCACCCACTTTAGAAATAAATTAAAACAAAATTTTATGTATTTAAGTTGATGCTTTAATATTTCATTTTTCAAATCTTAATTAAGTTTAATTCTACGGTAATACTGGCCGGTGACAATACTGATTTAGGAAAAATACTTTTACATTTTTAATGTAATGTGACTAGATGTAAACGCTTTTTTAAATTCTTTGTTTTCCTACATTGATGCTTAATATTTACAGTAAACCTACTTTTACGTCTATATTTTACAAAATCTTTAATAATTTGTAACTAATACTTATTACTGGTATGGTCCATCATGGATTCTTTTTATAATAATAAAACTTAAGTATGTACTTAAGTTCATTTCTCGAATGTTAGGAAATAATATTACACATCGAGATAATCCAAAATACCTAGTGTTTTATTTCAATGGGCGATTTTCTGAAAGCTCAGTCACTAGATGGCGCTGTACCACCTATGCAGTTAGAAGGAACGGAACGTTATAAATTTTACTTTGACGCGACTTTTTTACGTAAAACGGAACGTCAGACAGATCTTTAAATTTACCTATTTCGTTTCTGTTCCTCACAGTAGTACTTATTTAATATATTATTAGTTTCCTTTGGGTTTTTGAAAAGTAATTAATTTAAATATGTTTCATACCAAAATATACCATAGACATGTACATACTTCGTTCAACGCTATCTAGTGAAGCAATTGGAAGCTTTTTTTTTAAATGGCCTCTCAGAAAATCGCTCATTATATCAACAGCATATTTCAACCGCCTCTGTGGTCTAGTGGTCACACCACCACCGGTAACAGACCCCAAAGGTCCCGGTTTCGATTTCCAGTGGGTGTACTGTACATATCGTGTTTGGTGTATTTTGTGGTAGGACTTGCTATTAGTCCGCCTGGTTAGCTACCACCATCTTATCTAAGTCTGACGCCATAACAACGATGTTTTCGGCATTGTTGTGCTCCGGCAGTTAGAGATAAAGATGACCAGGTCCTCAGTGGTTGAGACTTATCGTCACTTAGCATCAGGTGTGATGACGGCTCAGTGCTACCCCGTTGTGGATAAAGGGCTCCACAGACTATCAGTCCGCCAGCAGTTAACGGCCTCTCTTGGCCGCTATCGGCCACACACGCACAATTTTACTATACATTAACCGAATATCATGGCCGAATAGCATGTATTTCGGCCAACTGACAGACCGTTTGCCTGCTAGCGGACTGATAGGGCGCTTGTGCACTACACGGAATTTTATCGTCCAGCCGTTCAATTTTATAGGCAGGACCCTAAAAAAACGGACTGCCGATGCTGGACGGTAAAATTCCATGTAGTGCACAAGCGCCCTAAGGCTGTGCGGCCCTTAAAAGGCATAGAGGGCGCATGGCCACTGGCCGTGAAACTAGACTGTTATTTAGCTATCATAGCTGGACACTTTTTCGACTTTCCCCCATAGGTGATAGTCCTCCTACTTCTACACTCCATAGTTTTGGTCTCCCTCCATATTTGGTGATCTTTCTACGACAGGCCGACAGTGGCAAAGGATCCATACAAGCCGATTCCCATCGACTTCCTTTTAAAAAATCCCTTAAACCCCTTTAACCCCACCTCACTGATCCACTTTGCAGATCAATAATTATTGCCACCATTTGGTCCGGCTTACCATATACCATACCTATTTCGACCCCCGCCACTGATCAGCGGTACTGTGGCACTTCCTACCGAGTTCTCGGTCGGAATACAATGCATCAATTATTAGAAAACACGCGAAATGACATCAATTTTTAAACATTACTAAAAAGGGAAAGGTTCATTAAAAATTATGCGAATTTGTTAAAAGAACGTGTTAACACATAAAATCCAGACTCTCTTATAGAAATGGACTTGAACTGAGTAGGTAATTTAAAATTTTACATTTTGAGACAATGTACATACTTAAAATATTTTATAGCAACTACTTAGGTAGTTTTCACACTGGATAATTAACAGTTCACAGATAGGACATTCACCCAACCGTGACGTAGACCTAGAATAACAGTAAATGGTATGCCCTCTATGTAATTCACTTCATAAAACTAGTATTCACAATGGCATTTGGATATTACGCTAAGGCTTCACTAATCTGCACAATCCTCAACTTAACACTGCAGTAGTTCATATCCTGTCCTATTTTTTGTCCACATATTTCAAAGTCACTTCACTAACTATTAGTTACCTACGTAATCAACTTTGCAACTAATGTTACACTTAAACACCGTTTGAACTGCATGAGCATGAATATATAATACACTACATTTTAAAGGTGAAAAACCTTTGTTTACAAACCTTCCGTTCGTGGCTACGATCGTGTATGTAATATTTTTCCGGAATAAAAAGTAGCCTAGATACTTATGTCACTCTCAGCTCCCGAGCTATCACTTCGAACCGTTGCTCCATTTTGACGTGAAAGACGGACAAACAAAGACACTTTCACATTTTTAGAGTAAGTATTAGTTTGAATTCTACCTTACTTAGGTATTTCTTCTACTCTCACTATCTGGAAGTAGGTACAGATGTGAGATTCATGCACTTGCAGCCTTGCTTGTCTTTCACAGTTCGGTTCAAACGGTGCCAGTATTCTTCTCTGCCTCTAAATGTAGACTGTAGAGAATCCGTATCTCTGCGAATGTCAGCCCAGCACGCCTCCCGACATGTTGCCGTGGACTCGCATGTGTCGGTTCAGGTTGCCGGACTGGGAGAACCTGGAGACAACAGTTGGTTAGTAGATAACGTGACAAAGGCAAGTCTAATAGGTCCAAAGCAGATACGTCTATGTAATGTTAGCCGTCCTAATCTTCCGTACACGGAACCGATTGAAATGGAAAAGTTAATAAGTACCTAAGTAGTAGCACAGTCGTAGGTAAGTAGAGATGTTGTTTAAATTTTAGAAGATAAGTAGAGGTGTTGAAATAAAATTTTAGTTAGTCGTGGATTTTCCGCTCCGCCCATAGACGATTATTCAGTATCCGTCTGAACTGAAGTGTCGCCATGAATCATATAATATCTATATTTGTGGAAGGTGGTCCCAAGTTCCCAACATTTCAAAAACTGGTCTTAAAATTACCTGAGTAAACATAATTTGCATTGGTAAGGCTTTTCCCCAGAGTGTATCCTGAGGTGCTTGGTTAATGTGGAGCTATCTGAGAACGCCTTCTTGCACGACCGACACCTGAAACAGACGTAGGTATGCAAGACTGAGTGATTGTTTAACAAATTAAAGTTAATCCATACTAATATAATAGCATTGGTTGAGAAAAAAATGTGATAGTAAAAAAAACCACGAGCCCTGCATGTAGTCCCGCCTGAATGCTACTTGCAGGGCTCGTGGTAGATACTATCACATTTTTCCTATACTTATAGCATTAGGTTATTAATGTACGGTGTGCCCGTCTTTCTCTTCAAAACGGAGCAATGGATCAACGCGATTTTTGCTATGGTAATAGTTTGGGAGCTGGAGAATGACATAGGCTACTTTTAATCCTCGAGAAATATCACATTCCCGCGGGATAACATCGTGTAGTCCACGGCGAAGCGGGTGGAAGGCTAGTCATTCATTATGCGGTTCAATTCTAAAGTTAACATAATTAAGGTGCCAGGGTGCCATATTGTATTTTTAAGGCTTCAATTTGATGATGATGAGTCATCATCACGTGACCATGACTGCTGCAAAGTTGCCCGAAACATTGGGAAAACAAATCAAACGACTTCAAAAAAAGTGAATTGAAGTGAAAATCGTTGTTGTAGACTAAGGAGTTGTTAGACCGTGCGAAATCCAGCACCGAATTATTCGGTTGGTGGTTGGTTGTTTTTTTGCGGAAGTAAGCTAAATAAGTACTTATATTTTTCACAATGTTTTTATTTTATTTTTATTTTTATTTATTTAATGTGTAGGTCTTCCACCGAGTGACGTCTGAACTCTAATTCAATCATCAAGAAAGAATGACTCTTATGTTTGCAAGGATCACCTCCGTATACTTACTGGTACGGCCTTTCTCCAGAATGAGTTCTCATGTGGGTGGTGACGCTTGAACTTTGGCTGAACCGGCGGTCGCAGATTGGACACCTGTACAAAATGAATTGAAGAGTTAAGTGCTAGGATATTTTCATCAATCTGTTGGCCGGTTTAGGTAGTATAGGTAATAACGCTCAAAGCTACTGGGGTCTACTTGAGTACGAATGATGAGAATGAATGAATAAGTGAAAATGACCCTGGCAACTTGGGATAAGCTCATGTTGCAGATCCTACATTTATTAGGCCTCTTGCCCTAGGAACACGCACTGTCTCAACTAGAAACTCAACAGAGTTGGATCATTAACCTATTAACGTCCACTGCTGGACTACAGGCCTTTCCAAGTGCACGTCACCTAGACCGCGGATCCTCCTATTCAGCTCTTGTTGCCAGCCACGGTAGTTGAAAAATGAAAAAATGAAAAAAATATTTATTCACTTAGACATAATAAATATGTAACTAAGTACTTATGAATCGTCAATATTTCCTACCGCCCATTCAAGACTTGCTCTAACTACTCTGAGGAGATCATTTATGATTACTACCTGAACGGTTTCTGTCATAAGTGCGTCCTCTCCTCACATGGGCCGTGAGGTTCACCGCTCGAGAAAAGCTCTTGGTGCAGTCTACCTACATATTTAGGGTTGAACCTACCTACTCGAGTGAGAATCACTCGAGTAGGTACGTGTGGATACTACAGATAGAGGTTTTTGAATAAACAAATTAGGGTCATCAATACCTGAACGGTTTCTGTCCTGTGTGCGTCCTCACATGGGCCGTGAGGTTCGCCGCTTGAGAGAAGCTCTTGTTGCAGTCCCCACACCTATAGGGCCTCTCGCCCGAGTGCGTGCGGAGGTGCGTCTTCAAAGTGCTTGGACGAGCGTACGTCTTGCCACAGATGCGGCATAGGTTCGGCTTCTGTTCGTCGTCTTCTGAACAACCGCTGAGGGCGCCCACCTGGTTGAAAATCAATCCTGATTGACTCTACTTCTTTGGTACATTTTGAGATAATTTTGATGCATTTAAAGTACTTAGGTAGATTGAAACTTTGATAGAGCTTGTTTTATTTTAGATATAATAGGATTCTCAAAATAAGTATAACTATCTCCACTCCACTCTGTCACATCCATCATCTCCTCATTAAGTTCTTTTTAATAACAATACACAAAAAGATTTTAATTATAAAAACAAGAAAACCTTACAATTTGCCATTAATACTCCTTCTCTAAATAGTTTTTTCATATTTTTATTTTTCACCCAAACAAAATACTAACCTGCACTTTTTGCAATTACCTGCACTTTCCCAGAAGCATTTACACACGCAGTATACCCATACTCTTGAGGATGCACCTGTCCTTGATGATTTAGAATGGTGTAACCACCACTCATTTGGTCTTTAGGGCTTTCCTGCATATAAAGTTTCGAAGGTGGTCTTTTCAAGGTCTGCCCAATGGTCTTCTGCCCCCCAAAGTTAGGTTTCTGCTGGAAGATCGAGTAGTTTGGATTCGGTTTCTGGGTATTTTGTATGATAGGTTTAAAAGTTGAAGTGGCTGTGATGAGGGGATCTGATTGGTTGGGAGTTCGGAAGTCTGCCGTGAAGGAGTAGGTAGCTGATGGGTAGGAGGTCGGACTTATCACGTTCTGCGTCTGAGGGTAGACCACGTTCACTGATGGTGATGCGGTGTTCTGGTTCCATTGGACCTGGAACAGATATAATTACATTAATAACAAACACACATGACAGACAGATAAGGGAGGGACATCTTAAGAGGATTGTGCAGCAAGCCGTCTCCATACAAACGGCGATAACCTTTTCCACCCTCTAAACCTTAACATACAGCAATGAATTTTGGGTATGTTGTTGAAATGCATAAGAACTAGGGCTCTACGTTTTTTTTTTACTTGACCGCTTGCTACACAGTAGTCTTACTTAATCCTTTATGCCCGGGAAAATGAGACACAATAAATTTTCCATTTTTTTTTTTATATTAAAAAGGGGCAAACGAGCAGACGAGCCACGTGATGGGAAGTAGTCATCGTCGCCCATGGACATCTACAACACCAGAAGGGTTGCATATGCGTTGCCAGCCTTTGTGTTTAAGGGTCCTATTTACACGCTTTTTGAAGAACTCCATGTCATAGAACATTCCATTGTTCTCTGGTCCGATTCGGCCGTGCGCGTCAAAGTCAAAGCGTTAAGAGAGTTTGCTATTTAAGTTCGACCATTTTAATAGAGTAGTCAGCTGGAGAATTGTTCCGTTTTGGCGTTACAAACATCCTCGTTAAACTACTTAAAATTTTATTTTATTTTTTATACTAGTTTAGGCAGCGCAGGACCGATCGTTGTGGAGATCCTTGAAGGAGGCCTATGCCCAGCAGTTGGCGTCGTTTGGCTGATGATGAAACCGTTTAGGTGTTACTCACTTTTACACAAAAACTGTACCTGTGAGCACAGCTGGTCGGGCGGGCAGCCATGCATGGTCATGTTCATGGACACGTTCACGCTCATGGTGGGGAAGAGGGGGGCGCCACCATAGTGCTCGTAGTACGGATACCCGCCACCACTGTTCACCATCATCTGAAGAAATTAAGATAAAGATAAAGATAAAAATATTCTTTATTCACTTAGACATAATAAATATGTACTTATGAATCGTCAATATTTTCCTACCACCCATTCAAGACTTTTTTAACTGACAAGAAGAATGGGCGCAAGAAACTTGCCAGCGTTTCTTAGTTAGGTAACGACATTTACAAAAAAAAACATATCGTTACTAATACAACAATTGCTTAGTATAAAAATACATCATATTAAACAGTGATTATGTTATGTGTTACATCATGACCATGCATTGCGGTCATTCAAATAATCGTCTACTTTATAGTATCCTTTGCTCATCAGCGACTCTTTAATGTAACATTTAAATTTATGCAATGGTAGTTCAATTATATGCTGTGGAACTTTATTAAAAAAGGCTATGCTTTTCCCCAGAAATGAGGCTCTGGATTTTTCTAGCCTAAACTTGGGAACGACAAGTTTATCTTTATTTCTTGTGTTAAAGCGATGAATATCGCTCTGCTTTACAAATGTATTATAATACTTTTTCACATAAATTATATTTTCATAGATGTAATGTCCTGCAACAGTTAAAATGTTTATTTCTTTAAATAGATCTCTTAAAGAATCTCTCGATCGGAGGTTGTAAATGGCGCGAATAGCCCTTTTTTGGAGCACGAATATACTTTGGATGTTAGCGGCTGAACCCCACAACAAAAGGCCGTAGGACATAACACTATGAAAATAACTAAAATAGACTATTCTAGCCGTTTCAATATCGGTTAAGAGCCTTATTTTCTTAACTGCGAATGCAGCCGAACTGACGGGCAAGCTTTGGTTATTATCACAGTTACGCTGGTTTCACATCTAAGTAGGTACTATTGTTATTTTTTAAGTTAATTGAAATAGGGCCCCAATTGGCCCCAATGTAATTCTTGCCCCGGGTCCTTTGGTTACGTAGCTTCGCCACTGTACCTATGTATTTATATGAAATACCTTCCGAAGCGAGCGAGTCGCACGCAGGACACCGTTCATACAAATAGGGTGAAGGACCCAACTATCAGCACTTTAAGAGTTAGTCCCAACTTAAACCCGTTTATTACATTGAAAAATACTTTTTAACCCGTATGACGAGTTTTCTAGTTTCAATATTCAATCGGTAAGATTATATATAAAAAAAGAAATTATTTATCTTTGTTCAATTTTTTTTTAGATGGGCAAGAGTAAAAATGACCCTCGCACCATTTGTTAGCACCATCACCACCAATTATCAGCATAGAGTGAGCCAATTATCAGCACTGTGATAGTGGTATTGAAATTATAATAATATGAAATAAAAAAAAGTTGATTGAATATTTTTTAATATAGGTAGGTGCCCTGTAAATAAACATAAAATAATATTTTACTTATAGTCTAACAGTATTAATAAACTTGACAAAGTTTAACGTCTTTATAGTTATGTAGGTATTGAAATAATTTGTTTAGACTTAGTTAAATCTCACTAGAAAGTGACTTACTTAATAATATGGTAGGTAGGTATTTATTACTAGCAGATAGGTAGGTACAACTATTATGGAACATAATTGCACTTAATAGATAGAGTATAGCAGTAAGAAAATTTAAATAAAAAGGAATAGTCCTTGCTCTACATCTTCAACCAAATATATTCTTTTATTTTCTTCTTCTATTCTCTTGCTTCTTCTTTCTTTTATTCTTCTTTCTTCTTCTTGGTTTTCGTTTGCGTATTTTTTTTTCTTTTACTAGGTTTATTTACTTCCTTTGGTTTCATAAACTAGGATACTTTAACTATGCTAGGGGGGTCTGAAAAAAGGAAAGATGATGATTGAAATGCTAGGATAACCAAATTATCAGCATGCTTTCGATCCAATTATTAACACTATGCTGACAAACGGCAAATGCAATTTCAGCACCATGCTAAGATATAGATTTCGAAGGTATAATCCACTTTTATAAAAAAAAACTACATATAAAATAAATACAGTTTGCAAAAATAATATCGAATAAGTATTTACGTACTATTTTCCACTTATCTGCACCAGTGCTGATAATTAGAAAATCGCAAAAGAGTGGATCCATATATCAGCACCACATATTTACCATATATATCACCATAATTGCAAGTTCTTTTTTTCAGATTATCCTCATAAACTATTTTATAAATCAGAGAAATCAAAAGTTTCAGTATAAAATATCTAAAAGATCTAATATAGTATAAAATGTAAACACATGAACTTACCTTCGATCACAAGGAACAAAAACAGGACAAACTGCAGGATACAAGCGTTTGATCACAATGTTTTCGCAATTTTGAAGTCGGAAAGTATGGTACTGCCGGGACTAGTATACCAAAAACAGCAAATTATTTATTTTTCCAAGTGGTAACTGAAATTAACTAACTAGTGAAATCGTTATAATATTTTACTATTTATTTGGGGTGCTGATTATTTGGTGCAGTGCTAGCAATTGGGTCCGTTACCCTACATAGAAACCAGTGGTGATGTGACGGACGACATATCGTCTAATGGTGCCGCGTACAGTCCCGGTTTGAACATACAGGTGATCTGTGGTTTGAACTAGCTTACACTCAGCACTCAAGCGCGGTAACCTAGTAATATGTAGGTATACATAGTCATCGAGTTCAATAATATATCTGTGCACTTTTGAACTCTGTCATAGTAATTAAAAAGCTTTTATTAGCTTCACCTGTAACTAACTAACAAAGTCACAATGTAAGAATTCAATTTTAACCTACTTCTAATTGTCGCATCGAATTGAAACTTTGCAAGCTTATATGAATCTGATGACAATTCAATAATATGTAGGTATAGTCCAGTTCAATAATACTTATCTGCACTTTTGAACTTTGTCGTAGTAATTATTGTGACAATTTGTACAGAAGACGATGTCAAAAAACTTAATGCGACAAAGTCCAAAAATGCACAGATATTATTGAACTCGACTGTACATAGAGGGTTAAAATTTTCTCAATATTTTTAGTGCGACTGAGCTGTTTTTTTCATTGCTGATCATTTATTTTTAATTTTCCGCACAACAAAATAAAGATGTAAAAAATCGACCAAAAGTAAGTTTATAAATTACAAGCGGGTCCTCGCGGTTTCACTCACGTGGTACCCGTTCCCGTGGGAATATCGGGATAAAATATAGCCTATATGTGACTCGGGAAGAATGTAGCTTTCTAATAATCAAAGAATTTTTTAAATTGGTCCAATATTTCCGGAGCCTATTCTATGCAAACAAACAAACACACATACAAACAATCAAAACTTTCCTCTTTATAATATTAGTATAGATATCTAAGTAAAGTGTAGATTTTTGTGCTCAAGACATTTCAGAGCTACGAGTATTGTAGTAGTAAGTAGGTGTGATATTTTACTGTTTTTACTATAGGTACATATAATAATTACATTGATCGCATGATGTCTACTTGACCCCTATAAAAGTAAATTATGAAAAGTATTAGGTATGATAGCTCAGAGGTAAAAAATAAATTATGCAATTTATTTTTTGTATTAAAAGACATTGCTTTATTTTATTTTTGTAAAATACATTCAAATGTTATCACGTGCTGCGGTCTGCGGTGCGCTTTATGACAGCCAAAACGGAAGCCAGCCATGATAAATCATTTTGTGACGTCACGATTTACAAAACAAACAAGACAAACTTCATGAATGACAGACATTGCGACAACGTTTTCTGTTCCGGTGGCCAAAACTGGAACTAATGTGTTTTGGTTTTAATGACATTTTGCTGTCAACTATAAGCGCCACTGCCACCGGAACAGAAAAGATTGTCGATTTTGTAATGTCATTCTAATGTAGGTAATGTCATTTTACTGAGTTTACGCCGACCCAAGAAATTTGTATGTGCCACACTCCTGTCTGTTCCGGTGACAGCCGTGACAGAGGAGCCACTTGCAATACGAAATTAGCTGTCAAAATGGACTGTTGTATGAAAACTGTTTTAGTTCCAAAGATTATCACCGGAACAGAAAAGCTTGTCGCACTGCCCGTTTGCACTAAACTCGGGTTGAGCTTGTCCTAGATAAGATACATCTTAACTTAGGAACAACCTAAAACAGCCGAGCTAATATTTTTGTTTGCACTGACAGACTACGTCGTAACTTAGTCATCGCCTTGCTAAGAGAATGATTGAATGAATTCAAATAAACTGGCGAGGTAAAGTAGGTCACTGGATATTTTTTTGGTTGAAACTGCTCATTGATTCCTTCGTGAGTTAAAAGGAGACAAAAGCTAAGGCGTTGTCTATTTTATTTGGTAGGGGTAATTCAACGAGAAAAGAAAAAGTCAACTGAGCTCAACTGTCAAGAAAAACATAAATACAGTGCGACAACGTTTTCTGTTCCGGTGGCCAAAACTGGAACTAACGTGTTTTGTTTTTAATGTCATTTTGCTAATGCTTCCATGTTTTGCTGCTAAACATAAGCGCCGCTGTCATGGGAACAGAAAAGATTGTCGATCTGTAATGTTTTTTTTTAATAAATGATGAATGACGTATGTTACATGTGTTGTGTCTCTATCTAACAAACAAGAATACAAAAGCCACAAGCTTTTCTGTTCCGGTGACAGCCGTGACAGAGGAGTCACTTGCAATTCCAAATTAGCTGTCAAAATGGACTGTCGTATGAAAACTGTTTTAGTTCCAAAGATAATCACCGGAACAGAAAAGCTTGTCGCACTACTCTTTGCTTACAATGCCACAAACAATAACCACTGATATAGGTATTTCTTAAGCCTTAGGCGCTCGATATTGGGCCCGTAAGATAAGAATAGCCTAAAGTGCATTTAAGAATGTCCTTAGGTTAGTGCAAAGCAATTTTTTGTTAAGAATGTCTTAAATTAGCTAGGAAAAGACTTAGGCGATTCTTAAGTTTAGTGCAAACGGGTGATGTTGTTCCATGCGCCTACCATACGCGCGCCGCGTAGGTACTCTTTGTGCTTTAGTGCAAAGAGTAGTATTATACTACCGGAAATAATGTATCGTGACGTCGAAGTTACGTGACCCAGCGTTTTAGCGGAAAGTTAAACCGTCATCGGAAAAATATATATTATTTAATAAAATATGCATTTATTGCGAGAAAGTCGATTGTGATGGTAGTTAGCAGCATATTTTGCATGTCTCAAAACATGTTTCGATCAATAAAAGCCTTCATAAAAGCTTACAAACTCAAGAGAACTTTTAACCTAGGTTATAGCTACGAACGAGCACACGATGAACTTTGTATGCTCGTTCGTAGCAATCATAGTGGTAGCAATATCTACAGTACTACCACAGTTTAAGCAAAGTTGCTTATTCTGTGGTACTACGGTACTACTACGGTGCAATACGAACCGCTACGGTTGCTACGACGATTATTGCATAGAAAGACATTATTGATTTATTTACGTTATTCTTACATCTATCTCTCTATATCACTTTTAAAACCAGCAAAACTAATTCTGCCAGCTTACATGTCGACTAAAGTAATCATTCATTCATCATTTTTATTGAAACTGCCACAAAGACTGCTACTAATATTACAAAATCCCCGTCGAAAATAGATCAAACGGTATCCCTTACAAAACGGAAGCCTTCCAAACGAATCTATATTAATTACAATCATTTCACCACACCACAGCGAGATTTCTGATATTTTTCGCCAACCCTAATCAACACCCTTTTTCAGTCTACATTTAAAAAGCGATCTTAACTTAATTGGACAAAGTTTATATTTCTGTGGCGGGAACCTATTATTATAAGGGTGGCGTTTGTCTCTTTCGCAGTGCTCGTAGTTCTATAAGAAGGAGGGAGATCAACATACCTGAGGGTGTACCGCGTCAGAAGCGCAGTCGCCATGGACGACGGCGTGCTTGAGAGAGAGCAGGACGTCCGCTGCCTCTCCCCCTCCCCTCTCCCGGCACTCCCCTCCATTGTTCCTGCTGATTTCGATTTTATATTTACATGGGAAAATTGTTTCACTGCTAAGGTAAGTATACGATGTGGTAGGTATATTAAGGATTGCGTGCGTTTGATGAACTTATGGCTTTTTTTCAGATTGAAAGTTTAAATTATTATCGTATAAGGCTAAGTATTTATTTCTAATTGGAGGTTACAAATTAAATTTAATGTGGATCTTTTGTAAGTACATGAAACTTTAAAAATGCGGAACCTAATTTAAGCCATGACCACAAAACAACCCTGTAAAATAAACCAAAACTTTGGGAAAACAAAAACCAATTAATTACCAAACAAATAATACAAAATCTTAATTTAAAAACACATTGTTGTTAAATTTAAAAATATAAAAACAATTGCGAATCGGACTCGCGCAATAGGGTATTTTACTGTTGTTGAAATGTAGATATTTAATGATGACGTTAAAAAATATTGCAATTAAGAATACCAAATGTGAAAAAATAATTTGAATCTGTTTTATAATAAAAGAATTATAGTCTGTTTGATTTTGACTATAGCTGTCTCTTTCTAAAACGAAATCTTCTATGGCGTGACTATGACGCTACTAACCCACTGACGTCACTAAGATAGCGTCCTGTCCTTGTCTAATTATAAAGTTTGAAGTCCTATATCTTTGAAAATATTCAAGATAATTCAAAATGAAAACTTGTTTCGTGTAGCTAATATTTCGATAAACATTTTAAAGAAATAAAAAAAAATCAGTAAAATACCGTATTGGGTATTTGACTGAATTTTTTTTTATTGACTTAAATTGTTCATTTAATTAGTAGCAACACAACATAGGTATTTATTTTCAAATATCTTGCATATTTTCTGCGATATAGAGCATCAAACTTTCTAATTAGACAAGGAGAGCGCTATAGAAACGTGACGTCACATTTCTATAGCGCCATACTCTCGCCATAGAAAATTTCGTTTTAGAAAGAGATAGCTAGAGTCACAATTAAGTAGCTCATAATTCGCTTGTTATAATACAGATTGAATTTCTTTTTTCACATTTGTTATTCAATAATGTTATATTTCTGAATTTCATAATTAAATATCTACATTTCAACAACAGTCAAATACCCAATTGTGCCTCGGGTTTCGTAGGCAGGATGGTAAATATTGAAAACGAACTTTTCAATATTTCCTCAGTGCATGTTATTACTAATACCCGTCGTTGTTTCCAAATTTCCATTCAAGCTACTGAAGCGAGGACATTAGGATTAATAAATGTGATGGTGTCCAATATTTACTTATAATATGCTTATAATATTTATTATTTTACAAGTTTGATACTTAGATTCTTAAGCTTGATACTTTTCAGGTTCAAGAATCAAGTCAAGAGTCCTTTGATACACCGCGTCTGATTTACTGATTAAATGTGATGTGGCAATAGCATATTAAATATGCTACATTTAAAAAATTCTAAAATTAATAAATTTTATTCGATTAAAAAATAGCTAACTAAAATAGTTAAGAATAAGAAAGAAGTTATTTCGATGCTCTCTAGCTACTAGTAAATTAAAATAAATGCTAGGACCGTTCGGTCATGTTCGGTGCAAAGATACGTTCTTTGTAAAGAAAATTGACTAGCGGATCCTCGCGGTTTTACCCGCGTGGTACCCGTTCCCTTGGGAATATCGCCATAAAATATAGCCTATGTTAATCAGGAATAATGTAGCATTGTAAAAGTGAAAGAATTTTTGAAATCGGACCAGTAGTTTTTGAGGCTGATAATGATGATGAAAGTTGTTGAAGGGACCTCAAGACGCCGCTGCGCTGGCTGTTGCGCATCTTGACATGACTCTTGCGAAACGATCGACTTATTCGCCTTCTGCGATGCAACGTGCGCATCGCAACTGAACTAAACAGTGCCATGTGTTTTGGGTTTTAGGCAATATTTTATGGTCCGAGGCATTCTCATTGCAAGTAGCCCTGTAAGAGTATTAGGTATTCCGCCTGAAAGCTTTTCCTATTATTTATGGTCAAACTAATTTGAATATTGTAATACAATAATTTAAAAACTAGCCTTCCGCCCGCAGCTTCGCTCGCGTAGCCAACGCGACGTTATCCTGCGGGAAAATATCATGTGTTGTTTTTCCGAGATAAAAAGTAACCTAACCTATCCTATAAGTAGTAACCTATTCATCTCCCAAACCATCCCCCATAACCAATGCAAAGAAAATTCGCAACAGCGTGTGTCGCAACAGCGGGATTCGAAAGTGGGTACGGAACCCCAAAAAGAAACTACGAAATTAAGATGAAACAGCCATATTGAGATTTTATATTATTTTTATGCATTTACAATGCAATTTTTGTAAGTATAGGAAAATCATCAACCTCGTTAGGCCCAATTGCCTTTTAAAAGGTATACAAGTGTATAGTGGTACGGACCCAAGATGTTATCCAATATTATGAGGTAAACACCCAACCACCTTTTAAAAGGCATTCGATTTGTATGCGCCATAACTTTTTAAACGACGCGCCAAAAGTGAAAAAAAGTTTCTGAACACCTAATGGATATTATTAGGGTTAAGCAAGTGTGCCAATAGAATAAAAAAATCTGACAGTTTTGGCGAAATCTCATTCAAGATGGCCAGACGTAGTAGACGTGGTAAGTATATCCATGTTTATTAGCATGATCTTAAGGCTTGTTTTTAAAGTGTCATACTCTGTATACTAACAGATATATAATAATTACAATATCATAAAAATTTACACGAAAATAATGAATACGCATTTATAATATCCTTGCAAAATCCAAGTACCTATTAGAAGGTATGCGGGAATTTACATAAACTTAGATTTTAAAAGGTATCTAAGTAGTAACAACTAATCAATTGGTTTTGTTTTAAAAAAAACATGAATTTTGAGCGTTTTCTTCTCAAGATGTAAAGATCATAAATCATAAATCATTTATTGCTATCATTATGTAGTATACAAAGGTCTTATAATAAATTATACTAGTACCATACATGAACCCTGTTTGGGCACAGCAGTTTAACATTTTTCATTTAATATTCATGAATATTAGATGGATTATACATTTCAAAATAACTAATAAATTGTACATTACATTATACATATTAATTTAAAAAAAATATCTTTTTCAAAACTACCATATTGATTTTAAAAGGCATAAAGGCTGTTGTCGTGTTTTTAGGTGTTTTTTGGGACTTGATACAAAAACTGGTCTATTTATGCTCTAATTCTCTTTTAAATGTGGAACGAACTGATGGAACTCATAAAGCATATAACATACAAACCTTTTAATATAGTTAACACAAACAGCAATGAACATTCTGTATACAAATTGATTTTTCTTGACATTGCTAGTATTAGTAGCTACTTTTGTGGTCATAAAAAATATAGCAAGCATGCCATATTCCAAATATCTATGTAATTTTCTTTTTGTAATATAAATATACCTTAAAGCGTCAACTGTTACTCAATTAGCCTAAAAATACGAATTTTACAAAAATTGGTTTGGGTATACATTAAAGCCCATATGCCTTAATTAAGGATGCTAAATTTGGGCTTTTTTAGTCACATAAAACCTTCTACTGGTATTCATTTATATGCAAAAAAATCCCACGTTCTTAGGGAGATCCTAAGACACTTTTTTTAAACATCGAAACTTCTGGGTCTGAACCATGTGAACCTATAAAAAGGCAGTTGGGCTGCAAGCCCTTATTTGGCCAAAATGGCTTGGGCTTTAGGAGGATATTCAATTGTTAAACATTTGTAAAAATGTTTCTTTCGGATGCGAAGGTTTCCTCACATTGATGAAGCAACGCTGGCCTACAGCGTAACAAGCGATAGCAAAATTCGACGAGTCGCGTATAGTCCATTCGCTTAGATAGTGTCGCTCTGCCACAATGCCGTGCGGGTGTACCGACACTATCTAACCGAACGGACTATAAGCCTTTCGGTAGCTTAGTTGGTCAGAGCATCGGGCCGGATTCCCGGAGGCGCGGATTCGAATCCCGCCTGAAAGCTACTTATAGGGCTCGTGGTTTTTTACTATCACATTTTTCCTATACTTACAAAAATTGCATTGTAAATGCATAAAAATAATATAAAATCTGCAAAATATTTGTTCATTTCGGGGCAGGTAATGGCAGCCTCGACGGATTTTTCTTACCTCTAAAGTATTGACATGTGTCAAATTTTTGCTATCGGCACCGTGTATTAGAGATTTATTTCTATAGGAATAAGGCAGCATTCAGTTTGGCTTTGGCGGGGGCCACACCCACAGGCCCCCGCTATGCTTCACAGGTATAATTACTATTTATGAATAGGTAGGTAAGTAGGGTAATAAAATTAAGTAACCATAGAGTAACTTGCAATATAGGAAATATGTAACATGTAACACTGCCAGCCACAAAGTAATCCAAATTCTATCTCTATATCTAATAAAATATAAATAAATAAAAATAAATCAAAACTCGAAAACGGCTGGACCAATTTGGCTTAAATTTCTTTTCGAGAAAAAATAGTAAAAACAACACTTTTCTTTTCCTATACAAACCAGTCTTCAAACATTTAAAAATGAATATAAAAAAAATATGAAAATGAAATTGGAATTTCATTTGATGTAAAAATCAATGGTCTTTCACGTCAAAACGGAGCAACGGATCGACTTGATTTTTGGTATGGGGGATAGTTTGGGACATGGAGAGTAACCTATGTGTTCCTTTTTATCGCTGAAAAACAACATTTTCCCGCAGGCTAACGTCGTGTTGGCTACGCGAGCGCAGCTGCTGGCGGAAGGCTTGTTTTTAAATGTATTTGTATTGTATTACAATATTTTAATTAGTTTGACTATGAATAATAGGAAAAGCTTTCAGGCGGAATACCTAATAACGTAAACGCTCCTATTACCGCCAGTATAAGTATACCTTTGAATTAATTTTAGAAAATTAGATATAAGTCGTTATGCTAGAAAAGACGGTATAATTTATTTATAATTATGATGAAGTATTCTATGAATTTAAGTGCTTACATTTAGTATTCAATCACACAATAATTAATAAATAATAATTTAATCTGAAAAAGCAATTATTTCTATTACCGACCGGTTGTATGAGGTTAGTTTCTATTAACGTTTTCACTGTTTCTATTACCGACCGCTAAGAATATACTCTTACTCTTCAACTAAAGTCATAATTTTAAGACGATTAAAATATTTATTTAGCAGATATAACAGTTAGAGGATCAAAAATATTATTATAATAACCACTGTTATAATAATCACTTTACTTCTAGTCACAGTAGGCATATAGGTAACTTCTTTATGCTAATTCATCATCATCATCATAAGCCATACGACGCCCACTGATGGGCATAGGCCTCCCCCAAGGATCTTCACAACGATCGGTTCTACGCAGCCCGCATCCAGCAGCTTCCTGCGACCTTGACCAGATCGTCGGTCCACCTTGTAGGGGACCTGCCCATGGAAAGTCGTCTGGTTTGCGGTCGCCATTCGAGAACCTTTCCGCCCCAACAGCGTTTGCGAGCCATTCTAATCTCGTACAAGCTGACGTCCGAGATATCTTCTGGATAGTGTCGGGTAAGCTTGGCTCTTGTGTCTTTAGCCTTGCTTTCAACAGGTGTTTGCGTGGAGTACAACTGCCCATAGAAACTCGATCTCCCTCAGGATTTCAGGTGTTTATGTAATGATACTGCCGTCCTCAGTCTGCAGCCTCATCAATTGACTTTGCCCTAGAGTCAGATCTCTAGCGAACGCTTTGGAGCCTTTGTTCCACTCAATGGCCTCTTTAATACGCTCATCGATTTAGCGATTTGGCGAAGGTCGCTTGTCAAGGACTTAGAGATCTGCCTATTTAGCTGTCGATAACGAAGGGCATCCACTGAGTTCTGTAGTTTCATTTCGTGTTTTTGATCCATTCCATGAGTCGGAGAGTATGGCTGGAGAGTTTCTTTAAAAAGTTACAGAATAATTATGGTAACGCATGATTGGTTTGGTGTCATTCCATAAATGGACCACATACAACATTTTATTGTTTACCATGTTACAAAATTTTGACTTATAACTCTTCGCAGGGGGCGTTATACCTATGAGGCGGTAATAGAATTAAGTATGAAGATTACTTTGTTCTATTAGCGACCAAAAAAAGAAACAGTAACCAGCTAAAATATCTACTTGAATGGAAACGTGATCAGTTAACTGTCATTGCTATTAAGTTTTATTTTATATCAAATAGGTACTTATTCGTATTTGCAAGGTTTGTACAAAATCTATCGCCATACACTATCAGAGATATTCATTAACAGTCTTTACAGTTTTACGCAAAACCTATAACAATAAACGTATGGCGTTAATTGAATGAAAAAACGCGCGGTATTAGAATACAAATTTTAGGGGGTCGTTAATGATTATGGGCGCACTTACGTTACTAACAGTAACAGGGCTACTTGCATTGAAATTTCAATGGAACGGAGAACTCTTCTCAAGTATGATTAGCAAGGGATGACTGTATTCGTTGTATGTATTTATTGCATCCCTTTCTAATCATACTTGAGAAGAGATCTTCACTTGAGTGTCGTTCGTTCGTCGTTGACGGGCTTCAGACCATAAAATATTGTCTAAATCCCGAAACACATATTGGCACCGTTCAGTTCCGTTGCGACTTGCGATGCGCTCGTCGCATCGCAGAAGGTGAAGGCGTCGATCGTTTCGCAAGAGTCAAGACGCACAGCGGTCAGTCGCGTCAGGGGGGACCCCAAGACGCGACTGACCGCGACAAGACGCTTCAACAACTTTCAACAGCTTCAACAATCATCATCATCAGCCATTGTAAGTCACCACTGCTTGAGCACAGACCTTCTTTATCGATGGATAAGGAGAATGGGCCATGACCACAACCGCCCGTGCCCAATGCCGATTGACGACTGCAAATGCAGCCGAGACCAACGGTTTAACGTGCTTTCCGCAGCACGGAGGAGCTCGAGATAATAAATTTTTGATCACCCATTCCGTGACCGACCAACATACAATACAACTGTCATACGTTTGTTTATTCCGCGGTCGCACACGCTTGTCACTGGTCGCGCGAGCGGATATTGTAGATGAGGTAGGGGTAAGTAAAGCGTTGCGTTGACGTCGTCGTAGCTATAATTTACTCACTTGTACCCAGAGCAGGGTGAGAAGGGGAACAGAGAAGGCAGTGGGTCCAGCTCCAGTGGCGGCAGGGAGAACGAGCCCATGTCCTCGCTCCAGCCAGCCTCGCCCACCTCCTCGAGGTTCACGTCGCACGGGGCGATGCTCTCGCTGAGAGCGTTTAATTCTTCTCCATTTTCTTGGCAGCAATTTTCGTTTTCTTGCTGTAATGAAAATTATGTTTTAGAAGTTTTTAACAGAAAGCTAAGGGGATTGAACGCGCTGCTATGTCGTCCGTTTAAACAGATAATTCACGAGCAAATTTTGATTAACTGATGTATTTTTTTAGTTACTTCTTAAATACGTCAAAATCAGAATTTGATTTTCCTACCTGATTAGTTTTTTAGAATGCGTAACAGTTTTGAAATTCCTTTTTTGTACACAGTAACCTTGAAATCTGCTCAAAATTACGGTTCGCCTGCTAGATAATTGAAAAGGATAATAAATTGCAACAGTTTAACTATCGTTATTAGTCTAAATTGCAGGTATCTGAAACCACTACATCTCCTATGGGAGATGGATAGCCCCTTATAATTCAATAATATGCTGAAACCAGCAGCTGTCTATGGCAGCCGTTCGTGTATGATGTAGGCTGCGATCTAGCTTCAACTAGGACACTTTTCAAGTTAAGTCAGCAAGTTTGACACCTGGCAAGTAATTTCTTGGAAACCTGCTGAAGAACTGTCTTGGACAGGGGCGTCGCGTCCTGGGGAGGAGGGGGGTCTTGAGCTGGCAACTTGGCCCCCCTAGGCTATGGACTAGTAACGCTCTTGCTCTTGGGCATCTAAGAGGCGGGGTAGTGACTAGCATTGATGTTGCTCTCCTCTAGAAATCCCCTATGTTCTGAAACTCCCACAGGCAAACAAGAATGCGAAGGGTTGTAGTTAGTGCTGACGAGGTGCTAACCATATACAATTAGCAAAATTTCGCAATGTAAAGTCTTTAAATCACCTAACTTACCTGGTTACTTTTACTTAAATTGGAAACTATCCCATCTGTAAGGCAGTCCATAGGGTCATTTTGATGTCATTATGAGGGTTGCGTTTAACGGAGATGCTTTTATTGATCCACTTTTTAATGACCTTGCAGCTTTTTCAGTACCAACTACTTCAGGTTGTTTCATCATTCATGTTTGTCCTGCCAAGGCAGTAGCCGTCTTGATCGTAGACACAACTGTTGCTGCACTGTCACGTGCTATTTTTTTTTACTTACCAACTCTCATCTTGGAAATTCTACTCGTAAATATGTTCGTAAGAACATCTTGAGACGTAAAGGTTTACCTGTCAGCTGCTGTGTTTGAAGACCTGCAAGCAGTTGCAGTCGCCATGGGCCACATACTCGAGCCCGAACTTCAGGTTGTTTTGTTTGGGCACGGACCACTCAGCAGGTCTTAATAATTGCTCTTGGAGTCGTAGATAGACAGTTCTGTTGCTGCAAGCTATGTGCAGACTGCAGATCAACTACGTTTTGTTGGGCACGGAGCACTCAACGGCTGTTCCAGTTGATAAATAGCTACAGCTGTTGCTGCAAGTTGAAAGAAAATCAACACTTATCTTCTTTACCTAAACGCTCTGGTCTTAGTTAGGTCTTTATTTAAGGGGTATCTTAATGTCATCAAATTCGTGTTTTAACGGCTGCTATTTATTGTGAGATAAAAGATTAGTTTTACCTGAACACAGCCGTCTTGGAAGTCCTGCAGGCAATTGTAGTGCAGTTGGTCACAGTCACCGTGGCCCGCGAGCTTTTTGCCCGTTATTTGCTGATCGTCTTACCTAGCCACTCTGGTGTGGTCGATCCTTGATGAGAAGTAGTTCGTAGGGGATCTTGATGCCATCAGTTGCGTTTTAAAAGTTTTTTTTTATAATGAATGGTTTTAAGATTATAATTACTTTGAAAGAAGTGACCATGATGTCACTTAAGGGTCAGGGAAGCCTAAACTCTGGAATATCTTGGAGACAACGTTCCAAAACTGAGACCTGTAATACACTTTTATTGTTCCGACCTGGTAGCAGCTGTCTCGGACGGAAATCCTGCAGACAGCTGCAGTGCAGAGGGGCCCAGTCACCGTGCGCCGCGTTCTCGAGCACGAACTACGTGTTGTAGGGGACGTAGCACTCATCAGCAATACTAGTTAGTGGAAAACACAATTGTTGCTGGAAGTTATCTGCGTGTCTTACCTGGCCACACTGGTCTTGGTGATCCTAGTTGTAAATTAAGTAGCTTATAAGGACATCTTGACGCCATCAGGGTTTCAATGATAATGGTTTTGTTGACCCACCTTTTTGAATGACCTTGCAGACTTTCCAGCAATAAGAACTATTGCTTCGGCATGCAGTAAGCATCAAACCTCCAGGGGGGTTAAAATAAGCACTAATGTTGTTTTTTTGTGAGGTGAAAGCTTTGCCCACCTGACAACAGCCGTCTTGGAAGTCCTGCAGGCAGTTGCAGTGCAGCGTGTCGCAGTCGCCGTGGGCCGCGAACTCCAACCCGAACTGCGGGTTGTTTGGGCACGGAGCATTCAACAGGTCATACTTTATAGCTCTTCGATTCGTAGATAGACAGTTCTGATGCTGGAAGCTATGTGCAGGTGCACCTTACCTGGCCACTTTGTTCTTGGAAATCCTACTTGTCAAGTTCTCTTAAACAATATTTCTTCCTAAGTTGCTTGTACTAGATTTTTAAGGATATAGTTTTTTCCCACCTGGTACCACCCGTCTTGAAAGTCCTGCAGGTAGCTGCAGTGCCAGCGTGGGGCACTCTTACCTGACAACGTTTGTCTTGAAAATCCTATCTTTAAAAGATTCCTGATGTTTTTAAGGTGGTTACTAGCAAACTCAAGTATTTTTTTGATTCACACCTGGCAGCAGCTGTCTTGGAAGTCCTGCAGGCAGCTGCGGTGGAGCGGGTCGCAATCGCCGTGGGCCACGTACTCCAACCCGAACTGCGGGTTGTTTGGGCACGGAGCATTCAACAGATCTTACTTAATAGCTCTTGAACTCGTAGATAGACAGTTCTATTGCTGCAAGCCACTTTATTCTTGGAAATCCTACTTGTCAAGTACTTAAAGAGTTCTCTTAAACAGTATTCTTTCTTATGTTGCTACTACTGGATTTTTAAGGGTGTAGTTTTTTTGTCACCTGGCACCACTCGCCTTAGAAGTCCTGCAGGTAGCTGCAGTGCCAGCGTAGGGCACTGCTTACCTGGCAACGTTTGTCTTGAAAATCCTAGTTTAAAAGGATTCTTCATGCTTTTAAGGCCGTTACTGGCAAACTTAATTATTCTTTTGATTCCCACCTGGCAGCAGCTGTCTTGGAAGTCCTGCAGGCAGCTGCAGTGCAGCGGGTCGCAGTCGCCGTGGGCCACGTACTCCAGCCCGAACTGCGGGTTGTTTGGGCACGGAGCATTCAACAGGTCATACTTTATAGCTCTTCGACTCGTAGATTGACAGTTCTGTTGCTGGAAGCTATGTACAGGTGCACCTTACCTGGCCACTTTGTTCTTGGAAATCCAACTTTTCAAGTACTTAAAGGGTTCTCTTAAACAGTTGCTTTTACTGGACTTTTATAAGGATATAGTTTTTTCCCACCTGGCACCACCCGTCTCGGAAGCCCTTTAGGTAGCTGCAGTGCCATCGTGGGGCACTCTTACCTGATATTCTTTTTCTTGAAAATCCTAGTTTTAAAGGATTCTTTATGGTTTTAACTAGCAAACTCAAGTATTCTTTTGATTCCCACCTGGCACCAGCTGTCTTGGAAGTCCTGCAGGCAGCTGCAGTGCAGCGGGTCGCAGTCGCCGTGGGCCGCGTACTCCAACCCAAACTGCGGGTTGTTTGGACACGGAGCATTCAACAGGTCATACTTTATAGCTCTTCGACTCGTAGATAGACAGTTCTGTTGCTGGAAGCTATGTGCAGGTGCACCTTACCTGGCCATTTTATTCTTGGAAATCCTACTTGTCAAGTTCTCTTAAACAATATTTCTTCCTAAGTAGCTTGTACTAGATTTTTAAGGATATAGTTTTTTCCCACCTGGCACCAGCCGTCTTGGAAGTCCTGCAGGAAGCTGCAGTGCTAGCATAGGGCACTTCTTACCTGGCGAGTCTGGCGACGTTTGTCTTGAAAATCCTAGTTTTAAAGGATTCTTTATGGTTTTAACTAGCAAACTTAAGTATTCTTTTGATTCCCACCTGGCAGCAGCTGTCTTGGAAGTCCTGCAGGCAGCTGCAGTGCAGCGGGTCGCAGTCGCCGTGGGCCGCGTACTCCAACCCAAACTGCGGGTTGTTTGGACACGGAGCATTCAACAGGTCATACTTTATAGCTCTTCGACTCGTAGATAGACAGTTCTGTTGCTGGAAGCCATGTGCAGGTGCACCTTACCTGGCCACTTTGTTCTTGGAAATCCTACTTGTCAAGTTCTCTTAAACAATATTTCTTCCTAAGTAGCTTGTACTAGATTTTTAAGGATATAGTTTTTTCCCATCTGGAACCACCCGTCTTGGAAGTCCTGCAGGTAGCTGCAGTGCCAGCATAGGGCACTTCTTACCTGGCGAGTCTGGCGACGTTTGTCTTGAAACTCCTAGTTTTAAAGGATTCTTTATGCTTCTAACTAGCAAACCACAGTATTCTTTTGATTCCCACCTGGCAGCAGCTGTCTTGGAAGTCCTGCAGGCAGCTGCAGTGCAGCGGGTCGCAGTCGCCGTCGGCCGCGTACTCCAGCCCGAACTGCGGGTTGTTTTGGCTCGTAACATTCAACAAGTCTTACGTAATAGCTCTTGAATTTAATATCTCGTAGATAGACAGTTCTGTTGCTGGAAGGTATGTGCAGGTGCACCTTACCTGGCTACTATGTTCTCGGAAATCTTACTTGTCAAGCACTTAATACTTAAAGAGTTCTCTTAAACATTTGCTTTTACTGGATTTTTATAAGGATATAGTTTTTTCCCACCTTGCACCACCCGTCTCGGAAGCCCTTTAGGTAGCTGCAATGCCAGCGTGGGGCACTCTTACCTGATAACCTTTGTCTTGAAAATCCTAGTTTTAAAGGATTGTTTATGCTTCAAACTAGCAAACCACAGTATTTTTTTGATTCCCACCTGGCAGCAGCTGTCTTGGAAGTCCTGCAGGCAGCTGCAGTGCAGCGGGTCGCAGTCGCCGTGGGCCGCGTACTCGAGCCCGTACTGCGGGTTGTTGGGCACGTAGCACTCCATCGCCCCGCCCTCCGGCCGCGCGCATCGTTACCGCGCAGGGGCGGGACCTCTCATCTCTTGGTGCTCAGCCTCTCAGTTTCCGCCGCTTGTAGTTGCGGGCTGGCATGGCTGGAATGGACAGTAGGTTAGTATGTATGTTTTGGTGCTAATAAGGATTGAAACATTATGTTTATACCTACTTGCATATACAGCCTATTCAACAGATAACAACAATTTAATGTATTTTTTTATCGTGAATCATATTTAATCTGAATCGCGTGCAATGCGAGTATAATTATTTATTTAATACTGGTCAATAAGCATTAAAACTCTTATAACAAACTCATTGGTACAAAATATGGATTACTAGCATTCCACCCGCGGCTTCGCCCGCGTGTACTACACGACGTTATCCCGCGGGAAGGTGATATTTTTCAGGAATAAAAAGTAGCCTATGTCCTTTCTCAGGCTCTAGACTATCTCTGTACCAAAATTCATTCAAATCGGTTCAGTAGTTTAGGTGTGATTGTGTAAGACACAGACAGACAGAGACGCATTTATAATATAAGTAAGGATTACAAGATTAGAATAATTACGATTACAAATTCAGTGTCTTGACTTGGCAAGTTTAGAAAAAGATATTATGTTTTTCAACTCGATGCCCCTCTATTACGTCCGCGTGTAATCCAGTTTGATCACCCGCCGTATTGATGGTATTGATTAACTGTTTTAATATTATTGTGCTCCTCTTTGAGACGTTTATAAGTGTATTACAACATACACCCAGACCCAGACTACAGACGAGAAAACATTGAAAAGTTCGTTTTCAATATTTACCCGACCGGGAATTGAACCCTGGACCTCCAGATATAGCGACACTTTGAAACCGGTGCGTACACCACAGCCACGGAGGTCGTCCATCAGTCGTCTCGTCACTAATGATGCTAATGATCTCGTTATACCACTCTTATCTTATTGTTAAGGAATCCAAAACAAACAAATAAATAAGTGTGATACATTGCTACGGACTACGATGCTACGATTTCCCGTAGCTAGAATTGATCGTAGTCAGGATGTTAGTTGAAAGTATTTTTCTATCGAACTAAATTACTTAAGGCGAGGAGTGAGCGGCAGTGAACCTGTGAACTCGCGAGCGCCCCGCGAATCGAAAATCACTTAAAATTCAATTAAAAATGAAATAATAAAAAAAAATATATGAAGGCCGGAATCCCTCGGCTATTCAAAGACAATTATTTTCATATGTTTTTCATTAACTAAAACCTAGTATACTGCAAGTAATGTGATATTTAAATTTATAAGACGGATGTTTGGATTTTTTTTATAAATAATAAATAAATAACTTCTTTCATTCACACCAATTATCTAAGCCCATTTTAATTTCATTAAAAAACTGTATCATGGAAAACTTGATAACGAATAAATATATAAGTACTTAAGTAAATACTTTTATTTAGTACAGTAAAGTATCACTAATGGAAAATATAACGGCCGGAAGCACTTTAGATAAAATACTGTAAAATAACATATTTTTTTCCAAATTTTGAGTACTTGTGGTTTGCGAGTAATCCATAATTTAAAATACCCTATCTTCGGGAATCATCGCCTTAAGCTGTTATCTTATCCTGTGTTGTGGTTGTGGTAAGGGAAAAGGGTGTAACCGTGTAAACAAAGCAATTGTTCTTCTATAGTAAAGAATAAATTAATATTACTTTTGCATATAGGCCAAATAAACCTCATGCGTGACTTCTCGTAGGTGCGGCAGTTAAAATCGCGTTCTTGCACTCTGTGCGGGGGGTGACTTTGTGACATTTCTTTGATTATAACAGAGACAAATATATACAATTGTTCCTTTTACGAAGCCTAGCCTAACGGTGCAGTTAATACTATATGAAGTCGAATAGATCTCATACGCACTGAATCGAAATTATTTCCGTACAGTGCGGAGGGAGGTCTAATCTGCCTCAAGAGTTGTAGGCCTTATAGCCGCACGGAGTGAGACGCGGGTGGCGCAGGCGTCACCCATCCTAGCTTTAGTGATGTGACAAGTTTCGATACGGAAGCAGGTTGCTGGCCGGCGCGCTTACATTTTATAAGTGTCGTTGAAAAAGTAGTTGGTTTTCGTATTAATGTCAAAGTAAAATTTGTTTATTCAATTTAACAAGATTGTTATTTACAATACTTGTGAATGTCATAGAAGCTACGGCATCAGTTTGCAAACCCTACAGCGGAAAACCTTGGATATGGATCGATCAGGCTGTAAACATACATCACAATCCGATGTTTCTATATGCAAAAGCGATTTGGCAGTATAGTATGCTTAAGTGATTTTCTACAGAGAACGTTGCAATCTCTTTGCTTTATACTTCTGCGATTTTTTTCCTGCTCTACTGGGTTGTTTCAAATGCATTTTGATAAAGCATAGATGTGATTTTATACTTTGATATACCTACTCGTATTTTTTACTTTTTGTTTATAAGTCCAGATTCCTTCAGTTATGAATTCTGTCTTTGCTTTTGGCGAATTCGCGTTCGATTGTGCAATGGTCAGAGCTGTTATAGTCAATAAGTAAAAGTACATACACATTTTCTCTCACACATCTATCCACTGACACAAACAAACACTCATCCACCCACACAAATACGCACACACGTACATTCATACACATATACATTTTAACACTTTTCATCTATTTGCCCTGTTTTGATTTGAAAACATTTAAACATTTTGATCGCATTGAATTAATATTACTTACTAGCTGACCCAGCGCGACTTCGTTCCCGTGGCCCTACCCCTTTCTCCACCCTACCCTACCCCACCCCTACCCTACCCTACCCCTACCCTACCCCTACCCTACCCCTACCCTACCCCTACCCTACCCCTACCCTACCCCTACCCTACCCCTACCCTACCCCTACCCTACCCCTACCCTACCCTACCCCTACCCTACCCTACCCTACCCCTACCCTACCCCTACTCTACCCCTACCCTACCCCTAGCCCTACCCTACCCTACCCCTACTCTACCCCTACCCTACTTCTACTCTACCCGTACTTACCCCTCCTTCCCCTATTTTCTCACCGCTAAAACCTTCCTTGGACTTCCACGAACATTTCAAGACCAAAATTAGCCAAATCGGTCCAGCCGTTCACGCGTGATGCCGTGACCAAGGGAAATAGGGATTCATTTTTATATATATAGATAATATTATCGTAACTGCAACTCTTTTTTATTCCCATCCCTAGTCAAGACACAAATTGTACTTTCTTTCAGTGCGATGTGAGTCAGAACAGATGTCATATATATTTATTTCTTTTATTCAATACTGAAATGTCATAACTGTCGGCGAAGCAGGATTTGACTTTAACAATTATTTAAGTTTAATATGGTAGAGTTTCAAGCAATTAATGTCACATTTGGCCTATTTTGAGGTGTTTTTTAAAAACAACATTTTGTGAGGTCGGAAAGGTCTCATACGCACTGCAAAGAAGTTCAACCTTGCCTCGAAAAGACCTCATACGCACTGGCTGAAAGTCCATGAAAAATGGCTCCGCAGCGAACGTGTTAATTACAAATAAATGAAATTACAGTGCATTTAAAAAGTATTAAGATATGAAATTTTCGTATACAGTAAATGTCTTTAATTAAATTAGTTAGCACCCATGACCAGAAAAAAAAATATCAGCCCCCTTACTCTTGAAACAGATATTAATTATTTTGAACCCTAATGCCTTGCAATAAAGTCGTTACTTATGACGTTTGACAATTATTCAATAAAATGACAGTGTCAGTGCAATTTCGTTCAAGAATATGGGGGCAGATCGTTTTTTTCAGGAATCACCAGCCCAATTTTTTTTTAAGGTAAGTTATATATAATGCAAGTGTGTCTCCCGTCGCCGCACACGAGCCACAAGCGACAGCCACAAAAACGCCACCACTTGAAGCTAGTCATATACTTATTTTACCCCTAGTATTAATAAGTTTATGGAAGCTAGGAAGGTAGGAAGAAGAAACAAGTGACGACTAGCGGCTGCGCCGCCGGCGCCGCCGGCCGGGCGTCAACCGTGTGCGGCGAGTTTATAGAAAACTAGCGGATCCTCGGGTTTTACCCGCGTGGTACCCGTTCCCGTGGAATATCGGGATAAAATAAAGCCTATGTCACTCTGGAAGAATGTAGCTTTCTAATGCTCAAAGAATTTTCTAAATCAGTCCAGTAGTTACGGAGCCACTTCGATGCAAACAAATAATCAAATCTTTCCACTTTATAATATTACTAGCGGATCCTCGCGGTTACACCCGCGTGGGACCCGTTCCCGCGGTAATATCGGGATACAATATAGCCTATGTCATTTGGGAGGAATGTAGCTTTTTAATGGTCAAAGAATTCTGCAAATCAGGCCAGTAGTTACGGAGCCTATTCGATGCAAACAAACAAACAAACAATCAAATCTTTCCTCTTTATAATATTAGTATAGATTAGTATAGGTGTACCTATGAAAGTTTTCATACATTTTCTAGAAACTCGCCGCACATGACCGCATTGTCCGCACACGGTTGACGCCCGCCGCCAGCTCCGCCGCTTCCTCCTCCACTGACCTCTATTTCCTGTAGTTACAGGAAATAGGTCGGTGGCGGCGTTTTGTGGTTGTGGTCGGTGGCCCGTGTGCGGAGAGCCTATGTCGGACGATCTGTTTGCCAAGTGCCAAGTGTGGTACAAATCTTGCTGTGTTCTGTGGTGGTACAGTCAGGCGGATCCCACACTGCGTCCGGTTTTCGCACTACCGGACGGAGATGCGGCGTGATTTGTCATACACTGCGGGTTTTGTATGCACATCAAGATTCTACAGCCATAGTTAAGAAGCGCACTACCACAAACCGGAGCGGTGTGCGGTGCAGTGTGAGAACCGCCTCAGGGGGGTGTTACGCCGCAGTTTAGGTACGTTCGGACGGCGCGCCTGCCGGGCAGGCGTATGGCATAGAAATTAGGTCCGCAAAGGAACTAGAATATATGCGATAGAAAGAGATGCAACGACAACGAGTGGCCGTTCGTAATTTGCCTGCGCAGTACAAGCTGAATTCTACTACTTTACTACTTTATTGCGTTATTGTTAGAGTTGCTATTTATTTAAGGATATTGCATAGGTGAAAAAAATATCGTCGATGGCCGTTGCTTACACAAGCGAGGGGGTGCTGGGATCGGTAAGACTCCGGCCGCGGCACTCTCGTAGACTGAGAAATACGTGTAGACGCGGCATGCAGCGCGCATTCCGTTTACATCTAAAATATCAGCTATGTGCGCTTTTACTAAAGACATTATATTATGTAGAATACAAGAAGAATTATTATGAATATTTATTGTAAAAGTCGGTTTGTAGGAAGAGTAGATCTTAGATATTATTCGTATGTAGTAAAAAAAGCTTTTTTTAACAAAGATACCTAGTCACTTCAAACGATTCTTCAAAATGCAGAACACAGCAGCAGCTATTTATATTTATTTTCTATCTCTAGATCATTTCGATAATATATCCATTATCGAAATGATCGTCGCAGGCAAAACTACAACATTTGCTACAAATTACAAATTATTACTTAGCGGAGTGAACTATCTGTTACATAGTAACTATTTAGTAATCTGTGGTACAGTTACCTGCCTTCTGCGCAAAGGTCGCGAGTTCGATCCCCGCACAAGACAAATATTTGTGTGCATGAAAATATCTAGGCACATAACAAGGTTTTTTTTCTCTTGTCTAGGTATTTGTCTTGTTCTAGATTTTTTTTTCGTATTGACATAAAAAAAATAAGTAGTAGCACGTAGTAGGTACAGTCACCTGCACTTCAGACTACCACAAAATGTCAAATATCTACAAACGGTTTTGAATTTAATGCTCCAGAGTCATGGTTGAATGAAAGTCGATTGGAGAATTTTTGACAGTTTTGTGTAGTCTGTAGTGCAGTCGTCCGTACATAATTGTCTAGTATCATAATGACACAAGTTCTTAGCAGAACTTAGTCCTTAGTCCGACTGGCTAGCTACCACCACTTATCTAAGTCTGATTGACACGACGACAATCATGTTTTCAGCATTATTGTGTTCCGGCAGTTAGAGTAGAGATAAGATAGCCAGTTCCTCAGTGATTGAGGATTCCGAGAGTTGTGCGCTTCCACCTTCTTAACATCAGGTGTGATAAAGGCTAAATACTACCCCGTTGTGGATCAATACGTATTTTCAACTAAACATACCTATAGAGATGGATTACACCTTGTAGAAGGACGAAGGCTACTTTTACCGGAAAATTTGAAATAGTCTATAAGTAATACAGGAAAATTTTTTGACCAGTGCACAAATTTTTAGAATCAACTCAGAATCGGTAAGTGAACAACTTTCTCCTAGAAACATGGGTCGAAATATGACAAAAATTTTTGGACTTCCCATACTAAATCGATCACGTGATCAATCCGATTTGTATGAAGAGTCAAAAAAATTTTGTCTTATTTCGACCTATGTTTCTAGGAGAAAGTTGTTCACTTACCGATTCTGAGTCGATCTTAAAAATTTGTGCACTGATTAAAAATTTACCCTGTATATGTATTTTTAGGATTATATATTTTTGAGGAGCCCGTGAGTGGTACAGTGGTTAAACGCGCTCGGCTTGCAATCGTTGAAGTTAAGCAACTTTCGCAATAGTCTGTCACGGGATCGGTGACCAAAAATGTATTATCTCGAGCTCTTCCGTGCTTAGGAAAGCACGTTAAGCCGTTGGTCCAGGCTGCGTTTGCAGCCGTTAATACCCACCAATCCGCATTGGCCCTGCGTGGTGGGTCATGGCAAGTTCTCCTTTTCCATCAATAAGGAACGTCTTTGCCCCAGCAGTGGGGACTTATAATGGCTGTGATGATGATAAATCCTATTCTACTATAATATTATAAATTCGAAGTTTGTTCGTATGGATGAATGGATGTTTGTTACTCTTTCACGCAAAAACTATACTGGACGTTTCTGGAAAAAAATTGCAACAGAGATAGATATAGGCTTTAATAACGCATAGGATACTTTTAATCCTTATATTCCCACGGAAACGGGAACCACGCGGGTGAAACCGTACTTATATTATAAATGCGAAAGTTTGTAAGTATGGTTTTATGGATGTTTGTTTGTTACTCTTTCACGCAAAAAATACTTAACGAATTGTGTTGAAATTTGGCGCACAAATAGTAGAAAGCCTGGATTAAAACATAGAATACTTTTTATCCCGATATTCTCACGGGAACGGGAACCACGTGGGTAAAACAGTGGGCGGCCGCTAGTTATTTTACAATTCTTTCTTAAAAAAAAATCTCTGAGCGCGATATAACCGGATTCCACTCGGACGAAGTCGCGGGTATGCAGTATAGGCCAGTCAAATGACGATCATCTGCACAAGTGAGGTACACAGTTTCAAAGTGGCAAGTGCTGCCAACTCTGAGGTCTGTTGGGTTTGATTTCCGGCAGGGTCAATGAAGAGAAATATACCTCTACATTATTTAGTATTGGTTAGTGTATAATAATATATTCTTTGGTATTGGATAATAAATGTATGGTTTTAAAAGCCAATTATGTTTAAATAGGTATAGGAAAAAATTTAATTAAGAAAACGATCCTTCAAACAGATTTTCCGACGGAAATCTACTTCCAGGGTTGTTGGATTTTGTATAGTTATTTTCTTATGCATACAATTACTGCATTGAGAATATTGAGATGCATAAAATTCACAAAAAAACATAATGTTTGAAAAGCGTTAATTGTGGCCACTGGTCGTAGCATATTTGAAAAGTGATCGCGTTGAATTCTTTTGTATGGAAGTAGGTAGATCGATTTCACTGAAATTAAATTCTTTGTTATTTGAAGTTTAATCTATTAAATTAAAGTTTATTCGTATACAGAGTTATCGTTACCAACGTAATTATCTTATTATTTATTTATTTAACACTTTATTTTAACACCACTGTACATAAAAAAAGAAAAAGAAAACAATTATCCCGCCTGAAAGCTACTTATAGGGCTCGTGGTTTTTTACTATCACATTTTCCTATAAAACAATAATATTTAATTAACTAATAACAGCATCAAAAGGGCGGTCTTATCGCTCAAAGCGATCTATTCCAGACAATCCGATGGTATGGAGATATTGACAGGACAGGAAGCGATCATAATGTCAAGTGTTCAAAAACTTTATACTAAAGCAGCTTCGTTTTTCTACAACATCTACTTATTCATCGTTTTTCTTCAAAATAGGTTTTTGTTTTCAAGTAAATATTAGAAACCGTTTTCTTGTGCTAAAATATAGTTATTGCCGATGTTGTCTACTATTGTTTGCGACGTCAGATATAATACATGAACACTTTGTTCTGTCTGTCGAATTTAATCAAATTAATCACATTTCACCAAGAGCGAAGGTTAAAAAATAAAACAATAAAAAGCCCTAAGTCTACTTACCCTTTTTCGTCCACTTAAAATCCTAGATTGGCATCCGTTAATTACAATTTTATTAATTATTAAACAACACATCACAAAATCACAGATATCGAGCACCCTCACTAATTGAATTAAGCGCGTCGTACGAAGCATGCGCCATAGCCTCTCGGACTTAAAAAAAATAAAATAAAATTAGGAGTGGACACGCTTCTGCAGGTTGTTGATTGTGACTAAACTATCCACTAAAGTGCTAAGTGCACTCGACTGCCGCCCCTTCGTAATTGGCTGTTTGTATCATCCCCTCGTCGCCTGAAAAAAAAACATGACATATTGTGCGCGGGAAAGTAGCTGTCACCACGGATCAGGTTAACATGGCGGCTGGACAGCTTTTGTTTTTGTGGTGAGAATCGTTTAGTGGCATCTGATACCTACTATTTTGATAAGTAATGGGATCGATGACTAATTAAGGAGAACTAAAATTGCTTCAGCAATTTATTGATTGTTAACTCAGTTAACTCTTTTTAAATAAATTAGTTTAAATCTTTAAGGTTTGAAATGTTTTCGCTTGATTACCATCGTTATTTGTCAGACACAAATGTACCATAAACACCAAACTCGAAAAATTACAAACTCCACTGAACTTTTTAATTAATAAGTTGATTTGTTTATTTATTATATAATTAATCGTCGAAAATAAATAACTTGTATCCCCCAAAGAAGACTTGTAGAATTCTTTTTCGTGTAGAATTTGTGGAACAAGGATAGGTTTTTGATGAAAACTTTAAATCAAAGTAGATTTAATTAAAATAATAAATAAAATAAAAAAAAGCTTTATTGCACACAACGAAAGAAATACAATGACAAGAAGACAAAATAAAATATAGAAAACAGACAATAGGCGGCCTTATTGCCTAATGGCAATCTCTTCCAGGCAACCTTGGGTGAAAGAAGAAATAAATAGCTAGAAGAAAAGGGGAATGGGTGCAAAAACAAGATAGGATAAAGAAGGTTTATACTATAGGTGGAAAAAATAATAATAATAAATAAAATAAAATAAAATTTAAACATTTAAAAAATATATATATGTTTATATATATAATTAGAATAGATAATTAGATAAGGACAGGAAATGACTCCTAACTTGATCTCCAAAGGATTTTAGAGTCTGAGCCTTTCTGATACCCTCAGGAAGTGCGTTCCACAGACGAACTGAATGGACCGTGAAGGAGTAGGAAAAAAATTATTGCGTAGTGAACGGAAAACTTTTATTTCACCTATATTATACTTACTGATTTCACTTATTTAGAAATTGCTAAACTTTTCTATTGGTAACTAACTACGAACTATTGTTATTGGTCGCACCAATTATTTTCTATATAGTCATTATATAAACAAGCTGCGCTAAATTACTACTTTTATTCCCCAGGACTTCGCTCCCGTGGGATTTCGGGATAACAAATAGCTTGCTACTACCTATTCTCAGTCGCAGACTTACCTTTACACAAAAATCGGTCGAGCCGTTTTTGAGGAGTTCGATAAACACTGAGACACTAGATATTTATCTAAGACTAGCGGATCCTCGCGGATTCACCAACGTGGTACCCGGTCCCGTGGGAATATCGGGATAAAATATAGCCTATGTCACTCGGGATGAATGTAGCTTTCTAATGGTGAAAGAATTTTCTAAATCGGTCCCGTAGTTTCGGAGCTTATTCGATGCAAACAAACGAACAATCAAATCTTTCTTTATTATAATATTAGTATAGATGTATCAAACAGTATTTGAAATTATTACATAGCGGCTTAGTATACAGAGTGATCCATTGGGACGGGTCAGTATGGGAAAGTTTGAAATTATAAGAGATAGAGATCATTGTTCTAAGGAACCAGGTCGTCGATTTTAGAGTTAAGTGCATTCAAAGATTTTCAAAAAAACTAAGTAATACACGACTCGGGAATCGAACCTTGTCAGTTTTCAAAACAAAAGTGTTATGTTAGTTATTTCATTACGAAATTTGATTGTGTAGGTTGTTAGAAATACATTTTATTATGGAACCCTATGTTTACAATAAAAAGAAAATGCTTTATTTTATTATTTTATTTAAGTAAATGTTGACAGACAAATGACAGACATTTTCAAAACTTCACAGACGCGAATTCGCCTACGTAATTCTTAACATTAAAATCAACGACATGGTTCCTTAGAACAAATATCTCCATCTCTTATAGTTCCAAACTTTCCCATACTGACCCGTCCCCATGGATCACCCTGTATATCAGCACATTTCCAAAGCACTTACAAAAAATGGTTTGTTAGTGTGGAAATGAGCGTAATATTAAAAGCCTCTAAAATAAACAAACTTATTGCAACCATTTCATTCACAAATTGTTACGTCCAACGTTGTGACAGGTTGCTCTACTGAATGAACATATTATACCGGTATCAATATGGCCCTCCCAGGTAGCGGCCATTCATGCGCAAACGCATAACGACCGAAAAGACAGGTAAACTGACCCTTATTGTATGTGCATTAAGGTACACATGTAATAGAGACTTAGTTTTTAGTGAACGTGTTTAAACGATGGCTAATCTTGTTTGATTTGCTTCCCAAAACTGATGTTGCATTATTATGTTTATTTAACTTTACAAAACATCAGATTTGCAAAGTTCTGACCAATTTTTAAAATGATGAATAGATGAACTCAAACTTGAATTGCATATATAATAGGAATTATGTAGGTTTAATATGTACTAGCACGTACGGCTAGTACGTGCAGTTGCATCCACGGCTTCGCCCCGTGGACTACACGACGTTATTTTTTTTTATTCACAACGGGGTAGCATGCCTTCATCACACCTGATGTTAAGTGGTGATAAGGCTGAAGGTGGAAGCGCACTACTTCCGGAATCCTCAATCACTGAGTAACTGGCTATCTTATCTCTAACTGCTGGAACACAATAATGCTGAAAACATCATTGTTATGGCGTCAGACTTAGATAAGATGGTGGTAGCTAGCCAGGCGGACTAAGAACAAGTCCTACCACCAACCAAACATATAGTTTTTTTTTACCCTGTGACAAAACCGAATACAATATGTACCCCCACTGGGAATAGAACCCGGGACCTCTTGGTCTGAAATCGGTGGTGTGAACCACTAGATCACAGAGGCGGTTGAATCCGTTATCCCGCGGGAATGTGCTGATGTACTTTATTTCCTTGATAAAAAGTAGGCGTATGTCACACTCCAGCTTTTTCTTGTTCTGTGCTCTCCAGCTTCCAAACTATCCCCATACCAAAAATCAGGTCGATCTATTGCTCTGTTTTGATGTGAAAGACGAACAAACAAACAAACACACTTCGACCCTTTAGGCGCATTTGGTCCAATTCGCAATTGGTCCAATGTTCAAAAAAATTTCCAAATCGCACTTAGTCCAATTCGCAATTGGTCAAATTCTCAGTTTGTCCAATTCGCAGTTCGTCCAATTCGCAGTTTGTCCAATTCGCATTTGGTACAATTCGCGGTTAGGCCAAGATGGATAATGTTTCCCAAGTTATAGAACGGAATCTATAACGTGGCTAAGGTCCCGCCCGGTAGGTAAAAAGTGTATATTTATATAATATATTATAATTATCTATTTATATAATATATTATAATTATCTATCATACGTTTGATAAAATATGCATGGTTATATTTCTATCTTATCACAATAACTTTATATTGGACCAATCGCGAATTGGACCAACTGCGAGTTGGACCAAACGCGAATGGGACCAACAGCGAATTGGCCCAAGTGCGAATTGGACCAAGTGCGAATTAGGCCAACTGCGAATTGGACCAACTGAGAATTGGAAAAACCGCGAATAATGTGAATGGACCAATCGCGAATTGGGCCACATGCGCCTAAAGGCTTTTTTGGCGTTTTAGAGCTTTCACTCAACAAAACATTTCCGTTATCAGTTCGGCTGGGTATTGCTATCAAAAAGTTCTCTATATAGCCAAACAGAAGCACAACCTGATAACTAATTATTTATAATAAGTTTTTTGTAAAAACCTCGTTTTTATGACAAGCTTTTTTGTTGACTGCATTTTAATATTGTATTGTCATCCAAACCAAACCTGTATGCAAAGTTTCAGCTCAATTGGACACTGGGAAGTGGGTCTTTAACTTGCAAGATTTGACGAACACTGCAAGTTAAATAAAAGCAAGCTTGTAAAAAGTAAGTAGAAGTGCATTTAGGTACATACCTACTTACGTTAGTTAACGAATGAGAAGTTTTCCAGTAGGTTCTATAATGCTCAATAGATGTCGCTGCGACCACTTTTCTTTTTTTTCTTAATTTTCATGTATAGTGCCACAAGCTTTTCTGTTCCGGTAACAGTCGTGACAGAGGAGCCACTTGCAATACGAAATTACCTGTCAAACTGGACTGTCGTATGAAAACTGTTTTAGTTCCAAAGAGAATCACCGGAACAGAAAAGATTGGCACACTATATGGTATGTTTTTTTTGCGTTCCCCAGTTTACGGGAAAGTTGAATGTATTGTTTCACGAATTTTGTTGCGTATATATATTAATGAGTTATCGTTTTTTTCTTATTTTACCTGATTTTGATTATATTTTAATTTAAATAACTGTTAATGTCAGAAAGAAAAGAAAATGTGGAAAAAGTGGCATTTTCATGAAAAAGTTGAAATTAATAGCTCAAATTAATTAAGAAGTTAGTACGTATGTACTGAATTTTCATTCTCTAGATGCAAAAACAAACTTGAACAAACTTTTCAACTTGACAGTTATTGTACATTTTTATAGGTAAGTACAACAAAAATAGCGAAGTATGGATAAAAACCTACGGTTGAACTTTAAGTCATATCCTAAAAGTAGTAATTTAGAAATAAAACCTTATATAACAAGATTATTTACATATTTATTTACTTTTTAAAATTTTATTTTGTTTTGCGTAGGCTGACAAACGTCCAAGGTATTGTTATTAAAAAAAAAGAAAAGTTTCGCTAGCGCCATCTTTTGCACCTATTTAAAATAAGCTTACGATACCTTTTGGAAAATTCCTCATTGACAGCTTAACATCTTAAAATCTTCATAAGTGTACTTAAGTAGGTAAGTATGTGATATTCTAAATGAAACGATTTGAATTTCTTGAAATCGTTTATTTAAATTTTCAGTAATAATTAAACAAATCAAAGTTTGATTATCAAACAACGTGCCAGACCAAAGGATAGTCACGATCAATTATATGTAAGTAAACATAGAACTTTGTCACATTGAAGCGCTCCAAAACAAAAATCTCTAAGCCACAAAATTTAGTCAATATTGTAATATGACATAGTCCCATGTTGTTCACATATTATTGCTCATCACGGTACTCCCAAAAAGCTCTTTCCATTGCATTTGTACCGTTACAAGAAGCCTACCAACTCTCCCATAAAAACTGATGCGAGCGAAAGTGTTTTTTTTTCGTAATTTTGTTACAATACCTAAATGTAGTAAATATAAATAAATACTTAAAAATAACTTATTTACAAAAAAAACGCTCTTTGTCAATGCGTACTGTTTTATTTCAATCATGCCAATTTGCCAATTTATTAGCAAAAAACCCCTTCCCGTTGCAGCTGTACCGTCAGAAGCCTACCAACTCTCCCATAAAAACGTCACAGGCGTGCGAAAGTGATTTTTCGTGGTTTTCACACGGAGGTTGCGCGCGCGCAATGCGCATGCCTCGCTCGGCTCAGTGAGCAGCGATGCCTGCTCGTTGGTGGTCGCGACGGGTGTGGTCCTGAACTTTTTTTTTGTTTATAGTGAGTGCAAATACAGTCTTTTCGTATACTGTTAACGGCATGTTGGACTCAATCAGACACAGGCCTGTCTCTTGCCACGCGCAGCCCTCCCGTCAATAGGCTTCGCGTCAGGGCTGGGTGGTTGTAACCCCTGCCGCGCCCCCTGACAAGCTCGAAAGCTCGAGAGGAGGCCGGACAGAAGGAGTCTCTTCTCAATCTCCCCATAAGGTTACCCACTCAGGGTTGTTGAGAGTAGGCACCACTACCAACTAAGCCCTTCACTACTTGCTCTCTGACGTCAGTTTTAAGCACACTGACTGTGGGGGGGCGTGGTGGTATGCACCCCTGCGGCCTGACGGTTGGCCTGTTGTGGTCCTGAACCTGTGAAGTATTAAACATTTTGTTAGTAACTAGATTTTGTCAAGAGCTGTATTATGTAAATAATATGGTACGTCGAAAAGCGGGGTTTTTACCATGTTTAGATGTCGAGTCCCCGATATTTCTGCACACATGCATGAGCTATTGTCATGGAGTTACTACTAACATGGTAAAAATACCATTTTTCATTATATATAGTTTCGGATTCATCCTTCAGAAAAAACCATTTAAGGGTATCGAAATTAAGGAAAAGTAGAGCTAGCCGCCTCTGTGATCTAGTGGTACACCTCCGGTATAAGACCCAGAGTTTTGGGTTCGGGTTCAATTCCAAGTGGGGGTAAATAAAGGTAAATACTCGTATAGGTATTTATTTAATTTTATATTATTTTTATTATTGTTTAAAATGGTAAGGCGGTTCACAGTATACATCTATAGTATTATATTATCTGTGATCCTACATACTAAACTTCAACTGTGTAGTCTTAATAGTTTCGGAATAAAGTGACGGACGGACGGACAGACAGACAGACGTGACTAATCTATAAAGATACCGTTTTTGCCATTCGGCTACGGAACCCTAAAAAGGTGACATTGACACCCAACTAGATCCAGCAGGAATCAAACCTGCGACCTTTAGCTGTCCGAACGACTGCTCTGAACAAAGGCAGAGTAGCTTTTTTCTCGTACCTATTTAAAAACAAAAATGGTACTATGGGAGTAAAGTGGCGAAAAAAATATCTCAGCATCCCATGGGATCCAAAGTATGTATGGGATGGGATCCTAGTGGACGGAGGGGTTACAAATGCATAGAGCTGTTATAAATCCTAGCCTACGTTTTATTTTATGCTGTACCTAGTCTCTATCACAACAACAAAACAGACATAATTACGAGACGCCTATAGATACATAACGAAACAAAAGCTATACCTAATACACAAATATCTACCTACACCAAGCGGAGTACGGATTACCGATTAATTCAAATTAACAAACTATAATCCTTTCACATGCGAGTGCGACGATCAATACCACCTGTCTGAAAGTCGATCGGTCGGAAACGGAAGTGTCGAGTGTCCGGTCACAGGATACGCTGGATGAGCTGTGCTGTGATGTGACGTCACGTCATGGCCGTCATTCCGATCACCCGGCCAGCCGTTAACGACCCCATAGGATATAGAATAGACCGAGGAGTAATGTAATATAGTCTGCTTCCAGTAGCGGAAAAGGTGGACGTCGCGCGCAAATTGATATTTTAGACTGTATGTTTTATGGGACACAAGTGGAAATAAATGGTAATGGAAGCATCTTGCGGACTATTCACAAAGCATTTTTCACCTAAAATAAAACAAATACTTAATCAAAAGTACGCTCAGGCGTCACAGTATAGTGCCACGAACTAATCTGAACTGGTGGTTTTGGAACTAAACTTTTTTTCATACACTAACCATTTTGAGTTTAAGTACACCATCAACTCAACATCATGCTAAAAAACCGCCTTCAAAAAAACCACATTAAAAAAGTAAGAAATAATTCCTCACCAAATAAATAACGTAAGTACTTTGAAGTCGGGCGTGAAACATGTACAATTTTTTGTTGTTTTTGTTAAAACCCGCCCGACTTCAAAGTACTTACGTTATTTATTTGGTGAGGAATTATTTCTTACTTTTTTAATGTGGTTTTTTGAAGGCGGTTTTATTTTTTTATAAAAATAATTTTTATTTCACTCTTTTTAGTGCATCGTGCAGGCAATTTACGTGTTTTCTGGTAAATAGGTATGTGATTAAACTGAAAACCTCCTTTTTTGAGGTCGGTTAAAATACCTTGAGGTATAAATCGGTTTATAAACAAAGGAGTTATGCCTAAAGATACGTATTAAATTCACATAAAGTGGTAACGAAAACAACAGTATTTTCAAGATTTCCTGAAAACTACTGAACCGATTTCAAAATTTCAAAAAATGGGACCAACTTGGAAACCAACCTGATGTAATAATGTTTGAACCATTTCAATCGGTTCAGCCGTCTTCGAGTAATCGGTGGACATACAGAAAAAAAAAAAAAAAAAAACATACGTACAGACAAATAGAGAACCTCCTCCTTTTTGATTTAGAAGTCGGTTAAAAATCTTTCTGTGTTCCTGTGTCTTACCCCCTCACACTTCAGAAACCTGTTATTATTATTAGGTACCACTTCGAATTTTTAAGACCCCCTTTCAGTCCCTGTTGTAAAAAAATATAAATATTTTTATTTCTCGCTTATTTGCAAAATAATTAATTAGGCAAATATCATCTAAAACTATTCCAAATTTCAGTGCTGTGACAGACAGACTGACTGAGTCGCACCATGGGTTCCTTTTACAAGCTTTTTACAAGCTAGTTAGTTTGTTAGTTAGTTAGTGGGGGACAAATCTTGCAAGCTTAATTTGACCCACTTCCCAGTGTCCGATGGAGCTGAAATTTTGTATACAGGTTTGGTTTAGATGATAATACAATATTTAAGTACAGTCAGCAAAAAAGCTTGTCATAAAAATGAAATTTTTACTAAAAACTTGTTACCATTTTGGTTCGAAACCCTAAAAATCCACCCGAGTCACAACCACCACTATTTCTAATGCTTCATTTTCAATATTTTCAATATTTGCATTGTGAATGCAAAAAAGTATAAATAATTTCCTCAAAACTGATTTATTATTTCAGGCGTGAAAATGTAAATGACAGACGAAGCGAGTTCCTTTTATTTCTAAATTATTTTACCACATGACGTCAATCAATACTCCTATTATTTCTTCACGGTTCCCACGATATATATCACTCATCATCTTTACAATGCAATATTAATGCTTATCATTAATGATCAAATCGAAAAGATAACTGACCACGCGTCCGACTATAAAAAAAGATACCAATTTAATCCTTTAAAAATAACATTAAAACCGTCGATCTCTCCCTTTTTAACACCTGTGTTTGCCCTTTGGCTAAATTCGCAAGTGATGTTACCCAACCGAGCATAAAAAGAGGGTAATGTTTTGTTATTCACAAGTGCCCACAATTTGGCTAGTGTTTAACAGGTAAACTGTTTGTTCAGTATAATTAGATGGGGTGTAGCTCTACTTTTTATTAACCGACTTCTAATTCAAAAAGGAGGAGGTTCTCTATTCGTCTGTATGTATGTTTTTTTTTTGTGTGTATGTCCACTGATTACTCGAAGACGGCTGAACCGATTGAAATGGTTCAAACGTTATTACATCAGGTTGGTCCCATTTTTTGAAATTTTGAAATCGGGTCAGTAGTTTTTAGGAAATCTTGAAAATACTGTCGTTTTCGTTACCACTTTATGTGAATTTAATACGTATCTTTAGGCATAACTCCTTTGTTTATAAACCAATTTAGATGATTCTTGTTTTGTTAAAAAGGGGATACCTCAAGGTATTTTAACCGACTTCGAAAAAGGAGGTTTTCAGTTTGATCACATACCTATTTACCAGAAAACACGTAAATTGCCTGCACGATGCACTAAAAAGAGTGAAATAAAAATAATTTTTATAAAAAAATAAAACCGCTTTCAAAAAAACCACATCAAAAAAGTAAGAAATAATTCCTCATCAAATAAATAACGTAAGTACTTTGAAGTCGGGCGGGTTTTAACAAAAACAACAAAAAATTGTACATGTTTCACGCCCGACTTCAAAGTACCTACTTACGTTATTTATTTGGTGAGGAATTATTTCTTACTTTTTTGATGTGGTTTTTTTTTAGGACATCGTTTGTCGATCTTAAATAAATCGATATTAATGTGTGATTTCATTATTGAAATTCGATCTGTTTGTCCGTTTTTCACGTCAAAATGGAGCAACAGATCGACGTGATTTTTGGTATGGGGATGATTTGGGAATTGGAGAGTGACATAGCCTACTTTTTCAAAGTTCGTTTTCAATATTTACCCAACCGGAAACCGAATAATTAGATTCATTACGAAATATATTTGTAAAAGTCACAAATTAGCAGTAAATTAAATCCTTCATCCACAAATATCAATTACATTTGAAAATAAAAGAAAAAACATAGACAAATCCCCAGAGAAAACAATCATTCAAACGGTTTAATCAGCCACTGTAAAATGATACTGGCCAATCGGAAACGTAAATAAAAGATAAGTGATAGTTTGAAATTCGATCTTCTTGCGGATTCCCCACTTATCTCTGCAGATTCCTGCATTAATATACCGTGTAAGTGGCCATAGAAAAAACATAAATACTTTTACTGTTACAAGTGGTGCTTGTGACTAAGCGACTCGGTACAGTTTGGTAGGGTATGATTTGGTTCCGATTTCAACCGCACGTCTTTGCATTTTTGTTTTGGGGTAAAATGGCGCGTGGCGGGCGCGTGTCTCCGCAGATAACGTTCTAATTTATTTTTCTCTTTTGCCGCAGTTTAATCCATTGAGTACAGGTTTTACCGAGTATAATTATTATCATTTAAGTTATGTAAGCAGCTTTAAATAGATGGGTAGTAGTTATAGGATTTTGGAGTGTGAAAATGATGTTTATAAGCTCTTTTTTAACGCCCTTTAATCAACTTTTTCGATATTTTTTTTACATTTTCTCACAGTATTTATAACCTGTTTTAATTCAGTAGCTTACGTACTACATAGATAATATACTTACTTACTAACGCAATACCTATGAGCAGGGATAAAATACTATAGATAAGTAGATACTAAATAATTAACTACCTATGAGTTTTAATAAAAGGCCATTATGATAGAGACATCTATACTAATATTATAAAGAGGAAAGATTTTGATTGTTTGTTTGTTTGCATCGAATAGTCTCCGAAACTACTGGACCGATTTGGAAAATTCTTTGACCATTAGAAAGCTACATTCTTCCCGAGTGACATGGGCTATATTTTATCCCGATATTCCCACATTAACGGATACCACGCGGGTAAAACCGCGAGGATCCGCTAGTTAGAAATAAGGTAGGACCTACAGGACATATATAAGAAAACTTCGTAAGTTTCTTTGAACTTGGTTTATATAAATGATGTTTTTCGTAAACTGGGAAGAGTAATCAGCGTAATAAAATTAAGATCTACTTAAATGAAAAAGGTAAATCCAGCGAAAGCTATATTTAACCCCGCCACATCCTCCCTCTTAAAAAATAGGATACATATACCTAGCAAACTAATCGAAAGTAATAACATTTCTGCATCGAATTTGAACCTTATTGCGCAGCGCGCAGGTGCGAAGACATCAACGTTAAAAATTTTCAAAAGCTTGCCCGCAAAATACTGAACAATAGGAAGCAAAAGCAAGGTTGTCAGTTCACGAATAATAACGGTAATAATATTTATTTAGCTGCCAAATGTACTGAACTATAACATAAATTTTATTATGTAAATAAAATACCAACTTAACTAACTAGGTACCTTAGGTCTTAAAAAATACACTATATTTGGTCCTTAAAAATAAGGGCTACAATTTTCTTTGCCTGATTTTTTCTTAGTTTGGGTAGGTAAATTAATGTCTTACAAGTTACAATGATTGTAAAAAAACAAGCTTACCCGAAATCTAATGTCATACCTAACGGAAAAATAAAGAAGCATGGGAGAGTCGGAGAGATGTAGGTAGTATGTTAATTGTAAAGAAGTGATCTTCTTCCTGATTCAAAAACTGTAGGAAAGCTCTCGACGACAGCAGAATGTATGCACTATTCTGTTACTCAAAGACAAAGCACAGAGTTCGAATCCCATTCCGTTTCCGACGGTTTGTGAATCAATTCAATGTACAATCAGGGACAAATTTAGTGAACCACTTCTTACTCCATTTGCGTAGCTGGTGCCTCGCTATTCACGCGCATACCCTTTTACTATTTGGCTAGGGAATAAACTAGGACAGTCACAATACAAATGTATAAGCAATTAGGGGTAGAGACTGTAAGTGAACGGAAAGACGCCAGACAACTTCGGTGAAAAACTTCTTATCTTACTTATTTTCTTTTATAAGTAAGAAATTGTTCACGAAATTTGTCCTTGAGCTACGTGAGAAAACATTCATCAACAAAATGACTATGATTTTTATTTGCTTTCTTGTTTTGGAACTAAAGCTCTATTTCGTTAGCAGCCCTGCTGGGTTTTAATTTGCCACTGAATGCTGAAGCCGTACGAAGCCGTAGGAAACCAATCGATTTCAAAATGGACGAAGAGCTTTTCGGTGAAAGTTCCAACGGTCACTAATAAAAAATTAAATTAATGAATATTATGTTCTTACATCGTAGCTTCATAAAATTTACATAATAATTATTAAAGCTTTTTATTGTAGTAGTACGTAAAAGCAAGTTTTTTTTTTTTCAAAATTCGGTGCTCTGCTATGTATTGCGCTGTGTTAGCTGTGTATGTTCATACTACCTATACATACATGACCTATACCTAGGTACGCGATACGTATTTTAACCGCAACTGTGGTCTAAGTGGTAGGTATATACCTACACACCACCGGTATCAGACCCAGTTGTCCCGGGTTCGATTCTCAATGGGGGTACATATTGTAGTCGGTTTGGTTTGTGGTAAGGCTTGCTATAAGTCCTGGCTAGCTACCACCATCCATTTTATCTAAGTCTGACGCCATTACAAACAACGATGTTATTCCGGCAGTTTATAATCTATACATCTATACAAATAAATAAAATTGGAGTGTCTGTTTGTAATATTAAAATAACCGCTTTTTTCTACATGCATATGATTATATATACGGTACATATACCAAAATAACATTCTTTTCAATTTTTGTCTGTCTGTCTGTCTGTCTGTCGGTCTGTCTGTCTGTTTTTTCCGGCTAATCTCTGAAACGGCTGGACCGAATTTGACGGGACTTTTACTGGTAGGTAGCTGATGTAATAAGGAGTAACTTAGGCTACTTTTTATCCCGATATTCCCACGGGAACGAGAACCACGCGGGTGAAACCGCAGGCGGCCGCTAGTAATAATAATAAGAAAGTTTATTTTCTTCCACAAAACTCGTCTTAGAAGCTAAATGACTCGAAAACCTTGCCGTTCGGTCGCTTACACTCAGGTGCCTTAGCACTATTATTTATTCTGTGACTCAGGTGCCGAGTTAACTTGTTTGGGTTGTATGCAAAGACTTAGGTAATTCATAAGTTTTGGTGAAAACGGCCATTAGACCCCAACTGTGTGGACAGCTGTTCACAAGAGCTTCGCAGCGGTTTTGGAGCTCGAGCTGAAAGCACTCGGGGTTTTGAATGGACCGTACTCTGAAACGCTAATCCGAAACTTCGGTTAGCCCCGCCCCTTTCACTCGATTCTGTCCCGACTAGAGAGTGAGAAGGACGGGTATACCGAAGTTTCGAGTTTTGCGTTTCAGAGTAGGCCCTCTGAGCCGGTATTAGTCGGAGCGTGGATTTTAGATTTTATCAGTCGCGATCTTTCAAGCTTGACGTTGATATTCATGTGTCTCCTTCTTCGATCAACAATAGTAGTACTTTTACGTGTAATTGTTGATCGAAGGTCTCTGACCATGCGGTGATCGCTGCCTCTCTTAACAGAGTTCACAACAAGATCATTATTAAATACCTACTACCTAGCTGACCCGGCAAACGTTGTTTTGCAATATAGGTACCTACCTAAATTAATTAATAAATAATAGGAGATCCTTGGGGAGGCCTCTATGCCCAGCAGTGGGCGTCGTACGACTGAAATGATGAAGAAGAGTGTGTGTTTATACACTACTAACTACCACAACAACAACTACCTGCACCAGACAACAGATAGCGCTAGTTATACACTTCGAATAAAGGGGCCCAAGATTGGTCTCTAGCTATTTCCTAAACATAAAAAGTTAGTCTGTGAAGAACCAAATAAACTCAGCACGCACGCGTGACCTGGGCATTTTTGGCGCTAGTTACAGTACATTTTTTTGTTCTGAGCTTATGGAAAAGATTAGTACCTATTCGATTTGGACCGCGCGCAGACGTCAGTGATAACATACTCTTTGGAAGCGGCCATGGAAGAAATGACAGTTTTGTATCGAATGTACGAAACATTAATAAATATGTGCGCCAATCTTTTCTGTTCCGGTGATTATCTTTGGCACTAAAACAGTTTTCGATTTTGACAGCTAATTTCGTATTGCAAGTGGCTCCACTGTCTTGTGGCACTAGAGGTTAGGAGGTCAGTGACGAAACATAGTACCACTAGACCGTGACCGTGAGCCAGATAGTATATTTTGTCAGTCATTTCCTCTCAAGCGAAAACTCGTGCAATGCTTGAGAGAGTTGTAAAGGGTGTTTTTTTTAGAGGTATAGAACTTTAAGTTGGCATTACTTTTCAAGGTGGCGACCGATTTGACAGCTGTCAAGTAATTTATTCTCAGTTTGGTTTGGCAATGGGCGATTTTCTGAAAGCTCAGTCACTAGATGGCGCTGTCCCACCTATGCAGTTAGAAGGAACGGAACGTTATAAATTTTACTTTGACGCGACTTTTTTACGTAAAACGGAACGTCAGACAGATGTTATTTATTTACCTAAATCTTTAAATTTACCTATTTCGTTTCTGTTCCTCACAGTAGTACTTATTTAATATATTATTAGTTTCCTTTGGGTTTTTAAAAATTAATTAATTTAAATATGTTTCATACCAAAATATACCATAGACATGTACATACTTTTTCAACGCCATCTAGTGAAGGAATTGGAAGCTTTTTTTTTTAAATGGCCTCTCAGAAAATCGCTCATTCATCATGAACCGACTCACGCCTGAACAACGCCTGCAAATTGTGCAGTTTTGTTTCGAAAAACGAAAACGAGATTGCCGTTGTTCCCGATTTTCATAAGCGAATTTTGTTTAGCGATGAAGCGCACTTCTGGTTGAATGGCTAAGTCAACAAACAAAACTGCCGCATTTGGAGTGAAGCTAATCCTCAAGTGTATGTCGAAACACCGTTACATCCAGAAAAACTGACTGTTTGGTGCGCTTTATGGGCTGGTGGAATCATTGGTCCGTACTTCTTCAAAAACGATGATGGCCAGAACGTTACAGTCAATGGTGATCGGTATAGAGCCATGATTACTTTTTTCATTCCTGAATTGAATAATCATGATGTCCAGGAGCTGTGGTTCCAACAAGACGGCGCAACATGTAACATAGCTCGTGCCACAATCGATTTATTGAAAGACACGTTTGGTGATTGCCTAATTTCACGTTTTGGACCTGTGAATTGGCCTCCAAGATCTTGTGATTTGACACCGCTTGACTATTTTCTGTGGGGCTATGTAAAGTCATTGGTCTATGCGGATAAGCCACAAACGCTTGACCATTTGGAAGACAACATTCGCCGTGTTATTGCCGATATACGGCCACAAATGTTGGAAAAAGTCATCGAAAATTGGACGTCCAGATTGGACTACATCCGAGCGAGCCGTGGCAGTCATATGCCAGAAATCATATTTAAAATGTAATGCCACAAGATTATCTTCCGAATAAAAAAAAATTCATGTCAATCGAATAATCCATCGTTGTTTTATTGCAATTTAAAGTTCTATACCTCTAAAAAAAACACCCGTTATTATGAATTATGGTGAACGTCAGCTGCCGCTCCGTGGGTGGGTGGTGCAGCGGCAATCCCTCAAACACGTAATTTTTTTTATTTTTTTTCAGTAATTTCCTCCCGACTGAAATTTTGTTCAATGATAGTTAACGCAATTATTAGAACATAAAAAAGTCAGCTGGTCGTACCGTGGTGGATTATACTTACGTCAGCTGGCCATAGGAACATGTAAAAAAAAATTTTTCGTTCAGTGATTTCCTCTCACATGAAAATGTGTCAGATGATAGTTTACATGCTATTTTGAATAAATAAAAGCGTCAGCTGGCTCTATGTTGGTGGAAAGGTCGTCAGCTGAAGCAGTGAAATAGGGAGCATGAGAGTCAGTCGTGAGCGCCGATCGCTTATTTAAATACGTCAGCTGACGTGTTTTCCACCAACATAGAGCCAGCTGACGTTTTAAGGGTTCCGTAGTCAACAAGGAACCCTTATAGTTTCGCCATGTCCGTCTGTCCGTCCGTCTGACCCCAGTCTAGCTCATAGACTCTTAGTCCTAGAAAGCTGTAATTTGGCATGAATATACATATTTATCACGCCAACAAAGTGGTAAAGCAAATATTTGAAAATTTTTTTTTTTTAGGTTTTCTCCCCTACACGTAAAGTGGGTATGTAATTTTTTTTTCTTGTCTACCCCATAGAGTGCAAAATTTTGTTAGAGTCAAGTGTCCATCACATGACTTTAACAAAATTTTGCACTTTAAAGCTTAATAATTCACAAACGGATGCCTCAATCCAAAAACTGTCTTGACGAACCCACAATATTTTTGAAATTGCTATCCAACCACATCCCACACTATGGGGTAGACAAGAAAAAAAATTACATACCCACTTTACGTGTAGGGGAGGTAACCTAAAAAAAATATTTTGTCAAAATTTTACTTTACCACTTTGTTGGCGTGATAAATATGTATATTCATGCCAAATTACAGCTTTCGAGGACTATGAGTCTATGAGCTAGACTGGGGTCAGACGGATGGACAGACGGACATGGCGAAACTATAAGGGTTCCTTGTTGACTACGGAACCCTTAAAACGTCAGCTGGCTCTATGTTGGTGGAAAACCCGTCAGCTGACGTATTTAAATAAGCGATCGGCGCTCACGCCTGACTCTCATGCTCCCTATTTCACTGCATCAGCTGACGACCTTTCCACCAACATAGAGCCAGCTGACGCTTTTATTTATTCAAAATAGCATGTAAACTATCATCTGACACATTTTCGAGTGAGAGGAAATCACTGAACGAAAAATTTTTTTTTGCATGTTCGTAGGGCCAGCTGACGTATAATCCACCACGGTACGGCCAGCTGACTTTTTTATGTTCTAATAATTGCGTTAACTATCATTTACCAAATTTTCAGTTGGGAGGAAATGACTGAAAATAAAAAAAAAAACGTGTTTGAGGGGCTGCCGCTGCACCACCCACCCACGCCACGGAGCGGCAGCTGACGTTCACCATAATTCATAATACAACTCTCTCAAGCATTTCACGAGTTTTCGCTTAAGAGGAAATTGGTCAGTAAAATCTGTTGCTGGCTCACGGACTACACAGCCTTCTCTATCGTCTTCTACCGATAGAGAAGGCTGTGATAGTACGAAAGTTAAACGGTTTTTCATACAAAACTACCACTTTTACTTAATTTCCCGGAATAAAGGTAACCTAATATGTTACTCTCCAGCTCCCAAACTATCCCTATACCAAAAATTACGTCGATCCGTTGCTTGCTCCGTTTTGACGTGAAAGATGGACAAACAAACTAATACACTTTCACATTTATGATATTAGTATGGATGTTATGCTTCTTCGTCGACATGATACTAATCGAGCTCGTTTTTTACTCTACCGTCCGGACTGATCCAGGTTCATTTGTGGCTTACGAGCTTCCTGAACGAGCTTCCTGCTCTAATAATAGAGGTTCTCCCTCTCAGTAAAATCTGTTGCTGGCTCACGGACTACACAGCCTTCTCTATCGTCTTCTACCGATAGAGAAGGCTGTGATAGTACGAAAGTTAAACGGTTTTTCATACAAAACTACTACTTTTACTTAATTTCCCGGAATAAAAGTAACCTAATATGTTACTCTCCAGCTCCCAAACTATCCCTATACCAAAAATTACGTCGATCCGTTGCTTGCTCCGTTTTGACGTGAAAGATGGACAAACAAACTAATACACTTTCACATTTATGATATTAGTATGGATGTTATGCTTCTTCGTCGACATGATACTAATCGATCTCGTTTTTTACTCTACCGTCCGGACTGATCCAGGTTCATTTGTGGCTTACGAGCTTCCTGAACGAGCTTCCTGCTCTAATAATAGAGGTTCTCCCTCTCCATGAAGTCTGCCAGCATCGGCCTCTTTCGTTCAGTTGCCCAATCCACTCTCAGTCTCATCTCAACTCATCACAGCAACGTTGCCCCAACTTAGTATTTAAATCGCCCCATCACAAACGTGTAGTGGGTTTTATAATGCATGGCTTTATCTTCGAGCAACGCGGGCCTTCCGACGGAAGACCCACGTTGCTCGAAGGGCTTTATAGATCTCCTCTTCGTCATCGTCATATTGTTTCGACGTCAGAGCGTATACCTACCTGTATGAAATTCAGCTAATACCTACCATTTGGATATTATGAGTATCTATCAGGTACTCTAGCTAATACTCTACCCTGCTTGACACAATCCCGATGGGCACTACGTTGTTAACGAGGGATTTGTGGACGATGAACCCGACACCACCAAATGGATTGACTATTGGTCACTTTCCCGTTGGTATAGTAAGTTACCGGAATGCAAGTTTATCGAGTCCTCACCCTCTCCTCGGACTTCAGGACCCAGTGTAACTTACTAACAGCCTCTTCCAACTATATGGCCTTCGCGTCGGTCCTTAATGTGCGTGTGTTGTAGTTTGCCAGGTCGATTCATCGGTGTTGGTAGCCGGATAGTAACCGGGGATTCTTAGCACCCTCTGCCCCACGGTTACCATAACCGCTACCGTAGCTAGAAATAGCGACGCCCGCGCCCCGCGCCTCCGCGTCGCCGCCACCCGCCGCGCCCACAGAGAAAGTAATCACTACGTTTCGGAGACTGGGGGCCGATTGTGATTGGTACAACCTAGCATCCTAGCCCATACAAACCAGAGAATCAGAGAAAAAATGGAGACAACCCACAGATCACTAAAATAAATGGCCTTCATCAATGCCATCTTCTATCTCACTCGTTGCATAGGAGCGCAAGCAGCCTAGAAATAATAGCGGGCCATGCATGCCTTCATACATCAACATACACTTGCCTTCATATAACTAACTTGACGTTGTCAAAGGTACCAATCACAAAAGCGACATCTGTAATTTGCTTTGCCTGCGCCTCCCCATATTGGGAAGGAAAACTAACTTTTTATCACGACAGAGGGCGTTTCCACACCAACTCACCACAGACAGCCTCACAAAAAAATTATGTGATTGAACGCGTCTATATTTAAAATTCCTCATTGGAAACAGCCACCATTATGTAGCATAGCAACACCAAACAAAAAATTCAGTTTGGCAACCCAAAATATGTAATGTCAAGTTTTTATTGTCGCAAAAATTTCAGTCATTATTTTCGTATTTTATTACGTGATACAAATAGCCCTTAAAAAAATAAAAATTGATCTTAAAACCGTAATTAGTGGTCCCGCCGACTGTCTATCGTTTCGGCAGTGGAGGTAAAAATTGTGAGTGTGATCGTGTGCAAAGGCCAGCATAAATGAATAATGTCGTTGAGGTCGAAAGCCCTGGCTCTGGTAGAGGTGCTTTTGAGGGTGCCTCCTCTGTTTGTGGTGGATGAGTTCCTGAAGATCAGTTTGGGGTTGCCGGTGTCGAGCGGCGAGGAGGTGCCGGTGCTCAGCAATCTAACCCTGGACCACATCGACGTCACCGAGCCAGACGCGAACTACTATGATGCTAATTTCTACAACGCCTTCTTCTTCACATTCCTCAAGTTCCTGATTTGTTGCTTAGGTGAGTATTGGTACAGTCTAGTTGCGACACAACACAACCAGCTGCCATTTACTTGCTCAATGTTATTGCGAAATGTGACTATCTCTGAGCAATGTCACTGCACTCACTCTTTGCTTATTTGCACCAATAGACACATTTTAGAAAAATATTTGACCCAATAGTCTATTCAAAATACCATTTGTTAATCACCTGTATCAGACAGATAAGGTTTCTTTATCAACATGGCTAACTACAAGGCCCATATAAAGATCACTTTAAAATGATATGTAAATATTACAAAGATGATTGTTCTAAAATTCCCTTACTGATCAAATAAAATTGTAACTACATTGTATTGGTAGTTATTGATTAAAATCCATATAAATGGGTTTCTTATCATTAAATTATTATGATTAAATCTGAATGAATTAAATAAACTGCTTTATATGTTTGATCCTAAATAATTTGGTTAGCAATACATACAAATTTGTCGCAGAAATTTGTCACATATAAGTAAGTAAGTTAATCCTTCAACGCCCCAGAAATGAGACAATAGGTTTTCCATTGTTCTCCGCCCCTATTCGGCCAGTCAGGAGTCAATGGGTTAAATTTGGTTATTTTTCAAAATATTGTGATTAAATGGGTTAACGCCATATCGGTCAATGCCAAATTAGTTATTTGATCAAATGCAATGTTGTGATTTTGCTATAGATGATATAAAAGTGAATTTTTGTGAACTTAAAATCCCCTAATTTTAAAAGTATAGAGTTATAAATAGTACAATGCGATATTAATAGTTTTTGATAATTGCTATGATTATTTAAATAATTGATTTCAAATGGCATTCAACATAAATTTTAATTATTTAGTAATGGATTAAAATCATTACATTATCCAAGACATAGGCTTTTGTTAGTCTGTGTCATACTTGTGATGCATCAAATATTCTTCTACACTAACAAACTGTAAGCTAATAAATATAATCCAAGATTTAAATAAGGTTTGATGCATGGATCACTAAACTAAAAACATATTTTACAGTCATTGTCAACATTAGCAAGACTATCACTCAGTTGAATAGAGTTCCCCAGCCCAGTATTATTTATTTACTTCTTTTGGTACACTGGGTACCAATAAAGAGTAGAAGAAAAATAACAGATAAGTGAGTGAGTAGATAGAGTAAGTGTAGAGGCAACTTTTGAATATTCAAGTAATCCAGTGCTATAAATCCGTACTAGTAGTGACAATGGACCAACTCCGACTGGCATAAAACAATGCAGTCTAAGGGTTACTCTCGACGGAATCAGATTCACATCAGGATCAAAATAATGTCAAAACAGAACTATGGAAACAGATTTTTGAAGTTGATTCGATCCTAATGTGAACTCAATTCCGTCAAGCTGATTCATACTTCCTCTGCTATTCTCTCTATTAAAAGATTCTTTTGATTGTAAACAA